>WTXD01000012.1:0-617357 GCA_022496205.1 Gloeopeniophorella convolvens | reverse complement strand
GTTCCCAGTCGTCAGCATCAGTTCCGGGAGGGGGAGAGGTGTGGACAAGGAGGATGGCACAGTCATTCATGCCAAGGGCAGATAGGAACTTTTGGTTCCATGCCACCCAGTTTGTCTCTTCCAGCTCTGGAATGCGCAGGAAAGAGGGCATGACGAAGGCGAAGTTTTGCTGGTGAATGGTGGCGACATTGTGGGAAATGGATGTGGTGCCAGTTGCGCCTTGCGCTGGCGGAAGAGGAGTGTTCCCCTGGACTGGGGTGGCGTTGCCGGACGGAGTTGGCATAGTTGCGATGATTTACACTGTCGTTGCGGAGCAGTCAGCGACAGGTGTTGCTGGTAGCAAGAATAGTTGCGGTTGTAGCGTAACCCCCATGCCTGTGAACTTGTACCTCTGATCCAATTGAACCAGTCTCCAGAGCCCTTTAGTGCGACTTGGTATAGTACAATTTGTAACTAATCCACCGTAGAAGTGAGCCACCCGGCATGACTATAGAGACAGCATTGAAATAGCCCATCTGTGCGCTATGGGGGAACTTCTACTTAAGCCCTAGATGATTGGGGCAATGGATAAGGGGGTCCAATTTGTTCATCATGCATGGCGCTCTGTTTCCCAATAGTCATAAAGACCTGGTACTGACGCAAAAATCATGCAAGAGCGGAACTATGAGGCTCATCCCTATGTACTACTGTAAGTAGGGTAGTGCAGTTGTAACAGACACAAGGTCTAGGGTGGTGTTCCCTGCCTTGTTATACGCCTAAACCGCTCCCACTGAAGGGCAGACAGCCAACCGTTCACTAGCCAAATAGCATCACAAGGGGCTTCCCCCCTGCTTGCCTAAGGGGCATAAGGCCGCTCTTCTGGCTCCACAGGCAGCGGCTAACTACTGCACGCTGCTGGGGTTTCCCCAGGAACAAGTATAGTACTGGTATAGTATAGATATGTACAGAGACCATGATGCGCACGGTGGGATGGAGAAGCTTACAGTGGTTCTGCCATGCCTGGCTCCTTCCCACATGCTCGCATGGAAGCCATCAAGGCCCAAGTGCTAGGCACAGCCCCTATGCCTCGCATAGGTGCTGACAGGGTTAACACCTTGCCGCTGAGGAGGATACTCACAATGGGAGTTGCGAGTGCGGAAGTAAGACTTGCTAAAAAGTTAAAGGCCAGGGCCCATAACCTGTTGAAGCGCAGCAGAAACAGGGTGCCAACTAGGCAAGCAAGAGCAAAGCTCAGTCAGTGAAGTCAACAGACTTAATGTCATTGGCGCAATACCTAGGCAAGCAAGAGCAAAGCTAAAGTAACTAGGTAAGCGCAAGTCCGGAAGTTCCGGAAGTAAAGTACTTGCCTCAGTCAGTGAAGTCAACAGACTGAGGCTACAAGGGCAAAAACAGCGTCCTTTATATACACAAAAGGAGTGTGGTTTGCATGTGATAAACAACAGCAACATGTGATAACCAGAGACCCATGTGAAAGCAGAACTAAAGTGGGTCGACCGGAACTGCAGGTGGGTCAACCCGGAACTGCATGTGGGTCATGGAAGAGCCCGGAAGAATCTAGAACAGGAACGAAAGTAGGTACAGCCTTAGGGGCTAGAACATAATGATGTCATATACATTGTAGATCAGATAGCTCGCAGATCACCGAGTCCCTTATCTAATCTAATCAGAGACGTCCTTCCTGTCCTGAGTCCTGTCTGTCTCAACAGAAATAAATGTGGTTTGATCAAGATCAGATCAGATCCTCCATTGATTTTACAGATTAGGCAACCCCACATGTCAATATGTATCTGAAGATTCAATATAGATGCAATCTGGATGCTTGAACAGCCCATTCTTGACATGGCCCATGCATTGGTCTCCCATACTTCATACTAAACCATATTCATGCTCTACAGAAGTAAAATACATGGAATGCAAAGTGAAATTGTGCTCTACGGCCTGTGCTCAGATAGCCCATTTCTACACCCAATAGCTCTTATCCTTTACTGACTGCCACCCCCAAACAATTTATCAGTGCATCAATCTGCTTTGATATGTCCTTGTGTGCTATGTTGCTTTGTTAGCCTTGTTCAACTACAATAAATAGTACAATTCGCTCACTAACAATATCACAACCTCCGGAGCTCATTTAACGATCTCTCATGGCATACAGAAGTGGTAGGGCCCACCCAGCAGGTGGCCAGCACCTGATCCCATGTTCTGCACAGTGTGTACATTCATAGGCTCCATCTGATAGTGCTTAATCTTGAATCTCACAGTGCCTATCATTAAGATTGCATTGCCCACATCTTCTCTGTGACACAGATCATTCATATGTAAATAGAACACATAGAGATCACTCACTGTATCATATTCTTCCATGGGGATCTCCTTAATCTCCCCATCCTCAATCTCCCCATCCTCAGAAGCAGTTTGGTTTAGGATATAATCCATGGAAGACACTGAAATATCTGGACTATGACACCTACTCAGTCTATTATCCTCTCTCAGTTGTAAAGGTATAAACTCACCTCTGCATCTCTTGATCTTGCTCAATGTCACCAGACTCAAAGTCAGGCCTCCACCACTTGGGACTGTCTGGCCTTGTGTTCCCAGCATCCAGAAATCTCTCGAGCTCAGTGGTGGCTGACACACCCTTACACTCATTGGCCACACAGTCTATAGCAATCCTTCGAAGGTTCACATCACCTAGCCTTGGTGCACTATTGCCATAGATGACTGTGGCCACCTCAGTGATGACAGGGTGTGGCCAGAGGATGGGATTATCCATCCCCAGCTCTAAGGCAGTATCCTATCATGAATCACTAGTAAGAACATCATTGATCAAGGTATGAAAATGACAACTTACCAGTGCATCCTCAATATGCCACAAGACTGCTGGGCTTGGCTCTACACCTTGCTGATGACATCTTCTGAGGACCTCATTGATCCTGGCAGCGATTCTAAGGATTGTGTTGAGATGGACAGGACTCAGGACAGGAAGGACGTCTCTGATTAGATTAGATAAGGGACTCGGTGATCTGCGAGCTATCTGATCTACAATGTATATGACATCATTATGTTCTAGCCCCTAAGGCTGTACCTACTTTCGTTCCTGTTCTAGATTCTTCCGGGCTCTTCCATGACCCACATGCAGTTCCGGGTTGACCCACCTGCAGTTCCGGTCGACCCACTTTAGTTCTGCTTTCACATGGGTCTCTGGTTATCACATGTTGCTGTTGTTTATCACATGCAAACCACACTCCTTTTGTGTATATAAAGGACGCTGTTTTCGCCCTTGTAGCCTCAGTCTGTTGACTTCACTGACTGAGGCAAGTACTTTACTTCCGGAACTTCCGGACTTGCGCTTACCTAGTTACTTTAGCTTTGCTCTTGCTTGCCTAGGTATTGCGCCAATGACATTAAGTCTGTTGACTTCACTGACTGAGCTTTGCTCTTGCTTGCCTAGTTGGCACCCTGTTTCTGCTGCGCTTCAACAGGTTATGGGCCCTGGCCTTTAACTTTTTAGCAAGTCTTACTTCCGCACTCGCAACTCCCATTGTGAGTATCCTCCTCAGCGGCAAGGTGTTAACCCTGTCAGCACCTATGCGAGGCATAGGGGCTGTGCCTAGCACTTGGGCCTTGATGGCTTCCATGCGAGCATGTGGGAAGGAGCCAGGCATGGCAGAACCACTGTAAGCTTCTCCATCCCACCGTGCGCATCATGGTCTCTGTACATATCTATACTATACCAGTACTATACTTGTTCCTGGGGAAACCCCAGCAGCGTGCAGTAGTTAGCCGCTGCTGTGGAGCCAGAAGAGCGGCCTTATGCCCCTTAGGCAAGCAGGGGGGAAGCCCCTTGTGATGCTATTTGGCTAGTGAACGGTTGGCTGTCTGCCCTTCAGTGGGAGCGGTTTAGGCGTATAACAAGGCAGGGAACACCACCCTAGACCTTGTGTCTGTTACAACTGCACTACCCTACTTACAGTAGTACATAGGGATGAGCCTCATAGTTCCGCTCTTGCATGATTTTTGCGTCAGTACCAGGTCTTTATGACTATTGGGAAACAGAGCGCCATGCATGATGAACAAATTGGACCCCCTTATCCATTGCCCCAATCATCTAGGGCTTAAGTAGAAGTTCCCCCATAGCGCACAGATGGGCTATTTCAATGCTGTCTCTATGGTCATGCCGGGTGGCTCACTTCTACGGTGGATTAGTTACAAATTGTACTATACCAAGTCGCACTAAAGGGCTCTGGAGACTGGTCAATTGGATCAGAGGTACAAGTTCACAGGCATGGGGGTTACGCTACAACCGCAACTATTCTTGCTACCAGCAACACCTGTCGCTGACTGCTCCGCAACGACAGTGTAAATCATCGCAACTATGCCAACTCCGTCCGGCAACGCCACCCCAGTCCAGGGGAACACTCCTCTTCCGCCAGCGCAAGGCGCAACTGGCACCACATCCATTTCCCACAATGTCGCCACCATTCACCAGCAAAACTTCGCCTTCGTCATGCCCTCTTTCCTGCGCATCCCAGAGCTGGAAGAGACAAACTGGGCGGCATGGAACCAAAAGTTCCTATCTGCCCTTGGCATGAACAACTGTGCCATCCTCCTTGTTCACACCTCTCCCCCTCCCGGAACTGATGCCGACGACTGGGAACTCATGACCCGCCGGGTTACTGCATTCATGATGGGGTGCATCACCCCGGAAGTGTACTCGCAAGTCCCGGATGTCGAGTTTCCCTCGGTCAAGGAGAAATATGACCAGTTGCGCGTCCTCTATGGCGGCAACACAGTCATGAGAGGCTGGAACTTGTGGCGCGAGTTCAATGCGTGGCGCATTGACGACTCCCAACCCCTCGGTCCGCAGATCAGGCATCTGAAGGAGTTGCGCAAGCAACTTGCGGAAGTTAGCCTTGGCAAGTCGGAACTCGAGGTTTGCCTCACCCTTGTCGATGCTCTTGGTGGTACCAAGTACCAGGGGACTCAAGACGTCCTCTTGGCAACTCATGACCCCAAGACTTTGTGCTCAAAGATATTGAGCCCCTGATCCAAAACGCTGAAGAGATCAGGGAAGGTCCTGCTGGTGGTGCACTCAATGCCACCAGGAAGTTTTCTTCCGGCAAGAAAGCGGAACCCTTTAATGGGGAATGCTTCTACTGTCACAAGAAAGGCCACAAAGCCGACACTTGCCGTAAGAAAAAGGAGGACCTGAAGAAGAAGTGTCGCGAGAAGAAGGAGGCAGACAAGGGACAGAGTTCCAGAACTTCCGGAACTGCTGGGAACTCGGGGGGAACTGGAGGGAACTCCAACAAGGCGGCCAACGTACTTGCCGCTGTAGATACTTCTGCACATATCTCAGATGTGGAATCAGAAGTTGGAGTTTCCCTTTACTCGCTGGTTTCCTCCCGCTGGATGATGGACTCTGGTGCCACACACCATATAACGCCACACCGTTCTGACTTCAAAGATTATACCCTATCAGCAGGCAGCATTAGCCTAGGGGATAAGTCGTCGGTTCACCAAGTTGGCTATGGCACCGTTGTCTTGCGGACTCCGGAAGAAAAGATCACATTGTCGCATGTACTGCATGTTCCGGGTGTTTCAGGTCGCTTCCTGTTGACTAGAGCACTCACGCAACTCGGCGCAACTGTATCTTTTGGAGACCGTGGCTTTCAAATCGCTGTTAAGCAGCGTTGCATTGCAAAAGGGTACCTAGAGAACAACTTGTATTGGTTGGATTCTCAAGTACGGTCCCTTAGCATGCATGTACAGGATAGCGCAAGCTATGAAGTCTGGCATCAGCGGATGGGTCACCTAGCCTATGGTACCCTGGAATGCTATGTAGAGCCTGCAGTTACTGGCTTTACTGTGGACAGTGCCTCGGAAGTCCCCGCAACTCCCTGCGTTGGCTGCCAACTCGGCAAGTCACACAGACAGGAGTTCCCCAGTTCTTACAAAAGGGCAACTCGTCCCTTTGAGGTTGTTCATACAGACCTTGTAGGAAAAATGCAGACGCAGTCTCTCCAACGTCACTGGTACATCGCAACGTTCATAGATGACTACAGCAGTCACGCTGTAGTGTACTACCTTAAAACCAAGGACGGATTCAGTAAAGCCCTTACTGAGTACTTAGCATGGGGGGAAACCCAAACGTCTAGTAAACTCAAGGTGCTACACTCCGACCGAGGTGGAGAATACATGAACGGTACCGTTGAGGACTTGCTGAAGCAGAGGGGGATAGAGCACTATACCACGATGCCTCACTCATCACAGCAAAATAGTAGAGCCGAGCGATTCAATCGCACAATCATGGATAAGGCACTCGCAATGCTTCATGCAAGTGGTCTTTCTAACGGCTTTTGGGAATATGCAGTAGCAACTGCGGTTCATGTCTACAACCGTTCCCCTATCAGACGTCTGCAATGGCGCACACCTGTTGAGCTCTGGGGACTTAGTCACCCCCCAGATGTCTCATACTTCCGCATTTTTGGATGCAGGGCATATGTACATGTCCCTAAGGATGGACGGAAGAAGCTGGATGCTAAGGCATTCCCAGCAACGTTCATCGGGTACGAGCCTGGTAGTAAAGGATACCGGCTTTGGAATGGGCGTACCCACTCAGTCGTAGTATCTCACGATGTGATATTCGATGAAACCGTCTTCCCTTCCAGGCAGGCTGTTGAGCCAGCACCTGCCACAGATGTCCCACCACCCTTTGAACCTTTTTATGTTGAGGTTCCCTACGTCGTCCCGGCTGTAGTGGAGGCACAAAACGCAAGGCCTCCCATGCCACCAGTACCACCACCTGCTCCCTCTCCACCTTCTACGCCAAAGAAGGAGCAGAAACAAGACCCATCAGCATTTGTAACACCACCCACTCGCCCACGCAGCGCACCATCTACCCCTACAAGAGTTCCGGTCGGAAGAGAACTTGCCGATCCAGAAGAAGAGTCTTCCCCTCCCGAAACTCCCACTCCTTCTAGACGTCCTTCCCCTACTCCTGAACCAGAGGGGGACATGGCCACGCGGCAGGACATTCTTCAGGAGATTGCCGGAGTTCGGCGCAGCACTAGAGTTAGCAGGCCTAATCCGCACTATGCCAACCCTAATAATGCTGCTTGGAATCCGAGAACCGGAAGACTCGGAACTCTACAGTTACTTGCGGTCGCAATAGGCGCAGACCCCGTAACTTTTGCGGAAGCAATGCAGTCTGCAAATGCGCAAGAGTGGCTAGAGGCGTGTCAATATGAAATGGATGCGCTCTCTAAGAATGGTACTTGGGAGTTAGTTGATCTCCCTGCTGGTCGCAAGACAGTAAAATCAAAATGGGTCTTCAAGCTCAAAGCGGATGGTCGCTATAGAGCTCGGTTGGTCGCAAAGGGATTTACACAAGTCCCTGGGATCGATTACGACGAAACATTTTCTCCAGTTGCCCAGTTTGAGTCTCTTAGACTTCTCCTTGCGTTGGCCGCGCAGGAAGATTGGGAAATACACCAGATGGACGTCAAGTCGGCGTTCCTTCATGGGGAACTGGATGAGGAAATCTATATGGAGCAGCCTCATGGTTTCGTCGTCGTAGGACAGGAGGGCAAAGTCTGTCGCCTGCTAAAGGCCATCTATGGTCTCAAACAAGCCTCCCACGCATGGAACTTGCAGTTCCATGGAGTTCTGGTGGAACTCGGCTTTAAGCGGACGTACTCTGATGCAGGAGTATATGTGCTCTGTCGTTCAGAGAATGGCACAAAGTTATATGTTGTCATTATACTCTATGTGGACGATATCACACTCATGGGGAATTCCCTTGTGGAAGTCATCAGGATTAAAACCCTGTTGAGCAAGCGCTATGAAATGACGGATTTGGGAGAAATCCAGTCATACCTGGGCATTCGCATCACTCGCGATCATTCCAGAAGGCGCATCGAGATTGACCAAACTGGTTATATCTTGAGTAAAGTTGCTCAGTTTGACTTGCGGAGCGCAAAAATGCCCGCAACTCCCTTGCCAGCCGGCGCCGACGTGCACCTTGTAAAATACACAGGTGAAGCAACTATTGCGGAACGAGGATACTTCCAGTCCTTGATCGGCAGTTTGCTATACGCACAACTCGGAACTCGTCCGGATGTCTCTTTTGCGGTGGGGAGACTGGCGCAATACGCCGCAAATCCCTCTAAAGACCATATAAGGCTAGCAAAATATGTTATGGCGTATCTTAATGGTACTGCAGACTATGCACTATGCTATAATGGCACGTCAAAGAGTTGGCTTAGCGGCTACTCTGATTCCTCTCTGGCAGACCAGCCAGACGATTACCACTCCACGTCCGGTTATGTGTTCTTGCTATGCAATGGTGCAATCTCTTGGTCTTCGCGCAAGCAAAAGACTATTGCCCAGAGTACTACGCATGCGGAGTACATGGCCATGACTGATGCCTCTAACCAGGCTCAGTGGTATCGGAGCTTCTTCATGGAGCTTGAGTACGACGTTGAGGATCCCGCGATCCCACTTCACGGTGATAACAAAGGTGTCACGTGCTGTGCAGGGGTTCTGCCGAAGGACTTGCAAGACCTAAGCCTCGCGGTCGCAGTAGAGGATGAAGAGCGATGGGGCAAGTCGGGTGGCGATTAAGCACACTAGAGGATGCCACTGAAACTCCAGTATATTACAGGAGGTCAAAGCTAAGGAGCTAAGACGCTACTGGCAGGTCCTTATATACTACAAGGGTACCTACTGACTAAGCTACTGGTTCGGGTTCATGTGGGTCAGGAAGCGCGGAGTACAAGTGGGGCATGCTATAAATAGACATGCTGACTGAACGCTCACTCAGCTGACGTCACCATCAGTCAGCAGTGAGTCATCCGCGTTTCGTCAGCGTCATGGCCTAGGCCCGGTCACGAGTCTCATCACGTGCTCGGTCACGTGACTGCGGAGAACTCGGTCCAAGGGCGAGGCGTCGAAGCCGGTCATCTATGCTCGTCAGTCCCTGCTGCTGCTGGTCGTACCGCACCAAGTTGGCGCGGACATCTGCAGTCGTCAACAGGGTCGTCGGGGTCGGTTCGCCCGGCCCGGAAGCCGCGGGCTGAGATCGTGACAAAAGGTGCCATTGATTTGGCATTAAATCCTGTCACTGGGAAGCGATCCAAACATATTGCTATCAAGCATCATGTTATACGGGAATATGTTGAACAAGGTGTCATTGAATTGGTGCGCACTCGCACTGAGGACATGGTCGCCAACGGCTTCACAAAATCCCTGCCAAAGGATAACCTGCGGCTGCTCAATGAGCGCATGGGCATTGTAGTGAGACAGTCTGGATCACGGGGGGATGTTGAGACGGACAGGACTCAGGACAGGAAGGACATCTCTGATTAGATTAGATAAGGGACTCGGTGATCTGCGAGCTATCTGATCTACAATGTATATGACATCATTATATTCTAGCCCCTAAGGCTATACCTACTTTCGTCCCTGTTCTAGATTCTTCCGGGCTCTTCCATGACCCACATGCAGTTCCGGGTTGACCCACCTGCAGTTCCGGTCGACCCACTTTAGTTCTGCTTTCACATGGGTCTCTGGTTATCACATGTTGCTGTTGTTTATCACATGCAAACCACACTCCTTTTGTGTATATAAAGGACGCTGTTTTCGCCCTTGTAGCCTCAGTCTGTTGACTTCACTGACTGAGGCAAGTACTTTACTTCCGGAACTTCCGGACTTGCGCTTACCTAGTTACTTTAGCTTTGCTCTTGCTTGCCTAGGTATTGCGCCAATGACATTAAGTCTGTTGACTTCACTGACTGAGCTTTGCTCTTGCTTGCCTAGTTGGCACCCTGTTTCTGCTGCGCTTCAACAGATTGTCTGCTATCCTTGAGGGAGAGCAGAGAATATGGAGAGTTCAGCTAGGGTTGGCATGGTATTGTGTGTGATGATGATGTGGATGAAGTGATAGAGAGTGGTAGGGCGCTCTGATACCCCAATATGTTTTCTGGCCCCAACAATTGAAGAGAAGGCCTAGACTTGTCATGTGCTGTTCACACGGTCCGGTTTGCAAGGTCCCTGTCGCACGGTCCGTTTCACACAGTCCGTTTCACACAGTCCATGTCATATGATCAATTTAATTCATTCAACTCACATAATCTAATCCAATCAGTTCTGATTTTACATGGTCTGATTGTTATCCCTTCATGATCTATTCTATAGCACTTGCATGATGTGTGTGATGGACAACCTTACAGTCACTTGATATATTTAGTCCTGTGCATCTAATACACTTACTATACTCCATTGTATATTAGTCTTCACAACTAGTCTAATATACTTGTAGTGTATATTGCACTCCCCAATAGACATGCTTCATCTCTGGCTCCTTTTCATATTGAAGGACTTTGCAGAGTGTATTCCCAGTTTGAGAGCATATCCTACTTGTAGATAAAGATATGTCTTATGATACTTGACACCTGGATAATCAAAGCCATCTGAGTATAGCCATTACAACAGCTTGATTAATGCAGTCATGTCTACTCTGCATACCTAGCACAACAGGTTTTGGATGAGTAGTTCACTCAGATATTACCTATACTACCTGCACAGTCTGATCTATGCATAGTCTATTCTCTAACATGATCTAATCTGTTCATTAATCATTCTAAACACGGACCGTTCTATGCACAGATCGTTCTATACATGGACTGTTCCATGCACAGACCGTTCTGTGCACAGACCGTGCACATATAGTGTAACTGAACTATATATACAGATTTTATATGATTTGCTTATAGGATCTTTGCACGGTCTGTTCAATAGCACTCGCACGGTCCATGTTTCTGCCTTGTATGCACTCAGAGTACACTACATAGTATGTAATGTAACATGGTAACACTCATTCATCTTGATTTACCACTCACCACCTGAGTTATGTGTATAGTGGGGGCCCTTGGAATCATCTGATGTATCTACTCACTATACTAAATTACACATGTGTTCATCATTGATCAATACTTGAACAATACTTGAATACTACTCAAACATTCTCTGAACACTCCTTAGAAACTTCATTTTATGTTTTTCCAATCATTCCTTCATTCAAAGCGACGCTTACACGGTCCATTTTGGTATACAGTCAGCCGACGCTATGACCGATAGGTGAAAATGGTCCGATCGGCCGACATTGGCTATCCATAAGTCATATAGAGATTCTGTGGTCAGGCCATTCCACAAGTGATATAGCAAGTCTTGGTCCATATGTGCCTCAAAATCCTCCCTCAGGTGCAGTTTTTGCAGTGCAATTTTACTAGGCGCTGGCTCAGTCAGCATCGTTTTCACTATACAAAAAACCCTGCACAGTTTTCTACCTTGTGCACTTCAAGGCCACACCAATTGCTTACGGGTTGTGAGAGCTCGTGAGACTTTGCAAGCAAGGTAATCAGTGGGCCACAGCCTGATTTACACACTGGGCAGCAAAAAAAGATGCTGTGATTTATACTCTGGTGCTGATCCTGATAATCTAACTATGATCTTATGATGACGCTGTAAGATCAGGCTGCCTATGATAAGTGAAGTCACTCAGATTATAATCAGACAGCATGGGAGGATCTGATTATAATATGTTTGGGACATTATAATTCAATTATAAGCAGTCGGGCTAGTCTTATAAAGGCAATTATAAGGCCTATGCATTATAAGCCCTCCCCCAGTTTTCTGACAGGGACTGTGGGCCTTACAAATGGGCTCCTCCCCAAGTCTCACACTATCCCTGACACCATGAGGTTGTGCAGCAAATAGCATTTATCCTTACTGGGGTCCCCAACCCTAACTCAGTGTTTAGGTAGTAGTTGTTAGGTGCCTTTGTAGTGCTATCTGCTCCTGCCTAATACAGTAATGCTTATCCAAAAACAAAAAAAAACATACTCTATGTAGATTGCCAATGCGTATACAGAGTAAGATCTCCACCCTCCTAAGTCATGTCCATCTCAACATATGTTATCAATTTATAGCTCTGCATCTTAAGATATCCTAGACTTATCCTCAAGAGTAAGTTTCAACAACTCTCATCAATCTCTAGTAGTTTTGCTAATGGTTATATTATAAGCCTTGCTGGTTGTCTCACTTTATACTTTCCTTAACTTATACTTTTATGACATGAAAATTAAAGCTTTCAGCCAAACCATTTAAATATGTAAGATACACATACAATCTATGGCTACTATTGTAGCTGATGGTTAAATACCTCACCCCAATACAATAGCAACTGCATGCCCTATTTATATAATCTGCTTTATCTTTTAAGACACCAAAGTCATTAAGCAAATGGGACAAGGCAAACAACCAGACAGCATCCACATACCTTACCCGTCTCGACTTCGTAAGTCCATCCAGTCACAGTTGTCTCCTTGAGTACTAGAGGGTGGGACCGAAGAAGAGAGACATCGCCCCTCACTGCCTCCTCGAGGTTGGCAATCTCGAGGAACTCAATCTGATCCACATGACGTGCAACCTCTGCGTCTCCGGGCGCAGCGTTCTTGACGATGTCGCGCAGCTGTTCGGTCTTGAACGTGAGCATGCCGCAGTCGGTGTGGCGGAAGACAGCGATCTCGCGCGTGCCCAGCAGGCGCTGGGATATGACGAGGCTGCGGATCGCCTCCTCGCTGCAGGGGAACGGCGTCGGTCAGTGTGAAGGAAAGTAGCGTCGGAGGAGATGAGTACGCACGCGCTACCACCGGCGTTGCGGATGATGTGGGCGTCGCCTTCCTTCAACCCCAGGTGTGCTGCAGGACTACGCACCGAGAATTAGTCAGCGGCATGACAATGTGGAGAAGGATACTTGCTCGAGGCGGGCGTCCATGCAAGTGACTGCGGGCGTGTAGTGTTGATCACACACCGACTAGAATACGATGTACACACCAATAGCGAGCTTTCTGGCAGGGGGGAGAGCGAGGGAGCCTTTGTCTCCAAACGACGCAGTGTAGGCATCGTTAGCTTTGATGAATTCATTGGCGGAAGACATCAGCGGAGAGCTATGCTTGCGATGCTGCTGAGAACGGGGTGAGTGAATTGCGGCGCTGCAGTGTTCACTTCATGCTTTAAGTGCGCATGAACTGACAGCCCGCCCGGGACAGATTGTATCGTGCCAATCGCGCAATCATTGCCTTCTGTCAGGTCATCCCATGGGTGTGACCGATAATCAGGCCCGTGATCGCGTCGGAGTGAGGGGTCGTGGTTAGTGAGCAAAGTCTGCTCTCACAGGCCGGTGATCTGGTGAGAGTCCGACATGGCGTGCTCGTCGTCCACACGAGATTCGCGCTCGTCGTCGCGGAAAGGGAACATACATGCTTGAAGTGGGTGCAAGGGTACACATACAGAACGACTAGCTGACCGATCACGCCACAGGAGAGGAACAGTCATCATCGTGCCTTCGTCATCTGACTTCCGAGTCCTTGCGCGAACCGTGCTCCCCGCCCGCCTCTCGCACCTGCAATGGCGGGCGTGGGTTAGTAGGCCAAACACATTCCCAAGGACGGCAAACTTACCCCGCGTGCTCGCACCGCCTCGCCGCTCCCCACGCCCTCTCCGCTCCTGAGTCTGCTCTCCACGCTTGTCGCCCTTCGTACCGTCCGCCCGGTCGCCCCAGCCGGCTGATCCGCCCAGGCGGAAGTCGAGTGCCTTCTCGTTCTGCTCCACCATCGCGCCAACCTTCTCCGCGAGGATCTGCGCCAGCTGCTGCGGCCGCGTAAGCTCCACGCGGTGGAACACGATAACACCAGCAGATTGGTCTAGTGAAGCAGGAAGCTCTTCCGACCAGATCATGCGTGAGACAATCGAATTAACCACCCGATGATCCAGAGAGAATGTGCGCTGCAGTAATGCCAGAGACAGGGTCTTGTAATGTGCCGCGAAGGTGAACAGATAGGTACGCAAGCCTTCTTCCTGGATGCGTCTAGGATAAGAGCGGCGAGTGTCAATGCACGCCAAAAGCTGTGACTTCTCCCAACTTACTTCGCGAGCATCTCCTTGACAGAGGTGGCCTCCGGCATGAGACTCCAGATCTTGATCTCCTGGATGAGGTTGCGGCACTGCTCCCACTGACCGTTCTGCAGTGCTTTGCTGGCTTGCATGATGTGGTCGCGAGTGCTTTCTGGTGGGCCCGTGAACACCTGGCGATCTGCAAAGTCCAATAGGCGACGGAAGGGCTTTGAGATAGCCTTGCGTCTTTGCTCCTCAGAGTCGATGCTGGCCAGCAGAGGGATCTCGACGAGCATGCTTGACACAAGGAACGCGGCCTCGAGCAGTTCAGTGTTAATGTGCATGTGGAATGGCAGCTGACGCTGCTTCTCTGCCTTCTCTTGCTCGGGGGTAAGGGTCTGGAAGCGCTGCTGGTGCACGCCCTGCGCGAGAAGCTCCTTCACGCGCTGAGTGGTGAAGATGTCCTGAAGGATTGCCTGAGCCTCTTTGATGAGCCCAGAGCGGAACGCGCAAAGTCCGAGTTGTACTACGGCGCGATTGTACAAGATTTGAGTGCCAACGTCCATAGAATAGACCGTCTCCTGGAGATGAGACATAAGCAGCATGTCACGGGCCGTGTAGAAGTCGTTGTGAAAAGCGTGGTGATAGATGTGGCTCAGCATCGCACGCGTACGCAGTACCGAGTTGCCGGATTTGTACAAGTGGACGCAGAGAGCATTGATCAGCGCTGACGGGGATGGCTGAGACGCCAAGGAAAGAGAGATGGTTAATTCTGAGGCGGCAACTGCTGACTCAAGGGCATTGAGAACGGCGTCGGGCTGTGAGAGATTGAACGTGGGCCACTTTATGATAAACAGGTTGAAGTGACTAACCTTGGAGTATATATGCTCCAAGCGCCGCATTACGACACGCGCGAGGGGTTCAGGAAGCTGTTTCTTCTCGTACAGAACTTCAGCGCGGCAGATGGTGCAATAAAGACCTTTCTCGTCCTTGAGCCGGTCGACGTACTCAGTTCCGTGAGGGTCCAAATTCTGAAGGCTGCGGGTGAACTCGTCGTCCAACCTATCAACAAAGCTGATGATGCTGCCGCGGATGCGAACGATGCCGTCCTTTTCTTCCTCAGGTGAACGCTCGACGAGATCGTCGTAGTCTTCCGTAACCTCCTGGACGGAGTACGCAACGTTTTCAGTGAGGATGCCGATGAGTGTGTCTATCTCGCGCTGAGCAGATGACCACATTTCGATGGGCATGTAGGAGGCAATAGAAGCGTTGTAGTCGAAGCGCGACGAGACGAGAGCCAATAGGACGCGGATTCGCTGATATGTGGTAACGGCGACCTCGAGCAGCCGCTCCAGGATGCGAATTTGGTCCGTGCGGTCAGTATTCTAGAGAGAAATCAGCATGCCGACGCGACAAGGGCTGGTTGATTATTCACCTTTTTACCGCGAGCCTCCTGGATAGCTTGGAGGTTCTTGTAGATCCCCTCAGCCGTATACTGAGTGGCCTTCCCCCCTTTTCCGACCTGTGTGAAGTCGTCGTCGTCTTCGCCTTCACCAGCAGCGGGCCGCCGCACAGCTTCAGGTCTTGCCTGAACCTGTGGGGTGGCGAGGGCAGCCCATTCGCGCTCAAACGCCTCAGGGTCCTGATAAGATAATTAGTGGTCAGTAGTTAGTGAGGTGGCAAGGAAGACTCACATCGTTATACTGCTTAATCTCCTTTTCGTACTCCTTCACTGTCTTGCGCACTTTTTGCTTCATGGCGGTAAGAGCGCGAGCATTGCTCGCATTCATCTTCTTTTTGGCCTCTTTCTCCTTCGCAAGAGCAGTGTTCAATGATGTTTCTAGCGAAGAAAGAGTGCGGATGTAGAATGGCGGGATCGGCTCGGCGACATTTTGCTGACGCTGCACCAATCGGGTGAGCTTGTCGTACTCTGATCAAGCTGTGAGCAAGTATCCTAGAGAGAACGAGAACTCGGGGACACACCATTTGAGATAGCTATCCAGTCATTGATCTTAAGGGCATTGTCCATAGACTTGCCCGTCGCCTCCATCTCTTCGAGGCGCTTGTCGCGCGCGCTCTTCGGAACACGCCTGACATCCTCATCGCTCTCCTCTTCATCTGAATCGTGAAGGAAGCGGGACTTTGGTTTGACTTCCTTCGGCCCTTCATCTTCATCGGAATCACCATCCTCTTCCGACTCTTCTTCAGACGACGATGAATCAGAGTCGTTGTTAGTGCGAAGGAAGCGAGACATGGCTGGTTTGGCGGGGGCGGCGGCCTTGGCGGCGGGGGCGTCCTCATCAGAGCTGAGGAGAGACTCCTCAGACTCTGAGGATTCGGAATCTGAGTCTGCAGCTTGTCTGAAGAAGCGCGACATTGTGGATGAGGGTAGAAGACGCTGGCGAGTGTGCCGTTGAGTCGGTGTGATATGACTGCTCGTGTCGACTCAAAACTTTTGACTCTTCGGAGATCTCCGGCTGGGGCGGAACCGCGCGCCGCCGCTTGACGAAGTTGTTGGTCTCAACTCATCACGCTGCTCAGCTCACCGACAGCACAATGCCGCGCCTCCCCTTCGCATTCACCAGGCTCATGCGGCCACCACCGCCCCCAGCCGCGCGTGTATCACCAAGCAATATCTTGAGTGCAATTCCCCGCAGACCAGTTCTGCCCACTGCATCCAAGGCCGCGTCTCCGTTCGCCGCCCTCCTGCCATTCGCGCGCCCGACCCTTCTCCGCCCGTCATCACTCATATCTTCTCTCACAACGCCTACTGTGTCACCGGTACTACTTCAGGCGCGTCATCGCTCACGTGGCACAGAATACCAGCCATCGCAGCGGAAGCGAAAACGCAAACACGGCTTCCTCGCGCGCCAGCGCACCGTAGGCGGCC
This sequence comes from Gloeopeniophorella convolvens, assembly GCA_022496205.1. Classification (NCBI taxonomy): domain Eukaryota; kingdom Fungi; phylum Basidiomycota; class Agaricomycetes; order Russulales; genus Gloeopeniophorella; species Gloeopeniophorella convolvens. The sequence goes on along the minus strand of WTXD01000012.1, from coordinate 600,514 downwards.
GCAGGATCATCGCCCGCCGAAGGGCGAAGGGACGCATGCATTTGACCCACTAGAAGGCAAGTTATTACCCACTTTGCCTTCGGGAGTTCCACTGACTTGAAGTGCGTTCCCAGTTTAATTTGTGCCAGTTGGACAGCACACTGGCAGCATAGACTACGCTCACATGTCTCTTGCCATCCAAATACACACTGTCTAATCCTCCCTAGTATCCGAGTGTGTAATGCGTGAATGCGACATCCTAAGTTAAGAGTGTGACAAGTAAATAAATACGGCTAACTGTTCATATCCGCCAACGCCCGCCTCTCGACCTCGGGCCCAGCAACCGCTAGTGGCCTCTTGATCGTGCTCTCCTCGACGCCGTCAAAGCTCGGCTCCTCACTCACGGCCACTGGGAGACCGGGCCACGCCGGGCACTCCCATTCCATGTCAGGCTGCGGCGGCGACAGCGGCGAGTTCGGGGAGAAGAGGAACCCACGCTGGATCGAGTTGACCAGTGCAGAGATCGGTGTCTTGCCCGCGACAGCCGGAGCGGCAACGCCAAACGGGTGGGCAAGGGGGTCCTGCGCAGGCGTGACCGGGTGTCTATCTGACGATGAGGGCGTGCTGGCTCCGCTGTCGACCTGCGGTGGCGCCGTCTGCTGTACCTCCGCCTGTTCCGGTTGTGCGAGCAGCTGCTCCTGCTCCTCCTGCTGTGCCTCCACTTGCACCTCCTGCACATCCAGCGGCGCGATGACAGGGGACTCGGGAAGCGGCACTTCCACCGCCTTCACCTCCGGACTTGGCGGCAAAGGCGTACTAATCGCAGCGGGAGGTACTTCCGTCTGCTTCGCTGTCGCCTTGGCCGGGGCAGCAGCCTTTGCTTTCTTGACCGCAAGGGACTTGGTCACCGGGCCCTTGGCCGCCGCCCGCCGCCCCTTCTCTTCCTCGGCGGCCTTCATGCGCGAGAGCTGCGATAGCGTCGGCTGCGTGGCGCCGCCTGAGCGGGCTGCTGGCTTCTTCGGCGGTGCAGAAGGGGCAGGGACGGCAACCTTCGTTGGTTGAGTAGGTTTAGCCCTCGTCGTTGTCACAGAAGACGTGGGCTTGGGGGCATCCTTCTGGACCCGCGCGACCTTGTCGGCTGAACGTGTCGACATGGACGACTTCGGGCGCCCCGACGCCGAGGGGGCAGGTTTCGGGGCTTCCTTCTTGCTGTCAGCCTTGGGGACGACGGGCTTTGAGGGACCAGGTCTGTTCTCAGGCTTTGACGACGGCTTGGGTACAGTCTTCTTCTCCACTGCCGGCGGGGGCCGCTGAGAAGCTTCCTTCTTCTCAGAGGCCTGCGCAGGTTCAGCTGGTGCTGGGGCGTCGCGCCGCTTAGGGGCGGCCGCGGCCGCGGAGACCTGAGCGACCGCTCGCTTTGCTTCCATAGTAGCAGAAGACCCGAGCCCGTGACGGACACTGTCGACCCTCGATCTAGCGATATATTTGGACTTTGCATAGGTAGTCAGCCCATGATGAACGTACCTTTTCGGTGCAGAGGGGACATCCGCGGCAGCCTTCTTCTCCTGCGGTGGTATTGGAGCTCTGGCCGGCGGCTGCGACTGGGGTGGCGGTTGGGCTGACGGCTGCGGCTGCGGCTCAGGCAGCGGCACCCTACGGGCCCCGCCAAGGAGTCTCTCTTTGATGGTCATCGTCCGCGCCCGCATAGGCCCGGGCTGCGGCCTTGCAGGAGCAGCATGTTGTGTCGCGTCTGGCCGCAGGATCTGCGCATGAGGCCGCGAAGCTGATGGCTCGGGTCTATCTGCCGCCCTTGGCTCCGGCCGCATAGGACCAGTGGGACGCCCAGGGAAGGCATGTGCTTCGGCATGCTGTGGCGGGCGACGTTGAGGGATGATATCGGGTGGCGGCATATCATGCTTGTGCTTCGGTAATGGTCCTAGAAAGGGCGCAGCCTCCAATCGTCCTAGCGTAGATTCCGTCTGACTGCGTGTGAGCCCTGACGCAGCAGAAGTCGCTACGTCTGGCAGCGCCTGTGATGCGAGTGCAGAAGATGAAGCGGAGCGATAGTGCGCAATGGAGGTAGCAGGTCGGGGGAGAGGATCGGCGCGCTTCGTTGGGATTGCCGTGGCCATTGAAGACGCTGGGCGAGTGGTAGGAAGGGAATGTGTAGATTGTTGAGATGGTGGTCTGGAATTCACAGAGGGGGCATTTATATTCAGATACTTCCTCATTGTGGGAGAAAGTGGGGCAGTGAAACTGCGGCCTATATCAGTACATAGCGATAAATCGAATGAGGATAAACGTACCTTTCTACCCTCGAGGGTAACAGAATTTTGTAGGCATCGAACACCAGCCTGCTGGCTTTGCGCACGTCGGCACTGGCGTCGGTAGCTGTCAACTTGATAGCATTCTCCACATCCTTGGCGCGTGTCTCCTTCTCGAGATCAGGAGGGTTGAAGCACTGTACACAGGCAAGGACACTCTCAATCGCAATCAAGCGGAGGGTAGCAGACTTGTCGCCGAGAGCACCGACGAAATAGGGCAAGAGCGAGATAAGTTGTGTCTGATCGATGATAGTTTGTATCGCAGCTTTTGCACGTGAAATAAAGATCTTGTTGGGACGCGAGCAGATGGATAACAATGCTGGAACAAATAAGGGGACGAGCGGGTCAAATGAGGTGCCGAGTCCTATTGCGAGCGCAGCAATGCACTCGACGGCGGCAGATGAGAGTCGGGAACGTTCCGACACGGCGGCAGAGGTTATTGGGCGGTACATCGAGCGGATGGATGAGGTGAGGGTCGTGGGGTATTCGCATGCGCCACCTTTCGAGATAGCAATGATTCTAAGTATAGCATTTGAGATGGTGTCCCATGTTTCCTCCGACTCAACAAGGGTGAGTGAGGCTCGTGCACGTTCAAGTTCATCCTGAAGAACAGACTCGGAATGACACTGCGGGGTTTGATGAGCACAGGACAGAGTGATTATGAGCCAGCAACGCACCTCTATTACTGCAGGGATTTTTGCCTTTGGGGCCATTCAGGCGGGCTTCACAGTGTGCGGCAAGGCGAACGTCTGCAAGTTGAACAGCGAATAAGCGCCGCGCGTTAGCTTTGGACTCGGAGGTTCGACGTTCGTGGCTGGCGCGTGGTTTTATGGCGCGTGACACACGTGACCGCGCGCGGACCAGCGCGGACCGTGAAAGACTTTCCGTTTTGGCTCAATCAGGTCAAGCTGACTCGAAATCCATGCTATTTAGATTTCGATTTCGGGGTGCCTTCAGATCTTGTTCAAGACAGCTGCACACGATGACTTCCCCGTCCAGCGGACGCCTTTCTGAAACACAGATTCGTCAGGCATTCTTTGACTACTTTCAGTCGAAGAACCACACATATGTTCGCTCATCGTCCACCATCCCGTATGAGGACCCGACCCTTCTCTTCGCGAATGCTGGTATGAATCAGGTGCGTAGATTTGCGGGTTCGATCTTCTACTGTACTGAGGCTGCACCCAGTATAAATCGATTTTCCTCGGGACCGTTGATCCCAATTCTGATCTTGCAAAGTTGAAGCGTGCATATAACACCCAAAAGTGCATCAGAGCAGGAGGAAAGCACAACGGTGAGTCATGATCTCGTCAGCGTTGAGCACCCATTTACTTTTGGCAAACCCGTAGACCTCGACGATGTCGGTAAAGACTCGTATCATCATACATTCTTCGAGATGCTCGGCAACTGGTCATTCGGTGACTATTTCAAGGCATGCATACACCCCTCTATCGTGAAAATCTTTTGAACTTTCGGGCAGAAAGAAGCCATCCAGTTCTCGTGGGACGTTTTGACCAACGTGTATAAGCTCGAGAAGGACCGACTATACGTTACGTACTTCGAGGGTGATCCCAAGAATGGACTGGAACCAGACCTCGAGGCCAAGCAATACTGGCGCGAGGTCGGTGTGTCAGTCAGTCATATCATTCCGGGAAGTGCGAAAGACAACTTCTGGGGTACGTGCTGCTACACCTGACTTCGTCCATGTCCTAACCGGTCACAGAAATGGGTGCTACTGGTCCCTGTGGCCCTTCAAGGTGCGGGTTGCAAGACCGAAGCCTTGAACTCTACTCACATCTTACTCAGTGAAATCCACTACGACCACGTAGGTGGCCGAAACGCATCCCACCTCGTCAACCACGACGACCCCCTCGTAGTTGAGATCTGGAACAACGTCTTCATCCAATTCAACCGTGAGGACGATGGCTCCTTGAAACCTCTTCCTTCGAAGCACGTTGACACTGGCATGGGCTTTGAGCGCCTCGTCAGTGCTATCCAGGGTGTCACTTCCAATTACGACACGGACGTTTTCACCCCTCTCTTCACGCGCATACAAGAAGTAACTGGTGTGCGTCCCTACGCTGGCAAGTTCGGCGATGACGACATCGACGGAATTGACACCGCGTACCGCGTGGTTGCAGACCATGTGCGCACGCTGACGTTTGCTATTAGCGATGGTGGTGTACCGAATAATGTTGGACGTGGCTATGTCCTGCGCCGCATCCTTCGTCGTGGTGCGCGCTATGCTCGCAAGAAACTTGGCGTATCGATTGGCTCCTTCTTCTCGTCACTCGTTCCGACACTGGTTGAACAGCTTGTGCGTTTTGCGCCCCCAGCTCTTTTTCTCAAAGTCACTGAGTTGGCCTTAGGGTCATGTCTACCCAGAGATCACCAAGAAGACTGCGGAGCTCAAGGAGATCCTCGACGAGGAAGAAGAGTCGTTTTCACGTACCCTCGACCGGGGCGAGAAGCTCTTCGAGCAGTATGCTACTGCTGCACGGGAAGCCGGGTTGAAGGAGCTCAATGGAAAGGACGTCTGGCGGCTATACGACACATATGGTTTCCCTGTTGACCTTACGTTACTCATGGCAGAAGAGCTCGGCCTCGGTGTCAACCATAAGGAGTTCGAGGAGGCGCAGGCTGCGAGCAAGGAGGCCAGCAAGGCATCGCTTAAATCCAACGCCAAAGAAGTCGTCAAGCTTGACGTACACGACATCGCTACTCTTGAGAAGAACTCGGAGGTACCAAAGACAGACGATTCCGCAAAGTTCTGTGAGTACGCATATCTGGATTGACTTAACATGATCTTATACCACGATCAAAGCTACTGGTAACATTGATGCGACCGTGAAGGCCATTTACCACAACAAGACCTTCGTCCAGTCGACATCCGACATTCCACCTGAAACTATCTTTGGACTCATTCTCGACCGTACAAGTTTCTACGCAGAGGCTGGTGGTCAGGAGTATGACACAGGCAACATCGTGATCGATGGTGTCGCAGACTTCGAGGTAACCAACGTGCAAGTCTACAATGGCTACGTTTTGCACATTGGTATCCTCAAGTACGGGAAGCTCTCTGTTGGTGACGGTATCGTGTCGTCATACGACGAGGTACGCTCGCTTGACCTTTATTGATTCTCCCATTTGACCGTCCATGAGTAGCTCCGGCGATGGCCTCTTCGCAACAACCACACTGCAACCCATATTCTTAACTTTGGCTTGCGTGAAGTTCTGGGAGACCACATCGACCAGAAGGGATCGCTCGTCGCGCCAACCAAGCTCCGCTTCGACTTCTCGCACAAGGCACAAATACCGCTGCCCGACCTCGAGCGCATCGAGCGCATCAGCGCCGACTGGATCAGGCGGAACGTCAAGGTATTCAGCAAGGAGCTCACACTCCCGCTTGCATACAAGATCCCCGGCCTGCGTGCAGTCTTCGGCGAGGCATACCCTGACCCCGTGCGCGTCGTCACTCTCGAGTACGACGTGGAGGAGATCGCGCAGGACATTGAGAATCCTAAGTGGCGCAAGACGAGCGTAGAGTTCTGCGGAGGGACGCACGTCGCGCGCACGGGCGACATCAAAGACTTTGTAATCACCGAGGAGTCTGGCATCGCCAAGGGCATTCGTCGCATTGTCGCTGTCACAGGACACGAAGCGCAGGAGGTTTCTCGCATTGCCGACACGTTCGAGGCGCGGATAAAGCAGGTCGAACAGCTCTCTGGAAAGACCAAGGACACTGCTTTGAAGACGCTGAGCGTGGTGAGTAATCACAATTCACCCTTGTCGTCGTTGCTTGACGAGGTCTACAGGAACTTGGTCAAGCAGATATCTCGCTTCTCCGCAAGTCGGACATGCGGGATCGCGTGGCCGCGATGCGCAAGGCGTTCGACAAGGAGGTCAAGGAGAGGGAAACTGCTGCAAACAAGGCCGTACGTAACCTGATGTTACCCCTTGTAGCAGGGCGATTACTCACCTACACGTTTCCAGGCTGTCGAGGCTGTCGTGACCTACTTTAAGGAGAACCCAGCATCTGAGGCGTACTTCGCGAACATCAACGTCGACGGCAACGTGAAGGTCCGCTCAGCTCTTGGAGATCACACGCCCTGTACTCACCTTGCGTAGATTTTGCAGGCAGTCGTGCTCCAGGCCAAGAAGCTGAGCAAGGCCATCTATGTCTTCAGCGCCGACATCGAGGGTGGCAAGGTCGCTCACGTCAACCACGTCCCCGAGGCGCTGCGGTCGAAGGGCTTCGACGCTCGCAAGTGGGCATCGCAGGTCACCGAGGTCCTTGGCGGCAAGGTGCGGATTTTTTCATCCGATCCCCGACGTGACTTACATCATAGCAGGCTGGCGGCAAGGAAGACGGTGCTCAGGGTGTCGGTGTGAACACTGACAAGGTGAACGAGGCTCTGGAGGTTGCACAGAAGTATCTACTCGACAACAAGGCATAAATTATTGGGTCCTATAGGTGGTCGCAGCGCGGTCGCATTTTTATCGTAATGTACATCCGTACTTAGAAGGTCAAGTCGAATAAACCAAACATTCTGACTGACCAGCTGCAGCTAGCTGCAGGCGCTAAGTGAGGTGTAGTAAGCGCGTCAGCGTGTGAACGCCGTGACAAGACTGTGTCACTTGTAACGCGTAACGTCCGCACGCATATCGCATAGCTGATCGCAACCCGTCGGCGCCGTCCTCAACGTCAAAAATCCCAGCAAGGTGAGCATCCATCTATGTCGTTTCTATCCTGGGAGTGCGTCCGCACGTAGTACGGATCCATCTTGAGCGTTTGAACGGAGAGGAACGGAGAGGAACGGAGGATTTGGGGTGGATGGACGCGTCGCGATTTGGATGATGCCGTGCTGACCAGTTTTCGCGCGCAGACACAAGCTCTTGTTCCGCCCACCATGTCTCTCGTTCTCCCCGAGGCCCATCAACAGTTCCAGGTGCGTGCAGACCCCCAGTACCGCCGGATTCTGGCTGACTGCGGTGTAGCACATCTTGCGTCTCCTCAACACCAACGTCGATGGCAAGCGCAAGGTCATGTACGCCCTGACGGAGATCAAGGGTGTCGGCCGGCGGTACGCCAACATTGTCTGCAAAAAGGCCGATGTCGACCTCAACAAGCGGTGCGCGTGCCCTGTTCCGTCCCGACTCGAGAGCTGCGTATTGACCGGGCACGCGATGCCTCAGTGCCGGCGACCTCAACTCGGACGAGCTGGAGCGCCTCGTGACCATCATCCAAAACCCGACGCAGTTCAAGATCCCCGCATGGTTCCTGAACAGGCAACGCGACATTGTCGACGGCAAGAACTCGCAGATTCTGTCCAACGGTGTCGACTCGAAGCTCCGTGACGACCTCGAGCGCCTGAAGAAGATCCGCGCGCACCGTGGTCTGCGCCACTTCTGGGGCCTCCGTGTGCGTGGTCAGCACACGAAGACAACCGGTGCGTTCCGCAGATTACTACCACTGGGCGTGATTCTTACTGTCGTATGCGACCAGGCCGCCGCGGGAAGACGGTCGGTGTGTCGAAGAAGCGTGGCTAAACGCTCTTCGCCCCGCGCACGCTCGGAGGGTGGATATACGTTCTGTCTTTCATCCGGGTGCCCCTTGTCCAGCATTACTGTTCTATGTATCCCTCTATGCATACATGACGAAATGAAACGAGCAATCCGCCATGTACTGTCCTGTCTCTCCGCTCCACCAGACTTGTCGCGAATTTTCCGGAAAGCCGCACACGCCGCCCCGGGGTCCGGGCCGGACATCTCCACGCACACACATAAACCCAACCCAAACTCGAACAAGATCTTGCTTCTGCAACGCCCACGCGTGATCATATTTCATGGCCTCCTGCCACTGGGCCCAGCCCACCCAGCTACACCCGTGGTTCAAACCCACCACCCTGAAGCGCAAAGACCCGCCGCACACGACGCCGATGCCGCCGCCCGACAAATCGTCCGGCTTTGAAGCGCGCACAAAACGGCAGCGGCAGTACCTCACGCTCGAGCAGCCGCGCGCGCTGAAGCGCAGGCTCTCCCAGGCAGACTCGCCCACAGACGGAGGCGTCGGCGCGAAACGGCAGCGCTGTGCGGCGCTCGAGCGCGGGCTCGCGGGGCTGTCGATCGCGCCGCCGCCGCCGCTGCATGCACAGCGAGGCCCGCCTGCGCCGTCGCCGCCGTCAAACTACGCTTTGTCATCTTCGACGCTGCCGAGTTCTGCGCCGCCGCCGGTGTCTATCGCGGACGCGCGCGAGCCGGATGACGACGTCAGGATGCGCTCGTCGTCGTGGTACGAGCCCGAGAAGGACCGTGCGTGCCCTGTCCCCCTATTTCCCCGTGCGAGCGAGCCCCGCGTGCTGACCCCCCGCCCCCGTAGGGATCGTCGTGACGGACCTCGACGCGTCGTCGGACGACGAGGACGCGCAGGATGGGGACGATGGTGAGAGTGAGGGCGGCGCGCCGCGGCTCCCGCGCGCGCTGCTGCAGGCGCTGCTGTGCGGTCCGCCGCGCGACCCGCGGCTTGCGGTCGTGCCGTTCGCGCCGCCGCGCGATGACGACGACGACGACCCGCGTTTGGAGCGGGAGGCGGAGGGGGATGCGATGGAGGTTGAGGTTGAGGTGTAGCGTTGTGGTTTGTGTGCTCCGAGTTGCGCGTTGTGTTTTCGGATTCGCTCTGTGCTGTGTTACGGTGCTCGTGGTCGTGTGCTCGAGTTGCGACATTCAATGTTTTTTCTTACTGTATCGCTATATCTATACTATCCTCGTCAATAGCGTTTCGTCTGTCCCTGTGTGCAGTTCATTGAGTTTGGTTGGCCTTGCTATATGCGCTCGGAATATATGTGCAGCAGCCAGTTACGAGCATTTGCATCTAGATCGCCAACCTGAATCTCAGGCACACCTGCCTCCCGGTTTTATTCATTCCATGTGCTAGTACGCACCAAGCAATATTGTTAAATAGCGGACCGTACCACCGACCTACCAGGAATCCACAGAGCGCACATAACGCTTTCTATCAGCTTATTCACATATTCAGACTCGTGCAACACGCGGGTCTCCTGCGCCCGCACACATACCCATACCATCTATCCATCATACCACACCGTCGCTTTTACACGGCGCCGGGTGCCCTAGGTCTGCCCGGGCTGCTGCGCGCCGCCGCCGCCGCCACCACCACCGCCACCGCCTTCGGGGGCCCCGTACAGCGCATGGGCGAGGTTGAGCCGCGTGTGGTGGTGCCGCGCGTGCGCATGCGGGTGCGGCACGTGGTGCATCTGCATCGCGTTGAACGGCGAGCGCAGCACACCTGCCGGCGACGGCGGCGCGGCGGGCGGGTGGAAGCTGCGCATGCCGCCGTGCGTGTGCGCAGGCATGCGCAGGTCTGGGTACGCCGCGGGCTGCGCCTGCGCCTGCTGCTGCTGTGGCTGCTGCTGCTGCTGCTGCTGCTGTTGCTGTTGCTGTTGCTGTTGTTGTTGTTGTTGTTGTTGTTGTTGTTGCTGCTGCTGCTGCTGCTGCTGCTGGGGCGGCGGCTGTGTCGGCGGCGCGTAGGACACTGGGACGAGCCCCACGGGCGGCTGGGGCTGGAAGGACGCGTGCGCCTGCTGTGGTGGGGGCGCAGGCGTGGGCGGGTGCGACTGCGACTGGGGCTGCGGCGCGGGCAGCGACGCGATCGGGCGCGGCGGGGGCGCGGGCGCGGGCGTAGGCACGGGCACGGGAACGGCGAGGCGCGGCGAGACGGGGGACGGCTCCGAGTCGACGAGCATGTCGCGCGGCGAGTCGGCGGCGTCGTCGAGTTCGTCGTCGTCGTCGGCGCGCGCGGGCTCGTGCGCCTCGGCGGCGGCGGCCTTTTGGGCGGCAATCTCCTCGGCGGTGAGGAAGCGGCCGCCGGGGCCGCGTGGGCGGCGCATGGCGTGCTTGTGGCGGGACTCGTGGAGGTACGGCTGCGGGGTGGGTGGTCAGCGGGTGTGCGGGGCAAGGGGTGGCGAGGGGCGCACCTTGCGCTTTTGGGAGAGGCGGTGGACCTCCTCGAGGCGGGCGCGGGCGACGCGGCGCTTGAGGATGCGGTAGTACTGCTTTGCGTTCACGTAGAGGGGCTCGTCGTCGACGGGAGCGTCGGGCGGGGGAGCGTGGGAAGGGGGCGAGGGGAAGGGCGACGGCGGGTCCGGGTGGGGCGGGGACGGCTGGCGGGGCGGAGACGGCGGGGCATGCTGTGTCGCCGAGGGCGGGGGGCGGTTGTAGAAGTTGTAGAGGTGGGGCGCTGCGGGACGAGCCGGGGCAGTCAGCGGCGGGCAGGGCATGGGCAGGGCGTGCGGGGACATACGATGGAACTGCTCTTGGACGACGTCATGGGCGTCGGGAAACGGCTGGTGCTGGGGCGCGAGCTGATAGGCGGACGGGTGGAACAGGTGATTCATACCATCCTCCATGATTGGTCCGTGTGCGACGCGGCTGTCCTCGCTGCGGCCACCAACCAGCGCGATCGCAAGAAGCAGCTCAATCCCCTCCTACATCGTCACGTGTCCAACTCACACACACCCGTGACCCGCCTCGAGTCGCTGTTCCACCATCCCGTGGCGCATCCCGCCGCTGTCTCTCACCCCCGCCATGGAAGCCAAACTGTGAGCCGCACTCTCCGCGCCCCGCCGCGCCCCCGCTGACCACACCCAGTAAAACACTCAAGGTCGCCGACCTCAAGGAGATCTGCGCCCGCGCCAGCGTGCCCGTCACCACCCGCTCGACAAAAGCCGACCTCGTCACCAAAATCCTCGCCAGCCAGCCCGCCCTCGACGCGTACGCCGCCAAGTACGAGCAGAACGGCAACGCCGCCTCCGCCGCCCCGCTGCCCGCCGACTCACTGAGCGGCGACGACCTGGTGCGTGCTATACGCGCCTGCGCGACGCGTGCAACCGCTGACACACGCGCCTCAGCTCGCCCCTCCCGAAGAGTGCGCGTCCCCTGCCTCCTTGCCGCCCCATCTGACCTCTCTCGCAGAGTCGACTGGACGCTCGAGGAACCGTCAGAGGCCGCGCCGGCACCGCCCAACCCCGAAAGCCCGCCCAAGCCTGCGCCTGTGCCCGCCTCAGTACGCGTCTCCCCACTCCTACTCTCCCGGGCTTACCTGTGCCAATTGTGCAGGCAAAGCCCGCATCGAGCGCGGCGCCAGCTACCGCTGACACCCCTGCCGCCGCCGAGCCAGCCAAGTCTGACGCGCCGGCGGCCGACGCGCCCGCCGACCCAGAGTACGAGAAGCGCAAGGCGCGCGCGGCGCGCTTCGGCATCGCCGTCGTCGAGCCTCCCAAACCCAAGTCCAAGCCCGCCAAGGGCCGCGCCGCGCGTGCGCCCGCGCCCGCCAGCAAGGCCAACGGCGCGCCCGCCAAACCAGGCGACGTACGTCCTGCCTTGTCCCTTGTGCTCTTTCTGGCAACTTGACGCATGTCCCATCTAGGACGCTGAGAAGCTCAAGACGCGCGCGGAGCGGTTTGGCTTGAGCAAGGCCGCCGCTGCTGCAGCTGCTGCTGCGCCGCCCGCTGCAGCCTCTGGCAAGAAGCGCAGTGCGCCAGTCGAGGCTGAGGTCGATGCGGAGGAGCAGGAACGTCGGCGGAAGCGCGCCGAGCGGTTCGGTGCCTCGGTGGTGGTGCGTGTTTCTTCACTTTTCGTGGAAGGCTGGGTTCTGATGGACATGCAGGGTGCCAAAGCGTGATGTCCACTGCCGCATCCATCCATCCAGCCTAAGTATGAGTGTCGTTCTGGTATCGCTTTCTCATGTTGTGTTGTCTCACTATTTACACGTACTACGCCTGTCCTGTGGTTGTAATATTTCTCGTGGGGTGTGCCCTGCCCTGCCAGTGGCATATGGTAACTCCGTGCGCGTACCCGCGGTAGACGCATATGGAATTATCTCCCGCCGAACGCTGCAAGGGCGGTCGCAGCGTGCGCCTGGAGGCTGTGCACCGAGCACCGAGCAGCGCCCCAGTGCAGCGCCACGTCGCCTGGTCCGATCTGTGATACGGAATAGGCAACTGCTGTGGTCGCAGCCGCAGAACCAAAAATGGCAGGCTTCGATGGTCCGATTCGTTCCCACGTCTCGTTCGATGACAAGGGCGTTGCTATCAACTGCCTTCCCAGGCCACACACAATGCTTGGGGGCGGTGCATGAGCCGAGCAGCCCGCGTCCTCCCCTGCTGCCCACCTGCGGGCGCATGCCGGAAGGCCAGCGCGGAAAGAGCAGTGGTGCAGGGGCGGAAGAGACACAAGGAGATGCCAAGTTCCTGCAAGCGAGGCGATCGACGCCGGCTTGGCCGAGGCAACCGAGCATCCGATCATCTGCATCAGCGGCCCTGCGTGCGCACTCGCACCGCCGCACGCCCGCGTTGCCTCAATAGCGCACGCCCGCCGCGCGGCTCTTGCCCTTTCTCCTCCACATTTTTTACCTGCTTGTCCCCCTGTCCCCCCCCTCCCCTCCCTCCAACCCTCTCGTCCTACACTCTACTATCCGACGATGGGCCACGGCGTTCTCTACTGGATCTTCCAGCGCGAGCGCTTCTGCTGCTGTCTGCCCGTGCGCGTGTGCGTGGTCATCACGTCCCTGCTCGGGCTCCTCCTCGCGGGGCTGCTCGCGATCGTGATGTGGTTCGAGGTGGCCAGTGCGTGCGCCCTTTCCTGCGCCGCGGGGCCGTGCTGATGTGTGTGTGTATGCGCAGCCGCGGACGCGCTCACGGACAAGGAGCGCGGCGCGTTTATCGCAGGCGGCATCGTCGAGACGTTCTTTTGCCTCATCTCTGCCGTCGGGTGCGTCTTCCCCCTGCCTTTCCCTGCCCTCGCCCGCTGACGCCCCCGATCCTCGCGCAGGCTTATCGGCGTGATCGTGCGCAAGCAGTCGTTCGTGACGGCGTACGCGATCGGGCTGTACACGCACTTTGTGATCAACCTCGGCGTCGCGGGGTACTACCTCTACGTCGTCGTGCACGCGACGCACAAGGACACCGTCGCGGCGTGCCAGCGCGCGATCAAGAACCCGCAGGCGCAGGACCAGTGCGCGTCGCTGTTCAGCACGCTCCGCGGCGTGTACATCGCGTTCGTGGTGATCATCCTCTTCCTCGAGCTCTGTGCGTCGCCCCCCCTCCTTTCCCAGCTCGTGCTGACGTGCGCGGTGTGTGTGTGTGTATGTAGACAGCGCGATCGTCGCGACGCGCTACGTCTACCAGGTGCGCACGCAGAAGCGCACATCGCGCATGCCCTCGCACGCGCGCGGCTCGTCCGACGCGGGCCACCTGCTGCCCGGCTTCGTGCGCTACAAGGACGCGAGCGGCGCGACGGTGTACGACTCGCACTACTTCCCCGCGGACGCCACGGCGGCGGGCGCGGGCGCGGGCACGAAGGAGGAAGAGGCCGCGCGCGCGCGGCGCGCGTCGACAGACTCGGCCGAGCTCGAGGGCGTGGCGCCGCTCGCGAAGGGCGGGCTGTACGACCCGCACGACGGCGGGCTGCCGGGCTCGCGGTACCATGAGGAGCTCGAGCTCGGGGGCTTGCGGGGGGTACCGCGACGAGGATGAGGAGGCGCCGCGGTACTCGTTCGCGGAGGGTGATGTGAAGCGCGCGGAGTCGCCGCCGGGGCTGCGGAAGCACTCGGAGGACGAGTTGCAGTGAGGGCACGCTGCGTGTGTAGGATCGCTGGATATGTGTGTGTGCGTGTGTGTGGTGGGGCCGGGTGCTGTTGTTGCTGTATCCTGTTCTGGACTGAATGTAATGTTTCGCTTCGGTTTCTGGGCCGTTTCATTGGGCGGGGCTGCCGCTCTGGCTCGGGCATTGATGTTTTTGCAGGAAGTCATGTCCCAGTCCACTGGGCGGAGGCATTTGCCATTGCTGTCGTCACATGAAGAGCTCAAGACGAGACGTCGACTGAGTCCAAAGTCTGCTCAAGCTATTACTTACAGCCTTGGATTCGCAGCAAAGGCGCGACCTTTACTCATAGTACGTATATACGATTACTTTGTAACACTTCAGATATTGTAGCAAGGTCACTCTGCCAATTGGCCCCCGCGCATGATCTCGGATCGCGACACTCGTAGTGCAAATCCAACTTGGTGCCACTTGTGGTCTATAGAGGCGCTGGTGCAGATGTAGAGCACTAGCGTGATCATGATCAGTACTGTACTGTAACTGTGGCCCTACTGGTGCACAAGACCGTGCTCGCAGAGGGATGACGATCGATGACCCGTCACTTCTCCATGAAACCGGGTTGACAGAGGATAGTTGTTTCCGAGATTTACTTCAACTCTACCTCATGCAAGCCTGATGCGGTGGCCCGCACAACACTCTGGGGGGAGTTCGAGACAACTGACACAAGGTGTACACAATACAATATGTGACAACAATCATCGAGTGACATGGGTACTTGGCAGCAGGCGATAGCTAAACAAAACAAGAGAGCAACAGTGGAAGGCTTCGACAAGACATAAACGTTGAACGTGAACCGCATAGAGTAAGCATACAGAACACTAGTCCGTCTCGAGAAGGCGATGGTTTTCCGGGATAGGATCGGTAGTAACACCAGACTCCTTGGCGGCTGCAATGAGGGAGAAAAATCAGGGAGAAGGACACAGTCGAACCGGGCAGCAACATACCATTATGTTCCTGGAGCTGTCTCCTATATTCCCTGGCGTACCTCTCTGGGAACACCCCAAGATATTCGTGATCACACACCCGTCGGTCATAGTACCACAACAGCTCGCCTTGAATCTCAAATCCTTCCTCAATTCTGCGCACGAGCTCGGCTTCATCCTCTGGACTCAGCATCCGCTCGAACGCCCAGTAGCTCGAGTAGATGCCGATGATGCGCTGGTACGGCTTCGAGTACGGCACGCGGATCTCGAGGTGCGGCCAGCCGGTCGCGCGCTGCAAGATAGGCACGCTGCATATGTCGGCCACGGTGAGCTTCTCTTCGTAGGACACGTCGTCGTCCGACCAGATGCCGACTTTCTTCGCATACGCGGCGAGGTGCTGGTGGTTGAAGCCGATGCCGTACCAGAGGAGGTGGGGGCTCTTCGCGCCAAGCCAGAGGTTGAGTTCGCGTGGCAGGCGCTTCATGGGCAGGTGCGTTTTTAGTTTCTGCAGATGTTACTTAGGTGAATATGATCGTCAAAACGCGGTAGCCAGAGGGTGGCAGAGGTTCGACAGACCTCGCGCTCTATGGCCTTTCTCTTTGCTCGGGCTGCCTGCTTTCGCTCGAGGAATTTCTCTGGCGACCAGTAATCGGAGGCGTCAGCCGCCGAAGGGACATGTTTTGACATGCTCTGAGCAACGGTGGTGAGAAAGGGAAGGGGACGGGTCTTGCAGACGCGAGTTCAGTTGCAATCACTCGACGATTTATGCTTACATCGCGGACACAGATGCCCCGCTTGTGTTATCCACTTGTGGCTACAAGGGCCCGCTGGTAGCATTACGCAATTGCGGCTAGCCTCCGAATTTTGCGAGCGCCGGGTACAAAGACAGGGGCCGCCATCTCGGCTTGCATGTGCACCGACGTGCTCAAGCCGGCTTGGATTTCGATGCCTTGTGTATATGCATATACAGACTACTTCCGTCAGCTATCGTGCACACGACGTAGTACGGACAATTCGCAGTTTGTGCAAGGTTTAAACGAAATTAAAGAGCGATAGTGGAGAGCAGTTCAACAAGATCTGGGCGGTCGTGTGTAGGGTGTCCGGCCGACTCGGGAGAAATGGATTCTGTGCTGGCGGTGAGGCTCTGGGTGGTACCGGTGGTGGCCTGTTAATCCTCCGAGGCGGCTCCGTTGGGCTTGGGGGCCCTTGCAGATTCGGCAGGGGCGGGGGCTGCTGTCGCCGCCTGTTCAACCTCAAGCTCTGAAACATCTAGATGAGCAAGGAATACCAGTCCAGGAACGCGGCGACATACCGCGCCGCTTGCGCTGCTTCTCGTACGCCCTAGCATACCTCTTCGGGAACACCTTCAGATACTCCCAGTCGCATTCCATCATGTCATAGTACCACATCGGCTCGCCGTCGATGCCGAACTCCTCCTTGATCCGATCCAAAAGCAGCGTCTGCTGGCGCACGTCGAGGATCCGCTCGTATGCCCAGTAGCTCGAAAACATGCCGATGATGCGCGCGTACTGCTTCGAGTACGGCGCGCGGATCTTGAGATATGGCCAGCCGATCTCCTTGCGCAGCCGGGGCCCGCCAATCACCTCGGCGACGTGCAGCTTGGATTCGTAGGACGTGTCCGAGTCCAGCCAGAAGCCGCGCTTCTTCGCGTAGGCGGCGAGGTGCTCGTGGTTGAAGCCGATGCCGTACCATAGTAGAGGGGGGCGCTCCCACCGAACCAGAGGTTGAGGTGAGCCGGCAAGTGTTTCATGGGGAAGAGCGTGTCAAATTTCTGCGGAGAGTAAGTGGGTTAGTGCGTCGGGACGCAGGGCGAGAGGGAAGCAAAGACCGGTACAGACCACACGCTCTGCAGCCGCTTCTTCAGCTTCTTGTGCCCGCATGAGCTGGCCGTATTCTTCAGGCGTCAGACCTTCGGGAACGTCAGGATAGTCCCATGCGATGCTTCTTGGCATTCTGCGAGTAGGGATCGTGCCAGGGGGTACAGAGGTATGTTCGAAACCGAGTCGCGCAGACGCGACGCCGTCAGTTGCTTTATGCCGAGACGCAGCTCGGGGTTGTGTTTTCAACGGCTAGTGGGGGCAAGGTGGGGATTATAGAGATCTACACCGTCAAGAGTCTCGGTTGGTGAAATGTGAAGAGCAGTCTGATCCGACGCAGCGCACCACGGAGAGTTGTCGCAAAGCTGTGGTAGCCATGTGGGGTTGCCCAGCCTCACCATGTTTCACAATCTTGGTAAGATTTGGTGCAATTGTTCCACGCCGAGGAACAACAAATAAAGCCGACATTGGTAGGGGAAGTATGAGCCCTAGCTATGTGCTCGTCGTGCTGTGCGCATACACATACCGTCCGACTACGTATGTGGTTGGCATGACGGAAGGGTTGCCGAGGCGCTGAAGGAACGCCGCCGGCGCCACAGGGTCGCTGGCACCAAGCGCTCTGGGACAGCCCGGATGCGGGCGCTCCCGGCCATCGTGCTCGCTCATCAAGTGATCCTTACTTATAGGCGAGAATCGCATCGCGTCCAGCATGTCTCCTATCACATGCCGGTGGTGAAGGCAATGCAGGATATGTAAAATGCAGACAAAGCTGGCTATGCGGCTATAGTACGGTGGGGAGCATTTCGACAGAACCTAGACAATGGTACTGGAAGATTACTTCGGCTCGAGAGTAAGAGATTCCAGGGCAGCGGTGACAGTGACTTGCTGCTCAGACTCATGGGTACCCTCAGAAGGGACAGGGTCGCCGAGAGCCGCCGACGCCGCGTCGGCGGGACAGCCGCACGCATGCACTCCCGTCCATCACGCTTGATGTCATCAATGTTTCGTCCTCATGTATTCTAGGCCGTATAGAAGATTGGACGCACAACGTTGCCTTCGTTGTTCATGCGGCACTGTGCATGGATGTGCATCGTGTCTAGCGTTTTTCCTAGTGTGGCGAATGCCGCACGCCTGACACAGGAAAGGCAATGAGTAAGCAGGCCAGGCAAGTGTGGCGATGATGGTACTATGGATAAATAAAACAAACAAACCTGACTAGCAGCAGCAGAGAGCATTTGGCAAGATATGGACGATCGCACTAAAAGCTTCCCTTCGTCTCGAGGGTAAGGGATTCCAAGGCAGCGGTGACGGTGGCCTACTGCTCAGACTCAGCCGCCGACTTGGATTCGGGAGCACCAGGCAGGGCGACGGCCCTTGCAGCCCGGGCTGCACGCTTAGACCTGCGAGCTACGTTGCCTTGGTGAGCAAGAATAGTATGTGAGGCAAGCGGCAACATACCCTCTTGCCTGCGCTCCTTCTCAACCCGCTCGGCGTACCTCTGCGGAAACGTTTCGAGATATTCCCAATCGAAGCCAAGTCGGTCGTAGTACCACATCGGCTCGCCGTCGATGTCGAATTCCCGCCTGATCCGGTCCAAGAGGACGCCCATTGAACGCGCATCAAGCAACTGCTCATTCATCCAGTAGTTAGAATAGATGGCGACCATGCGGACATATTGCTTCGAGTAGGGTGCGCGAATCTCGAGGAATGACCAGCCGGTGGCCCGACGCAGCATGGGCCCGCCAGCCACCTCCGCACTGAATAGCTTGGACGTGTAGGGGCTGTCGTCCTGTCGCCAGATGTTGCGCTTCTTCGCGTAGGCAGCGAGGTGCTCGTGGTTGAATCCAATGCCGTACCACAGCTGAGGGAACTGCTCTTCCCCGGGGGGGCAGCGAATTTTAGTGTCCGGATTGAGCCAGAGATTGAGTTCGTTCGGCAGGTATTTCATGGGTAGAAGTGTCTCAAATTTCTGCAGACAGTTGGTGAGGATGGGTGTTTAGGGGCGAGGGCCAGGGGGCAGAAGGGATTTGACGGACCACTGCTGCTGCTGCTGCTCTCTCCGCTGCTTCTGCCTGCTCGCGTCGGAGGGGTTGCTCTGGCATCTCAGAGGGAACATAAGAAGATGGATAAGGAACACTTTCTGACATTGTTGAGATAGGAGGGGTGAGGGGGGTGAGTGACTGTTGTACTCGCTGCTGCACGGGTTTGAACAAGTTGGTTAGCTTTTATAATGATAGGCAGTGGCCGCCCCGATAGCGATGCCGTCTCACCCCTCAGCCCCTGTCTCACCAGGTCATTGATACCATGATGATCTAGATACTGAACACAAGGGAGGAACATCAGGAGACGCCCAAGGATAGAATAGAATATTCATTGGTTGACTAGTTGATATAAGCCACTCAGGACCAATGTTCGTAGAGGCGTCGTAGTCGACTAATTATTCTATTCTATTCGTAGACCCATCTCGAGTAGGAGACACAGGGGTTTCGGCCGCAAAGGGCCGGGACAGGTCCTCCAACTGCGCATTTGCAGTCCATCTGTGGTTTCGACCCCGGTGAGGAGCCTGGACAGACTGGCTGGCATCTGGTACGTACAGGCTTCCCTAAAGGGTGCAAACGCAGGGCAGTGTACAAAGACGTGGTGCATGTCCTCACTGGCCTGGCAGGAACACTGGCTTGGCAGGCTCGGGCATTCTCTGGCGCTCCATGGGTCAGCGCAGCCGTGTCAGCAGAAGAACGAGACGCTGCCAAGGAAGCACCAGCCTCAGAATCGTCCATTGAAGCTTGGCCCGAGTGGGCAGAGGGATCAGGTGCTGGGAGCAACTTGGGTCGTGGACTCTTAAACAGAAGCAGTGCGTCAGAGACGTGGCCGGACGCTCGACTGAAGTGCCATTGGTAGGAGGCGGAGAGCTGAGGCCGGGCCGCGAGAAGCTTGGAAGGGACGCGGCAACGAGCGGGCGTCAGGCGGTGGACGTCGGCCCCGCGCCCAGAACACCTCTGCACTGCTCGCTCCCTCTTCCCTCTCGTCCCGCCCGTCGCCAGACACTCTGATCTGCGCTGCGCGGTCCCGCCCGCATCCTACATGTCATGCACACGCCGTACAATGCCCAGCGCCAGCACATCATCAGCTCCGTGCGTCCCACTGTACCCCGCACCCACCCCGCACATACTGATCCCTGCATCGTCTGCGTCTGACCCCCAGCTCGATGCACTGCTGTACCAGCTGCACGTGCTCTCCTTTCTGCTGGCCCCGTCTCTTGTCCCGCTGCTCGCCCGCGCGGCGGGGCAGTTCCAGCTGTCGCACCCAGGCGACTTTGGTCCGAAACGCACGCTGCGCTTCCGCTTCATGCTCATCGCGCTGTTCAACGCGAGCAGCCTATGGACGCACGCCTTTGATGGCGCGCCGGACGGGCGTGCCGTCGTGCTCGATTTCGTCGGGATGGGTGCGCCGCCTCCCCATTCAATTCCGTACACCGTGCCTGGGCACTGACGGGCGCCCGCACTGGCGGCGCACACGCACAGCGTACACACCCTCGCGCGCGCAACTCGTCCTTCTCGACCTCACCATCATCGCCCTCTCCGCCTGCGCCGCGACGATCGCATACGAAGTGGTATACGCACACGCGGTAGCGAACGCCACGGCGCGCGGCGCGCTCGACCTGACGCCCGCGCCCGCACGGGGTACGCCGGCGTACACGGATGCGCTCGCGCCGGGCGCAGGCGCGGTGCTCGAACTGCGGCTCGGGCTGCTGTGGCGGCACGTGCGCAGCCCCCCGCCGCCGCCGCCGTCCGACGAGGTGCGCGAGCGGGACCGCGCGGCGGTCGGGCGGAGCCTGCGGCTGTTGTACGAGGCGCAGCGCGAGTTCAGGCCTGTGCGGCGGGCGCCGGCGCGGCCGCGGGAGGAGGCGGAGGCGGGCGAGGGCGCGGGCGAGCGGGAGCGGGAGCGGCGCGTGCCGGGCGGGATGGACCCGCCCGAGGATGGCGGGTGAGGCGCGCGCTTTTTAGAGATGGGGCGCGGTATTTATGTATGGTGCTGCTGCCTGCATGCGAGCTTGGCTTGTGTTTCTGCGACGAGGCGGAGATGCGTGTATTTAATTCTATATCGGACTCTGGTCGTACGGTACGACTTTCGCGACGCCTCCCCCCGCGAAGATACAGGCGGGTCCCCGACGGGTACGTAGCACGGAAGTGGACTCCAACAGCAGCTTGATTTGTTCGTGGCGGGGTCACCACTTGCGCTTCATCTGTGCCCAAACGTGGTGAGTTGAAAGTGGGGTAGACGGGGATCGACGCACAGCCTGGCGCATGCACGCGCCGAACTTTTCGAATTCGGCCTTGCAGATGTCCTGGCGGACGTCGGTGTACGTTGCGACGATGCACTTGCCGTACGCAGTGGCGTGCTCGGCGCAGGTGGTAGTGGATGCGATCGCGAGGCGGCGCAGGGGCGTCGTTGTGCCCGCCGCCGACGCTGCGAGGGCCGTTGGCTGCATCGTCGTGAGCTGGATGCAATGTAGTGCATGCTTACGTCATACGCGAAAAGGTGACGTTGATCGGCGGGCCGGGCTCCCGGACTTGGCTCGCCGCGGTGTTCTGGCGCAGTCGGTTCAATACACTCTGAGCTTGTCTTTGAACACGCCGTCCCCGCGACCGACAACGACGGCGCCGCTGAGCTCGTGGCAAGCAAGAAAATCCATTGAGGCTCCTTGCACACCTCTAGTCAACACCGGTGCTTTCATGCTTGCTGAGCCAGCACCAACGCGATGCTCGACTCCCACTTGCTCATCGCGACCATTCTCGTGGTCATCGCGCTCCTCATCTACGTTCTCTACTGGAACCGCCTGCTCGCCTTCCTCATAGGCATCGTACTCCGCGTCGCGCTCTGGAACAAGGGCGGCGCCAGCGCATGGACTCAGATCGGTGCGCCCCTCTTTTCCCATCGTCACTGTGAGTGCAGGCTCCTGACACCACGCAGGGTCGTTCCACTTCTCGCTGCTCGCGGGTCGCGTGCTGCTCAAGGACTTCCACTACTACTCGAGCAACCAGACGATCAAGGCCGTCACGGTGCAGCTGCGGTGGCGGTACTGGATCCGCTCGCCGACTGTTGTGGAGGACATGCAGGCGCATGGCGGGGGCGGCGGAGAGGAGCCCAAGGGTACGCCGCGCCGCTTTCATCTCCGCCTTCACTTTAGTTCTGACTGGTGTGTGGGCGGTATAGCGGCAGCTGAGCACAAGGCGTCGCACTGCCGCTTCCACGCGACGTTCGAGGGCTTCGAGTGGTTCATATACAATCGGACGGCTGCGTACGACAACATCCTCGCGCAGATGGAGGCCAAGACGCCCGTGCCCGAGCGCCGCGCACACAGCTTCACGGGCGACGGCGCGACGGCGCAGCTGCGGCACATCTTCAGCAAGTCCTCGGCGGGCGGAGACAGTGCGTGCGCCCCCACCTACCCGCTCTACTCACACCTGAGCGTGACTGGCGCGCCATCTGCAGCCGACCATGCGCACAGCGCAAGCGCGCGCACGCCGCTCATCCCGCTCAGCACGCCCAAGTTCGTTAGTGCGTTCGCGGGCTGGTTTCGCAGCCAGCTGCCGGGCTTCGACTTCAAGAACTTGCTCCCGGTCAGCTTTGAGGGCATCAACGGGTATATCGTGTGCGGGAACAACTCGACGTCGAGCATCATGGTCGCCGAGTTCAGCCGCGCGGACGGGATGTTCGGCGCCGTGCCGGTGCGTCGCGCACTCTGCGCTCTGCGCTGGGTCCTGATGAACGGGCGTCCGGCAGTCCAAGTCGCCCCTGGACTTGTACAAACAGGTATTCGACATCAAGTTCAAGAACGTCCTCATCAACATGAACGAGAACGACCAGTTCCAGGCGCCGATGCTGCACACCGGCTCGCACCTGCACGACCAGATCCGCAAGTCCCAGTGCGCATATACCCGCTCTCCCTTGCCTCCTGCGCCAGCTAACGCACTCCGCTAGCTCCCTCGGCTTCCACTACTTCCACTATCTCTCGCACGCCGTCTTTGCGAAGCTCTTCCGCTCCGCGCACCTGCGCGACGCCTTGCGCGCCGCGGCGCAGGCCTTTACGAAGCCGCCGCCGCCGCCACCCGCGCGCGCCAAGACCAAAGTACCGCGCTCGCGCTCGAAGCGCGCACAGAGCATCGACCTCGAGACGCCTGTCGGGCCTGACTCGGCGTCGCGCGAGTACGCGGTCGAGCGGCGGTTGCTCGAGGCGCCGCTCCTCGAGCTGTCGTACTACGCCGATGCGGTCGGCGTCGTGCCCATCGAGCCGCGCGGGCTCGACCAGGCCGGGTTCGAGGTGGGTAACGGGGACGCCGCGCCGGAGTGGGGGCTCGACCTCGTCGTGCACGGCGGGTTTTTGCGGTACGGGCCGTGGGCGGACAGGCAGAGGTGCGTGTGTATGCGGGGCGGCTGGCGCGGGGCGTGTGTTGACACAACACATCGGGCGTGTGTGCACAGGGCGGAGCTACAGCGCGTATTCTTCCCGCCGGGGTACCACGATGCGGAGCAGACGCGGCGCCTCGCGCCAGGGGACCACCGCATCTGGACGGCGATGCGGATCTTCATCGAGCTGCGCGGCGGGACGACGCTGAACATCCCGTTCCGCGAGGCGTCCAAGGTGCGCAGTCTTGCCTTTTCTCTCATGAATAGGTTGGCGTGTAGCTGACCTGAGGGTAATAGAACTGGCAGTGGGACGGGTACGTCAATGTCCCAGGCCGCCCGCGCACGCGCGAGGGCGCCTCGCTCAGCATCAAAGCCGGCGACGACTCTACAATAAGCTACTTGATGCCTATGGTCGCCGATGCTGAGGGCTATCACCCGCTCCTTGAGGTCCACCTGGACAGCGTTTCCGTGTCTAGCAGTCTGAATGATATTCGGGTGCTCACTGCGGAGTCTTGTCGGGTAAGGCCCCTCGTCCTCGCGTCGCGCGCTGTGGGGAAGCCAGGCGTTGATGGTTGGTTGTGCAGGTCTCCGCCGACATGCCGTCGCCGCTCAAGTGGAACGCCCATCGCCAGTGGACGTTCAGCGTCTCGCTCCGCCAGGCAGTCTTCTACCTCCTGCGCGACCACATCAACATGTTCACGGACCTGGGCAAGGACTGGAGCTCCGGCCCGCCGAGCGACTACTTCACCTGGATCCCGATGCGCTACATCGTCGACCTCGACTTTCGCATGTACCAGATCAACATGTACGTGAACGACCACAACATCATCGACAAGCCGCTCATCCGGGACGAGAATGGTGCGCACTTGCCTCCGCGTGATCCGCTTTGTTGACGCGGTCGGGCCACAGCGCTGCTGAGCCTGCGCGGCACGACGCTGCGCAGCGAGAACATCATCAACTCGGACAGGTTCCGGCCGTCGTGCACGGCGTTCCCATTCACGATCGACGCGCCGGACGTCATCCTCGGGCTCACGCTGCCGAAATGGAGCACGCACCGCCTGCAGACGTTGGAGCCCGTCACGAAGCTCATGACACTCGGCCTGCTGCGCCTCGACGGGTCGTATCTCTACTCTTCGGATGTGCGGCCGGAGAACGTCGATCAGCTCAAGCTCAAGTTTACGGTGAGCCCCCTCCCTGCTGGGGCGATGCTGAGATGGACGGTCCTTGCTGATGATGTTGTCTGGCAGCTAAACGACGTGGTCTTCAAGTGCCTGGCGTGGTCCATACGGCACTTTATGATATTCCAGCAGAACTACTTTGGTTCCTTCACGCACTTCTCGACGCTCCGCGAGTACCTGCAGAAGCGAGAGCGCGGGCAGATCGGAGACCCCATCCACCTGCAGTACCGTCCCGGCAACGTGAGCCTCCCAACCTCCGCCCGTGCCCACCCCGGCGCTGCTACTAACCGCCCCCGCCCCAGTCCAACTCGATGCAGGTCGAGCTGCAGGTCGAGGTGAACCGCGCGCTGATCGTGCTCCCCGTCGGTCTGCCCGGCTACGAGTTCTACTCGCCGCTGCCGGGGCAGGCACCCGAGGACGCGAGCCTCGGCGGGTGCGTCGTGCTCGCGGCGCCCGAGATCGCGCTGCAGCTGCGCTCGCACACGTACGGGCTCGAGCTGAATTTCAACGTCGGCCCGGTGTACGGCGACGTCGAGTCGGACTACAGCGAGCGGTCGATCTTTGCACGGAACAAATGGTTCCCAGACTCGGAGGTGTTCATGATCGATGGTGCGTCGCGTATCGGGGGCGCAGCGTGCGTGGTATTGACGCGTTTTGATGGTAGGCATCGACATCCTCGCGAACAGGCTGTTTGGGCCGCAGCCGGTGGCAGCTGCGTACGTGTGCATTTGGGAGCTGAACCTTGGCGCTATCAAGGGCGCGCTCTCTGCCTCCCAGGGCCGGACGATGCAGTCGGCGTTCGACGCGTTCGGCACGAACTACAGGGACCCTATCAACGCGCCGGCCGCCGAGTTTGCGCTGCCGGCAGACCCCGACGGTCTGGCCATCTAGCCTGTCTTCCATCGTTGTGTGTATTGACGCGCAGAATTACCAGCCACATTTCTCAAGATCACTCTCGCCTCGGTCGACCTCACCTGGTCCGCCGAGCTTGCCTCGGTGTACGTCAGCCTGCCCCAGGGGCTCCGCATGGAGTCGCACGGCCTGGCAGGCAACACGTACCGCAAGGTGCTCAGCCTGCGCGTGCCGAAGGTGGTCACGCGCCTCCTGCACGCGAGCGCGCGGCGGCGCAACGACTGGGTCGAGGCGGGCGAGCTCGTGTTCGACGTCACGCTCGACGACTACTCGTGCCCGCCGGATTGGCAGGAGAGCGCGGCGGCGCAGGCCAAGTTCCTCGAGGAGCAGGACGCGCTCACGGGCCGGCTGCGCAAGTTCAAGGTCGGGCTTGGGAAGCGAGGGTCGTGGCTACCGCGTACGTGATCCCCGTCGTCTTTGACGATGTGTGCCAGTGCTGATAGAGGGTGCAGCGCGCAGTATATACACCGCAGTTCTGAAGCTGCCCCGGCCGTACTTCAAGGCCGAGTCGTCGAGAGCGACGCAGGCCGGCCCGGAAGGGGATGCACAGAATGACGCCGACCTGACCAAGCCGATGCCGTTCCCGCAGCGCCACCTGTACTCGGACTCGGACGACGAAGGCGCTTACGCCGCTGCTGATAACGATGCGCGCCTCGTGTACGTTTTGGGTTCGTTTGTTGGTGCGGTGCTTGGTGTACTGACTGAATCTGCAGCAACTCGCGCCCACCCTCGATGATGCCTATTCCCCATGCGGACGACGAGAGCATGTCGAGCGGGGATGAGTCTGATAACATGGACCTGACGGAGGAGAGCAGCTACGAGAGCGATACGTCAGAGTGGATCCATGGTGCGTCTTGGTGGCCTGCCTTCTTTATACTGCCTCACCTCGGTCATCAAAGGCGACCCTGCGGCGTACGAGTCGTCGTTGGCGTTCCGGTACTCCAGGGTGTCGAGGCACTACGCGCTTTCGACGGGTAGGCCTTCCTTCTGGCTCAATTCCCCCGTCCGGTCTCTTCGGGTGAGTTTGGACCATGCTCCAGAGGAGTCGGGTTCATTGCTGATTTCCTGTAGGACCGACGTCCTTTTTCTCCTACCATAGCCTACCCTGGAAGCACACCTCCGGACAGCGAACGCAGTCATTATAAGCGATGGAGGGCTGATCTCCCCGGCGACACTGTCAGTACCTCTACCTACCGCATACTCGGTCACTCGGCCGAAGTCTGGGTGACCCCTCTTCTGCCGTTGGTAGTCATTCATCTCCTGGAGGATAACTCGAGAGCGGTGGGTTTGACGCTCTGCAATCTCCAACTCACGGCGCTTATCGGGTTTTCAGGCAATGAGTCCAGAGCAGCGCATCGATTCACTGATTACCAGCCATATTCGGGACCTCTCCTCGACCTCGGACGCAGTCAAAGACTCAATATTTGACATTCAGCTCTCATCCCTCCGCGTACAAGTGGTCCAGCTGGTACATAAGCCGAATGACCAGCATGAAGACTTTCTGCGTACGCCGGATGCAATCCATCATCCTGCGGACGAGGTTGCCGTGGTCGACCTTCAACTCACCAATTTTGGCCTGAAGGGACAATCTCACACGGAGAAGAGGCATCCCAGACAGTCCTTCGCCGCGTCTGTTAGCCATGTAGGGTTATGGTTGAACGTCAACGACTTGCACGGTGCACCAGGCCAGTCGCGCGTTCGCACTTTCGCGAAGATCTCCCTGGCCGACGCAGAGTCCGCGTTGTTCCGCAAACGCGCTGACCTAGCGTGGGAGTCGCTCATGGTGGAACTGGGGAGCGAAGCAGCGGATTATACGGCTGAAATCGTCTCTGCTCATATGGACTCCATCGTGTGGGCAATGAAGGCATTCCGTCGCCTGCAGGCACGCGTCCTGGCGGGCGCTCGCGCCCGCCTCCGTCACATCCTCCAATGGTCACAGAAGCTTTCTGTGGTCGACCCTCTTTCCACCATTCAACCCTCCTACCTGGTCCAGACGGGCAGACCGCACGAGATACGTGTGCATGCGGCTTCAAAGGTCCTCATCTACATCCGCAACTGTCTTCGGTCCCTTACGCCGGAAGAGCGCGAAGCAGTCCATCACCTGAGTGCCGACGATGACGTCATGGTGACA
Source organism: Gloeopeniophorella convolvens (assembly GCA_022496205.1). Lineage (NCBI taxonomy): Eukaryota > Fungi > Basidiomycota > Agaricomycetes > Russulales > Gloeopeniophorella > Gloeopeniophorella convolvens. Next base: position 573,142 of record WTXD01000012.1, on the reverse strand, counting down.
AGAGAGGAAGTGATCAAGTTGCTGGAAGGACAGCTGGCTGGCCTGGCTGTCGACGCGGATGCTGCTAGCCTCGCCAACCTGAATCTGCTCACCCGGATTTTTGGAGCCCCCGATTTGCCCAAGCCACCTCCTCAGCACGAACGTCCCGTCCAGACAGTCGGCATCCGTCTGCAGTCTATCAGGTTGATCATACCTCACCCTGCTCGCGGCGCACCATCGGAGCTCGCCCTTGGAGGGGTGGACATCCTTGCGTCTTCGAGGAAAGCCGAATTGTTGTTGGCATCGATGAAGTCTCCGAAGGAGTTCGTCCCTACTCGGGATAGGCACCGCTCCAAGATCCTGCATATCGGTGTCTCCATCTCTCTCGACAGTGTAGAAGCCCTCATGCTGCCTCATATTCTCAACTTCGCCCAGCGTCTCGTCCGCGTGCAAAAGCGGTTGAGCAAGGTGACAGCCGTGAAGACTCCAGCCATCGGGCCCCCACAGCCCCAACTCCCAGCGCCTCCGCAGGATAGCCCAAGAACTTCATACGTCATCGACACAACGTTCTCTCTGAACACACTGCGGTTCCAAGTGGCGGCCGAGAGGCTTATTGTCGCCTACAACGTGTCGCGTCTCACGTTTGTCTCCTCCGCGTACATGCGAAGACCAGTGAACCTCCAAAGCCGCCTCGATCTCTCCGCAAACGCGTCGCTCCTCTTCGACTCGGTGTCCTTGGAAGCGCACTCATCCTCTGCCAAGGGTTTCCCCGTCCCTCAGGACATGCTGGCTGAGGTTTCTGTGAAGCAGGCAAGATTTAACTGCGTCGTGCGCCACGAGGTCGCCCTCAGCCCCACCATCCGCGCAGTCCTGGTGGTCGGCGGCTTGCGGTTCTCAGTGCCGCGGAGCGCCATCCGCCTCAGCCGGTTCATAGAAGAATGGAAGGCAGACTACCTTCCTGGCATCGAACAAACCATCCAGGCACTGGTATCAGAGATGCGCAAGGAAGCCCCTAGCGCCCATGCATCACCCAAGTCGTCCCTGTCGAAGATCCCAACTATGCATCTGCAGCTCTCTATTGGATCATGCGCCATCTTCCTTCACGTCCTTCCTGGGACCTGGCTGTCATGGGAAATCTTCAACACACTGGTCTACTTCAGGCTCGGAGTCGGCGCAGCGAACTCTCGGAAGATGAATGCCTCTTTTGGTCTCAGGTTCTCGTCACAGCGCGTCAGCATCACCTCTCTTACACATGGAGAGCGCCTGGAGGATGCATTGGAGAAGGACAGGCTGACGGTCGACCTTCCGTCGATGACCTTTACAGGCACATACGAGAATCAGGGGATCCACGTACTGGTGTCGGCCGGCTTCTTCTCGATCACGGTCAAGCCGTCCTATTGGGACAAGCTGCTTTCGGTGCAGCAAAAGTTTGGGTCTGACTTCTACGACTTGCTCCACGTCTTGGAAGATTCCCGCTCCAAGAAGCCGCAGTCTCAGAAGCCCGTCAAGTCTCGCCCTTCTCGGTTCTCTCTGCAGAGTGGCACGCTCAAGGCCAGAGGGTTCCGAATTGGCTTGGAGGGCCACTCGTCGACGCTTTTCTTCGAATGTCAGGATATTGACGGCGGCTTGAAGGGTGACGAAAACAAGGGCGAGGGCTTGGCATGGCAGATCAACGGGACGGGACTTGCACTATCCATGGCTCCTCGGGCCTACGCCATGCTGAAGAATGTCGAGTTCAACGGGAACCACCGATCCGCTTTCGTCATCATCGACTTCAAGGCAGAGATGGGCCATCGCACGGAGCAGAAGTTCTTGAGGGTCAAGGTCTCAAAGATTCATGCGATCATGCAGCCCAGTTCCATAGGGGAAATTGGTGACTTTGTTGATCATCTTCAGGTGCGAATCGCCCGCTTCGACTCGAACTTGTTGTTGATCATCTTGAGTAGGCCGAGGTCCTTGACAGGAAAGACGAGCGCGTACGCGAAATGACAGCGTTCAAAGAAAAGACACAGAGTCTCATGAAAGCCTTCGAGGTCAACAGCAGAGAGTCAGCGTCCAGCGAAGAGCTCACGTGGCTGCACAACTACGCAACTGTCTTCACCGTCACCAACGTCGGCGCAGCATTCCCTCTGGCCTTTGACGGAAACATCGAACTTCCTATTGGCAAACCTCACCAGCACTCAGCTGTACCAGCTTTCCTCTTCTCAGTCAAGTCCGTCGAATTTGAGGCGAAGAAGAGTGGCCATGGCCAATTCGTCATGAGGGGTTTTTCCTTCCAATTTGTCGATAGGTCAGTGCCCCACTGCTCTTCTGCTCGTCCTCTCATCATCGATCCCTCTGTAGATTCCGGCAGTCTGTCCCTGGAGACTTTGCAGGGGACAAGCATCTGACTAGGAACCGCCTTATTTATCCCGACATGACTGCCCAAGTACGAACCGAACGGTCGTCGAAATGGCGCAGAATTCGAGTTGGGGCGAATATCAGCGGCTTCATTCTCGACGTCGAGTCTTCCATTGCGGAGCACTTCTCCTCCCTTGCCGACGTATACAGGAAAGGCAAGGAGCGCATGGACCGTCTCACGGCGAACGTGCCTCGCAATACTGTTGTCCAGGATCTCAAGCCAAAGTTAGAGAGGATAGCATCGGAGACACAGGAGAAATCTCTTCCCACCTCCAGCGTCCTCTTGTCGTTCGTCTTTCTCAGCGGGCAGGTTCGCATGCATAGCGGACTTGCTTCGTATACTCCACGAATAGGCTCTTTTTACGATATAAAGGACAACACACTACCTTCTTCGGTCATTGAATCTTTCAACCTCCCTATGCTATCAGTCTGGGGCGAATACCGTGCAGCCCCTACGTCGCAGAAGTTCGCTATTGAGCAGGACGCCGAACCATCTTCTCTCGTACTCAAGAGCACCATCCACTCTAGCGAGAACACGCTACGGCCAACTTTACTTCCATTCATGACCGATCTCATCAACCAAGTGGAGCGTCGCATGCGCAAGACAAGCTCAAGCGGTGCCGCGCTTGCCAATGCCCGTGGCGTTGTGGCAGCTGTACCCTTAGAAATAGCCCCAGCGGATGCCAGCTCATCGGGATCAAGCATGCAAATAACATTTGGCCTGCGAATAGACCAATCAAAGCTTCAGCTTACGTGCCAGCCAGATGTCAATGTCATTGCAGGCGTTCACTGGGATAGCGGTGGATTCCTCATCAATGTCTCACAATCTGGCCGACGAGTATCCTTCATCGGAAACGTTGGCGGACTGACTATTGGTCTCAAGCACGGCTTCCTCAGCGAAGATTGCGTCCGACTAGACGCCCACAACCTGGCCTTCTCCACGACATTCTCCAAAGCTGACAAATCCCTGGGACAAGAAACCAGTTCTTTCTCGGTCGTCGTTGATACAGAAGTGTCCGGAGGCCTCCGTTTCTCTCGGTTTCAAGATGTACTCTGTTTCAAGGCAGTTTGGTTGGACCGCATACCGGTCCTCGGTGCGACGGGGAGCAGCGTATCCCCGGATGCATCGCCGCAGGTCAAACCCCTGCCAACGCCGGGCGCTCTGCCGCCCAAGAACGAGCTCACCACGGCAGTCTTGGTTCGAATCCGGCGCATAGGACTCAATGTAGACCTTGGGCAATCTATATCGTCGGTCAAGTTGGATCTCAAAGATGTTGTAGTTCGCAGCAAGATGGAGGAAGTTTGCGCAGAACTTTCATTATCGATAGGCGACCTCACCTTGGCAGCGTCTGGAAACATATCTGGAAATGCCCGTATACCCGATTTCTCCTTTACAACCATCCGTCGCAAAACCCTTGCATTGGATCCCTCGGACCTGTTGGGACAACCCAGGATGTTGGACATGTCCTTGAAGAGCGGAAGTTTGGACCTGACTCTAGAATCTGACTATCAGAAGATTCTGCACCTCTGGTAAGTCTACCTTTTGACACCGATAACTTGTCTTACGTTTTCACAGGTCCGAGCCTCTCAGTGTCACTGTTTGGGACGATTGGGGACAGATGGCACCCCACGTTGCTGTTCTGGACCGTCTGCTCCGTCTTTCGTTCTTTGTGTCCGGCACCGAGCTCAGTGCTGTGGGCACCGTCGGGACCATACCCAAACTCGTATCCTATGGTACCCGTTTCAAGGCCAACCTGGAAGCACAACGAGAAGGTGCCGCGCGCGAGTCCAAGGCGTTCCGTATTGCCCAGTCACCAAAGCCCGACAACCCTCTCTCGGCCTTCGCCAATGCCATGCTCCAGACCGCGCGCACACGACTACGCGAGAAGGAAGATAGCCTCTCTTATGTCGTGCAGCAACGCATGCAGTTCTCGCTCGAGTCACTGAGGCTCGTCGTCTTCCCAAGGACAATGACAGACAACGAGATGGCCTCGTTCAGCGCCAGCGAGCTGCGCGCGCATCTCGACCTCATCGTGGAGTCGAGCGAACTCCCTGCGAAGCGCAAGCTCCATCTCTCCTTCGCCGGCATGTCCGCGTCGCGCGTCGGGCCTCTCAACCACAGCGCAGTCTCCAGCGACGCCCAGGCGGACATGCGCAAGTGGCTCGACTCGCTCCGCAAGGACATGCCCGTGTCCACGATATTCGAGCTGCCCGCGATGGACATGGAAATGGAGAGCGAGGAGACGGGCGGCGTGCTCGAGTACAGCTTCGTCTCGCAGTTCGCGCGTGGGGACGCCGCCGCCACGCGGCGCGAGGACATCTTCATCACGCTGAACGTGGCGCTCTACTCGTGGCTCACGCTCCTGCGCAAGAACCTCGCGCGCGAGATGAACCAGGTCCAGGGCGCACTCGACCGGCGCGGCGCCGGCGCGCTCGCGATGTCGCCCCCGGGCGGGACGCAGACACCCGGGCGCCGCCGGACGATCACCGAGTCGTCGCCGCCAGATATCACGGCGCTGCCGTCACCCAGCAACCGCTCCGTGTCGCCCCCGCCATCACGCTCGCACGCGCGCCCGGACGTATCGACGGAGCGGCACCACAAGACAACGTTCTCGATGTCCGCGATGCCGAGCCGGGGCGAGGGCGGCGGCATCCCGCGCGCGCTCGGGCCGCCCATTGAGCTCGTCACGTCGCCGTTGCGCGGAGGGCCGAAGTCGCCCGCGGGCGCGAGCGCGAGCGCGGCGGGGTCGCCGACGTCCAACACGCAGTCGCCCGTGGCTGCCATCGCTCCGGCGGCGTCCGGGTCCGTCGGCGCGCAGGGCTTCGTGTACCAGCCACGGCACCGGCGCATCGAGCGACTGCACATGCGGCAGCTGGGCGAGGCGACACCGGACGTAATGCACCCGTTCTTCATGAAGAAGGCGGGGTTCAGTCTCGAGGATGCGCTGCCGCAGTACGTGCACGAGTACGCAACGATGCCGATTGAGGAGATTATGCGCGCGCTGCTGAAGTTGTACAGCAAGCAGCTGAGCGGCTCGGCGCCGCAGTAGGAGTGCATAATGCATACAGGACCGCAGACTTGTACATGCCAGTAACTTATTCGCTATCGTTGTGCTTTCAGGCATTCTCTATTATTTTTGGCTAATAATATATCCATTGCGCCGAGCTCGCTCCTAAGCCGGGTATGACGTGAGGTACACTGGTACAGGAGAAAGACGCAGGCTATTTCGAGCCGCCTACGTTGAAGACGCTGAGGAGCGCAAAACAGCCGTAGAGGAGTCCGATGGGGTAGGCGACGAGCAGGCGTTGATCGGACATGCGGAGGACGGCGACGAAAATGCCGGACGCGGCATAAGTACACCATACGATGGAAACAGAGGAGAGCGCATAGCCGAGTATGCCGCTGAGAGCTGCAGGTCAGCAGGGAGAACCGAGGAAGATGGGGCACGCACTCTAAGGTGACCACCACGCTCAACGCGCCGACACCGACCATAGGCAGAAGACAGTACCCAAGCACAGACAGGACGCGATAGGCGTCAATGCCCTGCTCCGACATGAGATTAAGGAGGCAGTAGAGGCTCATGGAGCCTAATAACGCGAGCCCATAAATGTAGCCGAACTGGGGCTTCCCGGACTGCGCGCCATTAGCCGGCGGTGCGCGGTCGCGTGGCAAGGGACACGTACGAAAAGGAGGAACGTGGCAAAGCAGAAGCAGAAGATGAGCGGGCCCGCGAGGTCCGCGTCGTCCATAATGCGCTCATCGACGCGGCGGAAGGGGTTGAGGACGGTCATAGACTTCGCTCCTATGTGACCGAAGTTGATGCCGAGTTCTGCGGGCGTCGCGGTCAGCACGCATGCACGCGACACGCCCGCGCACCGATGCAGACGCACCTTCTAGCAGCGGCGGCTCGCCCTCGAACCCGCCGGTCCCGAACGCAGTCCACCAGCCCCCCTGAGGCTGGATGTTGCCCGTGAAGCCGGGCGCGCCGGGCTGCGCTATGGTGCCCTGTGCGACATTGCCCTCAAGGCTGGAGCGCGAACCGGGGTAAAAGGAGGACTGGTCGTAAAACTGGAGGCTGTTTGGCTGGTCGTTGTGTGCGTAGTAGGTGTTTTGTGAGGAGGAGGCCCCGTACGCTGCGCTGTCCTGCCACATCGCGTTGGTGGTCATGCAAAGTCGAGTGTGCTCAGCCGGCGCCAGAGACGTGGACACGCGCTTCCGTTGTCGCTTGTTTGTCCCATCTCCCTCCGTCCCGTTCTGCCATGGTGCGCACCTCCCTCGGTTTATTTGACTGACTACTGATGCTATATTTCCATCATTAGCCTCAGGTATGTGCCTTGATAGCACCTAGGGGCCAGGGCGATGTCTCACAATTTTTTAGAACGAGTACATCGAGGAGCACATCAAGCGACATGGTCGCAGATTAGATTACCATGAACGCAAGTGCGTGCACCATTCCCTCGTCCCCTGTTCCCTCACCCATTATATCACCTATGCAGGCGGAAGCGTGAGGCCCGTGCGGTCCACAAACATTCCGCAGTAGCGCAAAAGGCCTTCGGTATCAAGGCCAAGCTCCTCCATGCCAAACGCCATGCCGAGAAGGTGCAACTCAAGAAGACCCTCAAAGCGCACGACGAGCGCAATGTCAAACAGAAAGACAATGCAAACGTTCCAGAAGGCGCACTCCCCACCTTCCTGCTCGACCGCGAGGGCCAGAAGGACGCCAAAGCGCTGTCTACCGCAATCAAGCAGAAGCGAAAAGACAAGGCTGCCAAGTATGCGGTGCCCCTGCCCAAGGTCCGCGGCATCGCAGAGGACGAGATGTTCAAGGTCATGCGGACGGGCAAGAGCAAAAACAAGTCGTGGAAGCGCATGGTCACGAAGGCGACCTTCGTCGGCGAGGGTTTCACCCGCAAACCAGTAAAGATGGAGCGCTTCGTGCGGCCCATGGCTCTGCGCTACAAAAAGGCTAACGTCACACATCGTACGTTGCGTCTTTTGCTCACACGTTCTGTCGACTAAAACACACTAGCCGACCTCAAAGCGACGTTCCAGCTGCAGATCCTGGGCGTCAAGAAGAACCCCCAATCGCCCATGTACACACAACTGGGTGTCCTAACCAAGGGAACTGTCATAGAGGTCAACGTCTCCGAGCTTGGAATGGTCACCGCTGGCGGCAAGGTTGTGTTTGGGAAGTACGCCCAGGTCACAAACAACCCCGAAAACGATGGCTGCATCAACGCGGTACTCCGTGCGTCCCTCAGCCACCCTTCAATCAATTGCCTACTTACCATACGACAGTCGTATGATCCTCTTCATGATGTCCTGTCCATGTTCTGTATTTCTATACTACTAGCACACATGTCCACTCGTATACAACAAAAAATTGATATAATGAGCGCCCACATCTAAGACCCTAACCTTAACCTCGGTTCACCTTTCCCGAGGCCACCATCATGTCCCATTCCCCGTCACCAGCACCCGCAGGCCCAACAGAGGGCAACTCGACGCGCCATGCACGCAATGCGCTCGAGAAGCAACGGCAGCAGCTCGAGCGGCTGCTGAAGGACCCCGCCAAGCCTGCACCGATCCCTGCAGCACCCAAGGAAAAGGCCATCCGCCCACCACGCGACATGATGAAGAACGTCCAGGGTTCTAGTGCAGGTGCAGGGAGCGGCGAGTTCCATGTCTACAAAGCGAGTCGACGGAGGGAGTACGAGCGGATAAAGGCCATCAGTGACGACGCGCAAAAGGTGCGCAATCATATGTTCTCTCACGTCGCGGCCATCGCTCACACGTTTCGACAGACAGCGGAGACGCGCGAGTTCGAGGAGAGGAAACGACGAAGGGAAGAGGAGGCCGACGCTAAAACGGCTAAGAACCGTGCAAGAAGGCAAAAGAAGAAGGAACGTGCATTGAAGGGTGCCAAACCTGCGGAGGGAGGCAGTCAAACTGCTGGCACGAATGCAGGCGACGCCCCATTACTGAAGAAGCGCCGAGTTGTCAACGGGAAAGCCGTCGCGTTCCGGCGACCGGGAGAGGAGAGCGACGAGGATGGAGATGAAGGCGGCAAGGAGAACGAAGAGGAGGCAGGCCCGCAGCCCGCCTCAGTCGTGGACGAACAGGAAACTGGCTCTCCTCTGAACGTCCCAATTGCGGAGATCCCAAGCATTACGATTCACGAGGATGACTGATAACCTAGTACTCAAGGCTGCTGCTCATTGTACGCTCCCATGTCCGACCTTCCGAGCTCTTTCCTGCACTGACGTTTGGGGTTCTCAGGTGCTCGCCGCACAGAGTACTTGTACACTATTATCCTCCCTTGTGTTTGCCGTCGGCATCTGCGGCGCCTCTTCCGTCGCAGCGTCGGAGAGCTCTCGCAGGCCATTTTCCCCGTCTTGTGGAGCGGTGTGGAGTGATTATTCCGCCGTATATCCGCCATGTACGTCTATTTTTTGAAGCTAGCAGCTTCCTGGTGTATAAGTTTAGCAACAGAGTACGCTGCCTGCCCGATCTACGCTCGATGAACGGTCTAATAATACACCTCTCTGCGGCGCTCGACACCAGGGCTTACTCGCATTCCTCCGACGTGCAGCATGTTTCTCGGATCGTTGTCTGTCGCCAGTCGGCCGCGCTCTTGCGAGCTTGCCACTTCTCGCCATCAGCTGCTGCTGCGACCCGTTCCGAAGCCCAGCTTCGCGTTTTGGGGTGCCACAATGTTACTCAACATGGTTACCCTTAGTCTTCTGTGCTCTTCTATGCCAGAAACGTCGGGCCATGGGGGCACGGCACCGTCTATGCGTCTTCTTCACTTGAAGCCGGCGCGCGTGTCGTCTCCACTGGGCAGCCGAGGTTTAGCCCTCGACGGACGATCATGAGCACCTCGAGCTGCAGCATAAAAGGACGGTGCAGCGACCAAGTTTGAGCAGCATCGGTCGAGCTACCTGCAGCATCATGCGCCTCTCCTCTGCCTTCGCCTCGCTTGCCCTGTCCGCCTCGCAGGTGCTCGCCCATGGCGGTGTCCTGTCGTACAGCTTCAACGGAGTGACCTACAACGGGTACATCAATGCCATGGCTTCAAACATTGACATCGCATACTGACAAAAGCGTAGTTTCGTCCCGTACAACACCCCCACCGGCCAGTCGAGCATCCAGCGCGAGGTACATAATGCTCAAGAAGTCAACCACCGACACGACTAATCTACCCCCCCGCAGTGGGACACGTACAACCCGATCACCGACCCGACTGATTCTCTCCTGTCGTGCAACACCAACGGTGCCAGCCTCGGCTCTGGCCAGAAGTCGGCCACCGTCCCAGGTTAGCAACAGACTGCTCTTTCGCACACCGAAGTGCTAACAAGGTTCTGCTGCAGCTGGCGCGACCGTGATTGCCTACTGGAAGTAAGCAAACCCAGCGCCGGGCTTCTTCCGCACGATTCTGACTAGCCCGCGCAGCAACCCCTGGCCTCACACCATCGGCCCTGTCATGGTCTACATGGCCAACTGCGGCGGCGACTGCACGAGCGCGACGACCTCCCAGCTCGATTGGGTTCGTACTGCCACCATCCGTCCGTCCCCCCATACACCGTCCTGACCCCCACCGCAGTTCAAGATCGACCAGGCCGGCCTCATCTCCGGCGACCTCCCGACAGGCCTCTGGGGCATGGGGGAGCTCGTGAACGACAACTCGTCCTGGACGACGACGATCCCCGCGAGCCTCGCGCCGGGCAACTACTTCATCCGCCACGAGCTGCTCGCGATCCACACGTCCGACCAGCCGCAGTTCTACGCCGAGTGCGCGCAGCTCGTCGTCACGGGCTCGGGCACCGCGACGCCGCCGAGCAGCTTCCTCGTCAAGCTCCCTGGCGCCTACAGCGCGTGAGTGCCCCTCGGCCCCGCGCACGCAGCCACACACATGTTGACGCTCCCCATTTTTTGCACAGCTCTGACCCCGGCGTCACCATCGATGTCTACTCGCAGCCCGGCGTCACCAACTACACTATCCCCGGCCCCGCTGTCTGGTCTGGGTGAGCGGAGTTGGCCTTCGCGGAGAAAGCGTAGCTTCATCTTGAAATTTGTTGTACTTTCCGGTCTGGAGAATCAATGTGCACTACTATGTATTGCTTATCCCGAGTCGCCGGCTGGCGTCCCAGGCCTTGAGTGTGCCTCAAGTCACATGATGCGCCCTTTGCGCGTGGGGCACGTGATCGCGTGATACCTGCATAATTTGCACTGCGCGATTGGGACAACTGAGACAAGTTAATTAGCGTACCGTTCAAATCAGCTTGAGCTTCGGCCAAAGTCTTCTTCATCATGGAAAAGGAACACCAGACCGCTGCAAGACCTACAGAAGACGACAAGCCTATCGACCAGGTCATCGATGACGACGGAGACCCGGATTATGTCGACGAAGAGGAGATCGCCGCGCTGGGACAATCACTCGTTTATGCTATACTTGACTACGCGCCCCCGGAAGACATACAAAAGCTGATAGACGATGACGCGCCGCTATGGTATCAGGACGAGGACGGGTGGTCGGCGCTGCATGCCGCAGCGAGTGTCGAGGACGCAGAGCTCGTCAAGAAGCTGTTGAAGGAGGGCGCGCCGTGGAATCTTGGTGCGTGCTTATTCGTTTTATAGCACGCAGAGAAGAACTAATATGTGTACAGCGGATAACACTGGGAACACTGCAGGCGACGTCGCTCTCTCGCTGAACGACGAGGAGAGCTACCGCGCCATCCGAGACGCAGGCCTCCGCTCCGGTGCGTTGCTCTCTGCGCCGACCTTGCACCCTTTCTCCCGCCGACGCAGAACTCGATGCAGAACTTATAATCCAGCTGCTCGCCTCACATGGCGAGGAGGCCGACGCGCTCGTGCTCAAGGAGGAAGACAACACCGCTCTGGGCTCTACCGACAAATTCCTGTCGTCGCGTCTGCGATACACGACCGATGCGTATGGACAAGAGATATGCATGGTTCAGAGCGAAGACGGCACCGAAGTCGGCGTGATGATGGGCTGGGAGCGCGAAATCAGTGCGTTCATCCCTTGCTGCATATTGTCTTACGCGCTCAGGGGCGGCAGGACCTAAGTGCAAGAAACAGTGCGCAGGCTATGCGGCAGCCAGTCGAGCGTGCATGCGGGTCTCAAGGTGCTCAACGTAGGCTTTGGACTAGGTATCGTAAGCACATCCCAAACCCCGCGCGTACGCCGCGCTTCGTGCTTACTGTCAGCCTACGAAGATCGACTCGTTCTTCCAATCCCTGCCAACTCCACCTTCGACGCACGCCATCATAGAGCCGCACCCAGACGTCCTCAGACATATGCGTGAACAGGGTTGGTATGACAAGAAGGGCGTTATCATCCTCGAAGGCAGATGGCAGGACTTCGTGGGCACCAAGACGCTCGAAGACATCACCTTCGATGCTGTGTACACGGACACGTTTTCCGAGGATTATGACGGTAAGCTCAAGAGCCCGTCGCACTTCTAGCGGCTTAACGATGCCCCCCAGCGCTACGACGCTTTTTCGACCACGTCCCGAAGCTGCTCGCCGGTCCGGACGCCCGATTCAGCTTCTTCAACGGGCTGGGTGCCACGAGTGCGCGTTCATTCTACCTTCTGCATGCCACGGCTCTGATATCTGCCATCTGTCAGATGCGCTCTTCTACGACGTCTACACGCATCTATCCGAGCTTAACCTCGCCGATTTGGGCATTGATGTGGAGTGGGAGGACGTGGATGTTGCGACACAGGATTCGGAAGACCGATGGGGAAAGACGAGAGAGTACTTCACGCAGAGGCTGTATCGACTGCCAGTGGGGCGGATTCGAACAAAGACTATGCAGCCGTGATGATTTGCAATCGCCGACGTGATGGCTTTGATGCTCCATGTCCTGTGCGGCCGCTCGGTGCCACTGGCTGAGCCCCGCGCAAGCGCCGGCGCGGTCGCGAAGCCAATCGTTGCGCGTTGCGAGCGGGGTTGCCGCTTGGCGACGTCGACGGATCTCTCCGCTCCCGAGCGATACCGCCGGTCAGCGCACTTGCTCTTTGCCACCTCTCCTCTTCCACAGTCCACAGACCGGCTCTGTTCCTCTGCTCGTCGACTGGCTCGATTTCACGATCTTTTCTCGCTGCAGCCTGGTTGTTGCACTTGTTTTATTTCTTTGCAACTCACATTCGTCCAAGCTCCATTTTCCTGATCCGAAATGAACGTTTCTGTCGTCTCTGAGCGGACTCCTGGCCAGGTTATCTTGGTCCGTCCTTGATTTTTTGGTGGTGGTACCTTTATCGTCCTGGCTAATTTACTATGCACAGTACCTCAACCCGAAGCAGCCAGTGCCCATCTTGCCCTACGAGCTGCACGAGCATGTGAGTGCCCCATTTTCTTGTCCGGGGCCGCGCCGCTGAACCGTCGTCAGGTCACTGCGGACGCCTGGGCGACCCGCATTCCACAGCTTGTTCGGATGAGCGCCCGTTATAACAAGCCTATAATGGAGGGCGTCTTGTTCCTGTTTGCTCTGATGTAAAGCTTGCATGCACTTGCTACTCACCACACTCGCTCACTCGGACGCACCACAGTGCCTCCATCGCCGTTCCGACGGGGGTCCACAACTTGATTTTGCACTCCCTGGAGAAGAAGGACAACGACAACTTTGACGCACTCCACCAGTCCCGTCTCATATCGATTGCCATCGCGTTCGGCGTCGCATTTGCCATCTACACGCCTCTTATCGTGTGGAAGAGCCTTGGTCAGGCACGCGCAAGCAAGTTGGTCAAACGGTGGGAGGCAGAAGATGCGCGCATTGGGGCGTCGGGAGCATTTGTGCCAGTGTGGACTGTCAAGCTCTCAAGTTCTTTTTCGTACAATACGGTGCGCACCCGGACGCTTCTTCCTGCCCCACCCCGGCTCATCTGCCCGACCAGCGCCTGACTATCACCACTCCCCACGCGCCGATGCACTCGTACTTCCATCCTGCTGCGTACATGCCCTCGGTAGGCCCCATTGCTCCTCATGGCGCTGTACTTGTGTTGACCCATACAGTGGATTAATGGTCCCATTGACCCGAGTGCCAACAATGGCTTCCCTGGAGTACAGCAGGGCTTCCAGAAGCCCAACATGTACGGAGACGTTCCGCTCTACGGAAATTACAATGGACCCCCCAATGGAGCAACGCCACCTTACGTCGCGGACGGTGCACCCCACTACTCAGACGAAAAGCAGGGCTTCAGCGACTCGAAAGTCTGATTCGGCGGATTCACGGACATATGGAAGGGAGGGAGGCCTTTTGACATGTGAGTTGGGGGCGTACTCGTTTTGCAGGATCTCCATCCAGTATGTACGCTCGTTATTCTTGTATGTTCTCGTCATAGCTGGCTACTGTGAATTGATAAGTCGATGAGAGGTAAAACGAACGGTGTCCGATGTCCCTGTGAGCCCCACTTGGATACATGGTTCCGCTGTATATCGGAGTACAGCTTCGCTTCTGCGGCCTCCGGGAAAGCACGACGTTGCATCACTTGATTGCACGTTGCTCACAGGAGCTTTAATTGTCCAGCGATCTCAGCCTTCGTGCCATATGCGTGCTAGGACAGTGCACATAACAGGAAATGGGTGGCCGTGTTCTCAAATTGACGGCTTGGCGCGACAAGCACTGAAGCTGAAGCTCGCAGAACATTAGTTGCCAAGGATTTCGCTTGAGCTAAATATAAGAAGGGAAGGCGTCGGGAGATGGCCCGGACGAGTCCGAGTCGGCTACTAAGTTAGGCTAAGTCGATGATCAAGTGTGCGGAGGTCCGGCCCGTAGCACTTCGCTCTGTCGACTCACGCACACAGCCTGCCAACTTTAGCAGACGTTGCCGCACCACCCACTTCGCCCCCATCGGCATCAACGAAGGGCTTCCGTCACGGGGGAAACAACAATAATCGCGTGTCTCCGACCGGACCGGGCTGACAGAGGCGCAAGTCCACCGCGATGACGATCTACTGCCTATACATCTTTGACCGGTGCGCCCACCTCGCACTCACGACCTGGCCCACCTACATCCAGCCCCCAGACACTGCAACTGCGCCTACTACCACGACTGGCACCGCACCAAGCGTCCGCGGCGCGCCAACGAGGGCGGCGGCCTCCTGCAGGGCGTCTCGCACGCCCTCGCGCCGCTCCCCGCCTCCGCGCCGGCGTCCGCGCCCGGCACGCCCATCACGAGCCCGCGCAACACGCTCGGCGCCGGCGCCGGCGTGCTCGTCGCGTTCGGCGGCGCGGGGCAGCCGCAGCAGGAGCCCCAGAGCGCGCCGCCGCTCCTGCAGACGCAGGCGGGGGGCATGCCGCCGTCCGCGCCGGCGGGGGGCACGGGCTTGCCGTTCGACGAAGAGGCGAAGCTAGTGTACGGTGTCATTCTCTCGCTGCGCAACATGATCAAGCGGCTGTCTGGCCGGTGCGCACACCCGTCTGCCGCTGGATGACCTGATCTGACCCGTTTGTGTGGTACCTGGCAGGGACGAGACGTTCGTCTGCTACCGCACGTCCGCGTACAAGCTGCACCTCTTCGAGACCGTCTCAGGCTACCGCTTCGTCATGCTGAGCGACCCGAATGCCGAGTCGCTGCGCTTCGTCATGCGCTCGATATACACGGGACCATTCCTGGAGTATGTCGTGCGCAATCCCCTCGCGTCCATGGACTCGCGCGAACAGGGTGTCGACAACGAGTACTTCCGTGCGAGCGTCGACCGCCTCGTGCGAGGGCTGTCCGTATTCCTGTGAGACCTCTAGAACGATGTTTTTCCGCTGTCCGTATAATACAGGTTGGGGTGTACTGAGTATGCAAAGCAAGAAAGCAAAGCGTGTGCAAATGTAATGAGAATCAATCGCATGCGAGACAACTGTGTGGATAACTGTATCAGCTCGGCGCGTCCGCAATCTCCGTGGTGGCAAGCTGCTTGCGCAGTGTGCTCATGAGCGACGTCTTCATCTTGCGCTCGAAGTCCTCCCCACCCTGCCCGCCAGCATCACCTGCGACTGCTTCGTCGAGTGCTAGCTTTGTCTGTCCCAGACGAAGCATATCCTCTTCGATGGAGTTTCGGGTGATCAACTTCACGACGTCGACGTCTCGTTTCTGTCCGATACGATACGCGCGATCCTGCGCCTGCTTGTCGTTATGAGGATTGAAGTCCTGGTCAAACCTGGCACAGTATGAGATGACGCAAACGCGGAACGAAAGGTTGACGACGTACAGAATGACGACGCTGGCGGCTGTCAAATTAATCCCCATGCCGCCGGCTTTCGTTGACAACAGGAAGCACGGTATTGACTCGTCTTCGTTGAACTCGTCAACCAAGGACTGCCTAACGTCAACAGCCGTCGCGCCAGTAAGGAGAAGGTATTTGATCTGCTGAATCTTAAAGACAGCTTGCAGGATATCCAAGATTTGGGTAAACTGTGTGCGCGTGAGTTCATCTCAAGATGCGGGAGAGGGGGCACGTGACGTACTTGGGAGAAGATCAGTGTCCGCCGCCCCTCAGCCTGATATTCCTTCAGCAACCGCAAGAGAGTTTGCACCTTGCCCGCCTCCAAGTAGCACCCCTCGTCTTGCAGGAACTTTCGGGTTGACTAGAGAGACCGTCGATGAGCTGCATGACAACCGCGATACAAGCGTGCTACGCACCACGTAGGTCGAAAGATAGACTTGGAGCTCGGCATCCGTCATGACCGCCATATCCTCCTTGACGTACTGCGCGAGAGCGCCTCGCTTCTTGAAGTCGGGTTCCTTGACCAGCGCCTTCGTCACAGCGTCGAGCGTCCTGTCCGTATACAGCGTCCGGAATAGCATGGGATGTGAAGCGGCCTTGCGCAGGTCCATCAACACGTTCGAGCTGTTCTCCAGGTACAACTTGTCCTTCGTCCGCGGGACCTTGGACTTCTTTGTCGGTTTTGGTCGGCCGTTTATAGGAGGGGTCTCGACTCCAGGGGTAGATGCTTCTGATTCCACATCGAATATGGTCTTCCGAGAGCGATTGAGCGCGTCGCTGTAGATAGTGTGCTGTTGGGGGGTCATATCGCACCACTCGATTCGCTCCCTCTTCTTTGGTAACTCCTTGAGGACCTGGAGCGTTATCGTATCAGCGTGACAAGAGCAGCGATTCTGTGCAACGAGGACGTGCCTGGTCCTTCCTTCGGCGCAGGACAAAGGGCGTCATCATCTTCTTCGCGCGGGAAACCCGTTCCTGTGCCAGCAGAGTGACCTTCGAATCGCCCTTGGTCTTGAACACAGCCCTCAGCGATTGTAATGAATCTTCCAGCAGGTCGGGCAAGATGAAGTTCATCAATGACTATATTGCATCAATCAACGAGAAGTGGAAGGCAGACGCATGTGAATGACGTACCACCAGCTCCTGCAGGTTGTTCTGCAACGGCGTCCCTGTGAGTAACAGACGCCACTCAGACTTGTTCCGCATCAAGGTCTGGTATCGTTGTGAATCAAAGTTCTTCAAGATGTGGCCTTCATCGAAGACACAGGCCTGTCGCGTGTTGTCAATATCTCCATGAACGATGGCCCCTATTCCCGTTACTCACATCCCAGTCGATTTTCCTGAGGAACTTGCGATCCTTGTCATCGCCTGTCGCTAGGTTATACGTAGTGATAAGCACCTCCCATCCGGCGGATCGGCTTTTCAGTGTCTCAAGCAGAGTCTGCCGCAGTAAAGGCCGATCATCTTTGCCTCCGTAATACGTCTGGACGGCGATAGACGGCGCGAAGCGTGCAAACTCCCGCACCCAGTTCTCCAGCGTTGACGATCTGCGTTGACGAAAATTCGACATATCAGCAGGCCAGCACCGCCTCACGAAGCTGGTGGACTTACGGGACGACGATGAGATGTGGACCCTTTTTCCCGCTCTCCTTAAGATGCGCGAAGAAGCTGATGACTTGGACAGTTTTTCCCAAACCTTGCTATGGTGTAAGCAAGAGCATATGATTGGATGCCTGGGAAACGTACCCATCTCATCAGCTAAGATGCAACTCCGGCCTTTCCTGTACAACAGGCGGAGCCAGTTAACACCGAGGAGCTGATACTCCTTCAGCTGCACATCCTTTGAGAGAGCCTTCGGCTGTTCCGTGAGGAAATCCTTTGGGGCGCGCTCACTAACTGGGGCAACTAGACTGAGGGCACCATCTTCAACCATGTCTTCGGCGGTCGCTTTCTCTTTGCCTTTGCGCGAGTCCTTCGACCATGACGCAATTGCAGCATTGAGCTGAGAGCCAATGCGCTCACACTGCGCAAGGACGTCGTCCACGGCACCGTACCCACGAAAGATCTCAACACAGTCATCGAACATCCGTGCGCTGACACCCTTTGGTGCTCCTGCCTTGCGTCTGCCTTGTTGACCAAGCTTTCCCTTGAGGTCGTCGATGGAAGTGAATGGCCGTAGTCCAATGATCGCCTGAGCTTGATCCGGCTTGCATCCTGCGCCACAATGGATCAGGAGAAGCTCCAATTGTAGCTAGAATCGTACCAGTCAACTCTTGCAGACCCTCAGCGCTAGTATCATTGAAATACGTAAGCACGCGGCGCTCCTCCGATGAATCCTCCTCAGTCCGCCGTTTGCTGCGACCTGAGCTCCCGTCTGATCCCGACTTGGCCTCCTCTTCGTCGTCGGAATCTGAGATATGTTTGGGCCGCTTCAGTCGACGCATCGCGACCACTGGGGAAGCCGGTGATTGCTGTACGTCGGCACTGGCTGAGGGCTGGGCAGGCGGTGGGGTCGAGGTGCGGGGTGCGAGATTGGTTCGCGCTGCATAGATCATGGACTTCTTGCCCTTTTCCTTCGCCGCAGCACGCTCAGCATTTCGTGCATTCTCGAGCTCCTTGATGCGCCCGGTAGCGGGGGACACAGCTGGTGAAGGGGCTTTGCGTACTGGGGCAGGGAGTGGCGGAGCCGGCGGCGTGTACGAAAACGACGGATCCAGGAGAAGCACCGTTGCCGTGCGGACGTCGCGCCCTCCTTTTTGCCACGCGGCGCGCACCTTGCCTTCCTCAAACTGGGGAAAAGAGATCCGGAACGGAAGAAAGTTGGGACCATCATCCGCTACCTCGGTCGCCCCTTCGCGCGCAGCCGGACGAGCACCGCGCACTATACGGGAGGAATTGGTACTTGTTTCCAATATAGATTCATCTGACGACGTGGAAACGTTCGTTATCCGAGTGACCGGGGGTGCGCGGCGTTGGCCGGGCTTCTGCACAGCAGGTGAATCTGGGGCATTGAACAGGTCCATTGGATCATCCGACACTGGTGGGCGCGGGCGCTTGCGTGGCGGCGCGTCAGGAGAGTCGCCATCTATTCGAGGGCGAATGGAACCGGTGGTTATAGTGGAGGACGCGTCTGTTAGCGTGCTGCCGTTGATAAAACCACTAGTCATTGAGAGTGCGTCGGGGGCAAGCGGGTGGCTGGGAATGGGCAGTGAGAGCCTAGGAACCGACGCATCATGCTGTAGATGATGATTGAGACGACTGGTGGCAGGGATAGCAACCGGGCTCGAGCTTGGGACCAGGATTGTTCCGTTTGGGGTGGGTGGCGGAACGAAGAAGCGGGATGACATCTGCGCTGTCGCGTCGCGAGACTGCGCGGGCATTGGAGGCAGCGACTGCGACTGCGACTCTGACGAGCTTGCCGACAACGTTGACAAGGGTGTGGTCGAGCCTTGAGCCATTGCTGTCGCTTTCTGTTTCTTCTTGAACCTGAGTTGATCCAGTGCAGCACTCTGCGAACGAGCGCCCAAACAATAAGTCCCCTTAGATTCGTGTAAAATTGCAGGCCGACAAACCCTCTTAGCAGCTGCATCCTGACC
The DNA here is from genome assembly GCA_022496205.1 of Gloeopeniophorella convolvens. NCBI lineage: Eukaryota > Fungi > Basidiomycota > Agaricomycetes > Russulales > Gloeopeniophorella > Gloeopeniophorella convolvens. Next base: position 553,924 of record WTXD01000012.1, on the reverse strand, counting down.
AAGAGACATCATGTAGGAAGAACGGTATGAAGTAGTGAGGATGTATGATGTGGGAGAGTGCTGGTGCGCTGACGTGCGACGATGGCACGGGCGGGAACAAAGGACAACGGCAGGAAACAACGCTGGGGCCGTCAGCTCAACAGTCGGAGAGTCAAACAGTGTGGCTGCGAAAAGCCTATATTTCGTGGACTAATGTGTATTTACATTGACAAGCGTAAGACACACGAAGACACAAGAGAAACAATGGAACTATATGGCCTGTAAGTGATCGTGTGGATCATGTATGGATCATGTCTGCCATCGACACGGCCCGACTTGTCCACTCCACAGGTGCATCTGTGTCAGGGGAGCACGGTGACGGTAAAGAGAGGTCAGCTTGGACGGGACTCCAGGATCTCAGATGTCCACTCGATCCAGCAGCGAACCTTCTCACAGGTAAGACTTCCGACATGTCCTGGTTGTCAGAATGGGCTGAAGTTTGAGTTTGAAGGTAAGCGAATAGCGCTTGTGTCGGGCATCGACAAGACTCGATGAAGGTCTAACCAAAGAGGTGAGCGCACATGGACTCAAGGCGCAAGGCACAACAAACTGAGGTACCGAGTGAGGCGCGGCGTTATCTGGTCGTACCGAGTAAAGGACGATGATAGTCGGTCGTGTGGGGGAGAAACAATATATATATATATATATCGATGTGGAAGAGACATCGTTGGGTAAGAGGAGAAAACTCGAGTAAAAAAGGGCAGGTGTAACGGAAATGATCAGATGCAGTGGCAGCGGAGTTGGTTAATCGAGTCTAGGAACGAAAAACCTCAGTGGAAGAATGAGTGATTTGACTCACATCATGCTTCAGAAGTAAACATCGCATGAAAAGATCAAAGCTTCATTCGATTTGAGGTCGACGTTGGTGGATAGCGTCATTGGGAGATTCTTGTATCACCGCTCGATTGAATGAGCTGTGGAGAGCGGCGTCTCGGCGCGGAATGAATAAGGTTGCGTTTGGGGTCTGAGACTAATAACAGAGCAACCGAGGCAGCATAAAAGCTTCAAGCACACAAAGTACCCCATAGCAGAGCCACTTATTGCTACTGGGAGCCAGTCAGTAAACTCGCAACTGATATATTGCAAATATAGGCTCACGATGCAGTACCATGGATTATCAATTACCGAAAGTAGCTTGCAGTAAGATAATTCCGGACGGAGCATTGATAACAATTATTCTTTGAACAGCTGGGAATCGATCGAAAACTGAAAAAGACTTCATAGAAGCCGCCGGCAGACTATGGCATTTGCAGATCGATGCGCAGGTACTGTGTTTTTTTTCACTTGTAGCGTGGACTAAAAAAACGCAACAAGGAAACCCTGTGAAGCATGGACGATGGAAATCTGAGTTGACCGTATTTCCACCTGTCAAGTAGTATGTGTCGATTCCAGAATCTAAGCTTTGAACAGCTCCCTTTAAAAGTGCCAACCGCGAGACAACAGCTGGATGCAGGGGGCGGGGATACGGGATACAGGCGGGGACGAGGTCATGGCGATGATGGTGGTGAGAGAACAAGAGACAGGTTGCGCCGTGTGCGATCAAACAGGGAGCAACAAAGTGACATAAGGATTTCACACGGCCAATTTAGGCAATAGACTCCCGCAGTAATTCGTAAGCCCCGCGCAGCTGCCGGCTGTGTTGAGAGAGCTGTCTCCAACGAGCTCCGACCACGCGCAGCTCGCAACCTACACTCGCCCACCATGTTCGGCTTCATGGCCTTCACGACTATGGCCCTTCTTTTCTTTCTGCTATTTCTCAGCGTAACCTTGCTCATTAGTGTACCATTAACGGGCACGCTCGTTCGTCTTAGGGCCAATTATAATCCCAAAGGTCTCCAGCTCGACCCAGAAGACGGTGTGCAGCCGCATACAGGCCCTGTCATCAACAGCTTCTTCTCCATGTTTGCCAGGGTCCGAAGGCTCGAGGTGCGTGATAATGTCCCTCGCCTAGAGTCCTCCAACCTGATATTGCAAGCCAGGGTTGGCCGGGTCTTATGAAGGGCATGAGTGTGTTTGATAGAATGCTTCTTGTTGGACAACGGCACTCATTACCCTGTGCTACCAGTGCCCACACTGATTGCCAACGTTGTGCTCAGTCTCTATTCCGCAATCGCACTCGATGCGTCATTATCAGACCCACGTAACCACGGCGTTTACAATGCACCTACCACCTCGATCGGGGGGACTCTCTCATACAGCATCTTCTTGATGCTGGTATCACTTCCTGCTGTCATTATCACTTATAGGTCAGCTTCCTGACCCACTGTTAGAGAAAGTCCGCGCACGACTTACACTTCATTGCAGGACGATCACGACTCCGTACCGGCTACCATATTTCCGGCCGTTTTATTCTCTCCGAGTCCTTCTCACGCCCACCGAGCGACGCAAACCTTGGATCCTCTATCTGACTCCCGGTCTTTTGATTGCAGAGCTCTTACACATATTTTATGTTGTCATTGGCCTCCGAGTCGTTCGCCACCTGCTGTTGCCCTCGCTTTCCAACCCGGATGACTCGATGGTCAAAGACATATCTGTATCGCGACTAATCGTATATCTCGCCATCGCCCTATTCAGTACAGCAATACTGTGCCCCTTGGAGGTCATCTCAACCCGCCTTGCTGTCCAGCGCAACCACCAATCTCCAGAATTCAATTCAGTCGCTCAAGAGGAGGTTGGTGATGCTGAAGACTCCATAGGATACTCCTCCGATGAGGATGTGATTGGGTACGATTTTTTTCCTGCAGCGGCCGTTTCTGGGCGCCTAGCTGAGCCAGCGCTTCCAGATTGAGGAGCGACATGGATCCGTACTTGGGCTTTGTTGACTGCGCAAAGAGGATCATTGACGAGGAAGGATGGCCGACGTTGTACCGTGGTTGGGGGATAACGATGCTGTTCGGAACCTTTGGCGCTTTCGCCTAACTGCTGCCTCGCCTCACCACGACCAAGGATCTTGCCTATCCACGTGTAGTCTCTGTATGAGTGCGCAATCCCACTCGAATGAACCGCTGTTTCTTTTTCGCCGTCCTGGTTCCTGTCAATAAAGTATCGAGCCTTGCCAGAACTGACGATGCGACGGCGTCCCCCGCGGATCCCGTCGGGTTTGAAACCCACTCGCAAGCCGCGTGGGTGGCGTGCCAGGCCTCCTGAACAAGACTATCCAGTAGGGTTCAAGGATCAAATCGGACTTCTTTTCTCTGTGATAGGGTGTCCCACTTGACCTTTTCCTTCGGCGCCGAGGCGAACATCTGTACCCTCTTTCTATTGCGTCCTTCCAGGCTCGAGGCAGTGCTCCATGCGAAGCGCCTGTCAATGAACGCGGCTCTCAACGTACGGAAAGTCCCCTTCCGTGCACCACGGCCCTCTGTATCGTCGCTGATACTCGGCGTGGCAGATTGGTTGGATACAGCTAAACCTAAGGCACCGCAAGTCGATGAGCCTCACCGTCAAGATCAGATAACGAACCCCAATGATTTATTATATTCAAGTCAGTCCCACTTCCTCTTCCCAGGCGCCAGTCCGGTGGATGAGGTGCACACGCTACTCACCCACAAGAACCTGTTTGAGCAAGGCTGTGCAAGTCTCTAAAGGCGCTGTACGGTATCGTTGACAAATCTTCGTGACGGACGCTGCCGATGGTACAAGTTGAACTTTTTCCACATACCGGAACCACGGACTCGGTGCGCGTTCCGTTAGCCTAACCCGGTTCTAAGACATCCATGACAGAACGTCCCAGGACATAGACAGCCGAAAGATTAACTATTGCCAAGCCCTACTCCGAGTGGACTTTGCTCTCCAATCCGTAAGGCCGATCAAGATGGTATCTCGTCCGAGCGTAGTGCCCAGCCCTTCCCCGGCGACCCATTTATCGTCGATCCGAAGGCTCAAATATTATACATTCGATGTTCCGCCTCAACGTTAGACTAACCGAGACTAACCGGAGAAGATCGACGAGGATCCGTAGTCATCACAATTACACCAAAGACTTGGACTGGATAGGCGGCCTTGTATCTCCCCCCTCATCCACGAGCCTGTTTGCCCAGACACCCATAGACCACGGACACGTGTGTAAATCGAATCATCAAGTGTCCCCAAGGTCCCAGAAGTTTCGGCCCCCGTTGGACAGGTCAAGGCACTCCTGAGTCGCAAGGGGGTCTCGCGGCAGTAGTGGGCCCTCAGATCTTCAGAAGGTGCCGGTGATTGCCGGCTTGCCGGTCCCCCAGCATCACAGTGGTCAACGCCGCACAATACGTCCCGACCAGACGCCGCAGTTCCGTCTTACAGCATTGCACACTCAAGTCCATTCTGGCCTCTGTTCGATCTAGATCCGGTACGCATCCGGCGGTGCAAAATGCGCAACACCATCGTGGCGACATTAGCAGGCGCGGAACTGCGAACATTCTCCGTCCCGAGCAACCGGATTCTCCCCATTAAACGCCATTAATGACGTCTGGTTAGTCCAACTCCCTGACATTTCGGCCTTCCACCTATGCTCATCGCGCCTATGGGATGCTCATGTGGTTATCGTGCAGAAGACCACCCCGCCTTTAGGTGGTATCATGCATCCACATCGGACGCCCATACTCCCAGTCAGCCCTGCGAGAGGAAGTCTGAGGTGACTACATCCGTCAACTCGCAATGCAGTGCGCCAAGCCCGGTCACGACATCTCTGAAGTCTCTTGGCCAAGCTCCCACTCCTCGAGAGGGTCCTCGGGACGGTATTGTCGATTACTTCTTTCGCCAGAGCCATACGTACGCCTCTCTCCCGTGAGCTGTGATTCGATTTGGTAAGCAACTTCCCCCGAGCCCGGACCCAGGTTTATTCCCACAGGGGTCTCCGGGGTACACACGTGCCACAACGCTTCCACGCGCCCGTGAAAGTGCTTGGCTTTTGACTTGGTGCTTCGCTCGAGGTGATAAACTGGGAAGTGCTTGGCGCACTTCTCTGACATCCGTGCAGCGCGTATGTCGTTACCGCGCAGCTGAAAGCAGTTATGGATGCGTGGTCAGCCCCACCGCGTAGCCACTGAGCTCATCCCTCTTCTCACGTTATCCTACCCTCGTTCTAGCCAATCCGTGTCTGAGATGGGAAATAGACTATTCACTGACGGTGCTTCTCTCCCAGTGCTCGGACTTAAATATGAGGGGGCTCGGCGTCGAAAGAGCACTACCCACCTCCGCATCATCTCACATTGGTCCTCACATCACACCGCCTCTCACCCACTTTCAAATCGCCTTTCCATTGTCATGTCTGTCGAGCTCTCCAAGCGTAAGAAAACCGACGCACCCCAGCGCCCCAATGCTAGTGTTCCCGATGGCGACCACAGAAAACGTCGCCGCAATCGTACTACGCAGTCTTGTCTCAACTGTCACACATCAAAGCGCATGGTACGTTGGGCCAGCCCCGTTCTCTGTCACATATTAAGCTTTCTGTTACCAGTGTGATAGAAAGAGACCCTGCGGTCGCTGCACCCAACTTGGAATTGTAAGTCGTGTCACATGCGTTGAGGTGTACGTAATCGAAGTGCTCATCCACTTCTAAGACGGGCCTCTGCGTGTACGAGGTCGACGACCCGAGCCAAAGGTGATTCGCTTTCTATTCTTGTCTTACAAACTCTAATTGCCAAGCCTGATCTCCAGGGCCGATGTTGCTGACGACAAGTCCCGCCTCCAAAAACGTGTTGCCGAGCTTGAAGGTGTCATTCGAGAGGTAAATTTCCCGGTGAATGCCAAGGCACTGTCCTGACAACACGAATAATCTGTCAGCTTAAGCACAAACCTCACCCGCGGTGGACCCAGCCTCAATCTGACGTATACCAAGAACAGCAAGGCCTCGCGCCGACCGTATACATTTCATCCCCACGCTCTTCCCTAGAGCACCTCCCACAAGTCCCGCATTGCGGGAAGGGTGGCGTTGATGCGCCATCTATGTCTCCTAAAGGGGTCAGCACTTCCCCGTCGCCTCTCTTAGTTCCCAGCAGGGGGCTGTCACGCCGGAGCTCTCTGGCCCCTCCCTCATTCGAAGAAATGCCTGAGCCACGCCTTCCATCTTTCGGGGGTCCATTCAGTGTATCTCCATCGTCCTCAGGCAGCTCTCCACTTGCTACGCCGGAAATCGATGACGCCGCGATGCCGTTCCTGTCTACATTTAGCCCGACCCCACAGGTACCCCCCAACGATAACATGGCCTCTTTGCTTTCGTACTTCGCGGAAGGGGACGCACAAGGTGGCACTTGTTTCGCAGATTTCTTTGACAACACCCTCCGAGACATGGCTTGCGACAAGGCAGCTGATGGGTTTCTATCGCAACACCCTGGGCATCACGCGCCGCTCGGCGAATGCGGATGCCTCTCGGACGCAGCAAATTATCACGCAGTTCTAGAACTGTCGCTACGTCTCAGGCGTGCTGCGGAAGTCTTGAGCCGACACCCGCCACATAGCGCAGGCTCCATGTGTCTTCTCAAGCACCGCATCGCGGAATTGGATGTCTTCACAAGGTTGGTCAACCTCCTATCACCGGTAATAACAATCTAATCCCCGGTCCCACAGCTCTACTCTTGGGAACATGGATACGCCCGGGCTGAATGTGTATTCCCATCCGGGAGCCGCGCACCCCGGCCATAGCCCTCACATGGAGTGCGCCTCGCCAGGCGCTGGATGGCAAGGCGGGCCCGCTCCCTTCACTTCACCCTCGAGCATTTCCCCGCAAACGCTCGTGCAGCAGCATGATGACTCCCTGATGTCTTGGGCTCCCCAACGGCATCGGAGCATGTCCATGACTTCAGCGCCCATTTCTTGAGGAAGCGCGGAGGCTTCCCTATGTATCGCACATTCGTGCTTCTGCTCGTCTATTATATTATGTATTCTCAGCATCTCTTAGACGTTGTGATTCCCCATGCTGTACACGATACCTGTTGTCTATGAATCACCCTTGCTTATCACGATGTATGAACGTGTGTACAGTGCAATCGGGAGTTTTATAGCCTCATATCCCTATAGGATCCCGCTCGGGCAGTTGGAATCTGCTTCTCGACGTCGGTGCCTTATCGTAAGATCTACCCGGCGTGGCTGACGTACTTGCCTTGGGCTCACTCGCCTTACCTAGACTCCGTCCGGCGACTCCTCGCATGGCTCTGGAGAATCCCTGAAGCTTACGCAATCATATTTTCGTTTTGAGCGCCGCAAGAGCGCCGTTGAGAATTGCCAGAAGTGCAGAGTTTATCAACGTGCTCGGAGACAACCCGCGAGCGCCGCCGCCCAACCGGGCTTTCGCACCCCTGACGGCTGGTAACCAGATGCGCAGTCGCGTCGTTCTTGAGGCACAGGGCGCAAGCCAATCAGGGGCGGGGGTAATGGGAGTTTACCCGTGCTTTCTGGGAACGATAAAGAGGCCAGCAAAGACTCAACTGGACTCAACACATTGTCGTTTGTATTCTAGTATCTCATGCGATGGGCCGCGTGAGTAAGTTATCGCAGCGCGCCTACCAGAGTACGGATGGGTATAACAACGCATGGAAGATGCCTTTGTGGCACAATGCGCCCATGCCTACTTCGGACTGTGAGCCCGAACTTCGAAGGCCGAAGAGGCGACAGCCCGAAAACGATTGGCTACAGCCTGTAGGGGAGCACCTGAAAGGTACGCTGTTGCCTTGTCTTTGTGCACGCAAAGGGCCCAGGCTTCAAGGATGCAATCTCCACAAAGGGTCCGGGGGGAACGAATGGGCCGTCTTTTGACCGAAGGAGGAAACGGGAAAAGTATTCCAGAAACGGCTACATAATGGTTCACATCACGGGTATCGCCTTCGAAGTTCGTTGAAGCGCCAATGAGGACGGAGAGGACAGGGATGGAAAACGGGCGATGCCAAGCACAACTGTAATTCGAGCGTGCACTTCTGCCGACAAAACTCTTGCTTGAAGAGTCAAGCGCATTGAAGCGGGTGTCAGAAGAACCGGAAAGAGAAAGTGATGTGAGAACGCTCGTCTAAAGCGGCTTGCGAGGTCACCCAGTCATGCGATGCACGCTTGGTGTACACGCCAAGCCGAGTCAGCACCTTCACGAAGGGAGTACAGTGGCGAAAAGGGAGATGGGGCATCGCGGATCAGCTCGATTATCTTTGGAGGGTGACAGCATTATGCCGTGGGCGTTATACGAGAGATATGGATGGGGGTAGACCGAAGAACAGAAGATGTGTTGCACAGCCAGAGTAATTGCGGCCACCAGAAGTGCACTCGAGCGGTGGTATGAAATGAGAGCTCCGGGTCACTCGATCGTAGGCAGCAATGATCCATTTCAGGCCAACACTGTCGACACGAACCGTTGTTTCCGCAGATTGATGAGATACGTCATGCTCAGCCCTGCTGCTAGTAGCAGGGAGCCGCATGTGTGCGTCTTAGACTTCAAGAATAAGTGGCAGATTGCGGATAGCCGTCCGAACGTTTGCTTGATAAAGTATAGGGGAACACCAGGGAACGCCGGGGCCCGAATCTCATGCTAAAACACGTTAGTGCATCTCGCTCGGTACCTTGGAAGTTGGAGGGGGTGATAGCTCAATGGAAGTTCTCACGATGCACGACGGAAGTTGGACGGAAGTCTCCAGAACATCTGAGAGCGTCGTGGGAATGCTGAGTCATAGTCTAGCCCAACAGCAGAGACGCGCTCAACGGTCTCTTGAAGCCCACGTTCTACAGCAACCTCCATCATGGCCTCGCATTTGGTATACCTTGCGTCATTTCTTGTTTTATTGTGCCAGGCTCACAGTTTTTGTCTTATTCTAGGCGAATATCTTCGGTACGGAGCAGGATCGCGTAAACTGCTCCTTCTATTACAAAGTGCGTTCACTTTTCTCCTAGACCGTCATTTTTATGCTCAAGCCGACACTCCCCACCCCTAGATTGGTGCTTGCCGGCACGGGGACCGCTGTTCACGAAAACACATCAAGCCCCCTTTCTCACAGACCATTCTTCTTCCGAACGTGTATCACAACCCGGCACATGACCCCGTTTGCAAGCTCACCGAGAAAGAGCTCCAGGAGGGGTTCGATGCTGTTTACGAGGATTTGTATTGCGAATTGGCGAAGTTTGGGCATCTTCTTGAGCTCCACGTGCGTCTGTAATCATCTGTTCCCCATGTTCGGCACTGACCGACGCGCCGACAGGTGTGTGACAATGTCGGTGACCATCTGATTGGCAATGTGTATGCGCGCTACGAGTGGGAGACGGAGGCGCAGACGGCCGTCGATAATCTGAACGATCGCTGGTACGCCGGTGCGTATGTTTTTCTACGCCACCTTCCCTGGCGAACTCACCGGCTCCACAGGCCGACCACTATATGCCGAGCTTTCGCCTGTAACGGATTTCCGTGAAGCTTGTTGCCGACAGAACGAGAACGGGGAGTGCAACCGCGGTGGTTTCTGCAACTTCATGCACTTGCGCCTCGCATCAAAGGAGCTCGTCTCTTCGTTACGTCACGGCCAGCGTATGGATCGCAAGCTTCACCCACCAAAGACCCAGGGTGGCGGGGGTGGCTGGGAGCCTTCGAAGCGTGAGGGAGGAAGGGGACGGAGTGCTAGTCCGAGACGCGGAGGCGGCAATGGCGAGGACAGGTGGACTCGCAAGTAGTGTTCTGCATTATACCCCGGCTCCCGCCCCGCGCACCCGGTCAGTGGCTGCTCGTCACTGATGAAAATATCCTGTTCCCTTCGTTATCGCAGCTTCATTACACCGTCCCTCTGGTTCTGTATTAAATATTAATTGATGATTCACCCAAGAGAGCTCGCTCTCCGGGTGACTGCAGTAACTGAAGTGTACGCAAAGCCGCGGAACTCCCGCCGCAGGCCAGCGGCCGGCCGCCTGGCTGCCGCTGCTTGGAATTTCGAAGTTCAGCAAAGGTTAGCGTAAGTTGAGGAGTAGCTCGGATGCCAATTATCTCCGAGTCGTCTCTGTGTTCCGTCAGAACGTGGTAACGGACAATCCCGATGGCGGGCCTCGACTCGAGACGGTGGCCCGACTAGAACTCACGTACCCGATGCAACCCGAAAGTAGGGAAGACGGTGACATGAGACGCAGCGAGGCCGCTCAGACGAGCCAACCATGACACTCCCCGCGCCCACGGTCCTGTAGGAGCTCGGGCCACTGGACTATGAAGCTAGTAATGAAGTTGTGTTAGCTTCAACGCGAAAGGGGTAATATGATACAAACCTGTCTACGATGGGGCGCAGTAGCTTTCCTGTGAGCGAAAGCTTTCGGACACGCGCAAAAGATTCGACATAGATGAGCCTCGGAGACGACAGTCCCAGGAACTGGAGGCCAATGGCGTTAATACCGATGTGAATATGGGAAACAACGCACTCGATTGATGTAGGCAGCAACACACAGAACAAAACATGTTCCAGGTCCGTTCAGAAGAAGGGAGTCGAAGCTCGGGGAACCGCCGGGGAGCCGAGGGGCGGCGATGACATGATACAAAGCGGCGTGTAAGGAACGCAGCGCTGTGAATGGGGTGGTGAGGAGGTTCTGATGCACGCGTCGAGCGCGGGGAATGGTGAGGATGCGATATCCCCCAATAGGGTTTCCTGGGCGCTATGAAACGTCAGGTCGAATGTAAGCAGATGGTTCCAGGGGAGCGGCCAGGTGCACTTGCGAGGGATAGAGCGGAGGCAGCTTTGAGACGCTCCAATGCAATGGCCTTCTGTTCACTGAGTGGGTCGCCTTCGCTGACAATGTACGTTCTCGGAGTATATCGTGAGAAATCGAGAGCAGATATCAGGGATAGGGCCTCGCTGCTGTGACCACCTGAGCGACGATACGATCTGAGCGTGGGGCCTGATGGAGGCCGAATAAGACAAACCTGAACCGAGGAAGACAGCAAGGTGGCAGGTCCCTTTCTTTCCCGTTCCACGACGGACTCTCTTTCGGGGAGGAAGGATGACGTAGATCCTCGCAACAGCAGCGAAGAGGACCAGAAACGCCAGCCAGAAGACGAGATACATGTGGTTGGGCGTTAGTGTACGGTGAGGGCCGGCAAGAGACTGAATCAGCCAACTATCGGCTAAGGCCCTTGTATTTCCTCCGTCGACGGCGAACAAAAGGCAGCTGTTCGTACCCCGCGAAGCTGGGTGAGCAAACGCCAAGAGCTGTGCTGTTGTGGTCGAATTCGAACTTGCCAAGGTGAGCTGGCATCTTCCCTCATCTTCCGCGATTTACTTGACACCGGCTCCCGTCCCGGACATTCCGGACACAGCGCGCGTCTTCAAACGCGTCCACACTCCAGCGCGCGTCACTTCAACTAGCTACCACCTGTTCGACCACACAGACAAACCGCCCTGCTTGACCTTCAAACAAGTACATATACGACAAGACCCAAGTCTAAGCGCTCTCAACGGGGCTTTGACTCGAACCGTGTGAAGAGGAAACAACTTGGGAAACAATGGACATGGCCTCCACAGCCATTACAATGGACGCGGACATGGTCGAAAGCCTCCGCAGGGCTGTCAGGGATTGTGCGACTCGGGGCCTGCAGCACGCATCCAAATGGCACGCTGGACCAATCGGTGTCATCCGCGTTAATCTGATTTCAGTTGTCGTTTGCAGGGCAGCTGAGCTTCTCGCAGCGGTGCCGCCCGCCAAGCGACGCGCTCGCCAAGACGCTCTGTTCGTGTTGTCGACCCCCGCGCGAAGCGGGCCGTCTGCTGGCGCCTCGCAACCGCCACCCTCGCTCCCTCTATCCCATCCGAATGCACCTCTCGCGAGCGCTGTGGACTCGACCATGTCCCAAGAAGAGCTTGCGCTCGAGCTTGACGAAGAAGATATTCTTGCTGCCGGTATGGCCAACTTCAGTACCCGCGAATTCGCGCGCGCGGCACATACTCTGAGCGCATGCGCGAGCGCGAGGGGAAAATTCTTGTGGCTCTATAGCCAGTATTTGGTATGTCATAAGTCAGCTTGTGCCGACTCGGATAGAATAAAGACGAGCACGGAAGGCCAGCGAGAAGACTGCCCTTAGGGACTGGAATAAGCTCGACAGTAAGTGGAGTATTCAATGAACCAGCCCTAGCAGTGGTAATGATTTGTGTGTGTGAAGTGGACCGAAACCAGCCCGCCGTTCCTGCGAACACATCCCTTCTGAGGCTATATGAGACGGCCACGGGGTTCCAGAACACGACTGACCCTTGGATATTCTTCCTGTATGGTCTTTTCCGCCGCCCCCTCTTTCCAGTGCTCAATATAAACATTCAGTCGCGGCCTCCTGCTCTATCGCCTCAATCGGAGAGAGGAAGCTATCGAGTGCACTCTGCGCTCCCTCCAGCGATATCTTTGGAACTGGTCCGCGTGGGACCTCCTTAGCAACCTCATCAACGATGGCGAAGAAGTGGGCGCTTTGTACCCTCAATCTCTCTCCGACTCACTCATGACCCTTCCCAGCTATTTTCTCTGCTTCCACTCATGCCCATCCCGGCGACCCACCCACTTGTCCATATGTTCCAGATACGCACCCTCAATACGCTCCACCAGCCCTCCGAGAACGAGCTCGGCCTATGCGATCGCCTCTTAGGTCCGGATAATTTCCCAAGAAGCCTTTGGATCATGAGCCTCCGGGCGAATGTCCTGTATCATCTTCACGGTGACTCATCTCCTCTGACCTCTCCATTTCCAGCCTGGTGTTCATATCCACCACCAGACTTCTCCGCTGCTGAACAGCAGTTCGAGAATATTCTGAAGATCGATCCCTGCAGGATCGATGACATCGACGTCTACTCCAATATCCTATATGTTACTGAAAACCGTCTGACGCTGTCCAAACTCGCACATGACTTTCTCGCCCTGGACAAAGACCGACCAGAGGTATGCTGCCTCGTCGGTGAGTCATGTTTTCCCCCTGCCCGTCATGACCAATGGCGCTTATGGCACCCGGGGCGACGAACAGGCAATTACTACTCGCTGAGGGCCGAGCATGAGAAGGCTATACGGTATTTCCGGCGAGCTACGCAGCTCGACCGGACTTACCTGTCCGCCTGGACGCTGATGGGCCATGAGTATGTAGAGATGAAGAATTCACACGCGGCGATCGAGGCGTATCGCCGTGCTGTGGATGTCAACAGGAAAGACTATCGTGCCTGGTACGGTCTAGGACAGGCCTACGAGCTCCTCAACATGCATCAATATGCCCTACATTATTATCAGCATGCCACGGCTCTCCGGTACGCTGTCGTGACCCCCCTCGACTAGTTGCAACTCACAAGGCTGGGCGCACAGCCCATACGACGTTCGGCTATGGCAGGCGCAGGGCGCCAGTTATCACGAAATGGGGAGACTGCGCGAAGCTATCGAGTGTTTGAAACGAGCGCTCCTTGGCGCTGATGCCAACGAGATTGCTATCACTCTTAAACTGGCCAAGCTACACGACGAGCTCGAGGAACACCCGGATGCGGCCGCTTACCACCGGCGGGTTATCGATGTCTCCCGTGCGATGTGTACTATTGTTTCTCTCCTTCTCTTCCATATGCTGATATTATGACTAATGCAGCAAAGCCGGTGGCGGAGTATGCTCGCTCCGCTCTCTATGTCGCTCGATATCACTGCCTCTGGGGTGGTGGTGACCTTCAACTCGCCAAGAACTGCCTAGAGGAGGTTGCGCCGAGTAACTCTGAGGACGCGGATCAGGCAGCAGAGTTATTGAAGAGGGTGCGATCTGTTTTGGCTAGGAAGGAGGCGGGCGAACTGCAGGACGAGGACATAGAAGTCAAGCAGGAGATGTCGGTAGAGGGATAGTCGCCATCGGCGATGGTTGTCTTGGTCTCGGGCACTGTAATCGTCCGTTGCATGCCAGGATAATTTATTTTCGGGGTTTCTCCCATCTTTGACCCACACCGCGTGTGATGTGAAATTATGTGGTTGTGCCTGCCCTCAAGTCAAGAATTGCGCTGGTTCTCGCGGTCACGAGGTTTTCCACTGCCAAAAGGACGAGTCTACGGCAAACGATGTCGAAAACACCTCAGCTCTCTCTTCCTCAATCTCCTTCTACATCGACACCAGAACCTGCCCAGAGCCATGTACCCTCACCTTTGCACACCACACCGGCGCCCGTTCCACCCGTGCAATCCGTAGCATCGACTAGCACATCTGCGCTACCCGAAATTCTTTTCCCGCCATCACCAACTCGAATACATCGACGTCGGCCTCCCATAGTAGTCCTGACCGCTGACGAGGAGGCTGCTGCTACACGGGTATCCTCAAAGTGCGTCTCAAGAACCCCCGCCGTTGCGCGCGACGACTAATGTCCCTACCCCTCTGCAGAGTCTCTGCGCGTCTGATATCCGATCATCTCTCTGTACTTTTGCCAGATGTCGAGACGCCTTTCCGTGATACTGGGGACGTTGTTGACCGCCTGCTTCCATATCATGTCTTTCAACACCCAATGGAAGATCTTTTGAAGGCAGGCAAAGGCAAAGCCAGGGCCACTGAAACGGAGATTCTTCAAAGCGAGCTTGCAGGTGCATTTATCCGCAGCGCAAGTCATGTCTTTCTCCCTCGCTCACGGTTCATCAGAAACTAGATTTGCTCTGGAATGTTTCAAACGTCGCCGTGCGCTGGAGGAGCGCTTTCGGCGCGCTCGGACAAAATCCGGCAAGGTACGTTCTTGCCACTTGTTTTGGCCGTCTGCTCAACAGTCACAGCGTGCCGCCCGCGACGACCAAGCGTACTACCTCGAACGACAAGTCTTAGACATAGAGCGCTCGGAGCATTCCGCGTTGGCCTCGGAACTCCGGACTGCGAAGGCAGAACTCGAACGCGTTACGCGCCTGCAGCGTCTGGCTGCGCTCCCACAACGGACAAATTACTACACCCCCGCTGCTCCCGTCTATGCACACCACTACCGCACCTACCATTACCCCTACGCCCAAACATACGGGGGCGCCCCATCCCCTGCCCAAGGATATCCTTACTCTGTCCCCCTTAGTTCGACCATCACGCAATATGTCCCGCCTGCTCCTGCCGCCCCCACGCCCACCGTCAAACCTGCTTCTGCTGTCTCGACCCCTACAACTAGCCCTGTATCTGCGGCTCCTGCGACATCACCAGCGACTTCTACGCCTTCTACGCCAGCCTCTGCAACCACGGCGTCGACTTCGGCAATATCTGGCGCGATACCTGTCCAACTTCCTTTGGCCTCGATGCCAACCCTGCATGCGTTAGGCATTATTCCCGTCATGGCACAGTCTCTAACGCCTGAAACACCTACGCCTCCGGCAGTCATACGCGGAGCGTCGGCCAACGGAGCCATGCTCCACCTCGAGATCAATGTCTCGCTGCTCCAGGCCGCTCAAATGAGCGGGTTAGCACTCTTGCTGAACTCAATCATGCGCAGTTCTGGTAGCGCAAGCGCCGTCGAAGCCCCACCTCATGCGCAAGTGGGTGCCCCGTATACATACCCCTACAATGTGGGGCAGGCAGCGGAAGCACCGACAACAACGGCAACCCCTCTAACCGACCCAGAGCATAGTAAAGTGGCAACTTACACCCAAAACAAAGACGGAAAAGATGGAAAAGCATGACATTGATAGAACAATGCGGTCTGAACTGTCCCATAGCCTTTACCATATTCTGTTTATACTTATCCTCGAGTATTGCTTGTACTGTAAATCAGAAGGCTATTATTGCAATCAGATGTACGATCTTGGGGCGATCGCGGTTCTCTTCGCAGTGGTGTCGAGACTGTACCAGGCCCGTCCTGCATCCTGGCCCGTCTTCAGCTAGACGACGGCTCCCCCAGCCACCGTCCCTCCACATCCGGTATTTCCTCTCCCTCAATGCGCACCCCATCAACAAAGACACCGCCTCGTACCGCATCCTCGGGCAATTGCATGCGCATGTCACGGCATATCACAGTGAAGTCCGCCGGAAGTGGGGCCGTGACCGTCAGACGAAAGCGCTTGCGGGGCCCCTCGCGCCTGTACCGCTACGAGACTGTCAGTTCCTATCCACAGCTGCCAAGAAGGCGCCAGCGTGCAGAGGAACAGGCGCGCATGCGTACCCAGAAGGAGATTGACGAAGAGTGCAGAAAGAGTCGGTCCGCCGGGACGCGTGAACGCGCCAAGATCTGCTCGGCGGGCACGGCACTGCCGTAGAAGCCGTCGCCAAGAACTGGCGCTACCACACGAGCACGGAACGATCAATGCGTGCATGTCGCAGGGGCATTGAGCGGACACGAACCTTTTAGAACGTGGGCCATGTGCACGCGCAGCTGATGCTTCAGTCCGGTGTGCAGGTGCAGGCGCAGAAGCGACAGAGGCGCTACGTCCTGCATGTAGCGCGCGGCGGGGCATCGCGCATCATCATCAGCCGCTGAACTCTGAACCCAGGGTTGCCCTCGTTCTGATCAATTGGACTGACCGAGGAAGCGAGGACCTCCCACGCTGTTCGTGCAGGCTTGCTTCCTGGCTCGGTCTCTGCGCCGATGCGCACACGGCCATTCTCGAAGCTCAGCGCGCCCGAAATCAGCCCTTCCTTCGTTGGAAAGGTCTTGGCACCGCCGCGAACCAGGGCAAGATAGGTCTTCTCAACAGCATGTGTACGAAACTGCTGCGAGAGTTCCCGAGCGAGGGATATCGTGCGTGCGAGGATCAGAGCACCTGTTGTTCCCTGAGATGCCACGCAGTCATGATAAGCCGCGTTGACAAGTTCGAACGAGGTACTCCCGTACCTTGTCTAGACGGTGCACGGGGAAGGGATCTGACTCAACTCCGTACTTTCTCCTGAGACCTGCAGGGGTATCGCCGGTTGGAGACCTGCCAATGGACTTTGAGT
This sequence comes from Gloeopeniophorella convolvens, assembly GCA_022496205.1. Classification (NCBI taxonomy): domain Eukaryota; kingdom Fungi; phylum Basidiomycota; class Agaricomycetes; order Russulales; genus Gloeopeniophorella; species Gloeopeniophorella convolvens. The sequence continues at coordinate 537,085 of WTXD01000012.1, read as the reverse complement.
ATGGGGCCAAGAAGCGTACCGTCTATCACGAAATGGAGCTCGGAGCGTGCGCGTGAGGGTCCTGCTGACTGCAACTCCTAGCTTCTCAGAACGGCACAGGCTGTGCATAGAACTGATGTAGTACCTTTGTGTTCAGGGAGCCCTGGGACACGAGCCCGGGTGGCTTGTTCAGGACGATGACGCCGCGGTCGACGTACAATGCACTCGGCGGCTTTCCCGGACGGGCCAGGACGTTCGATGACGTGATCGCCCTCCCAGCCTGGCCCAAGGCCTTTTTCGCACCATACTTACCAGCCATGGGTGTCTGTGTGATTGGCTTACCAGGCGCGCGTGCTGTCAACGGTGATGGTGCGGTTGTTCGAATGAAACCCGAGTGTTATTTGAGTCTGTTTGTAGTAGGAATGGGGTCGAGGGAGGCCCGCACAATTGCACCGCCTCCCGAATCCTGCCGCACATGGTCTCGTATCTCCTTCAGGCGGTCAGCTGCACCATACTCAGATAAAGCAAGGTCCGTAGGAGCTTGCTGTATGCCTTTTTACCCCCTGCCCGTGGTCGTCGGAAATGTGCTGCGGCCAAGGATTTCACGTCGCGCGGGTCAGGGTCGCCACTATACAGTACACCCTCCCTCTGGGCGCGATGTCACGCACGGAGTTGACTGTTGCGGGTATGTACACCAGATAACGCGCTCCATCACGGCATCGAATGGGGTCGTTCTGCGCAGAACTGTATCGTTCGGAAATTATGCAACCGCGAGAGGCATGGAGCATGTCAGGAGTCCGGAGAACCCACACCACCGTCTTCTAGCCTGTTACGCAGCACTTCGAGGACGTTGGATATCTAATTCCCTCAGACAGGTATGCTTCGGACCCATTCACTCGCAGAGATGCTGATCATATCTGGCCAATTCATATTGAGGTATGTGAGCGGTTGTGCAGCCAAGTCACAGAGGTGTGTTCCAAGAATCGCAAGGCGTCTCCGTAGGTGATATTCATGTACGAAAAGATGAAACTGGAGTCCGAGCGGACAGGCCCCCGGGACCGGCTTACTACTTTAAGTGTGCGCAAAGTCTAGAGGACAGCGGATTTACCAACTCTCTACCGTGTCTATGAAGAACGTCTCAGAATGTAGGGGCTCGAAACGGTAAGGGAGCACGTCTACCTGACCAACAAGACAGGTGTCAGTCATGTGTGCATGGAGTATGACAATTACCAGGCAGATCAAGCAAGTATTAGCATGGAGCTCAGTGCTGTCCATCATGCAAGCCGTCTGCTACGGACTTAAGTGCTTAGCCTCCACCTGGTTATCGATTCACCGACTAAGGCCTTATGCAGTCCGGTAAGAGCGACCTTGCAACGATGGATCGTGTTGACCATGTATCGCACTGGCCAAATGATGCTGGCCATCTCGGAACCCGCCATTTTCCCATCTGGACCAACATGTCAGCAAGAGGATATCGGACACACGCGTAGATAGTACAGACGTGTGGTCTTGAGGTAATGGTTGCATCTCATATGCCCAGTTCTGCTGTGGCAGAGCAAGTATGTGACTGTCGGCGTCTGGTTCTCGCTTCACGTGAGCAAGCTCGGGAGGGTAATCGGTTCCGGGCGCTGAATACGGCTGCCCTAAAGTTGGAAGTATGGAAGACAGTGCCAAATATGGTGCGTGTGGGCGGGTACGCTCCTCTGCAGAGCGTGGAGGCCGTTCAGGGTTGTCTTTCCCACGGAGGTGAGACGCAGAGGACGCGGCAGGTTTACGAAGCTGTACTTGGGTATGCGCATGCTGGGACTGGACAAATTGGTACGGCGCGTCGGCCAGCCATGCATCATCCTCTCTTTGCGGGTACGGCGGGCGTCTAGATGGACCTGGTGCTGTGATTATGGTATCTGTCGATGCGTGGTATCCCGACTGGTATAGATCTGGGCGAATAGGTGTCATAGGAACTTGCTGAGGGAACTTGGCCGAGCTGAGCAAGTATCTACCCCCAACCTCGGGAGTAGCACTGGTCGTTGGTCGATGCCTCGTGTCGTGATTTACGTTGGGTATAGCCTTCTCGATGAAGGATCTACGCAGGGGATCAGAGGCATTCGCCGGTGGGGTTGGGCGGGGAAGAGACCTACATTTTCTCCTGTGCTGTTTCCCATCGTGGCGCGGCCCATCGCAGAGCCCGCAGGAGCGACGTTACATCTTGTATATGTACCTCAACAGTTTGAGCGGTCATGGGGTCGGATTGTCCGCCACGCATGGCACGACCTCTCTCACGAGACTTGATGATCCAACCGTCGGTGCATAGAGTACCTGCAGCGACCTCGGCGACCAGAAGGAGCAAAGGGATATTCGAAAGAGCACGCCTATGGACGACGCTCAAAATTCGTACGCTCGCCTTCGCAGCGTTGACCGCCACAGCCCGAGCGTTCAGAGCGTATGTGAGCCCTGAGGGTGCTGGCCGCGTATCACGCGTAGAGGAAAGCATCGCGACCGCCGGTGGGAGAAAAGCGCGTTGCATGAGGATTGTCACAAGGTTGTACGTCGTATAAAGCGTCGCAGATTGATTGGCGAATATAGCATCCTCGATATCGGGGGACCATTTGACTAAATGCGTGTTGCCGAATGTGAGGGTCATCGATGGGGAGCTTTGGGTCGTTACGCACGATAGTCTGGTACGGTCTCAGTCCACTGCGTCAAATTTTCGTTGAATCGACTTAGGACTTCCTCTCCCCGCAAGCCTGAAGAAGGACCGTTACGCTCGATGATATCCTATGGCAATGGTGGGAATGAGAAGCTGAGAAGGCAAGCAATCAGGGGCTTACAAAGCTATGCATGGCCAGCGCTGCAAAGTCTGTGAGGCGAAGCCAAAGATTGAATGCTGCGACCACCGAAGGTTTATCAGCTGGCTGCTGGAATGCCAGTTGCGGGTTCTCATTCTCCCAGAAGTCGTCATCGACTTCGAGGGGATACTCCGCATCGAAGCTGTAGTGATCACATGAGCACAAACAATTGCGTCGACGCGACAGTGATGTGCTCACTCTTCTTCCTTTACAGCACAAGATCGCCCCAGTGTTGCGCACTGGATTCGATCAAGGCCGGTTAGGTACCACCACACACGTTTCCAGAGCTCGTTCTCAGTGCTTGGACCCGTTTTCGCGTACGACCGCTTGCTATGTGCGCCAATGTCTTGCATCTTCCGGATTCCAAGGCCAACGGTGTACCACGCGCTGCGGTGCCATCGTGTGTCGCTTTGGAACTGAGCCATGAGCTGGGCACATGACCTGGATCAATGCCACTGAATATACGGATGAGGTCACGGACTTACACAGAGCGTCTGTATCTCAAAAAGGCTTGATGCGTTCAATACGGCCCGCCCCTCTTTCTCAACTCCTACGAGGGCCTCAGAACCGCGGCCGTTAGGATGTAATCAAGCATTGCTCACCCGTGATCGAGAAGTAATATTTGAACCCAGCCGTTTGCCATTGGAGCTGCCCGGTGCGTCCCTCGGAAGGCGTATCTGGCAACTCGTCCAAAAGGACACGCGGGTCGTCTATATAGCGACTTGCGAGGGCAAATACGCCCATGCACGTGGCAGCGAACCACATATCACGTTCATACAGTTTGTCCTCATAGTGGCGCCTAAAAGTCGGTCGGTGCAAAAGAGGAAACATGCTGTTACAATGGAAGAAATAAAGGTCTATGAGAACTTCCGCCAGGTCCGCGGATGGCCATCGTTGACGCAATCCCGAGAAAACAGTCGGGGCGGAGAGGAGCGCCCCCTCATAGGCCAATTCCCACTGAAAATGAGTAGATCAGACAAATCAGGCTCAAGAGCTTCCACACGGAGTCCAATGACACAGAAATGGGAGATGCCGTCATCACACGAAGGCGGGACACTCACGTCTGTGGAGCGCCAGTATTCTTCTCTCCGCAGGCCACCAAAGGAGTAAGGGGACTCGGGCCCATTCCCCCGGACGTTCTTGAGCCCTTCGGCGATGACGTCGGAATCAACACCCATCGACTCGAGAAGATACTGCGACCGTAACTCTCTGGTAGCAGACACGAGCTTGAATGTAGTACTGCTCCCATGATATCGCAACGCGGCATCGAGAAGCCTATTGGCTTTGTCCTGGGGCTTCTTGTCCAATAGCGTGAGCCGCTTCATTTTCTGCAGCAACTCTTCCCCCGGGCCCTCCTCGTCCGAAGTGAGATCATCAGATGCTGTGTCATGCTCTCGGTCAGAAATAGCGGAGAGGGATGTCGACGAGGGCTTTCGCGACGGCGCCAGAGATCTGAGGGAAGGGAGTGAGGGGTACCGTGCGAGAGATCGGTTCGCCGCCGTCTTTTCCTCGATAGGTAATGGGGTGGCAGGCGAGGCGGGCTCGTTCTTCCATGAGCCGCGTGCTACGGGTGGGCCGAGCTCAGCGGAGAAATCGATTTCTGGACGGAGCTGCCGGGGGATAACAGAAAAATCAGTCATCGTTGAGGGGCAGGGCCGGGGAGGTCAGAAGACGAGGGATCACGCGTCCCCAAGACGCACTGATATCGACAGCGACAGGATTGGTCAAATGAGGGACATACACGTTTCAACAATGCCTCCATTCTCTCCACCCTATCTTCCAAGCTGGTGACGTAACTAGGAATGCAGTTTCTGAGCCATACAATCGAGCAGACAGCGACGGGGTAGGGCGTACGCCTTGGGAGGACCTCGAGGTTTGGAGGCCTCTCTGTAGGTAACCGAGTCAGCTCCACCCTAAATTCCAGGCACGCGAAGAGACCAACACGTAGGTGCATTTCTTCCTGCTCTGCACGCAATTCGTGCAGACGTTGTCCGGCATCTTTGGGCCGTCGCATCGAGTCTTCCGGCGTCGACACTCGTCGCATGCCCGCTCGACGTTGCGCCTCTTGGAGGCGCCAAGGAAAGATTGGGACCAGTCGGAGACCGCCGCGGTTGAGAGACGAGGGAGAGCATGATGGGGGGAAGAGGAAGGAAGGGAAAGGTATGGATCCGACGAGTTCATAAGATTAGTCGCGCTTTGAATTGCGGCGGCCGCAGGTGTGAGCCTGGTGTCGCTGGGTGACGTCGATGGAGCGGGGCGCGGTGGTGCCTAGGCGGGGGCCGAGCGGTGGACACGATGGATTCGGGGATGAAATAAGGCGGGCCAGCAAGAAACGGGCTGTACTTTTGGGCATCGTCCGATGAGAGGGCCTGGCCATGAATTGGTGCATTCTCAATGCGATTCGAGCGTCTTTGGGCTCCGCGGCAGTGCCGTCGCTCAATCTCACTCTTCCCTCTGGGAATCTCTCTGCAGTTATCTGGACATACGGCGCATTTTTCCACACCTTTTTTTCCCTGCCCAGGCCTGAATCGCGCTCGGCGGCTGTCACACGCACCTTCCTTGGATATTAGATCCTCGCCCCCGCGCTGAGCGAGGCGCAGCATATGCCGCATGCCGAACTCGCTTGACTCTTGACTGGACTCGGCAGCCCCTCGGTTTTTCCCGATTCCGCACCGTCCCTGATCTCATTGTCGCGTCGGGCTCTAGCGCGCACTGCTTCGACAGATGTTTCCGTTGACCATCATCCGCCCCACGTTGCGTCGTTCCGGTGCGCGCGTCCTCTCGCGCTTCATGGCATCAAAGCCACCGCCAATCAATCGCCCTGGGCCACCCCCACTTCCCCCGGAGCAGCAGCGCGAGTTTGAAGCCCTTCAAAGGCAAGCAGGAGCAATAGGAAGCGCGCCAGCGGGACAGGACGATGTGCATCCAGATGCTCCTGCCCCGCTGCGGCCAGAGTTTCAAGGCGACGTTAACCCGGTAACCGGTGAGCGCGGCGGACCGAAGCGTGAACCTGTTCGCCGCTGGACAGACGATGGAGGAGATTGGAGCTTCAAGGGGAGAGTATCAGACTTCTGATTCTGTGCGCGGCGATTGGGGGCCCCTGTTCAGAATTGATCATTGGCTCACACTTCCGTATGTTCATCGCTTGATTTACTGCTTCTTGAGGTGTTGACCTTGGGAGATCAGGTACTATCCCTGCACTTATGCTGCTGATGCACACCGCCTCTCGCAAAGTCCGTCCACGCACGGGACGTCTGCTTAGTCTCGGCCCGCTCTAGATTCTCTTGGTGTTCTGGCCATCTATCATACTCACCTGTGTGCAATGATGATCTGTTCTCGAGCGCCGTGAGGCTCTTCTGGACCAATGATGTTGGAACAGCATTGCTGGGCAGCGTTCGCCGTTCGCCATTCGGCAGTCTAGACACTCTGTTCGGGTTACATGTTCAATCGACCCATCTTGGGACGAGCATGTGCGACTGCGGAATAGGCCTTCCGTGTACCATCTCCTCTTTAATCCCAGCACTTGACCTTCGCAAGTTGGCACTTGGGCACCATTATGCCACTTCCACAAGCCCGGGCTTCCGTGCAGTTCGGCACCCGTGGACGACTAAGTTGCACCATCCCGGACCAGACTGGCCGATGAACCGACTGCTCCCGGCGGTCTCCTCGGGGACTATTTGAAAGCTTATTGGATTGAATGGGTCCCTTTTTCTTCGGCGTCACTGCGCCCGCGTCACTTTGTCGCCATTGCATGCGACTTGTGCGCCTGTGAAGCGGCCACAAATTGTTGCTACTGCACAGCGTTCATGCCTCGAGGATTTAGCATCGCGTCTGATGCTGCTTAGAACTACCGGTACCTGCCACGTGTCTGCTCAAATCACGAAACTGGATCAATGGCTTCGACTATGTGAACGTCCAGTCCCTGCTCCACTTGAACAGCGTGCGATATCAACACGAGGCGATAACGGAGGTCCGAGGCAACTTTATGCTGCTCGTGTACGTGTGCGCATGTGCATGGCTCGTCTGCGCAAGAGAAGCCGCGCTACTGCGCAGCGCTTGGCTCACCCGCCCCTGACATATCACGAAACCAAGCGAAACGCATTGCAGAACGACAACGGCGCAAAGATATGAATGAGCTAATATGTATATCCCTCATGAAGGTGTTGACGTATCTATCAGCCTGAGTCAGCTCCGACGGAAGATAAGAGACCCAGCGGAGGAGAGCACTCACCCTCGCTAAGCGGCGTGTTCGCCATCTCGTGCAAGGTCTTGAAGCTCGCGTTCGCGTCCACGTCCACACCGAGCGCTTCCGCATCCTTCCCAAACGCCTCGACATCGAGCACGATCTGCTGCCTGATCCGCTCCTCGTCGCGCCCCTCGTCCTCCCGCGACGCGCCGCCGAAGAGCGAAAACGTGGGCTTCTTCTTGAACTTGCGCAGCGACTCCTCCTGCTTCCGCATCGACGTCACGTAGAGGATGTACTTTTGCGTCACCGCCTCGAAGACCTCCTCCGCGAACGGACGCAGCAGGTCTGTCCTCAGGGACGTGCCGGGTCCCGTTCCCGAGTCTACGCCGAAGAAGGCGCGCACGGGGCGGAGCACACCTGCGATGAAGAAGCTCGGCTCCTTGGGCGGCCGCTTGTTCGACATAGCCCGGAACTGGGTAGGCAACGAGCGCACGGCCTGCAGTGCGTCGCTCGCCCGGCGCGTCAGGATGTATATAATCCGCGAGGACAGGGGGGTAGCGAGGTCTGTTAGGTTCCGCAAAACATTGCGCAGGGCATCTGTAGCCGAAGGACGGTTAGATTTGCGGAGACCGAGGGATTAGAAGGCGACGTGCCTTCCGCCTGGGTAGCATCTGAGGGTGCTTCTTCCTCTCCAAGCGAGAGGGGCAACATTAGGCCAATTTCCTCGCGCCACAGGTTCCACGTTTGAGACTCAAGCGCCTTCACGTCAGCAATTACAGAGGCACACTGCCGCAGCAACGCGTCGTCCGCCGCAGCCGTCTCTGAGGAATTGTCGAGCTGCGGGGCAGGCGTTGATGCACGGGATACACCCTTCGGCGTATCGCCAGGTGTAATGAGCTGGGGGACGTTAGCAACGGAGCGAATGCCGAGTGATAGCTGGCACCTTCTCGTTTGCTAACGGCAGAGACTTGGAGAGCTCGAGAGCTGCGGAGGGGAGGCTGGCCTCGATCCACGTTCGGTACCGACTCAGGACTTGCAACGTGAGCTTCCAGAAGCGGTGGGAAAGTTGTGGGACGAAGACGTTCTGGTCCCAGCAGGTCGTCATCGCCACCCACGCCGCGTGCGTTGAAACCATCATAAACGGGCCGCTATCTACCGTTTCATGAGTTGTGGCTCATCCACGCCGCACGAAAACCCCAACGGACCTTTCTTCAGGGCGAACGCAGACTCAAGCCTGCCAGTAGACAGTGTCTCTTCAAGACGCGTCACGACCTCTTTCCATCGCAGTTGGAAGTATACTGGAAGTTGCCACCGCCGCTCGAACGTGTTGAAGGTTGGGTGCGAAGTCATCGCCTGCGCAGCGCGTGCAGATGGCGCGAGGTGCTGCAGGGAGCGAATGAATGCCTGTGTCGTCTCATGGTTCTGCGTCGTATGTCAGCACCTGTCCGAGCACAACCGTCGAAGCGCACATACCCTACGGAACTCATCCGGGCGTCCAGCGGCGAAGATGGTGCTGCCCAGCTCGTCCATGAGCGCGCGTGAGATCTCCGCCCAGACCACGTTCGCGAGGACCTCGAACCCCCTGGCGCTGTCCCCACCATCGTGACCTCCGTCCTCTTCTTTGCCTACCCTTGCGCTGATGCGCTCCGCGACATCCATGATCCGCTTCAGGTCACGCTCGACGAACGCAAGCACGCTGTTGTACAGGACCGCAAGCGCGTTGTCTGTCTCGTCAAGCCGCGGCGCAGCGGCGAGCGCAGCGTCGAATGGATTTGAGTGCATTGCAAAGGCGGTGAATGGCGCGTAGGGTGTCCGCGCGGTTTCCGGGACGGAAAAAGTCTCGCGTATGGGTAGAGGTGTGCGTGGCACGAACGGCATGTGCGGTGCATTCAATGCACCGGAGAAGACAGCCTGCGGAAGGTGGTCAGAACTTGCGAGGTGCGTCCGGCAGCCGCAATGTGTCGTACCTTCTTCACAAACTCCCGAACTACATCGCGTCGGAGCACGTCCTCCGCGTCGCGCCAGAGCTGTAGCGAGTCGTATGTCCGCAAGCATTCAGTCAAGTCGGCCATCCGTTTTGCCTTGTCGGTCTCCGCGAGCTTCCCCGTGACGAGGGCAGTCAGGGTATTGGAGAAGAGGTGGTCGAGGTCAGATGATAGCGTTGATTGGATGCGGTTGATTCGCTGTCGGACAGCCTGATTAGAAGCGAGGGACGCTGGCAGAAAGAACAGCTCACAAACCCATTGAATCTCGTCAATGAACGCAGACCGGCTGTCAGCCTGGGCCTTGGAGACGTGGTACAGGAGCTGAGTATACTCTGCTGCTACACGGACGAGATGCTTTGCGCGATTGCCCCGCGACCTGCGTATGGATGAGCTTTGCTAGCGTCGAGAGAAGTGAGGCAGCGCGCACCGGTCATCAGCATCCTCAGTTGGTCCACCGAGGGGCATGAGGGGAAGGGCCTTGACCTCAGGCGAAGCCGCGCCATCTGGTGACGCGATGAGAAGCAGGGATTCGAGACGTGTCACGGATTCCGAGACTTTGAGAAGCAAGTGTAAATGGGTCTGCGGGGGAGGTGTTCAGTCGACGCATGCGGGGTGTTGCTATACTCACCTTCTCGTCGCGTAAGGAGGAGCGCTTCTTCAGCTTAGTCTGAATGGCCTCCTGAATGAGGAACAGCTCTCGCCGAGATTCCTAGAGACCCCGCTCAGAAATAAGCAACGTGAACAGGATAGCCACGCACCAGAATCTGTGTTTTGAGGTCTCCAAGAGGCCACTTCAATCTTTCCAACCTGGTTCCCTCTCCTCTAAGGTCCGTGCTGAGGCTGATAAATGCCTCATAGTCATCGTTGATGAGCTTGACGAGCTCCTCTTTGAGGACAGCGAGGTAATCCCGCAATTCTGCCCGTAAGTCGGGCAACGACGTGTGCACGCGTGATAGGAGGAATCCCTCGACATCAAAGGTGTCCGCGGTGAAGAAGGGGTTGTTGTGCGCAAGCGGTGTGTATATAGGGAGGTCATGAGAAGGCGTGTCGAGGGAGTGCTCGCGCGCTTCTAGCTCATCAGCGAGCCGTTCGAGCTCAAAAGGATCCCGTCGAGATGTGTTAGACGTAGTATTCGGGCTTTGGAGGTCCATGTGTCATGTAGCCCGGGACCGTTGTAGTCGCAAACAACTGGAGGCAGGCTGAAGGAGTGCGGCGAAACCGCGCATCGGAAAGCAGCGGGAACAAGCGCTTGGTCAAACTGCGCCCGCTGCAACAACAGACCGACCCTATGCCAACACAAACAGCCCAATCATTGGATTGCGTAACGAAACCGTCGCTGGCTCGGTGCAAGTAGATTCGGTAGCTAATGGATGATACAGAGACAAAAGAACAGCAGATTTTGGGTGGAGCGCTACAAACAACAAAGCCAACATCACCGCCGGATACCCCTCGCGGAGGGCACACCGCGACCACGACGAGCTGTGTGGGAGTCGGTAAGAAGCATATCCATACTTGATCGTTGGAACGACGTTACCATTGGCTACATGCAAAGGTTAGCGACGCGACAACGCCACGACAGTAGGGAGACGGACCTCTCATGATCGTGGCACGCCCACGGGCCGTGCCAATACCACGTCCCCGCATAGCATTGGGGCCGACACGTTTGAACCTGTGGATGTATTCAGTTGAGAAGGTCGTACGGGGTCAAAACCCGCTAGTGCGCACATGGGAGCATTTTGCAGCATGTCAGGGACGATGAAAAACCGAACCATGCTTCCTCGAATATAAACCTGATCTAGCTGAGAGACACGTCCATCTCTCCCCGTCACGGTGATATCTTTTAATGAGATGTTGAGATTATCTTCCGCTGCAACCGATGGATCAGTATGCACTCGGAAGGATCGTTACGAGCACCGACAACCTTCTGCGAGTTTTCCGCGATACAGCTGGCCTGTCTTGAGCTCAACGGTGATAATATGTCCGAGCGATTCATGCAAAAGCTTTACGGGGACGCCGAGACCTGAGGACATTGTCTTGAGATGTGGTCAGGATGCGTCTGTGGCCGCGACAGGAGGGCGTGTCCGTGACTGAGGCGCACCGAGATGTGACATCACGAGACCTGTCACGAGGACGCGTGAAATCGTGCTCACGTGTTCACGCGTCGCTGCCTTAATTGGGCGCTTCAATGACCACCGCTCATCAGCCACATTTCTTCCGTCCCAATTTTCTCTCTTAAGACACCGTCCTCATCACAACGCATACATCCACCGAAACATGCCTGTCACGACTCGCAGCGCTACTGGAAAGCTTCCATCACCCCGCAAGCCTCCTGTGGAGACCATCGAGCCAGACGCCGGCGATATCGATTCCGAGCACGATGGTAATAGTGAGTGCCACCCAAGCCACGCTGGCAGGCTATGGCTCACAGAAAAAACGCCAACTACACTAACGATGTATATGCATAGCTTGGAGCGCGACCGCAGATGGCGACATGTCCTCTCCATCTCCTGAGGAGCGTCCCATCAAGCGCCCCAGGAGGGCCGAAGACCAAGAAAAAAGGTCCGCACTCTCCAGAAGGGTACGGGGTCGCTTGAGCGAGCTTCCTTCTATGCCTTTGGACATACTATACGAGGTACGAGGCACAATTTGCTCCTAATACAATACATGGCTGACCTGGTCTGTGCAAAGATCTTCGCACATCTCCCCCCCGCAGACTTGATCTCTCTTGCGCGCGTGAACAAGTCCTTCCGTCGCGTCCTTATGTCTCGTGGCTCTTCCTTTCTATGGAAAGAGTCATATGAGCTTGTCCCCGACGTTCCACCTTGCCCTGAAGATATGACCGAGCCGGCATGGGCTCATCTGCTCTTTGGGGGCTCGTACTGCTATGTGGGCCTGTCCTTTACCTCCTTTGGGTTCGCATCGGTTCTGATGTAAGACAAACAGACCTGCGGAGCAAAGTCTGTACATAAAGTCATATTCGCATTGCGCCGCCGCGCATGCAGGTCTTGCATGAAAGCCCAGTGAGCCACCCCCCTTCTAACCCGAGGATCTAACTGAAGGCTTCCAAGTTTTCTATGCCCCTCTGTCGAGAATTATCCACACAGCGAATTTGTTCCTGCAGTTATCAGTGGGTCCTCATTCAATACTTATCGACCCCTCTGATCTCGAGTTGCTTTAGGTAATTCTGGAATCACCCCTCATACAGGCAGAAACTGGTGCAGGGAGCACTGGTGGGATGAGGACTTCAATTCGTTTGAGGCCGAGTTAAGCGCTTTGAAGAATCGGAGCCATGATGCAGATGGTCTCCCCATCGACGTGGAAGCTGCCGTCGCTGACTTCCTAGAGGAAAGGCGGAAGCAAGTGGCAGCGAGGAATGTGGTAAGCATTGGCCCTTGGCATGAGGCTACCCGTCCTCACATCTACCGGTCACCTCCAGCATGCGCTCCTCTGTATCTCATGGGAGAACAGTCGCAGCGCAGAACGTAGGGTGGAATTGTCCGCAATCAAACAAAAGCGCTTTGAAGAGTGAGTTCTATAAATCAGATGTGGAACGCTGTACGTGGATTCTGATCTCATTCCTCACAGCATCAAAAGCCGATTATTGAAGCTCGGACATAGTTCGGAAGACATTTGGTCCATCCGTCGCCACCGGGAGGTGCATTGCAGTAAGCCAATGTCAAGCAGAGGTGCGCCTATTGAGATTTACACATTGTTCACGACCCTGAAGGGAGCGACAATAGTGTGGCAGCGCATTGAAGGTGCTTTGATTGCTGAGGTCGAGAAAGCTCGCAACTCCCGCCTGGAGCGCGAGCGCGCCAGGCGTAGTCAAAAGCGGGCTGAAGTTGTTCTCGCAGAATATTCGGCGTGGCTCAAAACACTCCCTCCTCTTCTTTTCTGTCTAGCTCCTGCCCCTTACCGAGCTGTCTCCTCGCTCAAGCCCTTGTCGGCAATCATCGCCCTCGACGACGACGAGAATCTGAATGAGCGCATCAAAGAGGCATTCGTCTTGGTTTCCTCGGAGATGCAGTCACGCAAGATCGATCGCGAGGGGTTTCTGCGGGCCCTCCTCCCAGAGGCCGAAGTTCACCAGGGAATGGAAGAGGAAGATATACTTTCGCTTGCGACGTCCGTCTATGTATGCCCGAGGTACAAGCCCCCTGTGGCGATGTCCGGACTTCACATGCTTGTGCATGACTGCTCTAGTCTGCTGGGCGCCGGCTTGCCATGCCCGCAAGTATGCGAAGAAGGCCAGAAGGTTGTGGAAGCGCTACTGAATCTACTGGAACTTGGAATAGGAACTACGGCGCTGGAACTGGACAAGCGAAACGATAGATTCGCGTGCATGTCGTGTCCGTTGTCTTCGCACTGGACTGGATCAGGACATGCAAAGGGACGTCCTGCGCGAGACTGGCGATCATGCGTACGTTGTCGAGCGTCATTCTGGTCTACTACGCTCTGACTCCATGCATCATGCATCGTAGATCTTCCATCAATTGGGAGAAGGGCACCCAACTCAACAGTGGCTTTTGATTGACCGGGACCAAGTTCCAAAGGACAGTCTGTGCCACGGGGGCTCAACATTCAGTTTCGGATGTCTACACTGCTGTCCGAGAGCATACACGACTGGCAGTTGGCAAAGCCTCGAGAATATATTGAAGCACCTTTCAAATTCGTACGTCCTTCGCAATTATGCATGATACGATGCTGATGTGATGGCCAGGCATGACAAAGACGACCCTCTCGAAGGAGAAGACTACTTCTTCAACTACAAACATGCAAGGCTCGGTGTATATGCTCACATTGCCATGCCAGACGAGGAAGCCGCCGCGGCCATCGCTGCAGAGGATGCATCTTCCTCTAAATAAGCCAATGTGTTCCTCTCTGGACTCCCAGGTACGGTGCAAGTCAAGTGCAAATGGACAGACGTTTCATGCTGTGTGGGGTCTACTACTACGAATCGTTATCATACATAAATGCAGAAGTCCTGGTAACTTACGATCACACCTTTTCTTTCTTGTGTCGCGACGAACGCTGAGTAGAGAAGATACATAATCACAATACTGTGTACATATTGCAGAAGCAATGTAATATCAAAGTGAGAAGTGCCGCGGTTCTACCGTGTGAACGGCGCGCGGGACTTGGGCGGAATAGCTGAGTCGCCGCTCAGTTACTGTACCTACTATGCCCAATCAGGAAGTGAACATGACCAGGAAGTGAACATTTTGGAAAGATTGACTCCGCATGCAACAATGGCTGCATAGCATTTGTCGATATTTTTATCCAGTGAATGCATAGATCCGTTCTACGTGCTTGCGAAGTTTTAAGCCGATTGAGCTGCTAGATGATGCTAGAGAAATCGGTACTTCTGAGACATTGATGTGGACAGCTGCCAATCCTCCAGGAACAAGGTAAGAAATAGCTTATACGCCATGAAACCTGATATTCACAATACACTTATACATATCTACTATATCTCCAAGTTTTGTGTCATTCACATGGGTAGAACACCATCTGCGAAAGCTTTCCCTCCGGGGGAGCTCTAAGCGTGACAGAGGAGATCTAAGCTCCGCCGCCGGAGCGCGTGAACGACGCGTTGCGCGAATGTGCATCAGTGGGTTCCGGTCCACGATGAGATCGAATCTATGATCCCAGCAGGCGTGACAATCCGTGACAAGCGCGCACTCCTTGCGGGCACTTTTCTCTCGACTTCGGCTTTGCTCTGGCACGCTCAGATCTCAACAAATAAATCTAGAAATTAATAGGTACATAAAAAACACATCAAGGAATACACATGCAAAGTTCCAAGAGATTTGATTGAGGAAAAACCCGAGATTACCAGGAAGTGAATATTTGTGTCCACTTCCCGATTGGTCATAGTACGCTCATGAAGTTCCGGCCAACTTGATTCAGTCACGCTCATTGAGCTCCCTTTCACAGCTCTGCTGGTGTTCCTCGCCGCAGATGGCCGCTTTACCCAATGATGCATCCGTCCTCCTCTCCTCAACTCTGACCCCCACCCAGAGCTTCCACACTACATCCACGACACGCATCGCGCTACGCGGCACCCGTGCGCGCGGCTGCGGTCTCCGCTTGCACTTCGCGCTGCCTGCACAGCTCTTCGCAGACCCATTCGAGCTGCAGCACCGCGCAGCCGCGTACACGTTCGAGCGCTTTGGCACAGGCAATCTCGAGGCCCCCGTGTTCGCACCTGGCGCGGGAGGTCCGTCCGCGCTGCTGCTGGACGTCACATCGCCGGAGGGCGAGACCGAGATTGAGGTCGAGGTGCCGCTGCACGCGCGGTATGGCGTGCCCAAGTCGAGCGGAGATATGCTGGACGAAGTCATGCTGCTGCCGCCCGAGGCGTTTTGGGCGTGCCCGCGCGACGATGATGGTACGTGGCTCACACTTGCGCTGTAGCCTGCGTGCTTACGCACTGGTGTCTCCTTAGAGCCAAAGTCCGTCCCGCAGGCGCTACGCGCCGTCGTCAACCTCGTGCCTGCATTGAAGGACGCGTCTGTGCTCATGCGCATCCCGCATGCAGAGGCGGTGCGCGCGCAGACACTGCGCGTGCCCGTGGGTGACGCGCGGGATGTAGAATTTGTCGAAACTGGCACCATCATGGTCATCGTTGTTCTGTTCGTATATCTCTTACGCGCGTTGATACGCGCATCGCGTGCGGGCGACGCGATGCATGTTAGCACCGCCAAAAAGACTAATTGAGACCCGCTTGAGTTTGGATGAATTCCAAGCCATCGGCCATTTGTTTGACGATCCCCATAGCAGAACGACGATTGGACCCAGGTCCCACACTCTGTTTGATGTTTCCGTATTGCCGTCGGTATTTGTACTACGTTATACACCTCGACTGGAATAAGGATCCTATTTCTGTTAGCGCAAGAATGATGAGTGCTTCTTGAAAGCTTGACGTGCCGAGAACTCGGCGGTCTGCCCCATTCACTGACGTCTGGCATGTTCATGAATGTATATTCCATACCACGACGATCTCGAATGAAGGTAGGGACGATATCCAGCGATTCTCGCCGTTGCAGCTGAGCTCTCTCTCGCAGTACCTGCAGAGCCTCGCCTTGAACATTGTGTCCAGCGGCGGACATCCATTGGTCCACACCACGGCTGACAAATGAGGCAATGTGTCTCGTGTCTCGCGGGTCTCGTCTCCAAAACAAGACGACTCTCTTTCAAGCTCTTTCAAGGTGCTGACCGTTCGCTGCTGTCGCCTGGCCGTGACAGCGACCACCAACTTGACCATGGTGCCAACAACCAGTCCAGAGAGAACGCGGTCGAGCTCGTTGGCAGCCACGTCTTCAACCGAGGTGCCGTCGGGCCCGCTCAGTGGACCCTCGAACACAACCTGGCGGCGCCAGCGCCTTCTCCACATAGGCTCAGTGCCAGCTCTCACAGCTGATCCGGAATCCACCGCCTCAGAAACAACACCTATTGCCCGTGGTCGTCCCAGGGTTCCGATGGGAACCCAGTCCTCATATGGTACCCTGCCGCACTTGCCCGTCAAGAGACCGAACTTCCGCACGCGTCATGGTCTTCCAGCACTTCCTTCCCTCCACCTCTCTGGCCGTGCCCCATCCTTGCCCAATACCCCGACCACGCGTGCAACGGCGTTCGACCGCACCTCCATATTCCGTACCCAACGACCCATCTCTGCATACGACGCACCGTCTGACATGGGCCGCAAGCCGGGCGACCAAGACCCTAACGCAGACACTGGCGTCGAGGCAAACGGCATCCGTGTCTGGTATTCGTCCTTCACGTCTATTGACTGGCTGCACGATGCTATCAAGGATTCGACTCGCATGTACCGCCTGCGCCATCGCAAGTCCGTTCGCGGGCGCGCCTGCAACGCCGCGGACCGCACTGTGGGCTGGGTTATCGTCACCATTGTGGGCTTCCTCACCGCAGTAACAGCGTTCTTGATTGCGCGCAGCGAGCAGTGGCTGTTTGATATCAAGGGCGGGTACTGTGGTACCGGGTGGTGGAAGGCGCATAGGTTCTGTTGCCCCAGCATATCCGAGGATCGCGCATTTGCCTATCGCGCGTCGGGGGCTTGTAATGCATGGGTGCCTTGGGAAGAGGCTCTGTCGAAAGGCGGAACCGAAATATCTCGCTCCTTGATTGGGCATTCTGCGTACGCCTTCTTTGCGGTTCGTCGCGCTATACTTTACCCGCCGATCGACGTAACTGAACATTGATCAACTGCAGCTGCTCCTCGCATTCGTTTCGTCCATCCTAACAATCTACCTGACGGCGTCGACGTCGTTTGTCACGCGAAAAGATTCTGGAGTCCTCTCCCCTGACTTTGACACGCCGACCGAAGGCGCCAAGGCGCCTGCGCCGCCAGTGGAGCATCCTGCAAGGCGTAAAGTCATGTATTACGCCGCGGGTAGCGGCATCCCGGAAATCAAGACCATTCTCTCTGGTGCGTTGAGTGGAGTTGTGCCAGTCAGCCGATGGCGTTGTTGACGGTTTCTTGATAGGCTTTGTCATACACGGCTATCTTGGTGGACGCACCCTGTTTACCAAGTCTGTCGGGTTGGCCTTATCCGTTGCTTCTGGCCTATCTTTGGGCAAGGAGGGCCCCTTCGTCCATATCGCGAGCTGTATCGGGAACATCGTCAGCCGATATTTCGCCAAATATGAGAGTAACGAAGGTGAGAGATTCCTCTTAACGCCTCCTGGACCAATTCAAACAGATCCCAGGTAAGCGCCGTGAAATTCTCAGTGCAGCGAGCGCGGCAGGTGTCGCAGTGGCATTCGGCGCACCCATTGGTGGTGTTCTGTTCAGTTTGGAGGAAGTGTCATACTTCTTCCCCCCAAAGGTCGGCATCCCAACCGGTTTCTGACAAACCTGTGCTCTAAAATCCCATGCTGTCAGGTCATGTGGCGAAGGTGAGTATGCGCCTCGGGCATGATTTATCAGCGTCCTCTCTGAGCTGTGAATCAGCTTTTTCTGCGCGATGGTTGCTGCCGTAGTGCTGCGGTTCCTCGACCCGTTCGGGACAGGCAAGCTCGTGCTGTTCCAGGTCACGTATGACAAAGTCAGGAAATCGCTTTTCGCCCCTAGAAAGAAGCCTGACATAGCTTGTGGCCAGGACTGGCACGCCTATGAACTTGTCCCCTTCCTTCTTCTGGGAGTATTTGGTGGAGTATATGGGGCATATTTCTCAAAGCTGAACTATCGCTGGAGCCGCGATGTGCGCGGCAAGACTTGGCTGAAGACACATCCCATCGCCGAGGTGCTTCTGGTGAGTTCATGCCACCCAATAGCTCCGGTTCTACGAAGTTCATAGCCTTTCTAGATCACCGCCATAACTACGGTCCTGGGCTTCACGAATGACTATACCCTCATGGGTGGCACCGAGCTTGTCTATAACTTGTTCGCCGAGTGTCTTCCGGGCTCGCCTGACACGCATGCCGGTCTCTGTGTGCTTGACCCTGGCAAGCAGACACTCCCTGTCATGCGCATGATCGGGATAGCGCTTATCATCAGGGCGGCGCTTACCATCGTGACGTTCGGTATCAAGTTACCTGCTGGCATCTTCATTCCGACTCTCGGTGTCGGCGCATGCGCAGGGCGCATAGTTGGGCTTGCTGTGCAATATGCGCAGTGGCGCTGGCCGCGCTCGTCTATGTTTGCTTCGTGCCGAGGAGACTTGTCTTGCGTGATCCCTGGGCTATACGCTATGGTCGGTGCTGCAGCGACGCTGTCAGGCGTCACGCGGGGAACGATTTCGCTGGCGGTCATCATGTTCGAGCTGACGGACACGCTCACGTACGCGGTACCCGTCATGCTTTCAGTCCTCGTTGCGAAGACGGTCGCGGACGCACTTGAGCCCAAGGGCATTTACGAGCTTGTCATTGAGTGCGTCACGTCCCATGTCTCCGAGGAATCTATCGCTCACAATAGGTAGCCTTGCACAGCTCCCCTACTTGAATGCGAAGCACCAACATATTTGGGCCGGACACTTCATCAGCGGCGCTGTGCGTCTCTCATGTCATCACTGGGACAGCCGGGTCACTTACCGTTTCGCAGATGGATCGTGACGTAGCCACCATCCACGTTGAGCGCGGGAATACGGTCCGCACTCTGCGCGATCAACTTGCCAGACTGGTGGCCTCGGGCTATGCCGATACGGGCTTCCCTATTCTACGTGGAGATGAGGATGGTGGCTCGCGCATGGTCGGTTTCATTGGTGCCAACGAACTGGAGCATGCACTCAGTACGCTCCCACATCCCTTCTTCACGGTTGTGGGTGCTGACTGAGCACAAAAAAGGCATCGTGGCAGAGGAGGCAGATCACCCGATACTCTTTCAGCCCCGCAGACAGCATTACGGAACCATTTCTTCGCCTTCTATCTCTTCGCTCTGGGACGGCCAGGAGCAATCCGCGGACCCATTCGACTTCAGCGTGTACATGGACAAGGTGCGCCTACCTGAAACAAGTCGCTTCCTTTGCTTATTTCGTATCAGGCACCGTTGACTGTCAACATAAACTCGCCATTGGAACTTGTGCAGCAATTCTTTGTCAAGCTCGGAGCGAGATACGTCGTTGTAACCGATGCTGATGGTTATTGTACGTCCTTTCTTTCCTGATCATCAATCTTTAACTCATGTCACACTCCCCAGACGAAGGTATGATCGACAAAAATGGTTGGCTGGCGTTCCTCAACCAGCTGGAAACCAAGGCATCCTGATCTCTTCCTTTTGTGTTATCGCCAACGTATTTTCTTTCGCCTCTATTCGTTCTACTGTCAATCTCAACCATACCCAATGGACGTTCTGGGATTCCAATGTCAAAGGGCCACAATCTCACAATATCCTAGCATGTTTTCGGATGTATCTGTACTTGTACGACCGTGATCGCATATGCTACCTATCGCCACATGTACTCCAGCGACGCTTAATCTAAACGATTCTTTGAGCTATTCTGTCCTTTAGCAGCCTCCGGGTTGGCTAGTGTCTCGTTAACCTTGCGCAGCCGCAGTAAGCCAGTGTGCTGCGGCGGTGGCCGTGCATACTGCGGCGGCGCATAGACGCCAAAGGCCGGCGCTTGTACGTGTTCGACGCGCTCGCACCGACTACCGCTATGAGTCGTAACTGGAGGACACGCCACGCGTGTGCTCCCTCTCTTCCCTCTTCTCTCTCACCTCAAAGATGAAACAAAGACGTAATCGTGGTACCAAGAAGAGTGGTAGCTTCAACCCTCAAGACGAAGAGAATGTCAAGCACCGCAAACTCGGGGTGTGGGACTTCTATGTTGAACGCGACCCGAAGCTATCATACTTCCCAACCTCATGGAAGCTCGAGGAGTACGTGGGGATCCTGAACGATCTTCCATACCTTTGGAAGACCCTGTATGATGTTGGCACTGTGTCCTGGCCATTGCTGGTGTTGTACGTGGCCATCGTTCAGGCGGCTGCTCTGATCCCAGCAGTGAATTTATGGTGCGTGCAATCCCTTGCAGCCTTGGAAAGAATGAACCATGAACGTGTAATCCAGGCTGTCCGGGCAGCTTCTGGCTATCGTGAGTGTCCCGGGCGCGGCGTTGTATATGCTTGCCTAACGCCTCGCAGGTCCAGACGGCCGTCGACAAACGCGTCGTCGACGCACATCTCCTCCTCCGTATAGCCGGCGGGCGGGTGCTCTGCTCAATCGTCGAGCACACCCTCGACTACGCCTCCCGAAAACTTTCCACCGCGCTCAACGGACGCACGAAGCGGTTCTACTCGGCGCGGATTTTCCACGCGATGGCGCGCCTCGATGTGCCCACGTGGGACGACCCCGTCGTCGCTGCGCAGATCGACGCGCTTGTGCCGCGGCGGCGCACCACCGTCGCGTGGACAGCGATCATGGCCGTGGTGCGGGTCGGCTCTACTGCGCTGCAGCTGTTCTCGCAGACCGCGGTTCTGCTGGGCGTGCTGCGCAACCAGCGCGACGGCCTGCTGCTCGCGTTGCTGTCATTTTCCAGCGACGCGCTCGAGCTTTTCGGGCTGTCGCAAAATTTGTCGTTGGGTGGAAGTGAGGTGTCCCGCCCCCGCCGTTCTACGCGCGCTGACGACCCCTTTGCATAGCCTGGGCAGCTACGACGCGCGATCAAGATTTCATCAGGTTGGAGGGCCTCAAGCGCCTCGTGGGCAGTACCCAACACCGCAAAGAACTGGTGGCGGGTGGTTTCGCAGAGTACCTTACCGCTGGTATGGTGCCGCCTTCCTCGATGCGGCACGTTACTGACTCTGCGTAGAATACAGCACCCTAGTTGATCGCCTGGGAAGTCGTGCAAATGATTTTTGGACGGCGTGGGGCGAGTCGGTCAGCGACGGTGCTTTCCGACCCATACGGCTTCTCAAACTCCCATTGAACGAGCTGCCCCAGGTACGTCTGTTATGTTCTCGGTCTTGCGCTCTGGGCTCACATCATTCAAGATTGTGTTTACCCTTCGTGCAGTTCAACAACCTTCGTCAATTCCCGTATCATTGGCCTCCCTTCACCTGATGCAGCGCACATCGAGTACATTCCTGTCAAGTGTCAGGGCCCTATTGAACCAGACGGGCAACGTTTCCGAAGAATTATCTACATTGCGGAAGCTGTACGAGGCTGGGAACATCGAGAATCAAATCCCGGATGGCAGCGTTCCCTTTCCGGAGAACGAGCAGTCGATTCGCGATGGGATATCATTAGAATTCAGGTGTGTATAGCGCCCATCTGCCTCATTCTGGTCTTGATTAGGCCGTCTTAGGGACGTGTCCTTCCGATACCCTGGAAGCGAAGAATATGCCCTGCGCGGGATTTCCTTCAAAGTCAGACCCGGCCAACTCTGCGTACGCATGCATAGCCTTTTTCAAACAGAAGCCTGGTTGTTCTTATCACCTACCATCTGATAGGTCATCGTTGGCTCGAATGGTTCTGGCAAAAGCACCATTCTCAAACTGATTGCTCGCATATACGACCCGACAGAGGGCAGCATATTTATCGACGGACATGACATCAAGACGTTACGATTGGCCGATCTGCGACGCGCATTGGCAATTTTATTCCAGGACTATACCCACTTTCCCCTCTCTGTATGCCCCGAGCCCTTTCTGACACTTGTCTTTTGCTGACGCGTTCGTTCGCAGATTAGAGAAAACATTGCACTCGGCGATCCTTCCCATGCTCACGATGATGCAGCAATCGAAGAGGCAGCGCGGTTGGGAGGTGCTTCCGAACTCATCTCACGCCTTCCAGAGGGTTTCGATACGTACCTGGAGCGGCCTGTGCGCGACCTCTATTCGAGTTTGCCTAACGGAACCGCTACGCTCTTTGGGCGGAAGGTCGACCATGGCCGCTTGCGGAGCTTTGTGGACACACCGACCGACCACGGGCTGAGCGGTGGGCAGATGCAGAGACTCGCTGTGGCGAGGACGTTCATGCGCTCAAGCGCGGCAGAACAGAAGGTCGGGCTGCTGCTGTTCGATGAGCCGAGTGCATCGCTAGACCCCAGTGCAGAGCACGGTACGAGTCTCTCCCTGCCAGTTCCCGGCTGCGGCGCTGAACAGTTTGGCAGACTTGTTTGCGCGTCTCCGAGAGTTGCGGGGGAACAAGACAATGATCTTCTCCACGCATCGATTCGGGAACCTTACGCGTCATGCTGATCTCATCTTGTGCGTGTATTGTTTTCATTAAGTTTAACAATTTGACTCATGGAAACTAGGTATATGAATGACTCGGTCATCGTCGAAGCAGATACACACGAGGGTCTGCTGAAGCGCGAGGACTCGGAGTACGCTCGCTTGTGGCGCATGCAAGCCCAAGCATTCTTGTAAACGGTTATATACGAATACCATATGAAGGGAAATGCCCAGGCTCGACTCCGCGCGCCAAATACATGTTATAACCAACGACAATGCGCCACCATCGTCACCGTTCGACGCGTCATGGTTTTGGGTGGGTGAAAGGTGGACAAGCGCTGGGGCGAAGGTGACCAACGCGATTCCGTTTTAGACCTCATGTGGATCAACTACCAAAGCCACATTAACCGTACTTTCTTCGACTTCTCCATTGACCGCGCTGCGAGCCTAGGCTCAGACCACGCAGCGCTACTCATCGTTTTGTCACCCCAAACACCCCCAGATGACGTCATTGAGGACGTCGGCCCAAACGGTTACGTAGTCGATCCAGACTACATGACCGAATGGGCCGAGAATTTCGTCATTCGGCCCGAAAGCTCCATTCCCCTCAACAACCAATGGCAACTCGACGGCGAGGCAGAATCCCTCATTTACGACATAGACATGGCACTCGCAGCGTCTATGAAAAAACGTAAACCGTCCAAATAAGAGTCCAGATGGTGGAATTCAGAGTGTCAAGCGGCCATCAAGGAACTCCGCGAGGAGCTTGACGAAGACAAGCAAAGAGAACTCAGCAAGAAACTCAAGAAAACGGTTAAAAAAGCCAAACGCGACTGGGCTAACGAACTACTTGACCACGCAGACATCGAAACTCTCTGGAACGCAGCACAATGGCGTCATGGACGACAGATGAAACAAGTACCGTTCCTCCAAGGGGAGAACGGAACACTACTTGATTCCGCTCCATTGATTGCCAACGCGTTCCGGAAACGGTGCTTCAATGCCGAGCCACCTAATGTGGCGCTTCATTTCGATGACGACCCTGAACCCCACCCTACCAGAGCTGACCACCCGATCTGCGAACAAGAGATCGCGGATTGCATACAGGGCACTTCCCTCAAATCGGCCCCCGGTAGAAGCGGACATGCGTACCGGCTCATCCGGGCGGTCTGGGAAATTCACCCGGACCGGATCACAAGACTCTTTGCCGCGTGCCTCCGTCTTGGTCATCACCCACGCCCTTGGAAAACGGCGATGGTAGTCATGATTCCTAAACCCAATCGCACTGACTATACACAGGTCAAAAACTGGCGTCCAATCGCCCTCCTAGAGTGCTTCGGCAAACTCCTGGAAAAAGTCATGACCAGACGCATCCTATTTGACGTCGGCCAACACCATATCATCCCGACTAACCAGTTTGGAGGCAGGAACGCGTCCAACTGCACGGACGCAGGACTGGCCCTAATCCACGACACTCAGCTCGCCCTTCAACAGGGACTTGTCGTTGGAAGCCTACTATTCGACATCCAAGGCTTCTTCGACAACATCAACCACGATCGAGCGATCCAGATCTTCAAAGATCTAGGCTTCTCGGTCAACACGTGCGCCTGGGTGGCGTCCTTCCTCGCCGACCGAAAAATCCAACTCCGATTCAATGGCTTCACGAGCGATCCGATAGACCTACTCGTGGGAACGCTGCAAGGCTCCCCGATATCACTGGTCTTATCGATCATCTATGCATCACCCCTGCTACACATAGGCCGCAAATGGGCCAACACATCGCTCAGCATGTACATGGATGACGGTAACATATTCGCATGCGCCACATCATGGCGGAGAGTCAACATGCTCCTCCGCAAAGCATATGCGGAATGTCAGGAATGGCTAACACGCAATGGACTCCAAATCGAGGAGTCCAAAAGCGAACTGATCTACTTCAAACGCCCCTCATATAGGAAAGACCCGTATCTCTACAAAAACCCTCCCCTCTTATGATACCAAATAAGACCTTTTTTGTCCTTAATAAGTGATTATTGGGAACTGGGCTTATTTCTTCCTTATCCATCTAAATTGCCACACTAGTCAAAAGACCTACATCTTATTAGCATCTTTAAAAGAACACTCAAAGATAAGGCACACAATAAGACAGAAATAAGCTAGTGAAAAGATAGTCACACTACAATGTAGAAGCAGTGAAAAGGAGCTAATATTGCAACATTATACTACTAACATTATACACTATTAAAGTAGCTAATAGTAACCCTAACCCTAACATAACCCCACCTTAGAAACCCAACCCTAACCCTCAACCATAAGTCATCCAGCCAGGGACCAGAGTCTGCTGCTCAACAGAGTCAGCAATAGTACATGGAAGAGTGAAGAAACATACCTTATACCAGTCAAAGAAGCAAGAGATAATGAGAGGCGAGGCAGCAACAAGCCAGCAAGATCTTGCACTAGTCATAAAGTCAGAAAACCCATGTAGGACATGCTAAACACTCACCCTATGCCCAGTTCCATCCTATACTGACCTTAACTTGCAGGTAGTGGGCTTGCAGGTACGGCGGGAGGGAAGGGAAGAGGAAAGGGAGAGGGGAAATGGGGAAAGATGGAGGGAGGAGAAGAGAGCGAAACGACGTGGCAACGCGCGTCGCAAAGTTTCGTACGACACCGGGTTCAGCCGGATAGTTCACACGCACATCACGCGTCACGCGTCATGCGTTCTTGCCTTGCAGGCCAACGGTTCGACTTGTCGTTTTTCGAAAACGGCGGCTGAGTTGTACACACACAGGTGCGCTATCCATCGCCTCTTGCTCCCGCTCTTCCTGACCTGCTCGTTTGCGACCGCGGCGCACCCCGCACTGCGCATACTACGCAGATGCACCAGCCCACCCAGGTGCCCACGCGCACCGCCGCCCCTCGCGGTCACTGCCTGTAAGTCCCTGTGCCACCGTCCGTGCGCTGATCTATGTCCCCCAGTTCAGGCGCCCTCCCGCGCCTTGTCCCCCCGCGCCTACCACCGCCCCCCACGCCTTGAATCCACCGCATCACCATACGCGCTCGCTGCCCACACCGCCGGCTGTGGCAACGCCAAGCGCGGCGCCGCTGCGCCCCCGCCTCGTCTGGTGTCCGTGACGATCACGTCACCCCACACCGCGCCTCATCGCCCTCGCTTCGGTTGTCCGCCGCCCCGTGCCTCCTGCCCTCGCCGTCCCGCCTCCTCACTGTACTTATGCAACGAGGTGTCGTAGCTCAGTCCGGCCCATCAAGTCTAGGTGCGTGGTACCCGCCTCGGGCGTCGGCAGTGCACTAACCACCCCCGATGCCTGCACAGCACCCTGCGACCGGCCCCCTCCCCTCGTCACCCTCTCCGCCAGCCCGCCGTGCTCGCGGCGCTTGCGGCGCGGCCAACGACCTAGCGCGGAGGGCGCAACGAGGTGCACCGGCGTATCTGATATGCGGTATCCATGTTGACTGCCAAGCCCACTCCATACCCCCGTATCTGCTCCCGCGCGGAGCAGCACGGCCCCGACGCAACGACGACGATAACGACGCCGCCGCCGCCCGATGCTGTCCAGTGACGACGACGGTGGCCACGACACGCCACGATGCAGCACAGCCATGACGGTGACAACAACGATGACAACGACGATGACAACGACGCCGCCGCCGCCGCCACCAGCATCGTGCACCCACGACTGCGACGAGATCAAGGACGACAGCGGCGGTGGTGGCGCGCGTGGGAACGGCGGTAGCGACTGCGAGAACGGCGGCAGTCAGTGCACAAGGGACCGCAGCGGGTGGGAAACTCTAGACAGATTATATCCAATACTATCTCTATTCTTTTGTATGGAGAGGTTTTTTTTCAGATGTAAGGAAGGCAGAAGCTGAGCAGAAGACTCAGGCAAGCTGAAGGCTGTAAGATGGGCATAAGCAGGCTCTAATCTAGCTCTAAGAGTGCTAAGAAAGGCTAATCCTGGTAAGCAGGAGTAAGACAGGGGGGTTTTCGTAGAGATACAAATCGGTCATGCCGACAAAGATCAAGCTGTGGTCACCGAAACAGAACAAAGATATCGAGATTCAAGCGTCGCCTCACTTGCGATATCTTGGTATCTACTTCGACAGTCACCTGACCTTTGCGCACCACATCAAGATCATGCGCACACGTGCCATGAGCGCAATACAAGCGCTCCGGCTACTCGGCAATTCAATCCGTGGACTAGACCTCGCAAACTGGAGGAAAGTCTACAACGCGGTCATCCTCCCGGTGCTTACATACGCCGCACCGGTATGGTATCGCGGGACAAACCAAAAAACGATCATCAAGTCACTCCAAGTCGCCCAGAATGAGGGCATCCGCCTCATATCTGGCGCCTTCCGTACCACACCCACTGAACCCCTTCACATGCTGTTAGGTATCATGCCCATCGACCTACGCCTCGAAATGCTCGTCAACAATATGGCACTCCGTCTCTCCAAATTAGACAAACGTTCCCAGCTCCTAACAAGACTGGGCGGTAATTGGGGACAATGGGAGGCAGGGGAACCCCCCTTGCCGATCACCAACCCCAGGAACCGGAGGTTAAAAACAAACCTCACGCGTCTAGCAGACAGAGTTGCTGACGGCGGCGAAAAACTCAACCTCTACGCAGCACCCCCTTGGTCACACGACAATGCGTGGGGTAAGCGTCTCGTGATTGATCACAACACCCATCCGGGTGACTCACGTAAACCTTACGTACTCCGGCTCAAAGCCGACTCCATTAGCCGCTCATCCGAATCAATCTTTGTGTTCACAGATGGATCCCGTCTTATCCCGGACGGCGAGACCACAGAGCACGTGGGATACGGCATCGCAATCTTCCGCAAGGAAGAGGAGATAGCCAATCAGGCGCGGTCCCTCGGGACGTCCGCCACCATCTTTGACGCGGAAATGGCGGCTCTAGCTGCCGGGGCAGAGGCGGCCCGGGGTGCTTTGTCATCCCACCCAGACTGCCGGCGGGTCATATTTCTTTCAGACTCTTTTTCATCCCTTCATACTATATATTCGGCACGACCACATAACGCTCAGACTCACTCCATCGCATTCAAAACAGACATTGACCATATCCTTTCTGATTATAGGGATCTAACCGTGGAAGTACGGTGGTGCCCTGGGCACGCGGGAATCCTCGGCAATGAGCGCGCTGACGAGCTAGCCAAAGCCGGAACCTCCCTCCCCCTCCTTCCGAACCAAACCGAGCCACACACCCTCAGCCACCAGCGGATGTCGAACAAGGAGGCGGCCACCTTCGCTTGGAAACAGCGATGGCACGCATCCCCACGCCAGTCACCGGCGTGGCGAGGACTCCCCGACCCGCCTAACGGCAAAATATCTCCGGCATATTACGCCATGCACGAGGCCAAAACGGCCCGACCGATCATATCCACATTCACCCGACTTCTTACCGGTCACGCCTTCATCGGCGAATACACACTCCGCATGAAACCCTCAGAACGCACATCCTGCGACTGCCCGTCCGGTCCGCTCCAGACCGTCGACCATGTCATCACCTCATGCTCACTCTACTCCGTGCAACGCCGCTCCATATTATATCCCGTGGCTCGGGATTACTCACTCTACACTTTATTCGGAACCAAGAAGGGAGGAACCGCGCTGGCCAAGTTCATCGAAGCGACGCGATGCTGTATGGTGCCCCGCAGACCCTCCGAGCCCCCGGAACCCCCGTGAGGGTCCCTTGCGTGGTTGCGGCC
Organism: Gloeopeniophorella convolvens; assembly: GCA_022496205.1. Classification (NCBI taxonomy): domain Eukaryota; kingdom Fungi; phylum Basidiomycota; class Agaricomycetes; order Russulales; genus Gloeopeniophorella; species Gloeopeniophorella convolvens. The sequence continues at coordinate 508,697 of WTXD01000012.1, read as the reverse complement.
TATATGTGGCCACCGCTTTGTCGCTGTGAAAGCGACCCGGAATTACATCATCAGACTCTTTGACTGACTTCGCATTTCACGACCCCCGCCGGCCCGTTAACCGTACCTATTTACTCGATTCGAAACAATGTGCTTGTATTATGTACTCGTACGACCGCGTCTTGGCGTAGACCGCCTGTTGCGGAATATAAATGCTGACAAAAAAAAAAAAAAAAAAAAAAAAAAAAAAAAAAAAAAGTGAAAGGTGGACAATGAAGGTCCTGTCACGTGATCGTGTCCGTTGCCATGGCGACCGTCACGACTCGAGCGCTTGGGCGACGAGAAATCGATTATTCACCCGTGAAAATAATGCCCATTGTCACCGTTGGCCAACAAGCCTACAGACCTCAGGGGGTGCGCGATGTACTATGAGCATTGCTTTCCAGCATCTCAGCGGGTCGGTCTTACATAGGAGAACTTCGTCAGCTAGCTTTCCGCGAAATCCAAGATTTTCTTACCCACTAGGTGACACGAGGTGCGGCAGGCCAGGAGACTGCAAACTGTCGCGAGACATTGTGCGCTATCCTGGTACGACCCATAAAAGTGACGCGCTGTTGATTTGTCGACGATAGCTTGCCATGAGTGACAGCGACTGGAGGCGGTTTTGTCTCAGGTCCTCCAGTGATTATTCTTTCGATAAAAGGTTGGGCTTGCTGGTCTTTGTGTCCGATCGTATGCTTACTTGCAGAGTTAAATGTAGGTTGATAGTCGCCATTGGGGAGTATGCGCATTCATGAGCATGCTAAGGTCCGTGATCGAGTCCTAGCCCTGGAACTGAAGCTCATCCAAGGATAGGGCCAGATCGCCCACCTTTCCGATAGCGGCGTGAGTAGAATTTACCAGTCTGCTGCGACCGAACGAGGAGATGTTGGATCGTAAACCGAAGCGGCAGCCGCGACTTCGCTGATGTTTACGGAAGATTGACGCTTTCTCGGGCATCCTTCGCTGGGAAACTCTTGCCCTTCTAGTGGAGTCGCCTTGCGGTCGCCTTTCAGGTCGATGCTTGGACGTGGATGTGGACAGCCAACGACCTCGTAGGTCGGCCACGGCACCGCATAGAACTGCCCATGGCTGTAGCATTACAGGGAAGGCTGCTACAGACCGATTCGCGTGTGGGTCAGAGCCTGGTGACGGTACCTTCATCGCCGCGGCGTGGGAAATGAGCTGTCTGGTCACCAATCACCGGTCACCGGTCGAGGGTTGGACGTTGGTAGCGCTCTTCCTGTCCCGGTCCATCGCCAGTGCTTGCGCCGTTGCAAGGCCCGGCTGGATCGCTCCCTGCTTCTCTTCACCGCAGTGGTTCGCTGGCACCCAAACCTCACAGTTCCTTCCAAAGTTCAAGCTGGCGTACCGGGAGGAGGGCGGGTCCTACCCACCGTGAAGATTACAAGGACCATCAGTGTAAATTTATCCATCCTACAATTCGTCCTCATCCTACCTCTGCTCCGCTGACACAGATACTACTACACAGATTATCCAGCTCTGCTTTGGCATTCCAGGGACCCTCCTACATGTATGTCCTTAGTGGTAATGATCGCGCCAAACCTACAGCTTACTATGATAAAGCATCGCGGAGTTGTATATATCGTGAGCCCGGTGACTGCATGGCAGTCTCTGGCTTTTCTGGAGCCCGACGTGTCGTGGTTCCAAGCCCCGACTCAACCCGCTCGGCCTCAAGCATCTTTTCGTTTGGCGCACCGCTGTGTAGCTCAAGGGTGGTCCGTTCGACTTTTTTCGAATGGAGCTTACACACTGCAGATAGTGTAGTGCTGGTTGCTGTTCAGCGGGCTTCGGCACCTCTGCTCTGAAGCACGGCGAAAGAAACCTAGGACCATCGAAACAGCTTCGAAACGGCTTCTCTGGAGGTGCGATCAGTCATGACTGGAACAGTTTCGCAAGCGAGAGTCACCACCGTGGTGAGTCCGACAGTTGGAGAACTTGCAGGCCCATTTCTCAACTCTGTCCAGCTTCGGTCACGATCCACCCTACCAACAAAGACAAGAATGGGTAGTATCCAAGTGTTAATGTACTTATGCGAGGAGAAGGGCACGAGTCGGCCAGACGCAGGGGCACGTAGGTATGTCCGAAATTGTTCTTACGGAATGCATGCGCATATGGAGTACAGGACAGATCGGCGGTCCGTAACACAAGCACAGTCACTATAGCTGGCTATCAGCACCGCCAAGCTTTTATTAGCGTTTAGCTAGGGAGATGCTGGGTCCCCGATGTGAGTCACCGTCGAATTACCGAACTAGTCTATCTAGACAGCTTTAGATGAGTATCTATAAAACCAGCCAACAATCATCACCTTTGCATCAGCCATCGCCAGGAAATCAACTGTGCGCCGCATCCGCGTGAAGTACGCAGTCTATCACCTGCAACTTCTGCTTCTCCACTATGTCGTACCCCCACCCACACGAGGACAATATGGTCGATGGGCTCCCGATCTCAACAGTCGTCAATAATTCAGAGCTGGGGCTGGAGCTTTTCGGCATCAACCCGTACCTGGTCAGTCTCACAGTGCCAATTTACCCGTAAAGCGGCTTTCGTTTCACAAATCAGACCCAATTTCTCCCGCTACAGGTTCATGCCGGCCTACAACAAGCTGCGCCAGTTTCTAGAAATACGAGGCAGTTTTTTGGAGGGGCCCGCCTGGTCAATCCAGCGGCGGCTAGCGCAGCCTCGGGCCCTAGCAGTGTTGCTACGATGGGCAATCACCGCGAATATGGACCCCGCCACCAAATCCAGGGACCCTCGACAGTCACTGTAACGTTATCAGAGGAAAATGTGATTTTTTTTCCCGCTCCATACCACGCGCTGTTACTGATATGAGTGCCTAAGGATACACCGCTGCATAGCTCTACGGGTCCTTGCCATTGGCCGAATCAGGTGAGCGGCTCCTCATTGGGACCCAGAATAATACTTATGGTCCATTAGCAAACGGACGCTTCGGGCGTTGCATCGAACCTCCCGCCCGAAGCCCGACAAGCGCTTATCCCTCATCTGACCAGCGGGCAATACCAACTTTCTCGTACGCTGTTGCAAGAGCCACCTTACCCTCAGGTGGGGTGATAATGCTGCTTCTATCAGTTTCTTACGGGAGCGTATCCGTTTAGGAGATTCCTGGGCACCCGGCGGGAGTAATGGCGAGCGAAAATGTCATCTCACCCGGTGGACTGGCGCCGTCGAAACACTATCATAGACAAAATACCGCCGTTACCATCTCCACTTTACCTGCAGAGACGGTATCTGGGTCCGGCAAGCTTAGGTGCCCATTATGCCCCAACCTATCCGCCCGCTCGCAAGAACGCAAGCGTCATGTGCACTTGCACCTTCCATGTTGCGTCTTTTGCCCAGAACAGGACTGTCTCTGGAGGGGAGATCGTAAAGACACCTTGCAGGGGCATCTCGGACGCAAACACGGCATTAGTGGTAAATTCGACAAAGCGCACTATATTTACGATGCGAAAGAACTCGTGACCAAACTGATCGACGGGGACATAACTCTCAGCGAGGCAACGAAGCGCGCGAAGACTGGGGTGTATGCGAAGGCGGAGGCCGTAGAGACGGCCAAGGCTGTCGAGTGGAAGCGCGATTTTCGGGGCCCAAAGCGTAAGGTCTTGGAATAACCGTGGAATCCAGACGTCGATCATGGACATGTGATGATAGTGCCGTGGTAGTGTATTAGTATTCTTGATAGTGTATTCGATGAAGATATGTAATAGGCACTACTGCCCCAGAGGATAGTACCGGTGATAGTACTACACTATGAAGAGGAGACGCATAGGCGCGTGGCTCTGTGGCCGGATGCATTCACTCTTTGGAGTAGCGTGTGCATGTGAGGCGGCCATTGCATGGGCGTGGTGACGGTGGAACGTGAATGTGTCATATCACGTGCATAATCGCGTACTCGAGTACGTTGCCGCGTTGCCAAGGTGACGCCGTACGGTGGACTACAGCGAAAGGCAGCGAAGCGTCCGAAGAATCGATTGTTCAACCACGGAAATACTTAATGCTACTGCCACCTCGCACGGCACGCAACAGTCGTCGTCAAGCTCAAGAATCTCGAAGAGCGTATGATATATTCCAAGAACTGCTAGCCTACATACATGCGCGAAGTTCAGCAGTCGGCTTTCCGCGAACCTCGAGATTTTTCTCACCGAGTAGGCAACGGGCTTGTCCAGTGACAACATCAGGAAACACATCGCCGTGAACCATCATGCATTGACTTGATGTCAAAGATGCAACCTACGAGGATGCCAGATGGAGCGTTGATGGCTTGTCGACGACGACCTCGAACTTGCAGTCAGTACCTAATCGTACCAGTTTCAGACGCTTGCAATTTGGCCGAGTTGGTCTTGACATGCCTTCACCCACCTCTCCAAGCTGTGAGGTGTCTTCTGACCCTGGGAAGCACTGGGACCATGAGAGGCGGTTACTATGGTATCACTAGGAGTGACGGTGAGGATTTACCATCTCTCAGTTATCGAGCTTATCACTGCGCCTGTTCCTAATTACTTGGGGTAGTTTCGTGTCGATGCACCTTGCTATGACTTCGGCGGAGTGTCGGGCTTCCCAGCGTTTGTCCCCAAACTGCGTGCTTGCTTTTGATTGAAGTTGCTGACGCGGGCTGGTAACCCACGACGTGGCCCGTACTAGCCCTAGCGCAAAGCTGGTAGACTGGGCTTAGATACGCAAATCTCAGACCAAATCGCTGACCTTCTCGACCAGTGCGGCGACCTAATCGAAGGAGAATCTTTCAGATTGACCGCTATACTGAATGGTGAGTTGAGGTCGGACGTAATCGCGACTTTGCTCTTGTCCACGGGAGACGTTGATATGCTCTAGGATGTCCTTAGCTGGGAGGGTCTTTCCTGAATTTATGATTGACTATGAGTGTCGGTAGCCAACGACTTCGGGGGCGAACCTCTCGAACTATCCATAGGACTATCCATGGGTGGCATCAAGCCGCGTCTCAGAGAAAGTGTAGCCTAGGAGAACCCGCAGACTGGGGTCGGATGTTACTAATTGTCAGAGGGTGAATGGGCGGCCCTGATTGCGGCGGCGTGGGAAGTGGGCTCAGCTGGGCTTTCCTTCCGAAGGCGGAGGCCTGGCCTGTGCCATCATTGCACTGTCATGGGGTTTGGCAGCGAGACCCGTTCAATATCGATCCGTTGACCTGGCTTACTTGCACCCAAGCCTCATAATCCCTTCCCTAGCTTCAAGTCGGCGCACCCGGAGAAGGGCTAGGTTCTGCCCGTCGCGGAGATTACATGTGCCATGGTAAGCTTTGCCTACCCTACGGTCGTTCTCCCTGCTCCACTAGCACCGACACCACTACACAGATTTTCCAGGCCTGCTTCAGACGTCCAGAACTCCTACATGTACGTTCCTAGCGGTGGCAATTGCACCATCTTCACAGCTTACTCTTTTAATTTGAACAGTTCAAGAGGATCGCTGAGTTGTATAAGTCGGATGGCCATGACTGCACAACGTTTCTACCTCCACCGCATATTGGACCCCAACCGGAATCGATTACCTTTTTTTTTCTGCTACTCGCTGTACCGGGGGTGGGGTCTCGAAGGAGGTATCTGGTCAGGTTTGTCTGACTTCGTTTAAAATTTCTACGCAATGCACTGATTCCATTCTATCGACTTGGAAAAGGTCTTTTTACCGCATAGCAAGAGACAGATAAGAGGGGTATGAGGCCATCGAAGCAGGTACTCCCAAGGCACGAACGTTTTAGAGTGGGCTATTGAGAAGGTGCGAAGCACCGCCACCAGGCTCAATAATCTAGTAGCTGCCGAGGCGTACGCAAATGAACCCGAAAAAAAATCTAGTAGCTGGAACAAGTGGGAAGTTCATTTCCCATTTTCCCGTTCAACCCTTGTCGCATATGCCACCCAATGCGGATGAAATAGCAAGAATCGATGGATCGATATCTAAGCTTCAACTCCGAGCCTTACATAGGACAAGGCCGAGTGCCATGGCACAGGCTGGAGGCCACGCCACTCCCATGGGACACTCGTACGTCTACCACCGTTATCTTCGAGTATATGCGCATATGACATGCAGGTGAATCGATGATCAGCATGGGGGTGAACATGTCGGTGGCTGTTGGCACCGTGCCAGGGCTTTATTGGTGTTTGTCTGATCGGAGCAGGATGTGTCAGGTGCAAGTCACTTCCAGTACGCTGACTGCTGAATACAGGAAGGCAAGACCGGAGGTACTGGATAACGTACATAAAACCAGCGCAACAAAGAATGATTACCTTCCCTTCTCGCCTCTCACCGTCTCTAGGAACTTGCTGTGCGCTGGGCTTGTGCAAGAACGCGTACCTTCTACCTCATCACTTGTTTTCACCCATATGCCATGTCTTCTTCCGCGTATCCGAGGGACAACTCGAACAACTTGACCGACGAGATGTACGCGTCCAGAGCCGTCAGCGGCTGGGAGGCGGTGTTTGGATCGTACGCTTTTGAACCGTACTTTGTAAGTTCTCCGATTCCTCCCCCAAGCGTCCGTGTCACTTAGTTGACTTCGCCTCCGCCACTACAGGGGTACCCCGACCTGCAACAACATCTTTGGTCTCCACAGGATGCCTCACGACTTTTTGGAGGGGTCGTCGATGCGGGATTGGCCAACCAGGTGGTAAAGGGCGCGCTCCCACATGCCAATGCAAGTGCTCCGATGGGCCATTATCCCGTCTCTGGGCCACACCAATCTAGTCAGGGATCCTCGATAATTGATACGATACTATCGGAGGATACTGTATACTCTTCTTTCAATCTCGATCGTATGCTCCTTACTGATCAGTCTCGAAGGTGATACCGTCTCCGGTCTCCGCAGGTCCTCGCTTCTGGCAAGATCCCACGAACGGCTTCTTCCTGAGGCCCGGAACCATGCCTGCGGTCTGTCAGCAGACGGCGGGCTGGGGCCAAGACGTTGCATCGGGCCTTCTGCTCGAGATTCTGCAGGCGCCTTACGTTCGCCTGACAAGCGGGCAGGATCATGTGCCTAGTGCACCGACGTTGCAAGAGCCACCCCGCTATCAGGTGGTGTAATCATTTTGCCCTAATCAAAGCCCGGTCTCTGATGCATCCGACTTTAGGGGATGTCAAGGCGCACAGGTATTATGGCGGTTCACAGAGACGACACCCCTCTGGGCTTCCCAGTGCCGCCCGTGCACCGTGATGGGCTGAATACTGCCGTGGCTATCCCCACTGCTTCGGCGGCGGACTCGGAGGACCGTGGGCCCGGCGCGTTTAAGTGCCCCTTGTGCCCGAAGATATCCGCCCGCCGGCAAGAACGTAAGCGCCATGTGTACTTGCACCTTCCATGCTGTGTCTTTTGCCCAGAATGGGGCTGTACCTGGAGAGGTGATCGCAAGGATACATTGCAGAATCATCTCGGACGCAAACACGGCATCAGTGACAAACTCGACAAAGCGTACTATATTTACGATGCCGAGGCACTTGCGACCCAGTTAATCAACAGGGACATATCTCCCAGCGTGGCTACGGAGCGCGCGAGGACAGAGGTGTACGCGAAGGCAGGAGTCATGGAGGTGGGCAAGACTACTGAATGGAGGCGCGATATTTGGGGCCCGAATCGCAAATTTGTGCGATGACGGTAGGATCCAGGTGCCGATGAACGAATAACACGGTGATGGTATACACTCTTGACAGTATGTTCGAATAGAGATATGTCGTACGCACTAAGGCCTCTCAGACCAACGCTGGGCGCGGCGAGCGATAATTCAATCCAAGTTCACTGAGAAGCGTCGTGTGCCAGGCGGGCCTATTGCACATATGGGTCCGGGGACAGTGCGATTACGAACACCCATAGACAGGCCACGAGACATTTCTTTTTTTTTTTTTTTTGAATCCATTTACGTGCGCCTTGGGTACAGAACCCTATGTAGCACGATGGCCACGAGACATACTATATGTGTGTGCTGTGGGGCTGCTGGTCGAGTAGGCGTGCCCGTCAACGTCTCAACGCGTCCGCGTCACTTTCCGCTACGCTTAGTGCACGCGCGTGAATTTCGAAAATGGGGATAAAATAGAATGAATGAATTGAAAAGGCACGGAAATTGCATAAAAATACCAGAGCTCCTTTTTTTGGATTGAACATCACTGACCACCATTGGTGTGCGTAGCTCCCCATCTACGGAGCCGTGCACAATGCGAGCCAGTTCCCTCGTATCCTCCACTCTGCAAACGCCTTGCCAGGGCCCGATCTGCCACGCTGGTCCAACGCAAGTGTCTGCACGTGGTTTATATGTTCATGTTAGCCGCGGAGTGTTCGCCAATAATCCCGACGAACTCCATGGAGACAAGACGCGGATGATCGATGACCCGGCGGCGGCCGCCCTCCCGCGTTCATTGTCACCCCATCAATGCGCACGCTCACTTCCCAGCACAACGGGTCAACCATCCACAAGCTGGTTGACTGCATCGTCGTTCGGTGGTCCTGTGGTTACGAAATGTTCCAACCAAGCACATGCCCGCGCGCATGTGTAAGATCCACACGTACTAATGCCTTCATCGACTCGTCAATCGTAGCCCCGGGACCCTGCCAGTTGAAATCGCCGCATTGCATTGCAATCGGTAGAGCCTAGCGGATCTCGAACAGAGGCTTTGAGGTTCCCAAGATGTTTAACCGGAGTGGTGACGCGATACTGCTTTCGACACCCCTCAGCGTGATTGGGGTGTGGGAGATACCTTCACTTGCTTGAGTTTGACAAATAACCACCACGCTTCGCAGTATAGGTGACGAATACCTTGACACTGAAGCCTCACGGGAAACCTTTGAAGACAAAAATTCAGTATCCAATATTGGAACCAGGGACTCAACATGATGTCGCCTACACCTTCTGAGGGTGAGTCCCTTCTGATAACCTAACCACCCTCTGCCTCCTGAGTCCCGAACATTCACTTCGCTTGGTTACATCAATTGCAGATCGGGCTGACCGACTGGCTAGAGGTGACCGCATTGTGCACTTCTGTGCATGGGGGATGTGGGGAGCTCGTATTGGTGACATAAGCGGGGAAACGTTTAACCAACATGACGGTCAATATTCTGATAAGGGCCGATGGTTGTGGTTGCCATGGATCCAGAGGAACCAGCAAGACTCACGTCGCCAGCACTAGGGGTGTGCAGTGGTTTGCCGCTTGTTTTTGCCGGAAGGGTGGCGCATTGGAGACATCTCCTTCACTGCAGAGGTACTTTGCTCGTGCCTTGGAAATCAACGGCAGTCCCATAGGACTGATTATGAACCGATGCAGCTTGCGGGGATCTACCTGTGGTCTACGGGCTGCTCTGATCTCGTTCAAGGGTGTCGTCGAATCAATTGTTGGGGTGGTCATTTGCTTCGAAGTACTAGACCGGCCAGCGTTCAGCAAGGCTACTCGGATAAAGTGACGGCGCCAGGTATGCTAAGTTACCCCATCGCGTCAGACCGCGCCCACTCAGCCCACAGGCGTGGGAATACCTTCCCAGTTCATGCACAGGTGTTAAATTTTCACCGGCGGTCGCGCCTTACAGCAGGCGCATGGAGGTCCGTCTCTTCGCCTTCGATATCTCCACGTTGTACTTCCCATCAGCAACGGGTACCCTTGGCTCAGACGACCCACCCATCAGTGCCATAATATCTTTTCCTTCAAGGTTCGTGTATTGAACCCCAATCCACCCGGCGTGCCAGCATACAGCTGGCAGTCACCTACCTTCCAGCATGTTGACATGAGGCGGCGGGCTTCTCTTGACCACCGCCTCCTTCTGCTATAGCATGGCACTGCCAGCGCCTGCGCCGATTCATGCGGCGCGGGTGTAAGTGATGACCTTTCCGGGCAAAGGTGGCGCGGTTCAGTGGCTGTAGCGGTGATTCTCTTACCTTCGCCTTCACAGCCGACGAGTATCACTACTCACTGGAAACCACCACTATATAGGGACGCTGTCTACAATCTCACGACGATTGCGATGCGCAAGCTTGAAGGCAGCCTTCCTGGCGCCGTATGGGTCGTTTCCTCAGCCGCTCCGCTTCGCTGCCCACTGAATCAGAAGTGCTGGGCTTTTGAGAAGGTTTGTGCGATGGCTCGGGAAATCTAGATGCGGTCAATCTCACCCCATCTCATTTGCGTAGAGTCAACCTCGAGAGAAGAAGGTCGAAGGGCCCACACTTGGCAACACTGTGCCATGGGAACATCGAGCCATCTGGGTGGGGGATGCATGGCCCCGCCTCGCCATTCCGCGGGTTCGTATTATGATCCCGGTTTTGATGGCCCACCGAAGCCACGTTTTCCGGCCTGGCGTCGTGGCCCAGCCGCGCGCTGCGGCTGGCCTCCTTTGATTGCAAAGAGGAGCATCTTAGGCACCTTTCCCCGTCGGATCTCATACTCTACTGGCACCGTGCAGCATTCGCACAACGCGTGTGGCGCCGCGGTGCCAGCGTTGTGTGCCAAAACCAAATGATTCATGTATGCAAGTAGGCTTGCTTAAAACCGATGACGGTCGCTGACTGTGCAAAAGGTCTCCCCGATTCCCTCGCTTCTCAAGCCTTACGATGTCATCAGCACAAGGGGAACCCTTCCCGTTTTCTCCCAACGCTGAACTATACGACCCGTACGATCAGGGCGAACTCCCACACAGTCGAAACATTACTCTACTTGATCTTTCGTTGCATGACCGATATACCCTTCAACCCCCCTCGTCTGTATTGTCATATGGTGTGCAAGGCCAGTATGCACGTCGATCTCAGGCCATGCCTCCTCTTCCCCCTCCACAACAACCCCATGGCTTTTGGAACCATCCACAAGCCCAGCAACCGACTGTTGCGTCGTTAGTCGGCGGATACGAAATCAGCGACCAATTCGGGGGCGGGTTGTCTTCAGCCACAGCCACCTACTACCAAGAGCCGGCAACAGTGGACCCAGCCCATCTTTCGCTACCCGTGAGCACACCAAATGGCACAGATCACAGCACAGCCCCCCTGACTCGGAAGGCGCAGGGGCCGGCTTACTTGGGCCACCACCCGGGACCAGTGTTCAATCCAGGTCACCACATGTCGGGTCGCGCTGTGCAGGACCGGAGAACCCCTAGGAAGGCAGACGGTCATGCGAGCAACCGCTCCGCGCAAAAGCCGACCTCGACCAAGCGCCCTCGCGCTGCCGCAATTAATCAAGGGTCAAGCCACAGAGAGAGGTTCAAATATCCGTGCCCTTTGTGCTCCCAGCCATGTTCCCGCCCACAAGAGCTTAGGCGTCATATACGGGAGAAACACCTCCCCCAGAGCCTCCTTTGCCGCGAACCTGGCTGTGATTGGAGCGGACATCGCGATGGCCTGCTGCTGGCTCACCTCACGAAAACCTGTCATAACCCCCTTCACTCTTGGAAGACTTACGACGGAGATCAATTGGCGAAACTCTTCGTCGAAGGAAAAATGACTATCGAAACGGCGCTTCATAACGCGAAGATGTGCCGCAGCCAACCTTGGCTGTGGACACGCCTCTATCCAGATGACCCTGGCGCTCAGGTCGGCGGATCGTCACTGCAGCCGGAGACCGTCAACCTTTTCTGATTCCACCACCACTTCTCTTCGAATTATTTATGCTTATGATCTTCATTTGATTCACTTCTCCATATCATGACTGTATCCATAGGTAGCGTTCATGACCATCGTGTAAATTGTTGATACATGGAATGCCGGGGCGAGGGACAACATACGCGTGCCGCTGGCCGGCTGCCGGGCTCGCTTTATGTATTAAGATATCATGTTTCTAAATGCCATACTGCTGTGATCACCGCCTCTTTGGCCCCTTACGACGACCCAGTCGCTATAACGGCTTCGATAAGATGGGATAAGATAAGAGGCTTACCGGCCGATGCCGGCGACATCCGTAAGCTTTTTTATTAGGTAGGATAAGCGGATCACTGCCCTTTGCATATGACAGGGATATTGTAGGAAATCGTTTTGGTCGCACTTTTGTGCCGGTCCGCAGTCCTGGGTCGCACCAAGCGAGCCTTGACCGACTTCGACTCATCACTTTTTTGCAACTCTCTCACACTTTTGATGCCTTACTCTATACATATTTTTATTTTGCTGCTTCATATCAAACTTTATATGTTTGGCTCCGGAACTACCTAAGTATGGTCATGGCTTTGCTTGCAAAGTCTGCCTGGGTATCGGAAAATAAAGCCCTGCCTTCACCGTAGCACACAGCGGCACACAGTTCAGTCGTAACTCCTTAGTCCAGATCATGTGACCAGCTTTGCCAGGCTTTCACTTCGCACAACCCGATAACCGGCGACCGGATACCGGTTACTGGTCACGTGTCGCACATTCAATTGGGACTGAGCGCAACTTGAGATTCAGAAGAACAATGCTCGTTTCTGGAAGGGCACTCGGATTTTATGGGGTGAGGTGTAATAATCATTCTTAGTATATGTACTAGGCTTTAGGAGTGATAGTCTCAGCAGCCACAAGTAACGAGTGCTGCAACCCAGGAGTAACGACTGCACAGTGAGCAGTTACCAAATCGGGATGGGCCAAGACTGTCGGCACCCGCCGGAGTTCGACCCGCCACTGTGGCAGCATGCTGGACCCGCGACCCAGCGGCGAATAATATTCCTCGATAACAGCCGTCATATTTGCAGGCCGGGGCACTGGCAGTTAGTACTACTTAGTTCTCGGGTCCGCGAAGTCCGTACACAATGAGCAAGGCTTCTCCGCATCCTTCGCCCTGCGAAAGCCTGCCAGGGTCCCGAACTGCGCTGGCCTGGCACATGGCAACGTTGGAGTCCGCACGTGGTTTACATGTTCATATTCGTCGCGGGTCGCGGAGCGTTCGCCAACAGTTCCGACGAATTCCATGGGGGCAAAACGCGGACTTTCGATGACCCGACCGCCGCCGCCCTCCCGCGTCATTGTCATCTCATCAAGCTTCATTGAATGCGCACGCCTCACTTCCCGGCACGTTAGACACCCACAAGCTTATCGGCTGTATCGTCGTTCGGTGGTCCTGTGGTCACGAGATCCCTCAACAAAGTACATGCCACGTCCAAGATTCATACGTACTAATGCCTTCATCGATTTCTAGGCTCTAGTCCCGACCATACGGGCTGTGATCGCAGCAGCCAGTGGAACTTAGCGGATCCAAAGCAGCGGTTTTGAGGCTCCCAAGAGGTTCGAACAGAGTGGCAGCGCGATGGATTCAGCATGATGTTGCATGCACCTTAAGGCGAGTCCCTTTCTGTCCCTTCTGACGACCTAGCTACGTTCCACCGAGTCCCGAGTCGCGAGAATTCGCCTTGTTTGGTTAACTCGATTGCCGATCCAGCTGACTGACTGATTGACAAGGGGTGGCCGCCTTGTGCACTTCTGTGCATGGGGACGATGTGGGGTGCTTGTATCTCGTATTGATGGCGTAGGCGAGGAAACATTTGACCAATACGACGGTCAATATTCTGGGAAGGGACGATGGTTATGATTTTCCATGGAGAGGCGAGCAAGGCTCACGTCGTCAACGGTGGCGCGCCGTGGGCTGTCGCCTATTTTCTTCCGGAAGGACCGTGCATAGGGGTCATCTCCTTCACCAGAGGTACTTTGCTCGTGTCTTGGTCATCAACGGCGGCTTCATAGGGCTGAATGTGAACCGGTGCAGCCTGCGATGACTTACCTATGGCCTATGGGCTGCCCCGAGCTTGTTCGAAGTGCGTCGAGTCAACCGTTGAGATGGTCGTTTGCTTAGAAGCAGGCCTAACGGCGCTCAGCAAGGCTTCCCGAATAAAGTGACGGCACCAGGTATGCTGGTCCATCGCATCAGATCGCGCCCACTTGGCCCACAGGCGTGGGAATCCTGTACCAGCAGGTCACGCACCAGTGTTCGCTTTTCCGCTCTGCTGCGGTGGTCAGCACCTGACCGTAACAGGCGCAGGGACTCGGAGTCTTTCTCGCCTGCCGATACCTCCACGTTGTACCCCCATCAGTAGCCTTGGGCACCCTTGGCTCAAATGAACCATCCATCAGTGCCATGATATCTTCCCCTTCAAGGTTCGTATAACCTCAGTCCGTCCGCCGTGCCAACATACAGATGGCACCAAGCTGGCTTACCTTCCCGTATGTTCACACCACCCCAGCGGGATTCTCTATCTAACACTTGATCACGGGCCCCGACTGCTATGCACAGCACTGGCACCGCTTACGCCGGTTAATGCGGCGTGAGGTGTAAGCGGGGGTTCTGTTCGAAGGTCAGTTGGTGGCGCGGTTTGGTTGTAGCGGTGATTCTCCCGCCTCCGCTTTCACAGCCGACGAGTACGACTACTCACTGGAAAGTTGAGATCACAGTTATATAGCGGCGCCATCCACGACCTCACGATCTTCACGATGCCCAAGCTTGACATGAACGCAGCCTGCCTGATCCCATATGTCATTTTCCCAGCCGCTGCGTACCAGTTCGGAGATGCTGAGATTTTGAAAAGGTTCGTGCAGTGGCCCAGGAATTCTGGAGGTGGTTGATCTCACCTCATCTCATCTGCGTAGAGTTAACCTTTCAAAAGAGGAGATCGAAGGGCTCAAATTCGGCATTCATGGCACTGTGCCATAGGCACATCAAATCATCCAGGCAAGTGATGCGCGACTTGTCTCGTTACTCAACGCCCTCATGTTCCAATCCCGGCGCCGATAGCCTACAAATCCACCTCCACGTTTCCCAGTCTGATGTTGCAAGCCGACCCCGCGCCGCGGCCGACCTCCTTTGGTTGCGAAGAGGAAAATGTCATGCGCCCTCCCTCATTGCGTCTCACACTCCGTTGGCACTGTGCGTCCTCGAACAACGTGTCTAGTGCCGCAGTGCCAGCATTGTGCCAAAGGTCTGGCACATGCAAGGAGGCTTCCTTCAAAGGCACGACGGTTACTGACGGGTTCAAAGCTCTCCCCAACCCCCTCGCCTCTCTAGCCTCACAGCGATGTCGTCAGTCCAAGGCGATCCCTACCTGCTTTCTGCCTCCCTCGAACAAAACGACCTGTACGACTACTATCCGTTCCCAGTCAGACCAAATGCTACTTCATTTGATCCCCTGATCCAAAATGCCCTCCAACCCACCCCGTTCATACCGTGCGGTGTACAAAACCAGTACATACACCAATCTCAGGCCCTACGTTCCCCCGTCTCTGTCCAACAACCGCCCGGGTCTTGGGACTACCCACAAGTCCAGCAAGCGTCTATTGCGCCGTTCGCCGGTGGATACGGGATCAACAACCAATCCGACAGCGCGCTGTCTCCGGCGGTGGCAGCCTACCACCAAGAGCCGACAACAGTGGCCCCAGCCCATCTTTCGCTACCCGTGACCACACCCAATGGCACAAATCGGCACAAGCCCTTGACTTGGCAGGCGCAGGCGCCGGCTTACGGCCACCACCCACCAGTGGTCAATCAAGGTCACGGCGTGCCGGATCACGCTGCGCAGGTCCGGAGAACCTCTAGGCATGCAGACGGTCATGCGAGCGCCCGCTCCGCGCAAAAGCCGACCTCGACCAAGCGTCCTCGCGCTACCGTAACCAATCAGGGGTCAGACCACAAAGAGGTGTCCACTGAACATATCTGCTCTTTGTGCTCCCAGCCATGTTCCCGCCTACAAGAGCTCAAGCGCCATATACGGGAGATACACCTCCCGTGGACCCTCCTTTGCCTCGAACCTGGCTGCAGCTGGGGCGGACATCGCGACAACCTCCTACAGAAACACCTCACAAACCTCCACCCTTATACGAGCCCCCGCTGCGCTAGGGGTATCTACCCCGCAGATCAACTGGTGGAGTCGCTCATCGATGGAAAAATCACTATTGAAGCTGCGTGCGATCATGCAGCGATTGGGTACCTCCAAGCTAGGCTATGGACGCGTCTCCCTCCAGATCTTCGAGGCGCTTAGGCAGGCGGGTCGTCGTTGTAGCCGTGAGAGATCGTCAACTTTTACTAATCCCATCGCTATCCTCCTTCGAATTGTATATGCTTCTGATCCTCATTTTATTCGCTTATCATGACTGTATCTATACGTGACGTTCGTGACCGTTGTGTAGACTATCGATACACTGTGAGATGCCGGGGTGGGAGACAACTTGCGCGTGCCGCTGGCTGGCTGGGGCACTACTTTATGTATTCTATTCTGTTCTGTTCTATTCTACTAATATCATATCTCCGAATACCATGCTGCTATGCTTATAAACACCTCTTTGACCCTCTCATGTATGTTAACTCATTGTCAACTTAATCAACGGAGGCTAAGCCGTGCACGTGCCAGCTGCAAGTGGTCCCACGATGAAATGGCAGATCGCGCGGGCCGGCGTGCCCGCGGGGCTCATAGCGACCTCGAATTCCTGACGCGCCGCCGGATGTTGGCCGGATGACGCGAGAACTCCGAACTCTAGCTCGCGCAACTCCGTCGGCGAACCAGCGATGATATAGCAAAGAGCGCGCCCCAAAGCATGAACTTGGCATGAACTCGTCGCCCCAGGGAGCTAGGCGCGCAAACATCCGCTAAAAAGGCGAAAAAAAACGCATTCTAAGGGAGCGCAAGGCTACTGCGGAGCCCCAGGACTCAGAGTCCAAAGCGCGTGCTCAGTGACTCCTTGTTCCGTCATCGTCGAGCAAGCCCACAAGATACTACTGCGTCCCGGAGACGTGGATCAGTAGTACGCACGCTTCGAGTTCCTGTGGGCCGCACATCATCGCTCACCGCAGTCCAACCTCAATGAACGTTGATCTTTAAGGACTAACTGACAGGTCTCATCACTGACGGTGCGGTTGTAATTGGATATCGCGGCGCGATGCCGGCATTGCGTCTCCTTACTTTGCCGTTCTTTGAAGGTGAGAGACTATTCCCAGTGAGTGTTTTTGGATGGTGGCGCTGATTTGCTAGCAGAGTAGACGCGATGCACGTTGTGCCATCCAATCCCCAGAACCCTCTGGAGAGCCTCAATGCTAGCGACTTGGTGATTCTCCTGAGGAACCTTCGGATCGCCGCATATTTGATCAACGCCCCATCCGCTGGTAGACCGCTTTGCTCAGAACCCCTTGGAGGTGGGGCGTATTCGCGACCTCGATAGCGGGTACACGAACTATCCCAAGTAACATGACGGCCAACATCCCGAAGCATTAGATGTTCGTCACTAAGAAGAGACATATCAGTGAGCACCCACGCCTTCGGACGGAACCTACATACCACCTGATCAGTACTGATCTTAGTTGGAAGACGTCGCCGTCCGAGGGGCTGTTCTTCGGCTGCGGACGGGGCCATCCTTTCCTTCAATGTTTCTCAACTCTCAAACTCCGAACTACAACATCAGTGCTGAAACCCTGGCCGGTTCCCGGAAATTACCGCCACACGGGCTAATTCAAATCAGACCGAGTTCAGGGACAGTGACAACGCTCCGTTGGCACTGAGTACTGAGTGCCTATATTCGCGGCCCTCATTTTATCTGCTACCATGGTACCCTAACCAAGACCCGGGCATCCTTTCATGCGGATCACGCCCACCGCCTTCGGGCTTTATAACCTTTAACTTGTATGGATCGGTTAAGTCAAGTACACCGGAGCCCATCGGCTGGTGCCTGGTGCGTTCTTCATGTGAGACCGGCCTTGGTCGATTTCTCCATCTTCAGTCTATGTAACTTCATGTTCACCCTGTGTTGGAACTGTTGTTAGCAGGGCCGTTACCGACTTATGGGCTACGGTGTGCGGATGCCAAGAAGTCATTCAACACACTCGACAGCCTGGGCCGAGGCAGTGGCCCGACTATCATCCGAATGAACAAAAGCTTACTCCAAGCTGAAGCAATGAAGAGGCCGCGTGTATTGGCGAGGTTCGTGTGACTACTCATACGATTTAGGCTTCGACCTCACGCTGCACACCCGACTAGAAGTTCATTAATACACACCCCTACCGAACAAACCAATCCTTGGAACATTCCTCCCGACAATACGTCATGAAACGCGGGGTAGTTTCCAGGTATACATAAGGCGTCCGAGCCTCGCTTCCTGATTTCATTTGCGGAAGAGATCGTTGAGGATCCCACGACGCTACCCTGCGCCCAGTCCAGTCCTGCCATGGCATGCCGTGGTGCCAGTTTGGTGCCATGTGGAAGGGCCTCTATGAGCTAGCCCAGGCTTGCGTCTCGCTGGTCAGGCGGCGCCGCGGAGCATGATATAAATCCCTACCCACTCGCCTTGTCTTCTAGGTGGGCTTCCCCTGCTGCGTTTGTGTGCTACCGGGCGATCTGTCTCGTACCAACTTCGTGCTCCCCGAAACGAGCGGGAGCTACTACCAGGCATACCACAGGTCAGCACAGCGGCATTATCTCATTTATCTCCCACTCACCTATAACCTTAGCATCGTCAAAACATATTCCCGGGGATGTATCAGCACAGCCTCGATGCTTCGCAAGCCCTTGTCCAAATGAACTCGGTCCCTAGTTATGCGCAATACCAGCAGCCGTCCTCGGCGTATCCCCCGGACGCCACCGCATTGGACACGACACATTTCAGCACAGAGTCCATAGCTCAATCATCATATGTCGCGGACTTCAACCTCACGTTTCCGTTGCCGGATGACGGGTCTATCAGCGGCCAACTTAGCAGTCAGCTGATTCCGACGGGGGCTTGGTTTGGCCCCCGGTCAGGTTGGTCAATCGTGACGTCTCAAGTAAACTGTATAGCATCGTCCATATACACTTCTAACATCTTCTTCCATTGCAGATCATGGGACCACCACCGGTCGGAGGCCTTCATCCCAGGGTGGCGGCGCACGACGACAACTATCTCCAACTTTTCCCACCGACGGCGTCCACGATGCCACAGCCGAATTCTCTTGATCCACCACAAAGAGTACTCAATGAGCCTTATCAAGTTGATTACCTCCGCGAGGTGTCGCCCCTAGTCCAGACTACGGAGGCAAGCTCTAGGCAGACAAGCACATACGTGCCAAACTTCCTCCCGCAGACGCTACCTTCCGAGACCGACTCCCCCCATCCCAAGACCAACCCCCCAGAACCCCGCAGTGCCCGTACCCGATCCTCTCAACTTCGGCATCGTGGTTGCGAGGCACCCATAGCCTCAGGCACTACCAAGCGCGGCGAAAATGCGAAGAAATGGGCCTGTTTCCGTTGCAACAGGCTATACTACCGTCAGCGAGATCGGAAGCGTCACGAGCGGTCGCATTTTCCAAAGCATCTGTTTTGCCCGATATCGCCCGATTGTCCCTGGAGAGGACATCGCGAGGATGTCCTCGAGAATCACCTGAGGCGACGACACGAGAGTTACAGCACTCTTCTCATTGAGCAATGTAAGATTTACGACGTTGATCAACTGATAGAGGAGGTCAAACGTGAAGGAGAGGCCACCTACGAGCCCGCGCGCCGTTACGCTCATCAACAAGTCTCCGACTTTCATGGGAGACGGTAGAAGCGCGTCCATATGTAGACGGGGAGGACTCCTACTCCAAAAGTACCCGAGTCCGTCGGCGCTGAGCGCTTCGGAGCACCAGGGGCAGCGGGCTGCGATTTTGTGACTAACAACCACTTACTATATGCGCATTTTCCCTCACACCGGGTGGGCACATCCGCGTGTCAGGTTTCATAGGCGGTAGCTCTTATTATACTGCAGTACCGCGATAATCTACAATGAGGGAGTTAATAGACAAGTTCTGGTTGAAGTCCGGGATTCGGAGTTTCCCGATGACCGTTAAACTCGAGAAGGGCCGCCTGCGGCGGCAGGTGCCTTTGCTTGCAAGTGTGCTTGTGTTGGTGTTTGTGTTTGTGCTATAACATGCATGTTGTCTTTTCGAAGTTCGAGCATGAAAAATGGGGAGGGGTAAGTATGCGTAGCGTCATGCCAGAGGTGGGAGACCGTGTTCGGATTGGTTTACATAATCATCCGTCATCTTACCACTAGGCGCCCGTAACATTATGGGGGGAAGAGCACCTTGCAAGCAAGGCAATTACCGTGCACGTGATCGTGACGCGAAGCCAGCGCGTCAGTGGCGCGTTGACTTGCCTTGGCCAGAACCACAGCAATGCTAAGCTCACGCTCCGTTCCTCTTACTGCCAATCGACCGTTGCACACGAAAACCCCGGGAAGAGCTATTCAAAAAGCAAGGAGCGCACTTCAAGAAAACGCGCTGTTGCCGGGGTCTCGCACCGCAAAGGCGTTGAAGGTACAGCTACAAACACCACTCAAAGACGGGTCTCCGCTCAGTACGTGTGCCAAATTCTCTCCAGGCCTTTTACTGATATCGTTCTGCAGAATCCAGGAAACCGTCGAAGGATGCTCAGTTTTCGAAGAATGCGGCGACTACTATCGCTCGCCCGCTCGGGGACAAGACGCCTTGGGCCAATCGCCAGCGTATCGTGGAACAAGAATCATCCCCAGGTCCTGCAAAGCAGAAGTTGCCTTCACTAGGCACCCACTTTGAGGCATTGACACCCGGCCATGTTCTACTTCCAAGTTCGGCACGCAAGTCGGTTCGTGGCCGCCGTAGCTCGGGGCCTATATTTGAGACTCCAGTCACCAAGGGAAACCACTGGGAGGTACATGAAGATGACATGTTTATTCCAACGGTCCCCGAGGTGCAAGAAGAGGAGGCTCAAGTAGAAGATTATGATGAAATTGAGTATATGCCTCCCACAGCAATCGGTGCGTCTGCAGTCTCGACAGTCTCCTCACCACTAACGCTATCAAGTAAAGACCCACCATACACACCTCACTTCGACATGCCCGATTACAAGCTTGTTGGCGCACAGCTATTCGACATGATGCATTCATTTCCGAGAGATGACGCCCTCGACCGCTTCTACGCCACTGAAAGGGAGAACATTGACGACACAGGGCTCCTCGAGGCAACAGGCTTCAGCACTTCACCATCCCAATGGAACTTCTTCGATCTTCCCGACGACGGTAAATGAACTTTGTATGCGCTCTGCAATCCACTCACATCATCATTCCAGACGACCCTAGTCCCTTCGCGCAGGCGAGTTTAGCTACGAAGCAACCCAGCAACCAGGCACCACCAGCGCGTCCCTTTGCATCCGCCGCACGCAAACCGGCCCCGGCAAGCATCCCCTCGTCCCGCCCGCGCTCAGCTACGACCTCCATTCCCCGCCCGGCCGCGCGTATCGCATCGACATCTACACTTCCTCCACGCCGCGCCGCGTCACCTCCCTCACGCCTCCCGTCATCGCGTTCCGCTGCTCCTGCAGGCCCTTCGACAACGCGCGCAGCCCCCGCGCCTGCGGCCGCTCCGCGCCCAGCGACCGCGATGCTCCGCTCTGTGCCTCTCTCACGACCAGCCACTGCTGCTGGACGTGTCACCTCCGCAGCATTGCGCGTCGCACCAGCTTCAACTGCAGCCGCGTCGCGCGTGCCCCCGCGCCCTGCTACCTCCATGGCTCGACCTACAGTGGCAAAGCCGCAGGCTGGCACGCGGCCTCCTACAGAGCTAGGACCTGCTTTACGATTCGACGACGAGGACGCTGTGGAGGATGATTTCATGTTTGACGTATGATGACTACCAGCTTAATTATGTAGTTTTGTTTTATTCGCACAGACTATACCGCATCGAAATTTCTTTCGGGCCATGAGCGCACTATGCCGGGAGGTGCACACTGCAGAGCGACTGAAGGGCGTGTTTCTGCATTCTCAACTCAATCATAAAGCCTACCCTTGCAACATCCAGTCAACACCTGTGGCCAAGCACCGTGCAGTTCACACAAAGCGGTAATGACGCCTCTATGAGCACACTAAACAAAGAGTTACACAAGATGAGTCTAAAAATAACACGGGCCCATGCGAATAATGAATTTGTAGTATCGTCCATGAAAATTGCGCCTCTCCCACCTATCTACCATCCACTCGCACATGCAACCATCTACAATATGGAGCGAGCGGGATCAGAACTTCCAATCGGGTTCTACTTCCATCGCCCATGGGACTGTAAGATGGTTGATATAAGCACGTTGCGCGCAGGGATGGCGCACGGGAAAAATACGCACACTTCGTCAGCAACGTCTTGGAGAAGATCTTCTCGATCGGTACGTCGTGCTTCTTGCACCACGCCGCGGTAATCCTACGCACCAAAGCAAAAAAAAAGACTCAGTATGCTGTCGCGGTAAGCGCAGGATTCAGGCGCGACACACCTGGGGTCGAGGTAGTTAATCTTACTCGTGCCGAGCGCGACCTCCTTGCCCGCCTCGCGGTCGACCATCTGCAGCTTGAACGCCTTGATCTTCTCCTCGAGCTTGTCAATC
This sequence comes from Gloeopeniophorella convolvens, assembly GCA_022496205.1. Classification (NCBI taxonomy): domain Eukaryota; kingdom Fungi; phylum Basidiomycota; class Agaricomycetes; order Russulales; genus Gloeopeniophorella; species Gloeopeniophorella convolvens. Next base: position 486,367 of record WTXD01000012.1, on the reverse strand, counting down.
GCCTCGACGAGCTTCTCGGGCGCCTTGTCGCGCTTGAGCGCGGCCTTGCCCGTCCCGCGCTCCTTTGCGAGGCGCGCGAACTCGTCATCGACCGCGCGCACGCGCGTGCGCAGCACGTCGTCGCCCTGCGGCGGCTTGCCGTCTTCCACCAGCTTCTCGTTCTCCTTCGCGAACTTCTTCTCGACGCGCTCGAGCTCGCGCGCCTTAAACGCATCCTCGTGCTCTGCGATGGCGTCGTCGTCGAGGTCCGACTCGTCCTCCGCGTACTTCTTCTGCTTTTTGTACTTCGGGTCGCTTGCGAAGAGGGCGTGGCGCAGCTTCATGCGGTCGTACTTGAAGCCACGGAGCTGAGATAGAGAACATCAGCTTATGCGTGATCTAGGGAGCAGGGCGGCACGTACCTTCTCCTTCATCTTCGACATGGACTGCTCGTGTGTCTTCGGCGCAGCACGCTGATGGTTACACAAGATGGCCACCATACGGTTAGCATGGTTGTAGTGGTTTAACTTCTCCTGCATGGTGCCGTCTTCCGGCGTGCCCTCGTCGAGCTGGCTCTGGAACGTGATTGACGCGTTGTAGGTACGGAACACCTTCGCGCTCAGCCCCTTCATGTACGACTGCAAGTGCTTGTTGAGATAACCGGGCTTCATTACGCAGCGCATACAGTCAGCGCCCAGGCACATCTATGACAGTGAAGGTACTCACGTTCACGCGGTCAAACAGCCCGTCCGAGTCCTTTTTGTCCCGCTTGAAGATCTTGATATTCTTGAACACTTGCTCATCTACTGTGACCTTATTGTAGTACCGGATCGAGTCTTTACCAAGGAAGTCAAAGATGACGTGGTTTGGTGGCTCAAGCGTAACATGTTCGCAGCGTAGCGAACAACAGCCGACAGTATCCGCCTCGTCCTCGCCCTTTTCGTTCCCGGCTCGAAGCGCCAGCACGTCGATGAAGTACATGGCCGTGGCGCGCATGCGCAACTGCGTGACCTTGTTCTTCAGGTCCGCGCGGTAATCCGCGCGGATGCGCTCGACGTGTTTCTGAGGGGCGTACAAAGCACTTGAGTACGTATATTGAAAGCATAGACGCGAAACTGACCTTGAGCTCGCGTGACTTCTCGAACTTGGACATATCGCTCTGGCCCTTGAGCGAACTGCCGGCGGCCAAGAAGACATACTTGTGGTTGCCATTGATGTTCTCAGTCCACGTCGCGAGCCAAGTGACTGTGTTGTCGTGGATAATCTCTTTCCACTTGCCAGGGATATTAGGAACGGGAACTGGGGCGTCGGCTCCAATGTTGATGGTGATGTCTTCGGGACGAACACGGAGCTGTTGCACGTGTGTGACGGTGAGCCGCGCAAGGTGAACATGCGATAACGAACCTTGAGAGCACCCTTCTTTGGATGCTCGCCACGCCCTCTGAACAGACCCGGAGGTTCGACTCTGAAATTGCCAACTTTCTCCTTGCGGCCGTCGAGCACGCAGGTAACGTATTTGACCTCCGACTCGTCCTTCTGCTTCTTCAGCTCCTTTTTCTCCGCGGCGGTGAGGGCCTTCTTCTTAGCCTTTTCTTCCTCGAAGTACTCAAACATTGGGCGGAAGTCGCAACGCTCAAAGTCCGTGATTTTAGTACCATCGCGCTGGTGCACCGCTTAGCACTATTGTTTAGCCACAGGGGGTTAAAAGGAGACGTACCGGAGGAGACTTCTTGAGAATCTTCGACCAATCATCAAAGAAATTCTTGTTGAACGTCGCATCCTTCGCGTGTTCGGTTTCGAGCATGGCACCATAGAATCCAGCGACTTCCTCGGCATCGGGAGGAAGGTCAACGCTTTTACCTAGAGTGGAAAGTGAGAACTCAGAACGAAAAGAAAGAACCGATGACTGACCGTTGTACTTCATCTTGACATGGCTTGGTAAAGGCTGGTACGGAGGAGGGAAGAAGACGCCACTATGCTCGAGAGTTGACCACTTCTGGGTGCCGTCGCCCACGACAGTCTGGTCACCATCTTGCTCCCACCATTTGAAGACGTCTTCCCCTTCTTCCTCCTTCTCCTTCTTACCCTTCCCCTTTTTTGCGCTCTTCTCGTCCCCATCTTCCTCCTTCGTCTTACCCTTCTTCAAGCCGTTCTGCTCGACTTCCTCCTTCTTCGCCTTGCCCTTCCTCTTGGCGGTAGCCTTCGCAGTCTCCGTTTCCGAGCCGGACTCCTGCTTCTTGATTTTCCTGGGAATGGCCTTTTTCTTCAAAGGCTGGTCGTCCTCGTCGCTCACCGCCTCTACCTTCCGCTTCTTCTTCGGTTGTGGTGCCTTCTTCGAGGGTGCCGGCTTATCGTCCTCGGATTCGACATCATCATCGGAATCTGCAACCTTGGCCTTGCGCTTCGGCGTGGCCTTCGGCTTGGCACGCGCCTTGCTCGAGGACGCGACTTGGCCGTTCAACGGCGTGTCATCCGAGTCGCTGTTCTCAGCCTTGACCTTGCCATTCCGGTCGATGGCGGCCTTGGGCAACGTGGTGGCTATTCTTGCACCCGGCATCGGCACTGCAGCCGAGCGACGGAGCTTCGGCGGTGAGGAAGCCAATGCGAGAGGCTCATCATCTTCGTCATCATCGCTGGAGTACGACATGGGCACAGAGTGGCGCTTTCGCTTAGACGGGGTGGCCGCCGTCTGAGACTGTATATATATTCATCACGATGTGGCTGTAAGTACAAGGTTGACTTGCGAGGGTGGCAAAACGTACAAGAGGTACATCCTCCTCCTCATCGCTCATGGGCGTATCGCCGTCGGCATCGACGACGCGCCGTTTGCCATTCCCGACTCCGTTCGTGCCGACGTGGCCGTTCTTCGGAGGGGCGTTGTGGGAAGACTGGGAAGCGAGAGGCACGTCGTCCTCTTCGTCGGAAAACATTGAGTGGTCGCTATCAACGGCAGTCATGGGGGCTGAACGGAGTGCACTGGGCCGTGAACGTAGTGGTGGTCGGAAAGGAAGAGCCGAGGGAGACGTTTGAGGTCTTGTTCGGGTGTTGAAGGTGATTTGGCACCTGCCCTACACTCAGCCCTCGGCATTCTCCGCCCGGTCAATTCCCACTTGCTCCTCCGGCCAACTCCCGAACCGCATCTCCGCTCCTGTGCGCACACGAAAGGGCCACACATACGGTTAGTCCACGCACCCAGCACCGCCCTACCGCTCAACTGACCTCTGTTCAGGCATCCAATGTCGAAATATCCATCCTTGTTTGACCCATGGACCAAGCGTGACGCGTGGCGGCGACACCCGGTCTTCTCCAACCGTGCCATGTTCGCCAACCTCTTCCCTGGTTTTGGCATTGCAGTCGTCGCATTCTCTGCATACGTCATCGCGGACAATCTCGTTGGAAAGGGGAAGCATGACGCAGTAGAGGACAAGCACCATTAGATTCGCTGGCCGGCAGGTACGAGCCTTGCTGCAAATCTCCCACGGGGCGTACTGACCTCCCGCAGCCAGCTGCACTCACGCCGTTCCAACGGGGCGACTTTTGCTTGCTGTACGTGTAGGTCACGTAAATTTGCAGCTTCGAGAAACATCAGCAATAATATATCATCCGAGCAACGATACTCATTCGACTCTCATCACGCATCTCGTGCAGAAAACGCAATATTCCCAAACTTGCGCAGCGTTGTCTTATCATGTCACATCAGTCCTTCGTCGCTGCATGGCGTCTCGCGCCTCCTATCTCCCGTCCCGATCACATTTGCCTCCGCCCTAACAGTATTTCGGCTGCCGAGTGGCTGGGCACCGAAGTCAGCGGCTCGTTTGTCCGCTGTGAGAAGTTCATGTATCGTGAACGTTTTGCGCTGCGCGTGTGGGCGCAGGTGTGAACTTCTCGCGATCGCCGTTCCCATCTTTGACATCCGCACCCCGGCATCACCCACGCTCCCAAGCGGCGAGAAGAGAACATTCGGTGAGAGACAAACAATGCACTTAAAGACCTACACTACACCGACCCGAATCTACTGTCATCGGTGAGAAGGGTCTTTAACACCGACATGAGATGGCTGAGCGCTGTCTCACACTTCAAGGCCGATGTAGATCGAGTTGTGCCGCTCCAGCGCTGTTGGAACACGTACTCCTGGCACGACGCTTCGCGTGCTTGCGAAGCTGTCCCTCCGAGCGTCGGACCATGACCCTAGCGGTGGTAGCGCTGTCGGTGGTGATGATGGCGGAATTTTCTCTCTGCAAGCACAGCCAGGAAGGCAGTGAGGTGGGTGTTCCTGTGCGCTATCTGGGACAGTCTGCAAGCCGCGCAGGCGGGCGACTGATAGCCTAATGGACTGGAGACAGAGCGCCAAAGGGAAAGGCGAGGGTGAACCCGTGATGTCCCGGAACCACACGTCCTTATCGACAGTTGCTGCAGTGAGGATGGCCAGAGCTATGATGAGCGTCGAATAAGCGAGCGCTGGGCACAAACGGTTAGTCATGGCAGTAGGTGGATCGAGAGCGTTTCTGGCTTACTGAGGCACGCAAGAAGCCAGCAGCAGATTTCAACGACGATGAAAGGCACGCGCGCGTTGGTGGCTGCGAGGTCCGCTCCAACACCAAAACTGAAAAGGCCGAGTACTAGAGGTATGTCGCGTTGCAGATCAGGACCAAGGCGCCTATATGCAAGAATGACTCACTGAGGTTAAATATCACAAAGCATGACGTCCAAATACATTCTACGGCTACGGAGGTGGTGACACTTGCGTTTTTGAACAAACGCTTAGCGAGGATGCTAATGGATCAAAGGTCGCGGCGTTAGGCAAGAAGCGTTGGGAAAGGAAATGACATATGAAGGGGCAAGGTGAATTTGGATTGGCGCAGAGAAGGTTCAGATAGAAGCGCACGCACGATGTGATTGATACTGCGAGACATATTCCCGGGACAGTGATGAGAACGCAGAGATCTACCTTTGCACTGTACTGCTTGTAAAGGGATAGTGATAGGACAATGCACACAAGCGACGTAGCGGCAGTGATGCCTGATGGTACGCATGGATCCAGGTCGGATGCCGGTAAGCCACGGCCACGTTTTTGATAAGAATCACAACCCACGCACCTAACCAACACTTGCGAAATGTTCGGAAGCAAAACATGCCGATAGGGGGACCTTCGACTTGATGTGGTTGCCAGCAAGAATGCTTACCATGTCGCGAATGCACAGGCAAATCATGTACCGGTAATATTTCGAATGCAACGCTGGTCGAGACACGAACGCAGGCTGGGATGCAGTACATAATCAGTCTGGGCGAAATGCAGATGTGCTGGGGTTACGATGCCACCTCAGGGTATACGTGGCATCACGGAGGTTGAACGGCCAGTGTACGTTCGCAAGGTTGATGGAAGAGCGCAGCGGCTAACTCACTACCGTCATTGCGCACGATGTTACTCTGCTTCGCGGGAGCCTGTGAACAGTTGGGGCTACGAATTGACGCGTTGGTGGAACGTGATTCGGACGCTGAAACACGTGATCGTGCCTCTTTATTTATCTATTTGATTATAATCTCGTCAACGCCGCAGCGATTCGGGGGAGAATTCAACGACGTCAACTTTTGACCTTCAAGTCATCCGACCTGCCGTTTTCGCCTGCCTACTGGATAAGCTGTCAACAACCCTGGAGAATCTGGGAATTGGCGCCCTGGAAACAGATACTCAGATCAGATGAACTCGCCTCATTCCTGGTCTAGCGCACCTCGTGTGGACTCTCAGCATCCTGTGGTGCGAAGCTCGATCACTTTCAAAATCTCAGCTGCCTCGAGGCGTGCCCCACTTTTCCGAAGAAGGCTATCAACGACCGGTACTGTGTCCAAGCATGGCGAGCCGGGAAATCTGCACTCGTAGCAGTGCTTCGCGCCATTACGCCTCCATCACAAGGGCCTAACTCCGAGTTTGCAAAGCCAACGTTCCCACTCGTTTGTCCTGGCTTCATCGGAGGCCGCAACCGTGGCAGTCACCTTTCCGCTTCCGCAGCTGCGTAAACACTCGGCGTGGACCATCGGCTTGCTTCTTTCTTTTTTCATCATCTCCATCGCATGCGGGACCTCAGGGTCTCATCCCGAGGGCACGGAAGTCCCGGGACCCAAAGCGACAGTGATGCAGTCCAATCGGCCGGATCGCCACTTCATCTTGCTGAAGGTGTCCCTCCTCTTTTTTTCCCATTAGGGATGCTCTCGCTTAGCCAAGGCATTATTATTTCACGGGCTTTCTCGAGACTTGGGGACGGCATCATGGTCGATAAGTCAGCTGGCGTTCGCTCTTAAAACGCCTTCCTGGATCTATTCTGCTGCCACCTCCCCTTCGTCTCTCTTGCTCTCATTTTCTCAGACTATGTCATCGCCACCACGGTGTCGTGTCCTCATCTTCGACCTAGGGGATGTCCTCTTCTCGTGGTCACCTGTCACCTCCACGTCCATTTCACCACGAACGTTCAAGAACATTGTCTCGTGTCCTGTGTGGCACCAGTATGAGCGTGGAAGGCTCACCGAAGACGAGTGCTATCGCCTCGTGGGAGAAAGATTCTCCCTGGACCTGGCGGAAGTCCGCCAAGCCGTTATCGATGCCCGCGCGAGCCTGCAACCTGACGACAACTTTATTCACTTCATCCGCGAGCTGCAAGCGGAAGAGCAGGACACGTTACGCATCTTCGCGATGTCAAACATCTCGGCACCAGATTACGAAGTAACGCGCACGAAGCCCGCAGACTGGAGCATCTTCGAGCGCGTCTTCACCTCTGCAGGAGCGGGCATGCGCAAGCCCGATCTTTGCTTCTTCAAATACGTGCTGGACGAGATTAAGGTCGAACCATCTTCTGTCGTCTTCGTCGACGACCGCTTCGAGAACGTACTTGCTGCTCGTTCGCTCGGCATCAACGGCATCGTCTTTGACAACCCTTCACGCGTACGGCAAGCACTGCGGTATCATGTATGCGACCCTGTGAGCCGCGGCCGAGCGTTCCTGGAGGCCCATGCGGGCCGGCTGGAGTCCGAAACCAGCTCAGGTACTCCGGTAGCCGAGAACTTTGCGCAGCTGCTCATTCTGGAGGCGACAAACGACAGGTAGAGGGCTCTATGTGCTTCTCGTCGATCCGGCCGCTGATCGTTCCGCTTCAGGAAGCTCGTCAACTTCATCCACCATCCCCGTACCTGGAACTTCTTCCAAAGTGACCACGCCCCATACCTATGTAATTTCCGACGGTATTTGACGAGATAATATGATAGAGAAGCCCACGGGGACCACCGACGAGTTCCCAGCAGATCTGGATACCACGTCAATAGGCCTCATGGTGACCCAGCCGGACGATCATGTGTTCAACTCTGTCATGGACGAAATGCTGCAATTCGTAACCGAAGATAATATTTCCATGGTACATTCTCCTCACCATTTCCCAAAAAACCAACCGCTAATCTAATCTGGTAGACCTACTTTGACGCCGAACGGCCGCGCACCGATCCAATCGTTGCGCTGAACGTCCTTACCGTTTTTCACTCGCGCGGGCGCGCCGCCGACCTCGCCCACACGCTCGAGTGGGCGCTCGGCGTGCTCGAGCACCGCGCATATCTCGATGGCACGCGGTACTACGAGACCGCCGAGTGCTTCCTCTTCTTCGCCGCGCGGTTCCTGCGCGCCGCGCCCGACGCGTCCTTGCACGCCGTCCTCGCGCCGCTCCTGCGCGCCCGCGTGCTCGAGCGCATCGGCGCCGCCGGCGACGCGCTCGCACTCGCGATGCGCGTGCTCGCGGCGGCTGCGGTCGGCCTGCACGCCGAGGCGGCGCGCGACCTCGCCGCGCTGCTCCCGCTGCAGCTCGAGGACGGCGGCTGGGGCCCGAGCTGGGTGTACAAGTACGGCGCATCGGGGGTCAAGATCGGCAACCGCGGGCTGACGACCGCGCTCGCGCTGCGCGCGATTGCGGCGCTCGAGCCGGGTGAGGCGCAAGCTGCGTGCCACCTGACGCCCGAGCCCGTGCCACGCGCGCTGCCGAAGTTGCGCGTGCAGACGGCGCTGCCTTCTCCCCCACCCTCGCCGCCGGCGAGCGCCAAGCACGTGCGGCGCTTCTCCGCAGGCGCGATAGCCAAGGGCGTGTACACGTATCTGTTTCACGAGGGCGTCAGCCGCAAGCGCTCGCGCTCGTCGCCGTCGTAGACGCGCCTCCAGCGAGGACTTGCGCCGCAAGCATGCAGCGCCGCGTAGCTTCTCGAGGGGCCTATATCGCTTCCCCACTCAAGGCAGTGTTTTTCTCCGCAAGTCATAGCCTCAATTCTTGGATACAGTATTGGACTCCGGAAGGCGGCGTCATCACCAGAACTAATTCGCTTTTTCCTCTTTATGACGTTGTTGTTGCCACGAGTAGCCTGTTCCATTAGTAAGAAGTCCAGTAGCACTACCACTAGTCCCGTCTGTACCTCGGTTTCTCCGGGTGTTGTTCTCGAGTTCTGCTGCCATTGTTATTGTCATTTGTCTGTACCCAGTAAAGCTAGTGCCACGCTTCCCCGCAATCAAACTATCCGGATTTAGCAAACCTGCTAGAACAGCTACTTATCGCCTGCGCATGCAGGGAGCGAAGATGCAATCGCTGCCCTCCAATGCTAAGCGATCGCACAATCTAACCGAGAAAGCAAAATTCAGGCAACGCACTCCAATGCGTACCTAACCATGGACGCACGCCTCCACTTGATCATACAGTACATTCGGCAAATGCTGCGGTGCCAGGTACTAGCACTACGGTAAACCGGCGCATCGCATCGAGATCGCCCCGGCGTTATTTCCGCAAATACCGTTTGTACACCTCATTCTGCGTCTCCTCGACGTAAGGGTACCCCAGCTCGCGCAAGAACTCGTCGAACTGTTCCGAGTCCTCGGGCGGCGCCTGGATGCCCGCCAGCACCTTGCCGAGATCTGATGGGTCGGCGGTTAGTGCGGATTGAGAGGGCGAGCGCGAGGGCACGCACCGGCACCGTGGTTCCTGTAGTGGAACAGGGTGATGTTCCACCCCATCCGGAGCGACGAGAGGAACTTGCGCAGCGCGTTCGGGCGCTCGGGGAACTCTGCAGGCGCGAGGCGGCGCCAGCGTCAGCATCAGTGGCGGCGGCGACGCGGCGCGCAGGCGCACCAAAGCGAAAGATGCGCTCATTGGGCACGTCAGACGCGCCGCCAACCATGTAGCGCGTGTGGCTCTTGGCCATCTCGTCATCGCTGATATCGTGCCCGTGCATGCCCCCGCGCTCGAGCTCGGCGAGCACACCCGCGACCTCCACGGCGCGGCGGTCGTGTCGAGCTGGAAGGAGAGGAAGACGTGCGCGCGCTCGGGCGCGTTGTACCGGTAGATGAACTCGGTCACGGGCCGCGGGTGGATCGCCGTGTGCAGCGCGAAGAAGCTGGGCGGCGGCTCGCTTAGGCGCGAGGCGGGCCGGCGGGGGGAAGAGGGCGCGGCGCGTACCTGCCGGGCCGCTCTGGGATGTCGACGCTCAGGAGCGCCTCGCGCCCCTCGCCCAGCGCCGCGCGCTCAGCGACGAAGCGCAGCCGGTCGAAGTTCATGTTAGCCCCGCTGACCACCGCGACGAACTTCTTCCCCGCGCCCACGAGCTCGTTGTCCAGGATGTACCGCTTCAGACCAGCCAGCGCGAGCGCGCCCGCGGGCTCGGTGACCGATCGCGTCTCTGCACTCGCACGCCTGTCAGTTGGGGAAGCGGAAGAAGGGCGGCGGAGCGCGCGCACCCTCGAAGATGTCCTTGATGCGGCACAGATCTCGTCATTGTCGACCTTGACGATGCCGTCGAGGAGCTGCTGGCAGATGCGGAACGGTTCCTCGCCGACTATGCGCACAGCCGTGCCGTCGCTGAACGGGCCGACCTCCGCGAGCGTGACCCGCTCGCCCTTCTCGAGGCTGCGCGCCATCGCGTCGCCGTCGAACGTCTCCGCGCCAAAGACGCGCATGCGCGGGCCGCCGATGCGCTTGACGTACTCGCAGATGCCCGCGACGAGCCCGCCGCCGCCGACCGCGCCGAAGATGGCGTCGAGGTGGTCTGCGTCCGGCACCTGCTTGAGGATCTCCATCCCGACGGTGCCCTGGCCGGCGATGACGAGCGGGTCGTCATATGGTGGGACGAAGATAAGCCCGTACTCGGCGCGAGGCGTGCGCACTCGGTCTTGGCCTCGTCGAAGTCGGCGCCGTGGAGGACGACTTTGGCCCCAGCCGCGCGACGTTGCGCACCTTGATTGTCGGCGTGCCCTTGGGCATCACGATGGTGCATGGGACGCCGAGCCGTGCGCCGGAGAGGGCAACGCCCTGGGCGTGGTTGCCTAGCATAAGGGCGTGCGGGCGTTAGGGGGCGGGGGGGGTTTAGGCAGGCATGCGGTGCTGCTGACCGGCGCTGCAGGTGACGACGCCCTTCCATCGCTCCTCCTCTGAAAGACTGGCCATAAAGTTGTACGCGCCACGGATTTTGAAGCTGAAGACCTCATGTAGATCTTCGCGCTTGAGGTAGACCTGGTTGCCTAGTTTTGCGCTGAGATTCGGGGCATGCACGAGTGGGGTTTCCTTGAGGATCTCATAGACTTTCGCGGTTAGGATGAGGCGGAGGTAGTCAGGGGTTTTTGAGGGCAGCAAGAGATGAGGAGGCAGACGCGGCCATGCTACAGGCTCTGGTGCGTGCGAGGAATATTCGAGTGTCATTCTAGCTGCAATAGTTGCAACAATGATTGTTGTTCTGAGACTGTTCTAAGTCTAAAGCAAAACGTGGTGTGGAGGTCCGGACCGAGTCAGAGATCCCGCACGCCGATTACCGAGTCAATACGTCTCGGCAAACACCGGGATCAAGGTACCCCAATGGGCGCCACGTGGCTGGGAGGCGATTCACACTACGGCGTCACCGCGGGCAGGGAGGTCGCAACGGCGAAAGAAGAGTCGCGCGAATAAAGGGAAATATCCAATGTATTCTGTCCTTTGTACAACTAGATACAAAGCAATGGCAAGAAGAGACGAAAGAACGCGTGCGACGCGTCGGAAGTCACATCACGTGACTTGACGTCAATGCCATTTCGACAAAAAAGCAGAACATACGGCACGCTGGCGCTTATGTCGGCGGGAGGGGGAGCACGGCCGGTATCAAGGCATGGGTGTCCACGAGGGACGCAAATGGGTACGCGATGATCGCTGACGAGCTCATAGATGCTGGGGGAGCCAGGCGTGTGGCTATCGATACTGCGGATGACCGTGGGGTTGTCTGGGGGAGGCGGGTGAGCGCAAGGGACTACCCACGATGGCACTGACGGAGAAGAGGGGTCACAGAAGCCGTGTGCGCAGCGAGATACGGGCCTGGGAGTGGGGGAAGGGAGGCCATATGGGAGGAGGGTGACCTGGGGTGGTTGTCGGTGTTCCCATGGGCTGGAGCGGGCTGTGGGCGAGCGGGGATGGCAGGGATGTGCGGGGGGCGGGCGGTGTGTGCTGAAGGTGTGGTGGGTGGGTCGAGGAGGGAGGAAAGAAGAGCGGGAGGGGTCATTCGGCGATTCAACTGCGCCAGCCCTAAAGCGGAGAAGCGCTGGTGTCTGGTCCCAGCTTGAGCTTCCCCGTTTGCCATCTCGCGCTCTCGCTCTCTTCCGTCCCGTCCCACATCCTCCCCATCCTCTCCCCATGGCCCAGGTCGCCACAATGGGCCCGCCTCTTTCTCCAAGAGAAACGCGCCGCTCGGGACGACGCAGTGTCCCCTCCGGCTCAGCCAGCACCTCAAAGTCCCCCGACTCCCCAAGCTCAGAGTCTGCCCCACGCCCCCCCGCTGTCAAACGCTCCTCCTCCGTCTCCTCCACTCGCAAGCGCACCAAGCAGGAAGAGCCAGATGATCCATCAGACGAACACCACAAGAACGGCCCGAACGGCACCACCAACGGCATCACCCCTCTCCAGAACGGCAATGGACGCACAAAGCGCAAGGGCAAGGAAAAGGAAAAGCCTGTGCTCGGCCTCGCCATAGACACCATCATGGCCGAGGGCCAGCACCCAGACCTCGTCCTCGACCTCAGCGCAGACCCCGAGGCTGAGGAAGAGGAACAAGGTGTCACGCGTTGTGTGTGTGGCAACGCCGGTACGTTGCTTTTCTTCTTTGCTCCCCTCGATATACTCTGCGACCATTATTCGTTCCATGGTGATGGCTTCTTGCTCGGGGCGCGATCCCGTTTGACTCCCGGGCACTCCAGGCGGGGTACCGCGATGTTCGCCAATCCGGCGCCTAATCCCAGATTGCCCACCCTGCGAGGCGCCCCCATGATCGTCTTCCCATACGCATCAGCCAGAGCCACATCTTTCCCGCCACCCTTCCGGCATGCCCAACTCGTCTTCTAACACACCCCATCCCCATTGCAGGTGACGACGACGAGGGCGCTGGCGAGTTCTTTGTCCAGTGCGAGAAATGCAACGTTTGGCAGCATGGCGCATGCATGGGAATAGTGCATGAAGAAGAGGCAAGACAAAGCGAGTACTACTGTGAACAATGCCGCCCCGATATGCATGTGGAACTTCTCAGGTATGCTTGGGCCACAATGTGTCTTATATTCTCTCTGACATGTGTGTTGTGTCCTGCAGGAAGCTCGCAAAACGACCCCGCGACCGCCACCCATCCTCAAACTCACACCCCACATCCGCCACTGCCAACCGCGCCTCCCGTTCGCATTCCCCTAGCCACCAGAAAAGCCAGAAGCGGCGAAACACGATGAACAGCCGTGACGCGGCCTATGACCTCGAAATGATGGCTCGCGCCGTCGAGACCAGCACAGCGGAGGCTACTGTCTCTACAACACAGCCTCCACAAAGCCCAATCAATGGGAGCGTTAACGGACAAGCCGACGGTGATGAGCAAGCCACTAGCCCAGTCATTGGGAAGAAGAAGCGCAAGCGGGCCTCGGAAGACGCGTCAGTCTACTCTTCATCTCCCTCATTCATGTCTCACTCGATCTCACTACTACAGCGTCTCAACCAAACGCACCCGATCTGCCTCAACGACCTCCGATCGGCCCGTCGCGCCCAAACCTCCACGCGAAGAGACCCCAGCGGCGCCGACGCCCAAGTCGATTTCGATGCCCGCACCCCCAGTGCCCCCTCCTAAGCCTACCCCAGCTCCACGCAATCGGCGCGGGGGTGGCGGACGAAGTAGGCCCGCTGCCCAGGCGCAGGACGCGGCCTCCGTGGACGGCGACGAGGGTGTGTGCGCCTCATCTGCCTAATCTCGATCATCTCATAATATTACGTAACCAGCTGCCGGCGGCACCGCCCCCGCCCCGACCAGCCGACGAACAGGAGGCAGCCGTGCACGTGCAGGTGGTTCGCGGCGCAACCAGCACTCGGGCGACCAGGCCTCACGGCGCGTCAACGGGTCCACCGCTCCCGCCTCGGCGCCGCCCGCATCCTTCTCGCGCACGTACTCGCAGTCGCAGCAGCCGCTACTGACGTCGTGGGGCCTCCCGGACTACCTCGCACACCTCGAGCCGACGCTACCGAGCAAGACGCCGCAGCCGCTGCAGCTGCGCGGCGCGGGCGAGGAGCGCGGCGTGCGCGTGCGCTGGCCGGGCAAGCGCATGAGCGTCGGCGACATGAACAAGCGCGTGCGTGCGCTCGTCGAGTGGGTCGGCCGCGAGCAGGCGAGCGCGTCGGAGCGCTACCGCCGGCGCGAGGCGCTGCAGGCCGCGCTGGGCGACGCGGCGGCGTCGCTCGCCGCGCTGTCCGTCGCGGACACGGAGATGGCCGTCGACGGCATGCCGCCGCCACCGCCACCACCGCCACTACTGCCATCGCTGCCGCTCGCCATGGAGGACAGGGCCGGCGACGCGGGCGCCGCCGTGGACCAGTCGACGATGAAGATGATGGAGGAGCTGATGGAGGAGCTGATCGGGTTCCAGGAGCGGTTCGGGCCCGGCGCGAAGAGCAAGGAGCGGCGCGCCGCGGCGGGGTCATGACACATGTGGGCTGCGTCTACTATGGTCTTTCTCTCCACTTCATCGTGCATAGGCCACCCTTCTTCCTCTTTTTTTTTTATTGTCTTAGTGCTGCTGTACTGTTATTCCTACGTTATATCTAGTGCTCCATGAACACAAACTCGGATTGTTGGAAGTGTGCGCGTGCGCGCGACTGTCAGGGTGCGCCAGGCCGGGGGCACAGGGGTGCCCGGCAGGCAGGCGTCTGCCGACTTCGATCTGGCTTCTGAAATTGACAGGATTCAGAATGCCGCGGACACGATGCAGTGAGATGCAGTGGCGGTTCTGGGAGGCGCATACAACCACAGCAGCTGCTGAGTGAGGCGTTTATGTATAGCCGCCAGGAAGATGAGCCGGGCTCTATGCAGCTCGTTCAATGGAACGCGTGTGCGTGCGTTCGTCGGTGCGCTCGGGCAGGTCGAATTTCGGCGCGTGCGCGGGTGTTAGAAATGACAGGCCTGCCAGTGGCTGGCTCCGCCGGCGTCCGCGGGCCCCGCTGACAGCGGATCGTCGGGATGTGGTATGTCAATGTGTTGCTTTCGCAGGACGGTTGAGCATCTTACGGGCCCAAGTGAGTAGCGCAATACGCCTTTGATCCTTGTGTACCCTCCCTGTATGGGCAGATGCCACGCCGCTCGCCATAGTCCGAGAATATACCAAGCATTTAGGGCGGTGCCTGAGCAGACCGTACCCGTGAATAAGTGCGGGGGTCGTTGAGATTTCGCGGTGCACCAACGAGATGTCGTGTTGTAGCTTAGCACCTGGAGCCGCGGCCCAACGCACATCATTCTGCCCGCGACACGAACGCAAGCGTCATTGCGCGGGCGAAGTGCGCTGGTGGCCAGTATTTCGCGAAAGTGGTGCCACTGCACAAGGCGCCGGCGGCGTTACCGAGCGCGTCAGACTGGTCTCGATGGGCCCGCGAGCTCGCGCACTGCCCAACCCGGTGCCGCAGATTTGTCCGCGCGACAGAGGTACGCCCCGGGAGAGCTTTTTGGAAAGCACGCGGTGCCCGAGCAGCCCGATTCGATACCTTGGGGCGAGCTTAGGATGCTTCAGGAGGCACTTCCGTCGGTGAGCATGCGGAGAGGGCATGCATGATCGTGCAGCGGGTCTTCCATGGTTTAAGACTGGACGACTCGGAGGAATCCAGTGTAGAGATGCATCCGTCCCCCTCTGCGCCAGGGGCCACGGCGCTACTCTCACACTTTCCCACGCACTGACTGGCCGATCCTGGCCGATCCATGCCGATCCCTACCGAGAAATCTGGCCTTGCTCCTCCGACACCACCCGTAAAATGCCGATACTCAGGGCCTCGCTCTCGACGGTGAGACACTCAAGTTGGACATTGGTGATGCGCCCTCTTCCCAGCTGGCTGGAAACACAGTCACGAAGTCCAATATCTCCCGCGCTGTCCTGGACGACCCTGTAGATATCTCCCTTGCTCGTCTTGACTCTTCTACCGACGTCCACATTGAACGAACGCCGCGAATTTCAGCACTGCAACGCACGTTGAATATCACAAGTGCCAGGTTCGTCAGTTTCCAGGCCTCGCTACACCGCATCTAGGCGTGTGATGGTGACTCATCTATTGTCGCAGGGCGTGCTTGGCTTGCTGCTTCGCACCGAATCCAGCGCGTGGCCTGCGCTTTGTAACATCTGCTTCGCGGACCTGAGCTGGCAGGCGCCCCAAACCCAGCGCCTGGAGAGTCTACGCAGGCCTACGCCTCTCGGATCCGGTCTGCCTCGCACGTTTCAGGCTCCGTCCAGCGAATCGCTGGTGACGCATTTGCGTAGGGGGCTGGACTGTATGCTCGGAGTGTTGCCTCCGGGTGCGTCGTCCCCTGCCTCTCCGTTTGCAGCGAGCCCGTTGACACGCTGCTGAAAAGATTGGCGGAGCGTACGGCGCCTAAATTCTCGTTCTTCTATACGGTTCAATCCGGGGACCCCGGCCTCAACCTCTGTCAGAACCGCTGCGCCAAAATTGCCCTCAAAGCACCTGCGTCTGGGGATCGATGGGTGCTCCTTGGGGGGCCTTGGGATCAAGTCGGAACCGGACGCAATTCACCGTTGGTATAAAGACTTGTGCAGCCCAGCGACATCTCGCACAATCCTCCTGTACGTCTCTCAACTACAGCATTAACTCACAGCAATGACCTTCTACCTCTGTGGGATCTTCCTCCCCGTCCAGGCGATGTCGGTCTCGCTCTCGTGGACGAACGTTGTCGCCGCCTTGCTCGTCATTGTTCTACTCTGGAAGCTGTCGAAGAAGAGGCCGGCGCTTCCGCTGCCCCCTGGCCCGAAGGGTTGGCCTGTGATTGGGAACTTACTCGACCTGCCTCGCGAGAATGCGGCAGAGACCTTCACTAAGTGGGGTGAGCAGTATGGTACGCGCGCGCTTGCAATTGCCACTTTGTCTGTCTGACAAGCTGCAATCTCGATCAGGCCCTATGGTCTACGTTGAGGCGGCGGGTCAGCCGATCCTCATCCTCAACGAGGCGGCGAGCGTCAATGAGATCCTCGAGAGAAAAGGCGCAGCGTACTCTGACCGTCCGCAATGGAGCATGACACGCACGTTCGCCGGCTTCAGCGAGGTGATTATGACCCAGATGTACGACAGTCGCTTCAAGTGGATGCGCAAGATCGGGCATGAGGGCGTCGCGACGCGTGCCGCGCTGGACAAGTTCAACCCCCTCTTCGAGGACGAAACCTGCCATTTCTTGAAAACCATACTTCGCGACCCGAAGAACTTGGAAGAGAACTTCCGCCAGTGCGTTTTCATCGGGATAGTTGCTGTTCTGAGTGTTGACATGTTTCAATGCAGCACTGTCGGCTCGGCCATTCTCTTAATCACCCACGGATACAAAGCTCAAGAGCAGAATGACCCAGTCGTCGACCTCGTAAAATCTGCCATGCTGAACTTCTCGCGAGTCAGCCCGCCCGGTGCTTTCAATGTTGACATGGTCCCTGCCTGTGAGTGCCCCCAAGATGCTTTGGCTCTATAGTAGTCCTGAGCCTGGAAACAGTGAAATATTGGCCAGCATGGGCGCCATATGGTAATTTCAAGAAAATTGGCGCTGAACTGCACCCTACCGACATCGCCGTTGGCGAAGCCACATACGCGTTCACGAAGGGCGAGATCGTACGTCCAAACATTTTGTTCCTCGGAATTGTCCTATTTATGCCTCACTTCACGACCCCAGGAAAAAGGGACTGCAGTCCCTTCGTTGATATCGGAGACTTTGAAGAGCGGGAATCTCAGTCCCCAGGATGAGCACAACCTCAAGTGGATTGCTGCATCCATCGCCGGCGGTGGAACGTTCACGGTGAATATTTCACATGGATTCACCGGGAGGTTGGATGCTCATGGACGAGTTAAGAGCACCGCGACTATTTGCGGTTTCTTCCTGGCGATGACCCTCTATCCCGAGGTGCAGCATAAAGCTCAGGAGGAGATCGACCGCGTCATCGGCACAGACAGGCTTCCCACGCTCGCTGACCGTGACTCCCTCCCATATATCAAGGCATTGCAGTGGGAGGTCTTCCGCTGGGGACACGTCTTGCCTACTGGTACTACGTCTCTGAGTTATCCCAAGATCTTCTTTGACTCAACGAATTCGTTGCAGGCATGCCTCACCGCACGCTGGTTGAGGACTCGCACAAGGGTTACCACATCCCGAAGGACACGATCGTCGTTGCAAACATCCAGTATGTCTAGTGTATCTGCCACCCCATTCGGTGACGCTGATGTAGACCGAGACGTTTACTCAACGACCCCGCGACATACTCCAACCCGGAGAAGTTCTCCCCAGATCGCTTCATCGCAGCTGAGGGAAAGCCTGCCGAGCAAGATCCCCGGTCATACTCCTTCGGCTTCGGGCGCCGGTAAGTCTTTTCCACTGGCTGATTCATTCTTATTCTCATTAAATGTCATGTTCAGACTCTGCCCCGGTGTGTGCATGTCGAGTCGCCGTTTAGCTTGCAGATTCTAACTCATTCAAATAGGGAAAGCATATGCTGAGGCCATCGTTTGGCTCACGATAGCGCGGGTGCTAGCAGCTCTCCGCATTTCGAAGATAGTCGAGAATGGCATCGAGATCACACCAGAGAAGCGTTATTCGACTGGTACCATCATGTACGTGCGGAGGCGCCCCCGCTATAACCCCTGACCGGGACCGCTAACTGCTCGTGCAGCCGCCCTCTGGATCTTCGGATGGATATCAAGGCGCGGAACCCTCAGGCTGAGGCCCTCATCTTGGCTTGATAGCCAGCCACGACGTACCACCATGATTTAGTCATATTTATCTCTCATTCTCATACTTCATGGGCTCTAGGCTTGATCAGCACCCTTGCAATACCCCAACTCAGCTTACTGTTTCGCGCTGTTTCATCACGTTCATAGTTCCATGGTGTAAAATACATGATAGAGAATCCGGTTCAATGTCGACGATGTTCGATTCGTGCATATGTTGTTCCCTCGTGCGGCTGCTACATCATCATATCATCATGACGCTGAGGCTGACCGTCTCGATTCGGGTACGTGTTCCCACACGTCCAGCTGCCCGTCCTGCCGGCTGCGCGGACCGCAGCGACTCCTTCACACTCCACAACCTTCGTGTCAGATGTGCTCTACGCCCCAGGTATCTGTGAACTATCTATCCCAGATGCAGATGGTTACGATCACAGGCTTGTTTATCCCCCGACTAAGAAACTCACACCGCAAGTGACCGAGGCGCTCCCGAGCGTACGCGCATAAGCACCCACATAGCCATCAGTGACGTGTGGAAGGCGTCTTCAGTGGTATCTGGTGCCTCACTATCAAAAAGGTCTCCTATAGGCTATCACGCGGTTGAACAGGCTCTATACACCCTCGCCGAGGCACCACCTCGAATTTGAGTACGCACTTTCACATGGGATTTCTTTGAGCTCCTACCCCTCTTGATCTCTCCGCGGTCGCCATTTAAGAGGATACTGTACGCCACTATCAACTGTCACTGGTGTCACCTGAGACTTGACCCAACGTTTGACCGTTGGTTGGGACTTCGCTAATCTTTGTCAACAAAGGCCTTTCATGGACACATGGCCCCTGGACGGGGACGACCTTCTGCACGTCAATGGCCCGGGCCCCGCAAGGCGGTGGTTTTCAGCGATTCTGTCTTGTAGGTGGGCATATCCTATATGTTTCGACAGAACGCACCTCTGACCAGGCACTCACAGCGCTGGCTCACGGGGCCCTGATCGCCACCTTACCAGACCCGTGAAGATTCTATCATCAGTGTTTATATTAGAAGTCTCACCCATCTTTCCTCGGTTCAACGGCAGTGGCTTAACCCGGGTATACGTTTTACAATCCCGCGTTATCTGCGAACCCCGAGCAGCCCTCCCCCGAGGTGTTCCTCGGAGTCTCGGAGGGATGAACACCTCCAGAAACAAATAAACCATTGTGTTCGAAAGTATGGCTTCGGGCGGGAGTAAGTTCATCGGCTGCAGGTTGTGCCGCCGCCGACGCTTAGCACATGCCTCCAAGCAGTGGCACGCTAATGTTGATCTCATGACGTTCGTGAGCGCTAGTTCCTGATTACGACGATACACCGATGCTGCGCAAATGCAATCATCTAGTCCATAACAGCAACGGCGCTGTCGATCCCCCGGATGTGTGAAGTCCTTGAGGACGACGTTGAGATTGCGCCTAGCGTTTGTCGGCGATCTTTTTACATAGTTGGATTTCCCGCTGTTCCGATCCGTTTTTTTTGGATTACTCACGCACGGAAGGCCTTCCATGCGATATCTATTTTCGAGCGAGAGCGTCCTTTTTTCAAGCAGAGTATAACTAGGGCTAGCGATCTTACACAGGAACTCGTGCGTCGTGAGCCAGCACAAACACCTGCGATTTTGGTCGAGTTACGCTTGGCGTAACGTGGCTGTATCAGATGAAACCATCCGGAGTTGTGGCTTTGAGGCGTTCGAAGTCCAGTGGGGACCAGGCATGCCATATGGCCAGGTGACTGGTAAGAACTGGTGGCAGGCGCAGTCTTGATCATCATGGGTTCGCTTCCAGTACAATTCCCACGCATTTTTATCCCTGACTACAACTTGTGCCGTACTCACCGGACAACTTCACTCTGTTGCAAACCCCAGAAGGGTTCACAAGTACGGAGCTTCTTGTAAATCTGCTTCTGTGTTTCTGGATGTCTGGGAGTGCTTTGAGCCGTGTGATTGGCGTCAAGCTCGAGGCTGCTGATACACAATGCAGCGCGCTGTTGACCTCTCGATGCAGCGGGAGTCTTCAGTGTCGCTGACAGTCTCTGACGACCCAGATGGTTCCTGCAAAGCATTAGTGCTCTTCTCGCAGACGCCATTACAGCGGTCCAGCACCCACATCCATCACCAACTTATTGCAAGCACCACAAGGTACGTCATTTTTAGGCCTAACTGCTTCTACCATCTCCGTATCTAAGCCACTGCGCCTTGGTCATTGCAGGAAAGCCACTTGTATAATCTTTTATGTAAGATTCAGCGCGCGTCCCCGGCCGCGTCGCTGCCGAGCCTGTTGTTCAGCTCGCTCCGCGGATATCAATCCGGGGTTACCGCAACTTGACGCTGCTATATCCATGTCTGTGCTCCGGTTCAGGTGTTGTTCCACCTACGATAACTCAGCAAACCTTTCTAAGACGTATTCTGCCGAAGTAGTTCCCTTTTCTGAACGTGTCGGAAGTTAAGTTGACAAACTTCACGTCGGGAATGATGGGGATCATGACTCCATGTGCGCCTCGCGTCCCTCACTGTGCGGGGCCCGGAAGTTCTGATATCGGGGAGCGCTGGACTGAAATCTGCAACGGGGTTTTCATCAAAGGTCAGTCTGGCATATAAGAACGCGCAGGACGGCATTCAGTTCCCCAGTCCGGGTTGTTCTCCAGCACCAATGATGTCCTTCAATTCGCTGCCGTGGACTGATATCGTCGCTGCCTTGCTCGTTCTTGCTCTGCTACGGAAAGTGCTGAAGAAGAAGCAGGCCCTTCCTCTACCTCCTGGTCCCAAGGGATGGCCACTGATCGGGAATCTCCTCGACATACCTCGTGAGAACTTCTCCGAGACGTTCTCAAAGTGGGGAGAACGGTATGGTACGTGCTATCGCTACCACCATTCACTTCTTTTCCGCCGCTGAGCGCCTATGTGCTCCGCTTAGGTGGCATTGTCTACGTAGAGACTGCAGGCCAGCCGATGATTATTCTGAACGACGCAACTATTGTAAACGAATTGCTCGATAAGAAGAGTGCTACCTATTCGGACCGCCCCTTTATGGAGATGGCGTACAACCACGCTGGATTCAGCGATGTTGTCAGCTCTCAGATGTACAGCCCTCAGTTGAAGCGGATGCGCAAGTTCGCTCAGAAGGCCATTGGGACACGCTCTGGGCTCGACAAATTCAGTCCTATCTTCGAATCCGAGACTCATAACTTCCTGAAAGCGACTCTCCGCAACCCGAAGAATGTCGAACAGAGTCTCCACCAGTGCGTTCACTGTCCTTCCATTATTGCACTTCCGCTCTAACATCATGATATATGTGTAGCTCAGTCGGCTCAATTATCATTCTGATCACCTACGGTTACAAAGTCCGCGAAAAGAATGACCCCATTGTGCATCTTGTAGAAACCGCCATGCAAAACTTTTCCGATGTCAGCCAACCCGGTGCATACCTCGTGGACCTTATTCCTGCTCGTACGTGAATCCATTCACCTAGACCTACCGAGCGTCTTCACGCTCTTACCAGTGAAGTATCTGCCGACGTGGTTCCCTGGGGCTGGGTTCAAGAGGATTGGTGCAAAGATGCGGCCCACTAACGTTGGCATGGCGGAAGTCCCGTTTGCATTCACAAAGGGGGAGATGGTACGTCTTCTAAGGTCCAGATTTCGACCACAAATAATGGAAGGTGCGACATTTCTAGGAAAAGGGAACTGCTGTGCCGTCCTTTGTTTCCGAGATTCTGAAGACGGAGAACCTCAGCCCAGATGATGAACATAGTTTGAAGTGGGTTGCAGGGTCCTTGTTTGGTGGTACGTTCGCATACTATCTCGAAGCTGCGGTATATGAAAAATTACCTTCGATGCTCAGCTGGTGCGGACACGGTGAGTATCGATGCGGGCATATAAAACCCCATCACTCACCATCCACGACGGAACCAGACGGTTGCGACCCTTTGCGGCTTCTTCCTTGCGATGACGCTCCACCCCGACGCGCAAGGCAAGGCGCAAGAAGAGATTGACAGAGTGGTTGGTACCGACAGACTACCCACGTTGGCTGATCGCGACAACCTCCCATACGTCACTGCTATCTTATGCGAAGTCCTCCGGTGGGGCCCTGTCGTCCCGACTGGTGCAGTCCCTTCTTTTGAGTGCGGGGTCTCTGTTAACGCTAGCGATTCTCCCAGGGCTTCCGCACCGGACGATGGTGGAAGACACGCACCGGGGCTACTACATCCCCAAGAATTCTATGGTCATCGCGAACATACAGTACGTCTAATTGACGCTTCATCTGCGCGTCGTTGCAACGGAAGCCAGGCACATTCTTCACGATCCGGGAACGTACCACAATCCAGAGATGTTCATTCCCGAGAGGTTTGCGCCAACAGACGGGGAAACTGCGGAGCCAGATCCTCGGTCATACACTTTTGGCTTTGGTCGACGGTGGGTCTTTCGTCTTCGTATACCCTACTAGGCTTATGTTTTGCATTCAGGCTTTGCCCAGGTATGTGCATGGTCGTACTTGTCCTGTCTGTTGGGCAGCAGATCCTGAGAGTCCCTCGATAGGCAAGCAATTTGCTGATGCTGCTCTCTGGCTTTCCATCGCGAGAATCCTGGCCGTGTTCCGCATTTCGAAGAGTTACGAGAACGGTGTTGAAGTCACGCCAGAGAAGCGATTTGCTGGTGGCATCATTGCGTGCGTACATACCCAAGCCGAGATCGAGCTTGCCTACCGCGCTAGGCATTCCTGCTGACATTGGTTGAACGCGTAGTTATCCTGAAGATATTCGATGTGATATCAAGCCTCGTTCTGCACAGGCCGAGGCTCTGATCTTGGGCAACTAACCAGTCCGCTAGTGATATGGCTGCACCACGGAACAGCCAAGGGTTTTGGTGTCCCCCCTTTGCAGCACGGGTTTCTGTTTCCACGAGTTGATCCACAACGGCGCTTGTTGTAGTTTAAAGAGTGTGCGATTGAAGGACGTCATTCATCATCTATGCAGCGGACTCCAACTGCAGTCCGCGATTATATATTGGGTATCGTTTCTTGTAGAGCTAAAGAGCTGGTAAGAGCTCGAATATGTATTATACGCACTGGCAGAACCAATCCCGGGAGGTCCGAACGTTGTAGGCGGCCGCCAAGCAAGGTGGTAGATGGGGAGGAACTTGGCTCGGGTGCCCAACGGGTACCGACTCTTCTCCCGGTACTACACAAACATGTAGTCTACAGTACAGTCCCGTATTCTCCTGCTCTCGTGACTTCGCGTCTCCTGACAATACCATGCCCCGCGGCCAATAAGCTAGAAAATACACTCAAGTTTTGACCTATAGAATGTAGTTAGCAGACTGTTGGCAGTTGTGTGGATAGAGGCCTCGGCTATCTCGGTGAAACCTCGTTGCGGCCCGGCTACTCTTATTACATAAGTGCCCGTAGAAGATCGGTGCCGAACCCCTGCGCTTACCCACCCTACGCATTGCGGCCCAAGTCGCGGCCTATCGCGGCTCTGCGCATGTCATGCCTCATTTGCCATCTCAACCGCAGTTCTTTCACTGGCATTGTGATGCTCTAAGATATACCAACGACTACTCGAAGCCTGGAAGAGTTAAAACACCCATTCCGTCTTTCCTGAATCATGATCGGATTACCACATGCACAGAGCACGTGGACGTTCCTTGCGTGGCAGCCGGTGGCTCGACGTCCACGACAACCAAGCCCCGAAGTTGTGTCCAACCAGGTCCAACTAGTCCACTTTCCCTCAGGATATAAGCGCTCCGAGCAATTTGCACGCGTGCCTGTCGCCCACTACTCTCAATAATCCAACCTAATCTCGCCGACGCGTAACATTCTACTTTGCTCGAGGGCCGAACGTAAACACATTGGAGTATCGGAAGTCGAGTGTGGCATGTCTGTTCATATCCGAGGCAATCTTCAGAGTGCGTAGAGGCCTGAATCTTTCCACTTCCTCCGGCCTTATACGCTATGGTCGCACAGGCGCCACCATCTATCAAACTGTGACGATTGAATCCCTTACAGATGCCGTCCTCTTGGAGATTTTCGATCATTTCCTCGTCGAGAAGCTCAAAACCGAGCAGTGGTTTCAATTAGAGCCACACCAATCTCAGTGGTACGCACTCGTACCGGCGCATGTGTGCCAAAGGTGGCGCCAAATCATCGTTGCATCTCCTGGGCGTTTGGGACTCTCCATCCTCTGCTCCTGGGGCTTGCCCATAGCCGATATATTGCGCCTTTCGCCCCCAGAACTCCCGCTCAGTATCTACTTTCCCAGTGGCCGTTCTGGCTTTGATAAAACACCCGACCCGATGACTGACATACTACTTGCACTCGGACAACTCGACCGGGCGCGCCATATCACAATCGACGCTCCAGGTCCGGAAATGAAACAGTTATTATTGATGGTGAATAGACCGTCCCCGAGACTCGCTACACTTTCCATCACATCCCACGAAATAGTCAGTCTCCCCCCCTCGTTCACAATCGAAGGCAACAAGTATCTCCGCAAAATCGAATTCGAGAATATCCGCTATCCATTGCCATCCGCCCCTACTGTTGCCGAGTTTTCCTTCAGTCTCTGTGATGATGGCTCTATATTAGAACCGAGAAACAATGTGCTCCAGGATTTGGTGTGCCATCTGTGCACGATGCCCCTGTTGGAACGCCTCACTCTGGAGCTCCTAGTACCCCAGGATGTTTTGCCCATCAAGGACAAGTCACGGATCTCACTACCAAGACTATCCGTGCTCACATTTGAAGGCTGGCACTCGCATCTGGAGGAGCTGATCAGCATCATCGATGCTCCTGTCCTTCTAAACCTCAATATCTGCTTCAGACAAGACGAGAACACGCCATTTGCCCTTCCAGAACTCGCAAGTTACATTCGGACTTCTTCCAGGCTCAACGCTAGTGCCGCCCAAGTGGGGGTCATTGACGATTCTTTCTGTATTAGGACGTTGTCCGAGGCTGGATGTATTCAACTCAAAGTCCCCCTTGAAGACTGGGTGGTGTGGCACCAAGACGGGGCCTGGCGTATCGATGACCTGGACCAAGAACCGACGAAATCTATCCTCATGACTATCCATTCTACGCTAGCGCCCATCCTTTCGTCTGTGAAGACGCTTGTTCTCGCTTTCGATGAAAGCGTCTACTTTCGGGGTGTAGCTGGGGACATTGACGCCATGAACTATGCCGCTGTCTACGCACTCAACTTTGGTGTAGTGCTCAAATGGTTTAGATCGGTGACAGCCTTGAGGCTCGACAATGTCGTTGCGCAAGCAGTACACCGATTGGATCTTTGGGATTGGGTCGAGTGTGTACCCGAGCTCAAGGATATCACGCTATTTTTCGACACCGACAACGAAGGCAGCACTCCAAGTACGATTCTTGAGAATTTTTCGAGCATGCTCTTCAGTGTTCTGGATGTGGCAGTACATGGTAGGATTTACCCATCATTAGGGAAGCTCACATGGTTGGAGAGGCACCAGGATTTTATGGACAATCGTAGGTAGAGCTGCAATATTATACCTATCGGTCGAGTACTTTATCTGCCGACGCCGTACTGCCTATGTACTGATGGGACCGAATAAACCATGTCCTTTATCGCGTATCGTGTGCACGCGTACGTCGCAGAGGTGTGCGAGGCTCGGCATGGCTGGGAGCACGGGCGACGACCGTCGACTCGGATTGGACTCGGAGCAAACGCGTATGTAAGCGCGCGACGCAAGTCGCCGCGCGCCGCGTCCTGCCACATGAGTAATTGCTCCTCAAGCTTCAGCGCTTCAGCGTTCACGTACGTTCAACTCCGACGCCCATGATCAGCAGCCCATGCCGCGTTCCGTTCGGAATGGCACACAATCCAATGTGCGCGAACGTCAGTGACGATGTTGCAAAAATTCGACTCGCGTCTCCCCCGCGTCAATCCACCCGGCGACATCGCTGAACCGCCCCTCGACGTTTGGCTGCCGGACCTTCGGACTGACTCCCGCGACTACATCAGACCTGTCCATCGCCAAATTCTCCCAGCTCTTCTTTCCCCGTCTGCCTCGACCGAGCGGCCCCACTTTCCGACCAAGCATGAGGTGTCACCGTCCCCGACGCACTGGCGGTCTCTACGGCCCAAGTGTTCCGGGAGTCGTGATCCTCTTTTACGCCTGGCCGTAAGCGTGTTACAGCACGCCAGCCAACTGACTCTACTGGTCCTAGAGACGGCGCATACCTCCTATCATGTCACCCTTATCCACTTCGCTCTGCGATATCGTACCTGTGACATTGAGAAGCTGAACGGCCAGAGCGGCCGGCCCTGTGTTTTGCGGATTTTTGAAACCGGTCTTACTCAAGTGGATGTACTCTACAGTACCCCAGGGCCGTACACTTAAATGAGAAATTGGGGACGACCATATTCACAGTGCTCTTGTCGCGTATATCCCCATAGGACATGGGTCCTGCATATCTGGTGGTAGACCTCCTCGCCTTTTTCTTGGGGCTTGCATTTTTGCGCAAGTTACTCGGGAAGCGTGCACTTCCGTTGCCACCAGGTCCAAAGGGATGGCCCCTGATTGGGAATCTACTCGAGATTCCGAAGACGAACCTCTCTCGGACTTACACAGAATGGGGTCGGCTATACGGTACGCGATTCCTCGTTCCCTTCCATCCACGTTGCACTGAATACATATCGTCCTTCCAGGTGGGATGGTCTTTGTAGAGGCAGCGGGGCAACCAATTGTTGTCCTCAACGATATCAATATCGCGAACGAGATGCTCGACAGCAAGAGCTCTATCTATTCGGACAGACCGATCTCACAAATGGCAGGTCCACTAGCTGGTTTTGACGATTTTCTTGGGATCCATGGGTACGACGAACATTTCAAACGAATGCGCAAGTTTACACATCAGGCCATCGGCACGCGGGTAGGACTCGAGAAATTCACCGAACTCTTTGAGTCGCACTTCCGTGAGTTCTTGAAGGCGTTGAGCCAGAACCCGAGTAACGTGGAGCATGCTATTCGCCAGTACGTGCTCCGTTTCCCTACCATAACGTTCCATCTAAGGAGACTTCAGGTCTGTCGCTTCCATGATTGTCTTGATCACTTACGGTCGTCAAGTTCGCGAGGTTGGAAGCGACCCAATCATCCAGCTCGTAGATGCTGGGATGAAGAATTTCTTCAAAATCACCAAGCCTGGGGCGTTCCTGGTCGATCTCATTCCTGTCCGTATGTTACATTCTACTTTAGACTGATGAATAATCCGTGATGCTAATTTGTGGTCAGTGAGATATCTACCTTCATGGCTTCCCGGAGCTGGTTTCAAAAAGACTGCACTTGAGATGCGAGACGTCAACGTCAGTGTGGCAGAGGTTCCTTTCCAATGGACTACAGACGAGATGGTAGCCCATCCTAGAGATGTTCGGGAGTATGAATTGACATCTTGACAGGCCAAAGGCACAGCATTGCCCTCATTAGTCTCCCACAGTATAAACGGAGGCCCTCTCAGTGAGGAAGATGAACGCAGTCTGAAATATGCTGCTGGATCTTTGTTCGCTGGTGTGTGTACTTGTCTTGCCCTCTCCGACTGGCGATAATCATGTCCCCAGGTGGCTTCGATACGGTTCGTGGACAGTGGTCCATTGGTTGGTACGGTATTGACGCGTCGGATACGCCACAGAGTGTTGCATTACTGCACAGCTTCTTCCTTGCGATGACACTCTTTCCCGAAGCACAATGCAAGGCGCAAGAGGAGATCGATCGCGTCGTCGGTGACGCTCGGCTCCCAACGCTCGCTGACCGAGATGACATGCCATACGTCAACGCTCTCCAGACAGAGCTCATTCGCTGGGCTAGCATTGCTCCAGTTGGTCAGTCTATTGTGTCCAAGGGGATCGCAGCATCTCATAAAACCACGCAGGGCTCCCGCACCGGACGCAGGCGGATGACGTTCATAGGGGGTACTTCATCCCGAGGAGTAGTATCGTCATCGCAAATGTATGGTGAGCACAGTTTAAGCCCGAAGTAATGTAACATGGAAGTAAATGACCTTTGACATCTAGGCAGATGCTGCATGACGCCAACGTCTATGCCGACCCGGAGAAGTTCTCTCCGGAAAGGTTCATTGAGGAAGAAGGAAAACCTGCAGATAGGGATCCTAGGGGATGCGCTTTTGGCTTTGGGCGACGGTGAGCAAAGATAACTCCGACGAGCAAACCTTTGCTCATTCAACTCGTCATTTTCAGCGCGTGCCCCGGTAAGCAGTTATTTCCTTGTCCATCTCCCGCTATGATGATGTACCTGATCACCACAATAGGCAAGCAGTTCGTGGACACAAGCATGTGGCTTGTGATCGCCATGACACTGTCGGTGTTTCGTATAACCAAGGTGGTCAAGGACGGCGTCGAAGTGACGCCTGACGTCCGCTACACGGGCGATATCGTCAGGTATCTTCCTACTATGCATGCCGATCTCGCTCCGGCTAATCACGCACGTTGTTCAGGCATCCTGAAGCATTCGAGTGTGATGTCAAGCCGAGGTCAGCACAGGCGGAGACGCTCATTCACCAGTCTTCCTAATCGTGCCATAATCCGATGAGAGGCAGCCGAAGCTTGCCTCGCGACTGTATCTAGATGAACATACCCCCACTCTCTTTTCGATGATTACCCTTGTCGATAACCCCAGTCTCGGAAGTCTACGATTGCCTCGCTTGCGAGGCCAATCCCTGGTCATAGTTGTCGCCAGGCGTCTACTACAAAAGAGATAACACTAGTATCGGTGACCCATCGGGTTTCGGTTTATGTCGGTCCACCTGCATCAGCGGGCCTTGCGTTGCGCGCGTGCGATTTCTGCGAACGGAGACGGTACGAATGCTTTATTGGCCCACTGGCAGTCCCATGTTGAGCGTAGTGATTGAGCATAACAGGAGTTATTGAGCGCTGGCACGCTTTGCCACGCCAACCCCTCATTCACATCACGTCCCCAGTGCATGTGCGCATGATGCGGTCGCTGCCGTGCTCGACCCCGAAGATGAGTCTGACTTATTCAGTTTGGAGGACAATTATGCGTTGTCGCTCAACTGCAGGGCCGTCTCACAAATGGTGAGTATAACTCTGCTCTGCACATCGGTTCGATCGATGTTAATTGAACCGTGGACCCACGTTAATGTAGGAGCAATGCTTCCCTGTGCATAGCTTTCCTTGCCTCGTACCGTATTCCTCGTGGGATTCCTAGGAGAGCTCTCCTCTGTATGCTGTCCACCGCCGTGCGCCTCGTCGGTGAGCGTGTTGCACCTTCCTCCTTTCCCCAAACCTCCCGCTTACCTCTGCCCCCAGCCAACAACGTACTGCGATCTCACCTAGGCTACCACAATGCCGCTCAACATATCAGCTATCTTCAGGAGAGTGATGCGAAGTCGCCGCTCGGAGAATTTCCGTCGAGATACCAGAGACGTTACCCTCCTTGCT
The DNA here is from genome assembly GCA_022496205.1 of Gloeopeniophorella convolvens. Taxonomy (NCBI): domain Eukaryota; kingdom Fungi; phylum Basidiomycota; class Agaricomycetes; order Russulales; genus Gloeopeniophorella; species Gloeopeniophorella convolvens. Next base: position 456,692 of record WTXD01000012.1, on the reverse strand, counting down.
CTCGAATGTCTGCAGCAGTCGGCCTACCCTTGTCCTCCCCTCAAGGGCGCAGTCTCTGGTCTCTTATTCCTGGTGCAGCACCTCAAGGTATACCGAGTGTACCGTATTTTCACGTTGTCCCGTCCCACTCACACGACCTATTATCCAGAAGCTCAAAGCCAACAGGGAGCAAGCCCAACTCATTGTGCATCGTGTCGAAAGTATCACCAAAATACTGGCCCTTGCGATCCCCGATTCCACCGCGGTCCCTGCTCACCTTGAGTCCGCTTTGGTGGCACTCGACAAGTGAGGGTTCTTTTGCTCTCTATTACGAATGGCCCGATGGACTTGGCCAAAATCAGGGCTCTACAAGATGCTTGCAAGCTCGCACAGTCTGTGCCAAAAGCGACGGGAGTGCGCAGACTCCTGCGTGCCAAGAAACATGAAGAGCAGCTCGCGTCTATCCAGCGGCAGCTTGACAGCGCGCAGTCTGATTTCACGGTATGAATTTTTGGTTTTCACTGAAACGGGCCGAACTGATGGTTTCTGTAGACTGTTGGAGTCGCGTGGATGTCAGTGGAACTAGGTCACTTGCGACTTCATCACGACAAGGAGGGATCCACGACAGCACAGCCGCCATGCGTGCCAGCAGCGCCTTTTTAAAAAAAAATAGCTGCCGCTAATGTTCGCGGGAGAAGACTGACGTAAGTTGATTACACTGCTTGCATGCCAAACTCTTTGCCGGGAGAAACCCGTGGGAATCGCCGGAATAGCTGCTTCGTACGTATATACGGGAACTTTCCCCTGGACAGGGAGCCGTCCTACAGAAGCACCTTGCACTCGAGAAGGGCCGCCCACGGCGGCAGGTGCCGTTGCTTGCAAATCTGCTTGTGATTGTGTTTTTGTTGACTTAGGTGCATGCCGATTAGCACTGCATCTTGCGACAGAGCTCTTGACGGTTGAGCTTTGAGCTTGATCTAGCACAGGGGGCTCCAGCTGTACATTCCACGCCTCAAACTACTGAGTAGCGTACGTACTTTATGAGTAGTGGCCCAGGATAAGTCATTCCTGGGAAGGGCTGTGATTGATTAGATGGAGGAGAATGTAGGGCTAACGTGCTACATAGGGTTCTGTACGCCGAGGTGCACGTAAATGGATAATAATAAAAAGTCATTCCTGGCTCTGACATGTTCCTTTACTCTTTCGCACTGCTGCTTCGCCCTGGTCTCCGCCTGCCTACAGACTGCACTGGACCCTGACCTCGGCCATCTCATGTTTTTTCCCATAATCCTTGTGTTTGTGTCACTTTGTGCTATTGATCTTGCTAATCTGTGTGCGTGGTGCGTTGCTGCGCATGGTGCTGGTTGACAATGATGTCTTATTTTGAGAGGCTACACAAAGTACAGTCTGAACACTATGCATAAGTTGCGTGCCGGTCTCGTGTCGGCGCGGGACAGCCATATCAGTGGCACGGCGGCGTGCACTGGCGTGCCATCGCCAGCACTCGGGCTCAAGTTGTTACTGTAGCCACGCTCATCACGGCGCGGCAGTAGCGTATGTTGGGGTGCGGCCATTGCTGCTTGGGCTCGCAAAGTCGGCCTCGCGCGCGAAATATCGCCGCGGCGGTTCGGGGCAGCGCTCGACGGCGCAGACGCGGTCATGGAGTGGCGGGGGCGGTGATTTGGATTTGAAGTTGGGGTATTACCAACCTCGTTCAAGGAAGTGAGACCGCACTCTGACGAATGAGGTGGGGAAGTGGAGGGGCACGTGTCGGCAAGATACGTGGCAGCTACGTCGCTGCGCAAAGAAACTCACGGCAGCGGCGCAGTTGTGCCACCTTGGTTCGAGACGAGGCCATGGGACGGGGGTCATGGTGGTGCCGTGGCAAATTGGAGGAGGAAAACGCGATAAGGGAGAGCGGTCGCACACTTCTCCCTTCGCCGTCCCTTCCTGCTTCCCTCCATGCCCTCGATACCCATATTTTTCCCCCTGTCAATCATGTCTTGCACACACTAAAATACCATTTTTAGCGTGCTTTCCAATGGCCTCTCAGGCCCTTCGTCGAGGTATCGCAACCACTTATTGGCGTCCTGCTTACGTCCTGCTGCGATCGGAGATTGCGCGCGCGTCTGAGTGCTCCCCCGCTCGCTGTGCCACTCCCCTCACTTAGTCTCCGTTGCTGACCTCATCCGATCCCGGAAGACAGTCGTTCCATGATGGATATCACTCCCTTCCTCCGTTGGTGCCGCACAGTGCCGCACGCGCGGGTTTCATGCGGGCGCTGCACCCAATAGAATCGGTCTTGTTACACTATGGAGTATAGTATCATTGTGTATATCATGTACGATGAGCAGACGCTGCACGTTTGCTGCGAGTACAGACACCCAGCGTCGTTTCTGTGTTTTTCATTCAATACACCCGCAGCGCTCCATCAACCGGTCAACCCAATCTCCATGTGACGCGAATGAACCTATTGATTGAACAACGACAATAACAAGCACAGCGATGCATTTGCAAGTGAATGCACCTGCCGCCACAGGCGGCCCTTCTCGAGTGGCCACGGTCTTGCGGACGAAAATCAAGTGGTTAACGTTATCGCACTGCGGAAAGACCCCGAATTTACGGCGGGGACCGCTGACGGAATGGTCCGGGGTCCGAGCCACGCTCCGGAAAGTGTCCGCGCCGCCGTCGAGCTCTTGTACTACACCCGTAAAACCTAACCTCTACCCTCACGTTCGGCGAGCCTTTGCTGCCGGCGTCGCCACGAATTATGTCCGTAACGGACCACTCTCGACGGCCGTCGCTCGGTTTCTCGGATTTCGGCTCGGACGACGAGGAACACGTCGATACACATGGCGGGGACTACTCGGCGCGCATGGGCGAGTTATTCGATGACGAGGACGAGCCGCCTGTCCATGGAACTCATGCCAAGCTCGACGACGAGGACGATGACGAAGGAGAGGCGTTCGTGTACGACGGCGCGGACGCGGCAGTCTCCCACGCCAGCTACCGCCAACAGATGCGAGACGTCTTAGGTGACGAAGACGAAGACGACGAGGACGTTGTTGAGGAGCGTGAGGTTGAGCATTCATTATTGCATGGCCACCCACCAATAGGAATAGTGGTTGAAGACGAGGCACCGGTGAGTGTGCTTCCTCGCATGCCTCTCCGTCACGGTGCCGCTCATCGCGTGGCCGTACCCTTCACCTTGTGCGCATGCAGCCGCCGCGTGTCCTATCGCCAGCGCCATCTTCTGTCTCTGCATCCTTTTCCTCACCGCCCGCCATGTCTTTGTCCCTACCGAACGGCGCTGCCTCCCACCTGCATCCATCCCTACCCTTCCTGAACCCCACGATTTCCCGCTTACGTTCCTACACGCCGTATGCCTCACAAGAACCTTCATCAACGAGCATACAATCTGCGTTCCCAGGCGCTTCGCCATCACCATCCAATTTCTCCGCACTCTCGCCCTCATCCTCCTCGTCGCGCCTTCCCCTGCTAGGTGCGGAGAAGCGCGACCTCCCCCCGACAAACGGCCATGACCTCTCCGCACGCGAGGTATTCCGGTGGACACACCTACGAGCCCTCGGTGCACACCTCTACACGCATCCGTCAAACAAGGCACAGGCAGTGCTGGGCACGGCGGCGGTCGGTGCGCCCATGGTCATGGCCGCAAATGGGCTCGTCTGCATCGGCACGGACAGTGGGCGGATACTTGTGTTTGATTTCAAGCAGACGCTCAAATGCGTGTGTGGGGACCCGGCCTCTGGTGAGCATGAGCCCTGACTCCCTCGAACTGCGCTTATGGTGGTACAGAGAAGACGGTCGGAGCGGTCACTGCGCTTGCGCTGTCGCATGACCACACATTTGTTGCGGCTGGCCACGCTACGGGGCACATACAGCTCTTTGACCTGAGCAAACCGCAGGTATCCGCGCGGTCCGTTCCACCTACAACGCTCGCCGCAGTCGCGTCAGGTCGGAAAGAGGGCCACATACAAGGTTCACGCATTGTCAACATCGGCTTTGTGGCCGGGCGGCACACCGCAGTCGTCACAGCAGACCAAACGGGGCTGGCGTTTTACCACAGTCTGGGCAAGGCGCTCTTCTTTGAGGCATCGGACGTGTTGCGGATACTCGGAAAATACCCCGACGAGGAGATTCATGTTCCAGGGCAGCTACCATTTCACCGGAGGCGAGCAAGGCGCGCAAACACTATTCTTGCTATGGCGCCTCTTCCCCTCGGAACAGTGCCTCACCCAACGGATGCGTACAACGTAACCGCACTTCTCACGGCAGTGAAGATAGTGATCGTTGGTCTCAAGCCGTCACCAAAAACGTGGTACCGCAAGCACCGCGACGAGGATGACGAGCAAATGGGCAAGGCGAAGTTTCGCGGTGCGCTGGCGTGGTTTCCGAGCGTCGTTCCTGGCGCGCCACCAGGCAGCATGAAATTGGAGCCCGCGAAAAAGGTTAACGGCAAAGGCATTGTAAAACCTCCGCCGACAACGCCGATGCTGCTGTACTCGTGGGGCCCGACGTTGCGCCTACTTCTGGTATCCGAGCTCAAGACGTCGGAGAAGGTCACAAATCAACGGACGGGCAAGACGACAACGATCGAGGTCGGGCGGCTCGTGCTTGAGGAGAAGGCGCGATGGAGGGCGCAGGACAACGTGTGCGCACTGCAGTGGTTAAACGCCAATGTGGGTTCGTTCGCGCTTCTTTACCCTGCGTGGCTGTTCTGACCCAATACGCTCGTTTGCTTAGCAAATCCTCGCCGTCACCGCGTCTGGGCTGGAAGTATACGACGTGCACACACATGCACTGGTCGAACATGTACATTTCGACCCCACCTCGTTGATATCGCCTACAATATCACATACCATCAACGGCGCGTTCTCGTACTCGGACGCAATGGGCGATATTGCGCATAGCGTGCGCACCTACAAGGGCAAGATCTTCCTTCTTGTAAGCGCAATCGTATGTTGGGGAGACCGTCGCGCTTTTGACGCACCTTATCCGCACAGGGTCGATACGAAGTGCAAGTTGGCACGCTACTCACGTGGGCGGACCGCATCCTCTCGTTTGTCGAAGACGGCGATTTTCTGAACGCGATCGACCTCACGCGATCGTACTACCTCGGTACGGCTCCCGGCAACAGGAACGGACTGCCGGATGACCCACAGGAGCTGAAGAAGGTGGTCGGCGAGAAGATGCGGGAGCTCATGGTCGCATCAACGCGATACGCGTTTTCGGAGGAGCGCATGACGGACGCAACGCACCGCACCCCAGACGGCCGCGGCGTCGACCGAACGTCCCTGTTCGAAAACCTGGTCGCGACGTGTGCGCGCGCATGCATCGCGCTCGGCGACTTTGAATTCCTCTTCGAAGACCTCTTCCAGGCGTACGACGACGCGGGCATTGCGCAGATCTACCTCGAGCAGCTCGAGACGTTCATCCTCGAGCACGACGTGCACACGGTCGACCCGCGGATCGCACAGCGGCTCATCGCCATGCACGCGGCGCACGGGCGCGCGGACCGCGCCGAGCGCGTCATCTGGCACATCGACCCGGCGTGCCTCGACATCGACCAGGCGGTGCAGCTCTGCCAGGCGCACCGGCTGTACGACGCGCTCATCTACGTCTACACGCGCGCGATGCGGGACTACGTCGCGCCGGTCGTGGAGATGCTCGGGCTCATCCGCCGCGTCATGCAGCTGCGCCGCGCGGGCACCACGGACGAGGAGACGCTGGAGCCGGTCATCGTCAACGCGTACAAGGTGTACCCGTACCTGGCGGACGTGCTGTCGGGCCTCACGTACCCGAGCGAGGAGCCGCTGGATGAAGACGAGGCGACGGAGGCGAAGCGCGACCTGTACACGTTCCTCTTCCACGGGCGCTCAAGCACGTGGCCGCGCGGCGACGGCGGCAAGCTCGTCCTGACCGCGGAGGAGGACGGCGGGCTCGAGCCGACATACCCCTACTGCCGGCTGCTGCTGCGCTTCGACGCCGAGGCGTTCCTGCACGCGCTCGACCTCGCATTCGAAGACGCCTACCTGAACGACGAGGACGCCGGCGGCGCGAGCCGCCTCGTAATCGTCAAGATCCTGCTCGAGATCCTCGCGTCCTCGTCCGCCAGCACCGCCCCGCCCTCCGCGGCGCTCCCGCCCGGCGCAGCGACCTTCGTGCACATCTTCGTCGCGCGCAACGTGCCAAAGTACCCGCAGTTCATCCAGATGCCGCCGAGCGTGCTGCACGGGCTGCTAGTCGGGCTCGCGGCAGACGCGGACGGCAGCACGCGCGAGGACCGGCAGCTCGCGGCGGAGTACCTGCTCTCCGCGTACACGCCGCACGAGGCCGACGCGCTGCTCCCGCTCTTCGAGGCCGCGGGCTTCTGGCGCATCCTGCGCGCGTGGCACCGCCAGGAGGCGCAGTGGGCGCCGCTGCTGCGCGCGCACCTGCGCGACCCGGCCGTGCGCGCGCCCGAGCTGTTCGCGAGCGCGCACGAGATCCTCGCCACCGCGTCCGCCGCCGCGGGCGGCGCGCTGCCCGGCGCGCTCGCGGAGACGCTCGCGGGCGCGCTGCCCGAGTTCCTCGCCGCGAGCGCGGTCGAGACGGCGCGGTTCGTGGACGCGCACGCGCCGCACCTGCACGAGCCCGCGCTCGTCGCGCTCGGCGACGACGCGCCCGCGCGCTTTGCGTACCTGCGCTGCCTGCTGGGACCGCCCTCGCACGAGGAGGAGCCGGCGCACGCGGGGGCGGGCCCGTCGCCGCGCGTGCCGCCGGCGCTGCGCGCGGCGTACGTCGCGCTGCTGTGCGATCTCGAGCCGGGGGGCGTGATTCCCGCGCTTGCGCACCTCCCGCCGGACTACCTCGACTGGGACGCGACGCTCGACACCTGCGAGGCGCGCGGCGCGCGCGACGCGGTCGTGTGGGCGCTCAACTGGCGCGGCAGCCCGCGTGCGGCGCTCGCCAAGGCGGACGCGTTCAACGCGCGGCTGGCGACGACACTCGGCGGGCTGCTTGCGCGTGGTGCGGAGGGCTCGGGTGATGGGGAGGGAGAGGAGGAGGCGCGGCGGTGCGTGGAGAGTCTCGAGGCGGTCGGGCGCGCGGGCGTCGCGGTGTGCGTGGAGCGTTCCAACGCGCACGACGAGCCGCCCGACGCGCCCGTGGAGGACCTCTGGTTCGCGCTGCTGCACGCGCAGATCGGCGCCGTGCAGGCCGTCTCGGCGTGCTGTCCGCCCCCGCCCTCCGCCGACACCTCCGCCGACGCACCGCCCCCGCCCGCCCTATCGGCGCTCCGCGCGCTCGTGCAGCAGACGTTCGCCGCGCTCGTCTCGGCGAGCGCAGCGCGGGGCCGCGCGCGCGTCTCGTTCGCGCGGCTCTTCGCGCGGCTCGTCGGCAGCGCGGCGCGCTCGCCGCGCGGCGGGACGCCGTACACCGAGTTCCGCGCGGTGCTGCGCGGGATGCTCGAGGCGTACCGCGGCGAGGGCGATGCGCTCGCGCTCGCGCGGCGGCTGCTCGCGCGCGACGTGTTTGCGGTGTCCGAGGCGGCGGCGCGGGCGCGGGGCCGCGGGTGGGCGCCGCGCGCGGGGGCGTGCGGGGCGTGTCGGCGGGCGCTGGTGCCTGTGCGGGACGCGGTGGGTGAGGGCGGCGGCGGAGGCGAGGGCGTGGTTGTGCTTCGGAGTGGCGCGGTGTTCCATGCGGGGTGCGTGCCTGCGGAGGTGGTCGCGGCCGCGGCTGCGGTGGGGCAGCCTGTGTAGCGTAGACGTACTCCTCGCTGCTAGTTGATTATTATTGCACATTCTGTTTGGTGATTACTTACTTATGCGTACTATGTGGATTATGATATCCCCGTATTGTCGAGTGCGGGGTGCGGGGGTCGGAGTGGCACCGCCGCCGGATCTTGTTTGCGGACGGCGAGCGTGACCTGTCGACCGCTGCCAGCGCCGCCGCTCGATGTCCGGAATCGACTCCATTCCGTAGACGTAAATGCCCCTGCCAGTCCTCCTGACGGGAGTTGCGTGCCCTCTCTCTTTCCCCCATGCGCCCCGGACTCGCCGCCCTCGCTGCTCTCATCGCCCTCGTCCCCGCCCTCGCAGCGCCACCGCACGCACAAGCACCCCTAACACACGTCCCACCCGCGGCGGGCATCTCGCCCAACGTGTACGGCGAGCTCGCGCACTACGCGCGCTACGCCTCGGCGGTGTACCAGACGCTGTGCCCGCGCCCGCTCGGCAACACGCTCGTCGCGTCCGTGCGTGCCCCGCCCCCTCTGCCCCCGCCGCTGACCTGACGCCCGCGGGACAGTTCACGAACCTCATCACGCACGCGCACGGCTTTGTCGCGCGCGACGACGCGCGCCGCGAGCTCGTCCTCGTCTTCCGCGGGAGCCACGAGCTCCTCGACGTCCTCACCGGTGCGCGCGCCCCGCCCCGCCCCAATCACGCCCCGACCCCTCACCCCTACTCCAGACGGCAACTTCGCGCTGGCACCGCTCACCGCGGTCGGCGCGCCCGCCGACACCGGCGCGCGCGTGCACGCGGGCTTCCAGATCGCGTACGACTCGGTCGCGCGCGCCGCGCTGCGTGCGCTCGTGCGCGAGCTTGCCGAGGCGCGCTGTGCGGGGTACGCGCTCGCGCTCGCGGGGCACTCGATGGGCGGCGCGCTCGCGGCGCTGGCTGCGCTCGCGGTGCGCGCGCATATCCCGGGCGTTGCGCGCGTGCGGCTGTTCACGTTCGGTGCGTGCGTGCGCGCATGCTGGCGGTGCTCGTGCTCATGGTGTGGCAGGCCAGCCGCGCATGGGCGACGTGGCGTTCGCAGAGTTGTTAGAGGCGGCGCTGGGGCGCGAGAATATCTTCCGCGGTGCGTCGCGCGCGCCGTGCTGTGCTGCGTGTATGCGTCGGGGTGCTGACTGACTGCTCGTTGGGGCTGCAGGCGTGCATACTTGGGGTGCGCTCTTCATGCGTTCTGCCTGTTGCCGCGTGCGGGTCGGCTGACGTGTGCTGCTGACAGACGGCGTGCCCACCATGGTGCCCAGGTCCCTCGGGTACCGCCACTTGTACGCACACCTCCCAGCGTCGTGCATCCAGTCCCAGCGCCACTGACACTCCTCCCCGCAGTGCGAACGAGTACTGGCAGTTCGAGGAGCCGCGTGCGTACCCGAGCACGCTCCATTCTGTACCCCCCGCTGACGCGCCGCGCAGCGAACGCGTCGACGGTCCGCCGGTGCGCGAGCCAGGAGGACCCAGAGTGCAGCCGCTCGATCCGTACGTACGCGCCGCAGCGCCGACTCGTCTGTGGGGCCGAACTGCGCTGACGCCCGCCTCCTCTCCACGCGTAGCGTCGACCGGCATCAACCCCGCGCACGGGGTGTACTTTGGCCAGGGTGCGTCTGCTCCCCGTCGCCCCCACGGCGCACTGACGCGTGCTCTGCAGTGATGACGATGGACGCGACTCTCTGCCTCTAATGGACACCGCGGTTCTTCCGCACACGAACATCTCTCTGCATGGCTGTTACGGTACGATACGATGCCCCGCGCGCATTTGACGCGCGTATTAATACGCAAATGAGCGGCGCAATTCTCGGTTTCTTGTTACTGGCTGGCACACGCAACAACACGCTACATCGATCATGTAATACAACCTAGGGCGCAGCAGACTCCAGTTAATGCAGAGCAGTTTTGTCGCAGAAAGCCCAGCAGGATCGTCACGGCCGTGTGGAAACATCAAGTGCGGTCGCCGCCGGCCTCCGCCGTTTGCGCCGGCTCTTGTTCCTGCCCTTGCCCTTGCTCGGCTGACGCCCCGCACGGCATTCCGAGGCTTGCTTCCCAGACTGCCACGCCGAGCCCGACGCCAGTTCCCCAGACCGTCCCGAGGCCTGCTCCAGCGAGACGTACGCAGCGCTATGCAGGGCGCCCTTCCTGAACAGCGGCCTTGCAGCAGCCCTGAGCGCCATCCTCCCCTCACCAATGTCATCCCCTTCAAGCGGCACAGCGTCGTCCATCTGCATAGACCGCCGCAAGATGGCCTCGTATTCCGCGGCGTCGGCGCCGACGAGCGGGAACGTGTCCGGGGTGGCCCCAGCGAGCCAGAAGTCGTACGCGGTGTAGCGGCCCTCGCCGCCGCACGCGCCTTGGGGCAAAGGCACCACCGCCGGCGCGTCCGCTGCAAGCGCAAAGACCATGCGGATGACCGGCAGCGCCGCGTCGCCGTCGTTGAACAGCGCGAGCCCGAACGGGTCCATCAGGGAGAACAACGCGGGGCGGGGCTCCGCCTGGAACAGCGCGTCGTTCTTGACCTGGATGAGGATGGCCGACACCGTGTGGCGCGAGAGCACGCCGCCGGGACTGGCATGGCACACGGGTACGACGACGTCGACGCCGACCTGGCCGCCGTTGGCGCGGAGCACGAGCGCGCCGCGCGCGACGAACTTCCACAGCTCGCGGACGTTGAGCATCTGCTGGTCGCCGACCTTCACGACGTGGTTGAACCAGACGCGGCAGCCCTCGAACGCCTCCCGGAGGGACTTATCCTTATCCTGCGGGACGAAGCACGTCGGCAGGATGGCCCCCAGCTGCGCAGAGACCGGCGCCGGCAGGAGCGCCTCGAGGAACTGCTCGACGGTTGCGGTGCGCTTGAGCGCGGGGGACCCGTCGCTGGGGCCCGCGCGCGCGGACATGGCTGCTTTGTCTGCGGCTGCGCGGCGCGCTTCCAGCAGGAGCAGCAGCGCCACGAGCTCGCCCGTCGTGCCGCAGTCCACGCACGCCAGGCGGCCCAGGACCCGGGCGAGGTGGCACGCCGCGCTCGCGCCGCTCTCCGCGATCGCCGCGGCTGCCGCCTCGGCCAGGAAGGGCTCCGCGCCGGCGGCGGTAGCCAGGCGCGGGGACCCGGGCACCGCGGCGATGCAGCGCCGCATGTGCCGCTCGATCTGGCCGTGCTCGAGGGCGTGCCCCGCCGCGTCCACGGGCTTGAGCTCCAGACCGAGGACCGCGGAGAGGCAGGCGAGGACACAGCTGTCCAGCGGCGGGAGGCCTGGCGCGGGGAGCGGTTGCGTCACCATGGAGATCGAGGGCACGCAGAGCAGCTTCTGCTCTGCGAAGTGGATCAGCGAGCCGCGCTCGGCGGAGGAGGTTGGAAAGGCATCGTAGAGGGATCCGAACCTGTTCGGGGCGGCGCCGTGAGCACGTGTGGGGGAGTGAGAGAGGCAGAGACACCGACAGGGGACGGCCCAGGTGGCAGATCCATTCATTTGTCACGACGTCGCTGAGTTTGACCTCTCCTTCGACCGCAGTGATAGCGAGCATATGGAAGCCGGTCTCGGTGATAGGCGGCAAAGGGTTGAGAGGCGGGAACATACTGTACCCAACGCTCTGGAACCCAATGGAAGGGTCCAGCGCCGCCTGCCAGTGCGGAGGGGGGACACAGGTCCTGCCCGCAGTCGTGAGGAACAGCGAGAAGATGGCAAAATGGCCGATATTCCGTAGGGCGCGGTGCAACTCGGAGGATTGACCACGTCTACCCTGGCTGGACCTCTGCAAGATGATGAGAATCGTCAAACGCAAAGATGAGGAGCGGTCGTCGCGGTCGCCACCCGCCGAGGACATCCTCGGGGTCTATAAAGCGGGCCAGATCTTGTCCCACTGACTCGACAAGGCGTCTGCAATCGGTCCCTTGAGCACAAAGGTGAGAAACGGTCCATTGCCACGCTTTCCGGACGGCTTGCCATGATTTCGAATGGACTACCATACAGACCATGAGCGCGCCTTGGCTCGATAGGAGGGACACACGGAGACGCACCGATTCGGCCCCTTGGATGACCTCGCTGAAGAACTTCTGTCGAAAAGCGTTCGTCGTGCTGAACTTCTGCCCGGTCGTCATGAGGTCGCGAAACCCAGACGCGAGGCGTTCCTGACGCGCTACGGCGCGCATATGAACATTTGCACCTCTGGATCCCCTCGGGGCCACAGGCGTGCCTGGAGGAACTTAGCGGCTGAACATCACAGCGCTTCACATTGTGAATGGATGATACCTTGCAAAACATCTAGTGATTTAAGTACGGCCAAGGTGCGTTCCATGAGCGAGCACAGAAGTGCACAGAGCCTTCGTGCAAGTTTCCCTTGGTCATTTCCATTAACGATAAGCCACTCGCGAAAGGCAGCATCAGCAGGTGGAAACCCTGTCAATATCCTTAGTGTGCAGCCCAATGAAAATAGGATCATGTTATACAGACCCCTAGCGGTTGGCTTCCGTGAACACATCGGCACAGTGATGATCTTCTTTGCCAATTCATCCACCAGGCGTGATTTCCCTGTTCCCGAGGCATTGACGATGCTTGCATGTCAGCAGTACACACCACATTCTGTCTGGAGGTAGTCCGAGATTGTCATGAGGAGTACATCCGCGGCTTCGCCTTTAAAGTCGCAATCCCAAGACCGGACAGCCGCTAAGGGACGGATTGACATTACTCAAAGTTACGATGAACAGAAAAGCTGGCCTCACCACGCTCATTGTCGTTACTATATCTCTCTGGGACACTGACTTCAGCCTGAGGGCTAACTTCTCGCCTCAAAATCTCTTTGGGGTGAGACAGGGGCGCGTCAATATGAGGCAAGATATATATAGTGGGGTATGCACAGCTCACTGAGGAGACGGCGAATTTTGCGTGCAGATTTTTGTATGCAACATTCCTTCACCAGGTGCAAGAGCCACGGATTCTTCTTCACAAGTTCCTTCAGCTCCATAGCTCGGTGTGGATTGCAGCATTTATCGTCCATCTGCCTACAGGGAAAGCCAACTGTTGTTATTACATTCGGGACCAGGTCTGACGAGAGATCTGTATAATTCAAAAAAAGCAGCTGAAGCAGTGGGTCGTCGTCTTGGCACCTATGTTCTTCTTCATGGATGTCATTTACAGCCAAATTCAATAGCATTGGCCCTGCGTCGACGTCCGTTCAGAACAGGCGTGTTCTGGCGGAGACTGCAGCAGTAGCATCCGTCCAATCACGCTTGCGCGTGTGTCTGCCGGCTGAGCACGGCAACTCAAAATGAGCGCGCTTACGTGCGGACCTTCCATCTTGGGCCGTGCACATATCAGACGCCTGTTCTGAACCGACGTCAACGCGGGGCCTATGACTTTGAATACCGCTGTAGCACCATCTCACTGGCCGGCTCATCTGCAACCGCCAGGAGAGGGCCCCTATTGACATATGTTATTGCAGGATCCATGAGCAGTCAGAGAATAAGTCTCGTTCCCAGATGTTCTCAGCGAACGAAGGGCCGGTCGGTGAGGGAGAGAAAGGAGGGACTTGATAGGGGTAGCCGAGGCCGCGGTACCTCTGGACTGAGAACAAAATCGGAGTCAAATTTTCTGCCCGCGCGAGCTATCTGGCGTCTTGGGTGGCGGACACTTGCAAGATAGCGCGCCGCGCTCGTGGGGCTCTCGGCGACGGTCGTGGCCGCTGCATCGGCAGGGAGGTTTGTGCTTTCCATGGAGGAGCTGGCGTGGATGGGAACTGGTGGTGGCGGCACACGTACGGTGGTCAGTCATACAGATAGTATATAGAGTAATTGGCAGACGTTCACGAACGGATCCGCGGGGGCAACGTGACATGCCGCGATGCATCGCGCCACCTCCAACTCGACCGAGGGTACGCTCACTGGCATTCCCAATCGCCTTTAAGCTACGATACGAAACCCGGCATACGCCTGCATAGTAGTAAGTTACACTCGGGCGTACATCATTGAGTCCCAAGCGAGAACCCTGACGCACGTGCCCGTGCGCGTTGTGCCTGCCCCTGAGCCTGAGTTCTGCTTCCGAGTTCCCCAGCATGCGATTGACACGTTTCCCAGACCCATGTGCGCCAGGCACTTGACTTGTACATAGGCACCCCAGACGGTCAAGCTATAGGCTCATACGCTACCAGGTCGCCTTGCGGGGCAGGTGCCCGGTGCTGCAGAAGTATTTATATACCTCCGGCGCGTGAGGTCGGTTTGCTGGATGGGCACAGATCGGCCGGTATGTACCCTCTCCTGAGGGCTTCGCGCGCTTGCCCCGGGGTGTTCGCGCTCGGGATGCAGCGCGGCGACGCGGGGCGGGCTCACCAACAGGCCGGTCATTGGTGCGCACGGCGAGGCGCGCGCCGCGCGGTGGTCGTTGCCCTGGTGGGTAAACGGAAGATGGAAGGGGATGACATCAGCGAGGGTGGAGCGGGGTGCATTGGACGGGAAAGGCGGTCTGGGCCCACGCCAAGGAGCCCGCCAAGATCATCGCAGGCTGGAGATCGGCACCCCAGAATCAGTCTCAGCCCAACCAACCCCCGCCGTCACACGAACGAACGCTCGCCCGCCACGCCATACTTAAGCAAAAATACACTGTGCTGCACCATCACCATCTCCTTCTCCGTTCTCCCTCGCCGTCCTCCGCCATGCCGCCCCGCCCGTCCTACGTCGCCTTCGCCGCCCTCGCCGTCTGCCTCCTCTTCTTCCTCCTCAGGCCATCGGGCACCGTCTCCGTCACATCGTCCTACTACCGCGACGTCTTTGGCGCCCCGCGCTCCCTCCGCACCTGGCTCAGCGACGAGGAGGCCCGCTACGCAGTCGCCGTGCGCGAGCGCCAGGGCCTCATCACAAAGTGGGGGCCCACAGACGCCGCCGTCGACCCGTGAGCACCCCCCGCTGGCAGTCGCCTCCCCGGCTCACCACGCGCACGCACAGGTATCCAACGCACGGCGAGTTTTACACGATCTGTGCGTATTAGCGGCGCGCCGGATTGGCGCTGTGGAGCCGTTGCTGATCCCGCGCGTTGCAGGGGACTTTTTTATCCCCGCGTTCCAGTGCCCGCACCGCGTGCAGCGCGTCGGCACGCTGGGCGACGGCGGCAAGTGGGTCTGCGGCTTGGACCGCGTCGCGAAGCAGGACAAGTGCGTCATCTACTCGTTTGGTGCGTCCCGGGTCCTCCGTTGCTTCTCCGCGCCGTGTGACGTGCGTGCTCACGCGCCGCAGGCATCAACGGCGAGTCGTCGTTCGAGGCTGCGCTCCTGCAGCGCGCCCCTGGGTGCGAGATCTGGGGGTACGACTATAGCGTCAACAGCGTGCGTGCCTTTCTTCCCTTCCCTTGTGCGCCGTGTGTGCGGGGCTGATGCCGTGCCTGGTGTGTGTGCACAGTTCGGCCCGGAGATCAACGACGTGCCGGAGCTGCGCAGCCGTGCACACTTTGAGTCCTGGGCGCTCGGCGGGACCGACGCCCACGGCGAGTACGACAACCCCAAGTACTGGACGCTCGACTCGCTCATGAAGCTCAACGGTGCGTGCCCACCAGCCTACGTCTCACTCTATGGCAGCTGATGATGAATCTTGCGCACGCAGGCCACACCTTTATCGACATCCTCAAGATCGACATCGAGGGCGGCGAGTTTGACGCGCTCGCATCGTTCCTGACCGCGCGCGCGCCGGGCCACGTCTTTTCGAACGACGTGCTGCCCGTCGGGCAGCTGCAGCTCGAGATTCATGCGCGCGAGGGCCGCGAGCACTTTGACTACTTTGCCAAGTGGTGGGCGGCGCTCGAGGCGGCGGGCCTGCGCCCGTTCTGGACCGAGCCGAACCTGGTGTACATCAACCTCGTCCGCGGCGTGCGGCCTGAGCTTGCAGAGGTATGCACCCAGATGCCAGAGTACGAGTGGCGCGCTAACGTGGCTTGCAGTACTCTTTCATCAACATTCGTGGCGACCACGCGCTCGTGAACGAGGCGTTCAACTAGGCCACACACTAAAACGCTCACTGTTTTGCAGCACCGACTGAACTCATGGATCACCTTGCCCACGCCCGCATCGCAGACTGTACTAGTACCTTACATACTCGCACTAACTCGGACTTGACTTATTGCCCCTTTGCTTTTCTTGCTGCAATCGATCGCTACCTGCCACACGGACTCTCACATACCCTTGTCTGCGAAAAAGCTTGCTTTGATACATGCCGTTTGTCAATGTGCCACATCTGCACCGAGACCGGCGATCGCCGCACACGTACGTACGGCACGAACCATGAATGGGAAAACAAGCCACATATCCACGATTGCTTGTGTCTCTTTGACTGAGCGTCGAGATTCGGGTGTCTGCAGGGCGTGCAAATTTGCTTCCGGGGTGTACAAGGAGGCATTGTACTGGTGCAAGTGACTGGCGCATTGACACGGGTCGCGAGGCGCGTTTGATCGCCGCGCGGGGCACGTGCAGCGCCGGGACTTGGGCGCAGGCGCGTGTGTCTGCGCTTGAGCTTGAACGTTTGAACGGGCGCGGGGAACCATTGTTAACTTCAAGTCGCTCTGCGCCGCGACCATTTCGACGCCCTGCCGCACGCTTCGGTGTCCGTTCGTCCACAGCCACACTCTGCTTGCGCCCTGGACAGTTTGTGGGCCCCTGCGCGGTATATAAGCCCCGTTTGCGACTACGCCACGTCCGCCTAGCACCCCCACCACCTGCCCACTCACCCCTCCTCTTCCTCCTCACACACTACCCACCCACCCACCCACGCAAAACCCAATCACCGCCATGGAACACGAAGGCGAGACGCAGAACGCGACGCAGCAGGCGTCGCAGCTCGCGGGTGCGCACCCGACCGAGAGCCCGTTCTTCGGGTGTCTGCAGCCGTGCAACGGCGCGCTGCGCCGGCTCGACTTTCAAAAGACGCACCCGAGCAACACGCTCGGGCGCGGGCCGGGGAACGACTATGTGCTCCCCGGCATGCGCATCAGCTTTAGCCACTGCCAGATCGTGTGGGACGGGCGCGAGGACGCGCGCTCGCAGGTCGTCGTGCAGGACAACTCGACGAACGGCACCTGGGTGCGTCGCCGTGTGTGCCGTGCGTGTGCTGTGTGTGCGCGCTAATGTGTGTGCGCAGATCAACGGCGTGCGCGTGCAAAAGGGCCAGAGCCGCATCCTGCGCGACGGGAACGAGATCGCGTTCGGCTCGCCGATGCCGCAGGCGAGCGCGGCGGAGGACTACCGGTACATCTACCGGCACCTCGCCGCGCGCGAGCTGACGGGCATCCACGCGCACTACGACATGGCGCACGAGCTCGGCAAGGGCTCCTTCGCGACGGTCATGAAGGCGATGGCGCGCGCGACGGGCGAGTGGTGCGCGGTCAAGATCATCCACGGCAGCAAGCTCCGCGGGAGCGGCGCGCACTTCCAGGCGTTTGGGCGTGAGATCTCGATATTGGAGACGCTGGACCACCGGAATATATGTCGGCTGCGCGAGACGTTCGTCCCCGAGGACGGCGGGCACGACTTTTGTGCGTCGCGCGCTCTCTCTCTCTCACATACATACATAGTCGTGCTGACACGCGCGCCGCGCAGACCTCGTGCTCGAGCTCGTCGAGGGCGGCGACCTGCTCGACTACATCCTGAAGCACGACGGGCTCGCGGAGCCCGTCGCGCAGCACGTCACGCGCCAGATGTGCGACGCGCTCGCGTACATCCACGCCAAGGGCATCACGCACCGCGACCTCAAGCCCGAGAACGTGCTGCTCACCAAGGAGGACCCGCCGACGGTCAAGGTCGCCGACTTTGGGCTCGCCAAGGTCGTCGACAGCCTCACCATGCTCAAGGTGCGTGCCCCGCCCCCCGGCCGATACTGAGGCTGAGGCCGAGCGCTGCGGCTGACGGCGCACGCAGACGATGTGCGGCACGCCGAGCTACCTCGCGCCCGAGGTCGTCAACCAGACGGAGGACAGCCGCGGGTACGACCAGCTCGTCGACAGCTGGTCCGTCGGCGTCATCGTCTTTTCCATGTGCGTCCCGCGGTGCGCCGCCCGCTGCACCTCTTCCCCCGCCCCCCTGCTCACCCCGCCCGCGCAGGATCACAAACACGGGCCCGTTCATCGAGGACGAGCACGAGCCCGACATGCGCCGCCGCATCGCGGAGCGCACGATCGACTGGGGCACGCTCCGCGCGAAGCGCGTCAGCCCGCAAGGTGCGCCGCGCACACACACACATACACATACACCCACCGCTGACCCCCGCGCCCCGCAGCACAAGACTTTATCCACCGCCTGCTCGACGCGAACCCGCGCACGCGCATGACGCTCACCGACGCGCTGCAGCACCCCTGGCTCTCCGGCGCCTCCACCGACCCCGCCACCTCCACCTCCGACCCCGCGCCCACGTCCGCCGCCGCCGACGCAAGCCAGCCCCGCAGCCTCAGCGAGCTCTCGGACCTCTCCGAGCTGCCCGACGCCGACGCCGACGCCGACACAGACCTCCCGCCCATCACAGAGGACGTCTCGATGCTCTCCGCCGCGCCCTCGCTCGCGCCCCTCTCGCCAGACAAGCGCCGCCCGCTCGAGCGCCGCTCGCGCGTGCTCGCGCGCGAGGCGGAGCACGAGAACGACGCTGCGGGCGGGGCCGGGACCGGGGCCGCGAACGGCAAGCGCGCGGCGCCGGACGACGTCGCGATGGCCGAGAGCGGCGAGTCGGACGGGGCGCCGGCGGGCGGGGCGCCGCGGGCGAAGCGCGGGCGGCGCGCGGGGGGCGCGCGGGAGAGCGAGTCGCCGCCGAGCAATGGCGCGGGGGGCGGGGGCGGGGGCGGGAACGGGCGGACGCTGCGCCCGCGGAACGGCGGTGCGGCCACGCGGCGCTGAGGGGTCGTAAGTACGGTGTAATAATCGAAAACATGTGTATCTAGTTTCTCGCGTCGCGTCTTGGCTGAATCGTCCGCTCGTTGCTTGCTTATATAGGTACTCGCGTATAGTGTTGTTCTTGTTGATTTCAATGGTGCATGCAAAAGTGTTATAACGACTGGGATGGAAGCGGGATGTTCGGCGCCGGTGCGCACGTCGTGCGGACGGCCGTCAAAGTCGAGCAAAGACGGTCGACAACAGTGCCGGCGCGGGCCGGAGGGACCCGGAATTTTGCGGCGACGTCCTCATCAACGCTTCCTCAGCTGACCGCCACAGCCACGAAGCATGACGCAGACGCGGCGGGCGTCCAGAAGCGCGATGAATCCGAGGCATGTGCGCGCGTGGCCGGGCCCCCGCCGCTTCTCCTGCTCCAGCGCGCGCGGTTCTCTACCCGCGCAGCCCCCGCCGCGCGCGGTCACCTGCCGCGTCACGGGCGGCGCTCCCGTAACCGTGCCAGCATCTGCCAGCAGCTGCGCACCTTCGCGTAGTGCAGGAGCACCTGCGTCCCTCGGCCCCGGACGCGTTTCTTAACTGCGGGGGCCAATTGCCACCGCACATCCCCGCTGGCGGGGGATCTAGAACCCCCCGCGCGAGGCCGTCGAATCCGAGAAGACTGGGGATGCATTGATGAGCGCCAACTCCTTGATAAACGCAGCCCCGCACTCGCTCTTGCGCTCTCCTTCCCTCCCGGCCCCCCGTTGGTGCCGCCCGCTCTCTAAGACACCATGTTGCTGCCAACTGGTGTTGCTATGAGGGCCCTTGGCGCGCTCGCGCTGCTGCTGCCGCCCGCCGTGCGCGCGGGCGTGTTCAGCCTCTCGCAGCTCGCGTGGTCGCTCTCGAACCAGAACGGCTCGCTCGTCGTCGCCGGCGCGCTGCCGTCGCAGACGCACCTCGACCTCAAGCGCGCAGGCATCATCACCGAGCCGCTGCTCGGCGTCAACGGTGCGTCTGTCTGTCCTCTGCACGGGCGCGTTCGACTGGGGGCTGACGTGGACGGGGACCAGACTTCACGCAGCGCTGGATCACGCTGGACAATTGGACGTATACCGCCGACGTGTCGCCGTTCCTCGAGGCGGCCGCCGCCGCGCGCGACCCCGCGCAGAAGACGCTGCTCGTGTTCTACGGGATCGACACTATTGCGAACATCGTGAGCTGCTGCCTGTCCTCCCCGCCTCCTGTGCCGCGCTGACGCGCGCCGCGCGCCGCAAGACGCTCGCAGGGCACCCGGTCGCATGGGTGAACAACCAGTTCCAGCAGTACGTGTTCGACGTGTCGGACGCACTCGCCAAGCCGCTCGGGCGCAATACGAACCTGACCATCGCGCTCGAGTCGGCGTATTGGTACGGCCTCAACGTCACGAGCCGCCCGGACGCGGAGACGTTCCCCATCAACGAAGACGTGCGTTCTCTGCTTCTAGCGCGCGTGCGCGCGCCGCTTCTGATGCGCAGCGCGTGCAGTTCGAATATCCGACGATCCGGAACTATATCCGCAAGATCCAGTCTGACTTTGGCTGGGACTGGGTGCGCAGCGGGATACTGATGCGCTGCGGTGTGGTGGACGTGGACGGCTGATGCTGGCTTGCAGGGCCCTGCGTTTGTGCCGTCTGGCGTGCACAAGCCGGCGTATTTCATCACG
Organism: Gloeopeniophorella convolvens; assembly: GCA_022496205.1. NCBI lineage: Eukaryota > Fungi > Basidiomycota > Agaricomycetes > Russulales > Gloeopeniophorella > Gloeopeniophorella convolvens. Next base: position 436,407 of record WTXD01000012.1, on the reverse strand, counting down.
CTCTCTGCCAATGCCTCCCCCAGGGCCGACGAATCCGACGCTGCTGAGCTCGCTGCCGCCGGCAGCTCCGCCCCCGAAACCGACAACTTGAACACCGCGGCACCCGCGGCCCTCTCGCCGTCGCCCCTGCTCATCTCAGAGTCCTCCATCGACATCTACAAGCAGGGCTACGCCGACCGCAGCGGCGTGCCGCCCGTCCAGACCGCGCCCTGGATCGTCAACATCTCCCTGGGCGTCCACTCCGCCGTCGACGCGCCCAAGCCCTCGCTCACGGTCTCCATCCCCGAGCTGCAGCTCACCTCGCACCCCCTCGCGCTGGAGCCCATCCCCGCGCTCGCGCCGCCCGGCGCCGGCTCGGCGCTCAGCGCGCCGACGTGGGTGCACGCGACGTGGAGCGTGCCCGACGCGCTCCCGGAGCGCTGGTTCCCGAGCAACCTCGGCGCGCCGAAGCTGTACAACGTCTCGCTCTCGCTCAGCCTCGGCGGCGCGCACGCGCCGCTCGCGCTCCAGACGCGCGTCGGCTTCCGCACGATCCAGCTCGTGCAGACGCGCTACCCGGACGCGGAGGTCGCCGCGCGCGGCATCACGCCGGGCGACCAGTGGCACTTTGAGGTGAACGGCAGGGCGTTCTACGCGCTCGGGACGAACATCATCCCGTTCGACCCGTTCTACGCGCGCACGACGGACGCGCAGGTGCGCTGGGTGCTCGAGAGCGCTGTGCAGAGCGGACAGAACATGGTGCGTGCGCGCGCCCCGTAGCGCCCAAGCGTAGAACGCCGCTGATCGGCCGGTGCGCGCTGCAGCTGCGCGTGTGGGGCGGCGGGATCTACCAGCCGTCGACGACGAGCACAGCGCTGACGCCGAACTTCCCGCCGCACGCGACGGACACGTACTCGTTCTACGACGCGTGCGACGAGCTGGGCATCCTCGCGTGGTCCGAGTTCATCTTCTCGGACGACCTGTACGCGCTCAACGACTGGCTGATCGACTCGGTGCGCACCGAGGCGCGCCAGAACGTGCGCCGCGTGAACCGCCACGCGAGCAACGCGCAGTGGGCGGGCGGGAACGAGATCGAGGGGATCGTGACGCAGGTCAACGAGTCTGCGGTCAATGGGCAGCATTACTTGAACGAGGTGCGCACCGGTCCTCTTTCGGCTGCGGTTGGTATTCAGGCGCTTACCTTTCCGCAGTATGTGACGCTGTTCCAAGATATCCTACATGACGTCGCCTACGAAGAGACAAACTCGGTGCGTATGGGCCCTCTCGTACGATTCGCCGTGCTTAAGGACCATCTCAGGTGGCATACACGGACTGCTCGACAACACACGGTGTTCTGAGCCTGGACCCCCTCGTCATACGCTTTAATAACGGCACGCCTGGAGAAATTTACGGAAACAGCGGTGAGCTCGGGGTTCTTTCGTCGGTCGAGCCGATCACGTTGATACCCTACAGAGCGCTACGACTATGATGCCTCTGCTGCGTTCGATTACAGCACATTCCCTGTCTCTCGGTATGTCGCCCGCCAGACGCAGCATTGGCCCTGCTGACAGACTCGCGCAGATTCATCAACGAGTTTGGGTGCGTGTAGGGCTAGGAATCGCAGTGCTTCCGCTAACGCTCTGCTCTCCAGCTTCCACTCGATGCCCTCGTTCTACAGCTGGGAGGAGGTCCTGGAAGCCCCAACAGATTTCGACATCGACGGCCTCGTGGTCATGTCGCGCGACCACCACCCGCCCGCAGGCAGCCTCGCCTGGCCCAACCCCAACGCACCCCAGGGCCAAGAACAAATGAAGGCCGCCGTCGCCCTCTGGCTCCCCACGCCCGGCACCGCCGACGCGAACCAGACGTTCGCGCAGTGGGCATGGAGCACGCAGGTCTTCCAGGCGATGACGATGGCCTCGCAGATCAACTTCTACCGGCGCGGCGCGGGGCAGGGCGCGCACAACCTCGGCGCGCTCGTCTGGCAGCTCAACGACATCTGGCAGGGCGTCTCGTGGTCCGCGATCGAGTACTCGGGCCGCTGGAAGGTGCTCAACTACGTCCTCGCGAGCATCTTCCAGCCCGTCGTCGCGAACCCGTTCTGGACGGCCGCGAGCGAGGCGCTCGAGCTCGTGGTCACGTCCGACCGCTGGGCGCCCGTGCAGGGCCGCGCGCAGTGGACGTGGTACGACTGGGCGGGCAACGCGCTCGGCACGCAGCGCAAGGACTTTGCGGTGCCCGCGCTGAACAACTCGGTGCTGCTCGCGCAGACGGGGCTCGCGGGCATCCTGCCGGCGGGGAAGAACGCGTCCGAGGTGTGGCTCCTGTTCAACGCGACCGCGCAGGTCGACGGCAAGACGGTCGTCAACGAGAACTACGTGCGTGCTCGGGCGTTGCCGTTAGGCGATAACTAACGTGAAGCGGACCGTGATGTGCAGTTCACGCCGGCCTCGCTCGCCGATGCGGCGCTCGTCGACCCGAAGATCAAGCTGACGCACACGGGCCCGGGCCTGACGTTCCGGCTGTCCGCGCAGGGCGGCGTCGCGCCGTGGACATGGCTCGATCACCCCGCGAGCACCGTCGGCGTGTTCGTCGACAGCGCGCGCGGCGCGCCACTCAACGCGTTCTACCTCGTGCCTGGGATCGACCGCACCGGTACGCTTCTCTCTATGTTCCGCCGTCGGGCTTGCTGGATCCTGATGCGTGCGGGTGGTGCAGTGACGTTCCAGCTGAACGCGGGGCTGTCGACGAACAAGAACCCGAGCCCGGCCGATTTTGTCGTGCGCTCGCTGTGGAATAACACGCATGTGTGAGCGCCTTGAGGTGGTCGAGTCTGGGAAAACCGATATCAAGCAATGTACTTTTATCCTTGCCCATCTTGAGCTGATCTAGTGGCGCGCGGTTTCTGTTGTTGCGAGAATTACATAGTTTTGTAGGTCAAGTGAAGGTGCGAGTTAGGTGTGAGTCCAGGAACGCATTCAACGCTGTCGAAGGGCGGTGCCATCATGTTCGACTATTTCATGGTTTCACGCTATCATTGTAGCAGAAATATGCATTATACGCGTGTAGGATACAGCATTCATACGTTCGTCACGCCAACTTTGGGCAAGCTTGTGTAACTTTGACGCAGAGCTAACACTGGCGGATGAGCTGCTCTGCGCGCTCCGAACGAGGTTTTATCGCATTCGAATTCGACAGGGTGCCTGTATGACGCCAACGATCAGCCGAGACCGCAGACCGAGTATTGAGAGCAAGGGCTACCTGATGATTTCTCCCGTGTACCGCACAGTAGGCGTCACCTCGACGCCATCCTTGACAACCTTCGACACCCTGAAAACCGACAACGACATCGCGACAGTGAGCCATGCGGTCATATCTGCAAAGTATCTTCCTATCGGGCTGCTCAGATAGTCTGCAACTAGGCCTTTAGCTGGGAGGTACATACCCGGACAGATTCTGGTTGCAAAGTGAGCTAGCATTAAAAACATAGAGTTGCGAATTGAGGCACAAAGACGCACCGCCGTCCAAATCCAAACACCCCCAGTCGAGGTTCCTGTTCTGCTGGCTTTCCGTCGACGTCCAGGAACCGCTCAGGGGAGAATTGATCGGGATTGGGGTACAGGCTGGGATCGTGCATCATATGTCTATGTGTGGACAATGATATAAATATTATCAAAACACCCGGATCGTCGAATTATGCTTACCCTACATTCGCGATGACGATGCTATTCTTTGGGATGAAGTAGCCCCGGTGGGTGTCGTCCACCACCGTCCGGTGCGGTGCGGCTTCAGTTTCGGGTTAGCACGTATCTCCACGGACACCAGGACAGACGCACCAGTCGGTGTTATACATGCCCATCTCAGTAGTTCGCTCACAAGGGGGCTGACATACGGGAAGGAGTCATGATCAGCGAGGGTCGGGAGTCTGTCGCTGCCGATGATGCGGTCGATCTCGTCCTGAGCCTTGCTTTGCACTTCCGGGAAGAGCGTCATGGCGAGGAAGAACGAGCGTAACAGCGATACGCCCTATTATGTGCGTGCAGGTCAATAGACCGTAGTCTCTCCCCGAGGTCGGACCAAACACGTACTGTATCAGAGCCACCTACAGGATATAAGTGCGTGCGGTTTTCAAGAAAAAAAACCGGACCCACCAGCAAAGGGGAGCTGGCTGCCCACTTGAGGCTGTGTTCTCCTTCAGCGGGCGTCTCTCCTTCCATATTGTGAGATACGAAAGACGGTTCCGCGATACCCTGTGCTAGGGCCAAGACGGTAAATATTATTCCCCAAAGTGACGAGGCGAACATACCATCTGCTTCTTCGTCCACTGGAACGGTGTTTCTATCATATTCACGTTTACTTCACGCATGTTGACTGCGGTCCTCTTGAATCCGGCCCCAGGGAACCATGCAGGTATATGTTTCACTATCCCAGAAAGTGAGATCTTCAATTAAATTTGTCGGAAAAACGAGTATGCGTACGGGAAGGAATGATATCGACCAAGTATACCCCAGGCTTCCCAAGTTCGTCAAGATGATTCATGAATTGATCGGCAAGCAGGACGAATGTATCATTTTCTTCGAGAACCTAGTAGCCATACGTGGCCATGATAATGATGGCACCTACGGAGCTACGCGACCAAAAGATGTAAGTAATCAGGACACTATAGACGACTGAGCACTTACTGACGAAGAGTCTCCTCCATCTTCGTCTTGTCTTGACTCAGCGCCTTCGAGAACTTGCGGATGTGCGATTCGAAGAGTCCAACATATCTCTCGAGTTCTGTTCGCGTGCCGATGGCCTTGTGCGCGAACCTGCGCATCTGCTCGAAGCGTTGGTTATACGGATGAAGGCCAAGCGTATCCGCGAACCTAGCGAGTTCACCCATGCGCGAGGCTGGTCGTTCCGAGTAGATCGAGCTCTTCTTGTCGAGCATCTCATTCGCGATGGAAATGTCGTTAAGGATGACGAGAGGTTGGCCAGCTACTTCGACGTAAACCATATCGCCTAAAATCGGACGTTCAAGTAACAGAAAGGAGGAAGAGGGTGATAGAGCGGCGCAACATACAATTGAGCCCACTTCGAGTATGCTTGTGTGAGATTCTCTTTTGGTGCTTCGAGCAAGTTCCCAAACAGAGGCCACCGCTTCGGCTCAGGAGGAAGCGGGAAAGGGGGCCTCTTCCTGAAGAATTTGCGAAGTATGGCGGACCCAACGAGGAGAATGAGGAGATGAAGAAGCAAACTTGGAAAATCCAGGTTCCTGTCAGCCGAAAAACGGTGCTATGAAAACTAGAGACCGCATCGCCATCTGGATCTTTTATGCATCAGTATGGAGCACTAGTCCCCACAGCGCGCAGGCCAAACACTTTCCCGGCTTTAGCCAGGTTGACTGAGATAACTCCCGAGTGCAATGGAGTGCATATGATGCATGAGACGATTGAAGTGGAGATACGATACTGTGTTTGATAGCGAATCGTCGTCGGATAGCAGCGCCCCGGCATGGAACAGATACCGATGTACGCCGAGAAGGTATGGAAGCGGTAGAGCGCCCTCAAACGGACGCCCTCCGTGGCGTCCAGCCGAACGAGCGATGCGAGGCGCTTGGGAAAGCAGCTCCAACGGCGACGTGGCTGGTGTGTAAACTGAACAGTGGATGATATCAGTGGATGCCAGCAGCCGCGGCACCTTGCGGCGCGGCACGTGGACTGTGAGAAAACATAACCAAAGTCAGACTGACATAAATCAGCGATCTCTGCGGTGCCAGAGCCCAAACGTCAGCTCGGAAACAATTCAAGGATATATTCTGCGCGCGCGGATGCATAATCTACCGAACATATTTATTTCATCCTCACTTCTCTGCGTATTTGGAGTGCCATACCAGAACTAAAACTGGAGAATGAGCTGCTCTGCACGCGCCGACCGGGGCTTGATGTCGCACTCAAAGTCAACCGGATGCCTGTTTGAAGTGGTGGCCAGTACTTAGAGACACACTGGTGCGGCACACTGCTTACCTGATGGCAATCCCTGTGAATTGCACGCTGGGCGTCACTTCAACGCCGTCCTTCGTAACCTTCGATACCCTGAACACCGATAGCGTCGCGGCGATTGTCAGCCACGCGACTGTATCTGCAAATTGTCGGCCTGCAGAATCGCTCAGATTATCTGTGGTATAGATACCTGAAAGCAGACGAGGACGTACCAGGACATATGCTGGTATCGAGTAGTTAGTAAAGCGGAATTCCATGTGTCAAGTCCTGGTCAGACGAGACGCACCGTCGTCCAAATCCGAATGCGCATATCCTGGGATCCTGCTCTGCCGACCTCCCATCAGTCTCAAGAAACCTCTCCGGGGAGAACTGTTCAGGGTTGGAGTATACACTCGGGTCGTGAAGCATGTACCTAGCTCAAGGAGGTACGAAGTAAGCATACAGTAAAGAGCCAGAATTACCAACCAGACGTGCCATGTATTTGCGATGACAATAGAACCCTTTGGGATGTGATAGCCTCTGTGTATGTCATCTACCGACGCCTTATGAAATGCTCCTCCAGACCATTATCAGGCTGTCTCGCTTCAGGTTACGGTGGACTCACCGATCGGCGTCACCGCTGCCCACCGAATAAGTTCGCTGAATAGTGCATTGACATATGGAAGATTGTCGCGGTCAGCAAGGGTCGGAAGCCTGTCGCTTCCGATGGCGCGGTCAATCTCAGTCTGCGCTTTGCTTTGCGCGTCGGGGTAGAGCGTCATAGCAAAGAAGAAGCATAGTAACGTTGAGGCGTTCTGTTGAGTCCATCAGCAAGCGAGTACGTGTACGGGACTCGGAATGTCACCAGCTGTATCGGATCCACCTGGGAAAATCAGCATAGCGAAGAGTGGTTAGATCGGACGTTCTACACACCAGCGAATAGGGAGGCAGCGGCCCATTTCAAACAGTGTTCCTCCTCCTCATCGAGCACCCTTCCTTCCATGTTGAGAGAGACGAGAGACGGCACTGCCTTACCCGTACTCTGGGAGACGCTTGAAAGGCATATTCACCTCAAACGAGAAGACACACCATTTCATTTTTCGTCCACTTGAATGGATCCTCCGTCATTTTGACGATACCTTCGCGCACCTTGGCCGCATATCTCTTAAACCCAGCACCAGGAAACCATGCAGGGATGTATTTGACTATCCAGGAATGAGCTCACAAATCCCGAGGTGCGGGTAAAGGCGCTCACGAGCAGAATGAGATCCACTAGGTAAGCCCCAGGGTTGATGACTTCGTTGAAATCCTCCATCACAACATTCGCGAGGTTGATGAATGGATCGCCCTTCTCAAGGACCTCGTAGCCATACGTGAGAAGAATGATAATAGCCCTATTGTACTGGTTCGGTGCACATGCCATGAGTGCCAGCGCTGGCCTGAGAGACCGCTGCTTACTGACGGATAGCCCCTCCAAGTTTTCTGGCTCTCGATTGAGCGCTTTGAGGAAACCGAGGGCGTGGGCTTCAAGCAGTTGGGCGTGCTTCTCAAGTTCACTGCGCGTCCCGATGGCCCTATGGATGTACTTGCGCATTTGTTTCAAGCCCTGATCATGCATGTCACGGAAGGGAAGAGTGTCCTCGAAACCGCAGAGTTCGCCGGCCATAGGAAGCTCGCCCGGTCCGAATACATGGGACCCTTCTTTTCAAAGATCTCGTCCGCGAGAGTGACGTCGTTGAGTATGACAATGGGCTGCCCAGCCGATTTGACATATACCATATCGCCTGAGTGGAACCACACACTCAGCGGGAAGGGAAGAGAGAACGCTTGGAAAATGCGCGTACCGTACTGCTGAGCCCACCTCGAGTACGTCTCTTCAAGGGCCTTATCCGGCATTTCGAGCAAGTTTCCGATCAAGGGCCATCCCTTTGGGCCAGGAGGAAGGGACAGCGCACGCCTCCGTTGGAGTATATACCTGAGCAGCACAAGAACGCCAGCGAAGAGAGGATAAGCTAGCGGGGGAAGGACGACATTCGTTCAGGGACTACTGCAGACAGGTCAAGGCATGTGTTGCCACCGCGGTCCTTTGAGATATATGGTTCAAGGGCGGGCTTCCCAGCCGACATGATCCGTACTCCTCACGCGCAATACGATAGCGTGCGAGTTGGAAAGGTGTCGACAAGCTTCTGCAAGGCTATAAGTTGGCATCACGGGGACCCACCGGGAAGGTGGGTAGTGCCCCGCAGAACTTAGGAGGATTGAGTGGGTCGGTGGCGTGCGTTGATGTGATGCTCAGAGCGGAACAGTACCCGACATATGTGGACTCTTGTGGAGGACACTCGAACCGCTCGAGACGAGACGAGACCCTTGGACCTGTGGATCAGCAATGTTGGGTGCGGGAGTACTGTGTCTATTTCAGGCTAATGGATGTTCGATCTGCACTAAAGCAGGGGGCGGTCAGCAGGCCGCTCAGCAAGAGAGATCCAGGTAGACGTTGTCCAGAAGCTTCTTCGAGACTTCGAGACACGGGAGCATACTGAGTGGTAACGAGGCTCTTCGAGTCACCCTTGCACCAAGAGTGGTCGTCTGTGTTCCTCGGAGTATGTAAAACTCCGCCCTCGTGAGGCGCCATGATGGGAGGGGGATCGGAGCAATCCAGCAGGAAAGCACGCTGCAAGAGGCAGAGTTATGGCACTGCGGCACCTTACGGACATGCGCGACACAGGACCGTGGTAAACTATATCCGAGGTGAGACTTACGTAGCTCAACGATCAGTTGCCTTGCAAGGTGCTTTCACGGTCATAATTGTCCCGGGCGCCTAGACTTCTCCAATCAGATGTTTTCCCTTGTTCTCACGCCGAACCGCTTCCGCCGCGCCGCTCCAGGCCGCAGCTACCAGTGTGTGCTCAGTGTCACGTCCGACACTGAACTCAAGGCTCTCAGGCTCTCAGGCTCTTGTGCTCGCTCTGCTCGGTGTCCCGTATGCAACTGTGGGGCTTTTCGGCCTGGGGCTTACTGAGTCAATATCCAGGCCCGAACCAGTCTTTGATCCACCCGATGAAGCATCTTTGTGCGTCTCAATTGTGCCCCTTGTGCATCTTTATTCCCAGTGCGTTCGTGCTCACTAGCATTTCCCGATCACCTCAGGCTCCTCCTGCATGCACTGACAGTGTTCCAGCGCATCGCGGACATCATATAGCGCAAATCTACGGCCCGTGACGCCACCCCGCCTCACTCCTACGACACACTCACCACCGGAGCATCGCCATCTTGCCAGGTCCCTGCTAGTCTGGTGATAGCTCCTATCTTGAAGGCAATTCCTCTCTGTGTGTCGACCTGGACAACGAAAACCCGATACAATTCCGCACTGTACGACTCTGTCACCACAAGCAACGAAAGCCGCTACGCTGCCGCCACCAGGAACCTCACTTAGCAACGCAGAAGTGACTAATGACGGGGTGCGTCAACGCACGCCACACTACAACGCAGGTTTGCTCAAGCAAGTGTGATTCCAGGGACCAGACCGAGGGCGGTGAGCCCGTCCTCTTGTCGTATCTGATGCTCCCGGCACCGCGCCGTCTTGCTCATGACACTTCTGTAGTACATAAGGCTTTTAATGCACACTTTACCACGATGCCGTGTTCGTCAGAGCGCAGCGGCATTCCCAGACGAGGGTGGCAGCCCTGGCCTCATGCTACCCCCTGTTGAATATACGTCAATTCGCGGCAAACGCGCAGCGTTTGCACGTCGTAAATACAACCATTTTATACTACTGAGCGTCCGTAATAAATCTACAGTGATTGGGTGCTGCACACGCTTGAGAACCGCGTGCGCGCGACACCTGCAAACGGCGAGTGCGGGGAGAGTTCAGCCACACGCGCTGCGCGCGCGATCCGATTCAACCGACACCTCCACCATCGTACGTGCAGCGCCCCCTTCGCATCTTCAGGCAGTGCTGCGTGCTGCCTTAAGTCACCGCCCACTCCCCATTAGATCCTGAGCTTATCATTCGGGAACGAGGTCATGGAGGTGCGTGATCACATTGGAGTGGCGACGAGAGTAACGGAAAGAGGGAATGAAACACGAAACTGCTATTCAATACTGTACTCTACATCTTTATCACCGAGGCTGGCCAAAACATACTCACCAGACCGCGGTCGACGTCGGGTTGTATGTACGATGACTGAAAACTGAAATTCACGGCTTGTGCTGAGTACTACGTACGCACATGAAACAACTCACAACGCCGAGGAAAGCAAAGGCACATGCCGCCGCAGGCGGCTCTTCTCAATCGAAGACAATCCCGGAAACGGTTCAAGAATATATTCTGCACGGATGTATATATGTATCTACCGGATGGATACGACTTCGACCGTACTTCTCTGCGTGAAGGGTCATACCAGGATTAAGACTGGATAATGAGCTGCTCTGCACGCGCCGACCGAGGCTTGATGTCGCACTCAAAGTCAACCGGACGCCTGTTCGACGTGAGTGATCAGCAGAGGCACACTGGCGCGACACACTGCTTACCTGATGACGTTCCCTGTGAATTGCACGCTGGGCGTCACTTCAACGCCGTCCTTCATAACCTTCGATACCCTGAACACCGACAGCGTCGTGACGATTGTCAGCCACGCGACTGTATCTGCAAATTGTCGGCCTGCAGAATCGCTCAGATTATATATAGACCCCTGTAAGCAGACAGGGACGTACCGGGACATATGCTGGGCGTTACGGGATCAAGTTGTTAGTAAAGTAGAATAACATGTGTCAGACCCCGGTCAGATGAGACGCACCGTCGTCCAAATCCGAATGCGCATATCCTGGGATCCTGCTCTGCCGACCTCCCATCAGTCTCAAGGAACCTCTCTGGAGAGAACTCTTCAGGATTGGAGTATACGCTAGGGTCGTGAAGCATGTGCCTATCCCGAGGTACGAAGTAAGCATACTATAGAGAACCAGAACCACCAGCCAGACGTACCATATATTCGGGATGACAATAGAACCCTTTGGAATGTGATAGCCTCTGTGTATGTCATCTGCCGACACCTTATGAGGCACCCCTACAGACTGTCATCAGACAACTTTGCTTCAAGCTACGGTGGACTCACCGATCGGCGTCACCACTGCCCACCGAATAAGTTCGCTGATTAGAGCATTGACATATGGAAGGTTGTCGCGGTCAGCAAGGGTCGGAAGCCTGTCGCTTCCAATGACATGGTCTATCTCAGCCTGAGCTTTACTTTGCGCGTCGGGATAAAGTGTCATGGCGAGGAAAAAGCATAGCAATGTCGTGGCGCTCTGTTGAGCACTTCGGGTAAGCTAGCATATGGCTAGAACCTGGAGTGCCACCAACCGTATCGGAGCCGCCTAAATAGATCAGCATAGTCAAGAGAGCTTAAAGTGAATCACGTGCGCACCGGCAAACAGGGAGCTAGCAGCCCATTTCAAAACGTGTTCCTCCTCGTCGCTGAGGGTCTTCCCTTCCATATTGAGAGAGATGAAGGATGGTAGTGCGTTGCCGGTAGCCTGGAAGAAATGGATATAATGAACGTATTTGTTTCAAGCGGAGGGAGCTCACTATCATATTCTTCGCCCACTTGAATGGAACCTCTGTCATGTTTACGTTGTCTTCGCGCATCTTGGCTGCATATCTCTTGAAGCCAGCACCTGGAAACCATGCAGGGATGTATTTGACTTCCCCGAAATGAGAGCGCGGTGTCAAGAGGGTAACGAAGAGACTCACGAGCAGGGATAGCATCGACTAAGAACGCCCCAGGCCTGACGACTTCGTTGAGATTACTCATCGCGATATCCACGAGGCGGACGAATGTATCTCCACTCTCGAGGACCTCATAGCCATATGTCATGAGGATGATGATAGCCCCTATCGAACTAGTTTTGGGCGTATATGAGCATGTGGGCGCTGTGGGAAGGCAATCACCTACTGGCGAATAACAGCGTCCGGGTCTTCTGGTTTTTGACTCAGCGCTTTGATGAAATCGTGGACGCGGGCTTCAAATAATTGGGCATGTTTCTCGAGTTCTCTGCGCGTTCCAATGGTCTTATGTATATGCTTGCGCATCTGTGTGCAGTTCTGGTTATATGGGTGGAGGCCAAGAGTATCCCCGAAACCAGCAAGCTCGCTGGCCATAGGGTGGCTCGGCCGGTCCGAATATAATGAACCTTTCTTGTCAAAAATCTCGTTCGCGAGAGTGACGTCGTTGACTATGACGATGGGCTGCCCAGCCGATTCGACGTAGACAATCTCGCCTGATGGAATCATACATTGAGCGAGGAGAGAGAGCGGAGACATATCATGCGTACCATACTGCCGAGCCCACTTTGAGTATGTCTGTTCGAGAGCATCCGTCGGCATTTCGAGCAAGTTACCGATCAGGGGCCATCCCTTTGGACCAGGGGGAAGAGGCAGGGTACTTCTCCGTCGGAGCACATACCTAAGCAGTATGAGGCTGCCAGCGAGGGCGAGAGGGTAAGCTAGCAAGGGAAAGGATGTCATCGTTTGCGGACTGCCGCAGGTGAATTGGACGCGGGTACCGGTGTCGCCGCTACTATGACCTTTTATACATAGAAGAATGGTCCGATAGTATCAGCTGCACACTCAATGAGAGCGCGCACACGAATCCAGGGGGCGTAGCACGCTCCCGCAGGGGTATATCGCGGGAACAAGGGACCGATTCGGGGTAGTGGAGGGAGCCCCGCAGAACCGAGGACCGCCGGTTGGGCATGCTGAACTACTTTGGTGAACTGCTCAGAATTGGGGCACACCTGACACGTGTGAAGCTTGCAGGACCAATCGGCACACTTGTTCCATGGTCGACGATATCGCCAAAGACAAGGCTTCTCCGGGCTCGTAAATCTGCAGCGCGCTGGCTGACAAAAGCCGAGCGCTCAGACCCAAGTTCTTGAGCCTTCAACGTTTATCTGCGTCATTTCGGGACAATGTATGTTCAGTTGGCCGCAAGGCAAGGATCCAGCGGCACCAATCAAAGAAACAGATGGTATGACTCGGAGTCTCCGTGTTGTCCAGTAGTTCGTTCGATTCCGAAGGATGGTAACAGTGCCGTAGCTGGAAGGAGGGTGCAGCCGTAGGGCCGGAATGGCCAGACTCAGAGCGGCCTCGGCATCACGCGATGGGTGGGAGTTGTCACCTGATCGAATATCAATATATCAATCTCCGCCCTGGAGTGGCCTGAAACAACTTCGCGAGTTCTGACTGGCAGCCGCCGTTGTTTCTCGGCATCTGAACACCGTTCCTTCAATTTTTTTGCTATCAGCAATCCGGATGCTATTGCGAATGTGTCGTGATGGGGTTATTGTCCGAGCGGACAAGCGTTGTGCGAGCATTGGGTCAGGTGTCTCAGAGTCTGTGCTTATGCTGGCAGATCCCATACGGGATTGGAGCGCTCACCGTGTCCGAAACCAAAAGTGCACGACCGCAGATATTTCTCTTTTTACAAACGCGAGGAGTCTTGCGTTCGGAATGATGATAGCGTCCCTTGGGACGTGTTGCCCCGTGCGCTCGTCTCTCTCCGACATCCCGTGCAGTATCCCTGTGCAGGCCGAATCAGCCGTCACGCGTCACCTCGCCGGAGCGCATCTGGCGTACCAAGCGGCGTCACGGTGATGCAGGCCCAGCGCAGCGCTTCAGTCAGAGGTGCACCGACGTACCGAAGGCCGCCGCGGAAGTTGTCAAGCGTGAGAAGCCGGTTGCTGTCCACAACGCAGTCCGAATGCCTCTTCCTATGCTCCGCGTTAATCGTCGGGGAGGAGTACCACAGGGAAGGAGCTGTACTATAGTGCCGCAATCTACGATGCATAGATGGGTCTGAGTCGACTCGGTTTCTATGGCTTTCACCGCTGACGCGCGCGGAGAACGCGTCGCGGGTCTCGTGACCGCACATTCTAGCGCATGTGCCGCAGACGCGTGCGCCAGGCGCTGGCTCCGGTGCACCTGAGGCCGGAACGCGTTTGCGGTGCAAGGAACCAGGCGGAGTGACGTCTTGAGTGTCGTAAGTAGTTGGCGACTGGATGCGCGGTCAACCGCACGTCTGGGCGAAGTTGCTGGCAGGGCGAGGGTGTGCGTGATGGGGTGTTCCGTGGACCGCGGGCTTTATTGGTGGCGTTAACGCCGGAACGGGGCTTCTCCCCTACAGGAGAGGTAGCAGCAATGGCAGCACCAATCCAGAGAGATGACAGGGTGGGGACTAGTAAGCTGTACTTATGCTAGGTCGGAAAATGCTCATGGCGTCCGGCATGCGTCGCAAACGCTCGCAGCGGAACGCGAGTAGCCAGCGAAAATGGAACGTACCCTGTAAGCAAGGCCTCGAATTCAAGGATCCAAGTCCGTCATATGTACTCGGGCACAGCAGGCCATCTGTAGGAAACCGTGCTGCAATAGTAACACCACCATGGCCCCACAGCAGGTCACGGTGCCTAGAGTGAACTGGCGCTGCGCGGCAGTCTTCGTTGATCATGAGCAGCCGTTCCACGCAAGTTTCCACGTGCCGAGGAGTACAGTTCCGAATGGCCAATGAATCAGTGCGTGTCTGACCTTTAGCTATTCGCTGGTACGGGTTGGTGCGGGTCTGGTGGGTAAGTATATGCTTACGCGCAGATACCAGCCCCACTACGTGTGGGGCGTGCCAGAGTGCTCATGGGACGCCACGCAAAACGCCACGCCGGCACCGACGCACCGCGACAGACGAGGCTAGCACGTGCACGCGACACGTGGACTGTGGGAAGATATATTGAAAATCAGACAGCTCAGCGACGAGTCAGAGCCCAAACGTCCGAAGTTCGGAAAATAGTTCAAGAATATATTCTGCGTGGACGTATATATTTACCAGATATGTTTGAATTTTTCCGTACTTCTCTGCGCAGAGTATCACAGGTTATCAGAGCTAAGACTGGAGAATGAGTTCTTCTGCACGCGCCGACCGAGGCCTGATGTCGCACTCAAAGTCGACCGGACGCCTGGTCAATGTGGGCGATCAGAAAGAGGCACATTGGCGCAGCACACTACTTACCTGATGACATTCCCCATAAATTGCGCGCTGGGCGTCACTTCGACGCCATCCTTCATAACCTTGGACACCCTGAACACCGACAGCGTCGTGGCGATTGTGAGCCACAAAACAGTATCTGCAAACTGTCGGCCTGCAGAATCGCTCAGGTCATCTGGGATACTACCATACGCAAGCAGACGATGACGTACCGGGACATATACTGGGCGTTACGGTATCATGTTGTTAGTAAAGTGGGATTTTATGGGTCAGGCTCGGTCATATGGGACGCACCGTCGTCCAAATCCGAATGCGCACACTTTAGGGTCCTGCTCCGCCGACCTCCCATCAGTCTCAAGAAACCTCTCGGGGGAGAACTGTTCAGGGTTAGAGTATACACTCGGGTCACGTAGCATGTGCCTGGCCCGAAGAGGTACGAAGTTAGCATGCTATAGAGAGCTAGAACTACCAACTAGACGTACCATATATTCGCGACGACAATAGAGTCCTTTGGGATGTGATAGCCTCTGTGTACGTCATCGACCGACGCCTTATGAGGCGCCCCTACAGACCGTCATCAGACCGTTTCGCTTCAAGCTACGGCGGACTCACCGATTGGCGTGACCACTGCCCACCGAGTGAGTTCGCTGAACAGCGCAGCGACATATGGAAGGTTGTCTCGGTCAGCAAGAGTCAAAAGTCTGTCATTTCCGATGACGCGGTCTATCTCAGCCTGAGCTCTGCTTTGGGCATCGGGGTAAAGCGTCATTGCGAGAAAGAAGCATAGCAATGTCGCAGCACCCTGTTGAGTACTTTGGATAAGCTAGCGTATGGTTGGAGCCTGGAGTGCTACCAACCGTATCAGAGCCACCCGAACAGATCAGCATAGTCAAGAGATGTTAGAATGAATCGTGCACACCAGCAAACAGGGAGCTAGCGGCCCACTTCAATACGTGTTCCTCCTCGTAGCTAAGGGTTTTCCCTTCCATATTGAGAGAGACGAAGGATGGTAGTGCGCTTCCCGCAGACTGGAAGAATGGATAACGAGCGTATGCAATTCAAACGGAGGGGGCTCACCATCGCATTCTTCGTCCATTTGAATGGAACCTCTGCCATGTTTACGTTGTCTTCATACATCTTGGCTGCATATCTCTTGAAGCCGGCACCCGGAAACCACGCAGGAATGTATTTGACTACCTCACAATGAGAACGTGGTGTCCAGAAGATAACTAAGGCACTCACGAATGGGTATAGCATCGACTAAGAACGCCCCAGGCCTGACGATTTCACTGAAGTTCCTCATCGGGATGTCCACGAGACGGATGAATGGATCTCCACTCTCAAGGACCTCATATCCATATGTTATGAGGATGATGACAGCCACTATCAAACTGGTTTGGGGCGTGTATGTGAGTGTGAGCCCTGTTTGAAGGTAACTACCTACTGGCGAATAGCAGCGTCCGGGTCTTCTGGTCTTCGACTCAACGTTTTGATGAAGTTGCGGACGTGGGCTTCAAACAATTGGGCATATTTCTCGAGTTCGTTGCGCGTGCCGATGGTCTTATGTATATGCTTGCGCATTTGTGTACATTCCCGATCACATGGACGGAGGACAAGAGTATCCCCGAAGCCGGCAAGCTCGGTGGCCATAGGGGAGCTCGGCCGGTCTGAATATAAGGAACCCCTCTTGTCGAGCATCTCGTTCGCAAGAGTGACGTCGTTGACTATGACGATGGGCTGCCCAGCCGACTCAACATATACAATTTCACCTGATAGGATAACACATTGAGCAAGGACAAAAGAAAGAACAGAGATATATTGTGCGTACGTACTGCCGAGCCCACCTTGAGTACGTCTGTTCGAGAGCCTCACTTGGCATTTCGAGCAAGTTCCCGATCAGAGGCCATCCCTTCGGACCAGGAGGAAGAGGCAGAGTGCTTCTCTGTCGGAGTATGTACCTAAGCAGGATGAGACCTCCAGCGAGGGCGAGAGGGTAGACTAGCGAGGGCAAGGTGTCCATTGTTCGTTGACTGCCGCAGGCGAATCGGAGCCTGCGGGTACTGGCGCCGCCGTTAAGATCTTTTATAGACCGATGGTATAATAGTATTAGCACTTGCTCGACTACAGCGCGCACACGGACCTGGAGGGCGCAGCACGCTTCTGCAGAGACATATCGGGATCGAGGGCCCGATTCGGGGTAGTAGAGGGCGCCCCGCAAAACGAAGGATCGGTTGCGCATGCTGCAGTACCTGGCGAAATGCTCAGAATGTGACAGCGTCTGACACGTGTGAAGGACCATCAGCGCACTTGCTCCATGGTCGATGAGATCACCAAAGATAAGGCCCTTTCGAGCTCTGCAGAGCGCGAGCTGACAAGAGCTCGGTGCTTGACAGGTCCAAGTTCTTGAGACTTCTACATTGCATCTCCGTCTACGCCAGACAATGTAAGCTCAATTGGCCGCAGGGCAAAGGTCTGGCGGCACCAGTCAAGTCCGAAACAGACTTGATAGCCTAGAGTCCCTGTTTTATCTAACGGTTCGTTCGATTCTGAAGGATAAGGATGGTAACAGTGGCATAGCTGGATGGAGGGTCGACCTGCCCGATGCAGCCGTACCGGCATAGCCAGCCTCGGAGTGGCCACGGCATGCGATAGATAGGCCGATAGAAATCTCGCTCTCCCTGCAAAGGTGACATTGAACTCCGATCGAAGTGGGAGTACTGGAGTTGTCACTGGTCACCCGATCGACTTTCTACCTCCGCCCTGGGCCCGAAGCAACTTCACAGGTCCTCTGACTGGCGGCCACCATTTTTCTCGGCATCTAAACACCGTTCTTTGAAGTTTCTTGCTATCAGCGATCTAGATACTTTGCAAATGTCGTGACAGCGCCATTATCCTAGCGGACCTGCACGGGCGTCGGGTCAGGTGTCTATCTTTGTGCCGGCAACATACAGAATTGTAGCGCTCACTGCTATCCAAAAAACGAGCACGACGACAGTTCTTTATATTATACCTTTCTGTATAACACGAGAAGGCTTACTACGCGTTCGAGACAGCGATAGCGTCCTTTGGGACGTAGTGTCCCGTTTTCTCGTCTCTCCGACATCCTGTGCGGCACCCCTGTGCAGGCCGGATCAGCCACCATCTCGCCGGGATGCATCTAACGTACCAATCAGTATGACGCAGGCCTAGCGCAGCACTTCAGTCAGAAGCGCGTCGACGTATGGAAGGCTGCCGCGGAAGTGGTCAAGTGTGCGCGTGAGAAGCCGGTTGCTGTCCCCGACGCGATCGATCGCTTTTGTGCTCTGCGTTGGTTTCGGGGAAGAGCACCATGGAAAAGAAGTAGCTGTGAGATAATGGCCCAATGTACGATGCGCAGGCAAGTTGACTCGGTACCCTTGCGTGCACCACGGAGAAAGCACGCGTCGCAGGTCTCGTGACCGCACGTCTTGGCCCACGTGCCGTGGCAGACGCGTGCGCCGGCGTGCGGGCGTTGGCTCTGGTGCGCCTCAAGCGTGCGCGCCTCAGGCCGGGACGCGTTTGCGGCGTATGGAATCACGCGGAGCCAACGCGGAGCGACCGGTGAGCCCTGAAATCTCTAGAATGCTGTAGTTGTTGACTGGATGCGCGGTCAACCGCGCATCTGGGCATTGCTGGCAGGGTAAGGGCGTGCGTGATGACGGTGTGTTCCGTGGACCCCGGGCTAAGTTGTCGGTGGCGTTACGGCGCGGTACTTCTCCCCTACAGCAGTGGCAGTGAGACAGAGTGGGTGCTAGTATGCGCCGCTGTAATTGTGCTAGCCCGCCGGAAGATTTCTCCTGGCGTCTGGCATGCATCAACGAACTCTCAGACCGGAACGCGAGCAGTCAGCGAATATGCAACGCACCCTGCAGGCAGGGCCCCGAGGTGCTTCCAAGTCCGCAATATGTACCCGAGTACCGCAAGCCATCCGTAGGCAACCGTCCCGCAACAGTAAACACCGCCCTGGCTCTACAGCAGGCCACAGCACCTAGGGTGAAATGGCGCTGCGCAGTGTTCATTGAGCGTGGTGGAAAATGAATATTAACGGCGAGTCTCACTTCTAGGTATCCGCCAGTACGAATTCGGTGGGCACGCGCAGGCACCAATGCCGTACGTGCCAGAGCGTCCAGGTCGCCATGCGAAACCCCATGTCAGCGAGGCTCGCAGGTGCTCGCGGCAGGCCACGCTCGCGCGCGCGCGCAGACATGCGCGTCAAGGCTACGCCATGAATCGAATGGATCGGGGAGGGTTCGCGGCGTGCGGCGGGACGACGATCGCAGAACGTGGACCTGGGCTCCGGAGAATCCGGACCTCAGCAGGGCGGCGTTTTGCAGTGCGGGAGGGACAGACGGAAGAGAAGGGGGGTTCGGTCCAGGTGCGTGCCTGCGCACGCGCGGCGCGCTGAAGCAGCGCGGAGGTATGCAGAGCGCAGGCGCGCGGCAGGGCTCGGCTTTGAGTAGGATACTCCAGCGGGGTCGCCTGCAGCAGGTGATCAGTGGCGGCAGGGCGTGGTGATGCATGATGCAGGCGTGTGGAGTAGGTGAGGACATTGGAGTGGGGTTTAGTCGGGGAAAGCGCCTGCAGTACGGCTTTACGGGATGAGGACAGCGACTAATGAACGCCCGGAGAAGAGAGAGGCCCGTCGAGGGGATGGCAGAGGAATGGAAACGCGTGCGACGGTAGGAGGT
Organism: Gloeopeniophorella convolvens; assembly: GCA_022496205.1. Lineage (NCBI taxonomy): Eukaryota > Fungi > Basidiomycota > Agaricomycetes > Russulales > Gloeopeniophorella > Gloeopeniophorella convolvens. Next base: position 416,733 of record WTXD01000012.1, on the reverse strand, counting down.
GCAACTGTACTGGCGGCTGCGAGACGGCCGAGACAGACGGGATGATAGTCGTCTGTACTTATTCCCCTTCCCCGGAGAATGCAAAACTCCGCTCTCGTGAGAGCTCGTGAGGCGCCGATGGGACGGACTACACATCACTCCCTCACTTCGACCCCGCGTGTGCTCGATATCCAGTGGACGGACGGACAGATGGATGGATGGTATTCTTCGAAACGTACGCTAAAGAGGAGGACAATCCGAGAAAAATGCAGCAGAATAAATATACAGACACGACTCTCGGGACACGGGACGCGGACGCCGGAGGCGACCGGTACCGGTAAGCAACCAGCCCCCCGTCCGCGACGCACAACCGACACCGACGACGACGACAATCCTCCACAACCAAAACCAAAGCCTAAAAAAAGGAAAGGAAGGATACCTCGCACCACAACAACAGCAGTAAAAAAAAAAAAACGAATAAAAAGTGGGAAAAAACCACCTCGAACTGTCCGTGAACGACAACGCAAAGTGGAGTAAACGTGTGAGGACGCCCCAAGCCTAAGATACGACGTGACTGCTGAAGAATAATAAGGATGCGCTGCGATTGCTTGCGTGCTTGCTGACTGATGTCCGTGCTGTATAAATGGATGCCGTACCGTCGCGGAGGAACCGAGGTGTGTGTGTGGGAGGAGGGAGGGGTAGCGCGCGGGAAATCCGACGGAAAGTCTTGAGGGCGGCGGGCGACAGCACAAAAACGACGACGACGACGATAAGTGATAAATTACGTCCGCCCACCCGCGGACTCCTTGCGCTCGCGCCCCGCCGCAGAGGTATCAGGCGCCCCGTGCGCGTGCGGCTGCAACGCCTCGGCGATCCGGCGCACCCACGCATCCGCGCCCGCGCCGTCCTCCGCGACAAAGAAGCCCGACTTGCCCGTCTGTGCGCCCGGATCACCATCAGCCCCGCGCAACCGCACACAACGCAGCGCAAGCACGCACCGTGAGCACGACAAACTCGCGCGCGCCGCGCCGCTCGACGCCCGTGACGACCTCGCCCGCGCGCTTCCCCGGCGCGCCCGGCGCACCGGGCAGCACAAACGTAGCCTTGACGCCCACGCCCGGCGCGCGCGCGCCCTTGAGCGGCTTGAGGCACACGAGGCGCGCGCTCGTCAACGCGAGCTCGCGCACCTTGGGCTTGCGCTGCGAGACGGGCAGCGGGAGCAGCAGGCGCGACGTGCGGCGCTTTAGCGCGGTCTCCTCGACGCGCGCGTGGTGCAGCATGCGCTCGCCCGCGGCCAGCACCGACGTCCTGCGCCGCGTCAGCACCGAGCCTGATTCGACCCAAGGCGGAAGAGGGGCGCACCAGTCGGGCGTGTCGGGCGCCGGCGCGGCAGGGGCGGGCGCGGCGGGCGTCGGGCTGCGCGTGCGTAGCCGCCCGCGGTGGATGCCCATCGCCTCGAGCGCGGCGCCGAGCTTCTCGACGGGGCTCCCGTCCGAGGAGCTTGTCGCGTACGAGTCGCGCACCCCACGCGGTACACGCAATGGCAGCACGCCTGCTGTCTCGGCCTCCTCCGCACCGTCCGCACCGTCCGTGCTCGTACTCTTGGCGCTCGCGCGGGCGGGCGACTTGTCTTTCCCATTGATCATCGCGGGAGGTGTGTGGAGGGGCGCAGGCGCCGCGATGGCGTCGGCAACTGTGTCGATGCCTGGCAGCGCCGCGCCGACTGTGCGCTCGCTGCGCGCGTCCTCGACATCGCCGTTCCCGTTCACCACCGGCGCGTCCCCGACCCCATCCGCATCCTCGTCCGGCAGCGCCTCGCGCGCATAGTCCGGCATCTCGCCGTGCGGGCCGATGTCCTCGGGCGGCACGGCGGGCGGCGACGCGAATGCGACGGAAGCGGGTGACGGCACTGCAGCGTCGTGCGCCCACTCGATGCCGTCGTCGCCCGGCGGCTCGCCGACGAGCTCGTCCCACGCCGCGCCGACGTCGTCCCATTCGGCGTCGCCGGGCGGCGCGATCTCTCGCCGTACGAGCCCCACCTCGAGCGGCGGCGCTGGGTCGTCCCAGAGCGTCGCCCACCGCACGGATGCGAGGAACGGGTGCGCGCGCAGCGCGTCCATCGAGTGCGCGCTGCCTGGCGGGCCGGCGCCGAGCCGCTCGAGCGGGTCGCGCACCAGGAGCCGCCGGACGAGGTCCGCCGCATCCGCGTCAAAGCCGTCCGGAAAGGTATAGTCGAGCTGCTTGATCTTCTGCCAGGTAAGGTACTCGGAGAGACCCTGGAACGCGAAGCGCCCCGCGATCATCTGGTATAGTACGCATCCGAGCGCCCACAAGTCCGAGCTGGCCCGCGCGGTGCGTCAGCAGCAGCCTAATGGCACGGCGCGGCGTGGCGCACCTCTTGCTCGTCTCGTTTGCCTCGAGTAGTTCGGGCGAGACGTACTGCGCCGTGCCGACGAACGTTTTTGTCGCGCGCTCGGCTGCGGAACAAAGCGCGTCGCGCGTGAGAGGGTGAGTCCATGCGCGTGCGGGTGGGCGCGGAAACGCACCTGGCACGTCGATCAGCTTGCCCGTGCCAAAGTCCGTGACGCGGATCCGAAAGTCGTCGTCGAGCAGCAGGTTCTCCGGTTTCAGGTCACTGAGTAGAGCGATGACTAAGCAGGCCGCCCGCGCGCGCGCAGGCAGGGGAAGGGCGTACCGATGAATGACGCCGCGCGAGTGCATATAGTCGAGCGCGTCGATCAGCTGCGCGGTGTAATACCGTGCGCAGGCGGTCGAGAGGGAGCCCATGCGCGATATTCGGCTCTGGAGCTCGCCATTGCGCGCGAGGTCGAGGACGAAGTCTGCATCGGCCCGGCGGTCAGCGCACTGTGGGAACGCGCGGTACAAATATAGACAGAACGCAGCGCGCTTCTGTAGGGAAGTCCATGTCCAGGACACGGACAGCGTAGCACACCTCGAGAAGCACGGCCAAAGGCGGCATACGCGACAACGCGCGCAATTAGCGCGAAGAATTTTTCAACGCGGGGGCCACCGTGATCGGACAGCATGCCGTGAGCGGGGCCTGCGCGCGCGCGGTGGGACAGAGGCACGAAGAGGCGAGACGAGGCATGCGCATGGCGCGATCGCAGGGGTGCGCGTCCACGCAGGGCCACAGCCTCTGCGGCGCGTGTCCAGCCGAGCACAGGTACGATCTGCCCTACGCGCGCGCGGGAACCGGGAAAAGTAAGGGACTCACAGAGACTCCAGTCGTCCTGGAATGCCCAGTGGAGGCGTACGATGCCTGGATGACCCGAGCCGAGGCGGACGAGGGTATTCTTCTCGGCGAGAGCGGTCTGGAGTTTGTTGTTGCGCTTTAGATGGCCCTTGTCGAGGACCTTGATGGCGTACTCCTGCCGTGTGTCGCGATGGGTGCCATGCATCACCTGTGGATACGTGTGATGCGCGTGTGAGCAGGGCAGTGCGCGTGCGCGGGGCAGGGCACATACGGTGGAGTAGGAGCCCTCGCCGAGGATATCGCCAAACTCAAAGTCCTCCGCGGAGAGGCGGGCGTTGGCGGAGCTGCTGCGAGACTTGGACTTGGAGTTGGCACGGGAGCGGCCGACGGGGGAGTCTGGGGGCTGCTCAGCGATGCCGAGTTCGCGGGTGATATAGGCGGGTGGGCGCGAGGCCTTGGGAGTAGGGGGGCCGCCAGGGCTCCTTGATCTGGGGGAGGAGAAGGTACGTATTGGGCGGGGGCGAGCGGGAAGGAGGAGGGAAGTCGTGGAGCTAGAGGAAGAAGAGGAAGAGATGACGGAAGCATTCCTGCTCAGGTCTGCGAGGGAGGGCTTGTGCGAGGGAGGCTCCGGAGAGGGTGTTGCAGACTCGACGGTGATCATCCTTGTCCTGGTTCACGGTCGATGCGAGAGGAGAGTTGAGTGCAGAGAATTGAAGCAAAGTTGGCAGATGGCCTCGCAGTCCCAAGGATCACGTGATGCAGAGTCAGGCCGCAAAAACTTTGAGCAAGTGCGGTGCGCCACGGTTGATTGTGAGAAGGTTCAGAGAGAAAATGCGCTGTGAGGACGGGGAGACGTGGCCAACAGAATGTCCAATGAGCGGGCGGAGGAATAAGCGGAGACAACCCCACATCATTCGCGTCTTTGGCTGCGAGGGCCCAGACCCGGGACCGCCACGAGCGACACGATCCACTCTCCTATGCGTCATCATCCGTTCCATCCCATTCCGTCTGTCTCGGCCATCTTTACAGCTGCCATGCCAGCTGCGCCCCTCATCGCCGCACGCATTATTTCCATTCCTCTGCCATCCTCTCGGGCCTTCTGCTCTTCTCCGGGCTATTATGAATCGCTGCCCCAGACTTATACGGCATGCACTTTCCCCAACCAAGCCCCACGCTAATTTCCCCACCTACCCCGCACACCTGCATTCATCGACATCACCGGAACCACGCCCCATGCTGTCAACCTCCAGGCAGCCTGCCGGAGTACACTCCCCCCGTAGCCGAGCCCTGCCGCGCCCCTGTACATCCGTCCGCTCCACGGCGTGCATGCGCAGGCACGCGCCTGGACCGGACCCCCTTCTCTTCCGTCTGTCCCCGCCGCGCCGCACTGCAATCCACCGCCGTGCCGAGATCCAGACTTTCCGAAGCCCAGGTCCACGTTCCGCGATCCCGTCCCGCCGTCCGCCGCGAACCGTCCCCGATCCATTCGATCCGTGGCGCAGCCTGTCTGCACGCGCGCGTTCAGTACATTGCCTGCTGCGAGCGCCCGATCGCGAGCCTCGCCGGCGTGGGGTTTTGGACGGCGACCTGGGCACTCTGGCACGCCCATACACATACAGCATCGGCGTCTGTACGTACCCACCGAATTCGTACCGACGGATACCTAAAAGTTAGACAGTAGTTAGACTCGCAATTCATTGTCCATTCGGAGCTCTACTTCTCGGCACGTGGAGCGGCTTCCCATCATGATCAACACCCGCTGCGCAGCGCCGTTTCATTCTAGGCGCCGTAGCCTTCTGCGGGGCCAGGGCGGCGTTTGCTGTTGCAGCACGGTTGCCTACATATAATTCGCTGTATCACGGGCTCGGAACTGTTTCGGGGCTGCCGTGCACCTTCCCGGCTTACAGGGTACGTTGCATGTTCGCTGACTGCTCGCTCCGTTCCGAGCGTTCATTGGTGCATGCTGGATGGCATTAGAAATCTCCCGGCCTATTAGCACGGTTACAGCAGTGCCTCCTATTACCCACCCTGCCATCTCGCCGGATTGGTGCCATCACTGCTGCTGCTGTAGGGGAGGAGTCCCGCGCCGCAACGCCATCAATAAAGCCCGCGGTCCACGGAACACACCGTCATACATGCTCCGCTCTGCAACAAAGAGGCTCACAGCTGACCTTGGTCACTATCCAATATCTCCTACGTCACCCCAATGCACTACACCGTAGACCCGCTCCGGCCTGAGGCACGGACGCCTGGCACGCGCACTGGAGCAAGCAAGCGCCGCCCATTGGCCGCATGCGCCGTCGCGCCCCGCGTCCGCGGCACGTGGACCAGGACGTGTGGTCACGAGACCCGCGACGCGTGCTGAGTCGACTCGCCTACGCATCGATCGTACCATAGATCAGAGCAAGTTTCCAGGAAACTCTCGCCATGACCCAGCAGTATGCGCTGACCCAGAAGAGTTCTCCCCGGAACGGTTTCCTGCATCCGACGGCAAGGTTCCAGAGAAGGATCTGCGGTCGCGCGCATTTGGCTTTGGGCGGCGGGCGGTAAGCACTACAACCTTGTATGCCGTCACATACACAGGTATCTGACCCAATGCACGCACAGCGCCTGTCCCAGTGCGTCCAGGCTCGCTTTATTCTGTTCGCTGAACATCTTGACAGGCCAGCTGTTCACGGATGTTGTGATATGGCTTATCGCGGCGAAGACACTGGCGGCGTTCCATATATCTCTGAACGCTTACGGGGGTCTTGTCAGGTGAGCATGAAACCGCGCCGGTGTGCCTCCTGCAGGGGTCCGGAAGAGCTTGAGTACGACATGCCGCCACGACAGGCCCAGGCGGAGATCCCCATTCTTTTTTGTTGGCAGGTAGCTGAGGCGGTTTGGGGTTTCATAACGTTGACTGCGGGCGACTAGGATTCAAGATGTCGCGACATATTCTAATAGCATCGGGATTACTGATAGCAAGAGAATCAAAGAACGGTGTTCAGATGCAGAAGAACAACGGCAGTTGCCATCAGAGAAGGTCAGAGACTGGCGAAGTTGCTTTTCGGGTCGCTCCGGGGCGGAGACCGAATTTCGATCAGGTGACGGTCCCTCCAAGTTGCACCTCGCGTGGGGGACGAAATTTCCATCATCTTGTCTATCGCATGCCGACACCGTTTCGAGTCTCGCGGTTCCAGCACGCCTGCATCTGGCGAATCGACCCTCCGTCCAGCTATGACACCATTATTATCAAACGAACCATTGGATAACACATGAGGACTCCGAGTCATAATGTCTGTTTCTTTGACCATGGAGCGAGTGCGTTGATCGGTTCTTCACACGTGGTAGACGCTGTCCCACTCGAAGCCATGCCATGCCTCTCATTTCTGCGGGGCGCTCTCCACTTTCCTGAATGGGTCTTTCGATCCCGCTGTATCTCTGCAGAAGCATGCCACGCCCTCCCTAGATTCGTGCGTGCGCTCTCATAGTGTGCAGCTGATACTATTGAGCCGTTGCTATAAAAGGTCGCAGCAGCGACGCCAGTACCCGCCTCCAGTTCGCCTGCGGCAGTCCGCGAACAATGACACTATTGCCTTGCTAGCCTACCCTCTCGCCCTCGCTGGCGGTCTCATACTGCTTAGGTATATACTTCGACGGAGAAGCGCCATTCCTCTTCCCCCTGGTCCGAAGGGATGGCCTCTGATCGGGAACTTGCTCGAAATGCCGAATGATGCTCTCGAACAGACATACTCAAGGTGGGCTCGGCAGTATGGTACACATGACATCTCCGCTCTCTCTTCCCGCTCTTGCTCAATGTGTGATTCCGTCAGGCGACCTTGTCTACGTCGAATCGGTCGGGCAGCCCACCGTCATAGTCAACGATGTCACTCTCGCGAACGAGATGTTCGAAAAGAGGGGTTCCTTATATTCGGACCACCCGCCCAACCCTATGGCTGGCGAGCTTGCCGGTTTCGGGGATATCCTTGACCTCCTCCCATATAACCGGAAATGCGCACAAATGCGCAAGCATATACATAGGACCATCGGGACGCGCAATGAACTCGAGAAACATTCCCAATTGTTTGAAGCCCGCATCCACAATTTCATCAAAGTGTTGAGTCGAAAACCAGAAGACCTGGGTGCTGCTATTCGTCAGTACGTGATTGCCTTCCCACGGTGCTCACACTCACGTATACCCCAAACCAGTTCGATAGGGGCTATCATCATCCTCATGACATATGGATATGAGGTCCTCGAGGATGACGATCCTCTCGTCCGCATCGTGAGTATCGCGATGAGGAATTTCACCGAGGTTCTCAAACCTGGAGCCTACTTAGTCAATGATATCCCTGCTCGTGGGTGCCTTCGTTCCCCTTTGAACGGTGTGTTCTCATTTCGGGACAGTCAAGTACATCCCTGCATGGTTTCCTGGTGCTGGGTTCAAGAGATATGCAGCCAAGATGCGCGAAGACAACGTAAACATGACAGAGGTTCCGTTCACGTGGGCGAAGAACGCGATAGTGCGCCCCCAGACAAATACGCTTAGTATCCATTTTCATTTCTTCCAGGCTACGGGAAACGCACTACCGTCCCTCGTCTCTCTCAATATGGAAGGGAAAACCCTCAGCGACGAAGAGGAACACGTGTTGAAATGGGCTGCTAGTTCCCTGTTTGCCGGTGTGCATGCAATTCATTCTAACTCATATTGACTATGCTGACATGTCTAGGTGTCCCTGATATGGTTGGCGGCACTCCAGGTTCCAACCATATGCTAGCTTATTCGAAACATTCAACAGAGCTCCATGTTGCTGTCCTTCTTTCTCGTCATGACACTTTACCCCAACGCGCAAAGCAAAGCTCAGGCTGAGATAGACCACGTCATCGGAAGCGACAGGCTTCCAACCCTTGCTGACCGCGACAGCCTTCCGTATGTCAACGCGCTGTTCAGCGAACTCATTCGGTGGACAGCGGTCGTCCTAATCGGTGAGTTCCCCGTAGCTGCAAGCGAGACGGTCTGATAGCAGTCTGTAGGAGTGCCTCGTAAGGTGTCGGCAGATGACATACACAGAGGCTATCGCATCCCAAAGGGCACTCTCGTCATTGCGAATATATGGCACGTCTAGTTGGTGTTTCTAGTTCTACAATATGCTTATTTGGTACCTCCTCGGGCTAGGCACATGCTACGCGACCCGAGCGTATACTCCAACCCTGAAGAGTTCTCCCCAGAGAGGTTTCTTGAGACTGATGGGAGGTCGGCGGAGCAGGACCCCAGGGCGTGCGCATTCGGATTTGGACGACGGTGCGTCTCATCTGACTAGGATTTTACACATGACATCCCGCTTTACTGACAACTTGATCCCAGCATATGTCCCGGTACGTCCTCGTCTACTTACAGGGAATCATATCCCAGATAATCTGAGCTATTCTGCAGGGCGACAATTCGCAGATACAGTTCTGTGGCTCGCGATCGCCACGATGTTGTCGGTGCTCAGGGTGTCGAAGGTTACGAAGGACGGCGTTGAAGTGATGCCCAAAGTGCAATTCACGGGGAACCTCACCAGGTAATGCGTCGCGTCAATGTGCCTCGTTCTGGTCACCCACATCGCACAGGCGTCCAGTCGGCTTTGAGTGTGACATCAAGCCCCGGTCGGCGCGTGCGGAAGAACTCATTCTCCAGTTTTAGCTCTGATAATCTGTGACCCTCGGTGCAGAAAAGTGTGGACGAATTCAAATGTATATGTTAGGTATATACGTCTGTGCTGAATATATTCTTGAGCTGTTTCCGAACTAATTAGTACTCGGGGCTTTCGACTCAACCAAGGGAGTCACTGAGCTATGTCTGCATCATATGCCCTGGGGCCGGTTTCAATCAGCGTGCGTGAAGTCAACGTCAACATGACATAAATATCGTTTCAGTCGACGGAGAAGCAGATGGCGGGTTCGCCTCACTGTGGAGAATCATGCTTGCGGCCTTGGCTTTAGGCATTAGACTGGTGACCGAGTCTCTACACGACGTTGACGATGGCAAGCATGTACCGTGTATAGAGACTGGGAGGATTCGGGGTGGCGTGGCAGGGAGTTCCGCTATCGTGTAGATTTCATCGGGCAGTCACGCAATGTGACGATGTTTGGCTGCCTTTGGCAGCTGTCATCCGCTTTCGGCGTCGGAGGACTCGGATTGAAGGGGACATGCCCAGTGTCAGTTCGCTGGCAAGCGTTGTGGATGTATGCGTTCCGCGTTGTAGCTTCCTCTCTTTAATCATAAGTACCCTTGGGCACTCAGATACGAGCCATTATACTCTCTCCATTGATCTTTCCCCTGCAATTTCCCCGCAACCTAATAATTCCAACGGCCCGGCCCTTAAACAATTAATGGACTTCAAGGTCCCCCTGGCATCTCATGATCACAAACGACGTGTTACAGGCTGTTACAGGGAGCCGTTCGGCCTGTTGCCACAAAGTCATTTCCAATCATACTGCGAATTCCCGTCATAGCTCTACAGTCCGATCGCGTCTGCGTTGCCTTCTATGTCAACCACGACCTTCCCGCGGTAGTTGTTGTCCACCCAGCACTCGACCGCGCTGCTGCCCTCGGGGCCCAGCACCGCACATGGCTTGTGCACGTCACCTGCACCAACGGCGAGCAGGATGCGCAGCCAGCTCGTCGGCAGCATGCTGTACCCGTGGTGCATTGCACTACCGGCGACGGGCACGCCCGTTGGCGGCAGGTGGTATGTGTGCCAGCCCAAGCCGTGGAAGAGTGATGGCGGAAGTGATCACGAGGCCATTCGCAGACACGCACACAGGAGAAACCCCGTACATGCGCTCAGAGAGGACCACTGGCTGCGAGCCGATACGCAACGGGGGAATCTGCGGCGCGATATGCGCGGGTGCGGCGGTCCATGACAGCGGGCGTGGGCGATGCGAAAGTACAGAAGTCTTGCAACACGTTGCCGTTTTGTCACAGAAGCATCAGAGACTTGCTCGAAAAAGTAGAACTGAAAGATACGAGGAGAATGGGACACAAGCAGACAGTGGGGGGAAAGGATTGTATTTGCGATACGAGTGCCCGCAAAACGACACATGGGCCAATATACAGATGGTCCATGTTATGGTCCATGCTCCTGGTTGTGTTGTGGTGTAAGTTGGGGGTAGACCTGTAACAGTTGCATTCAATGAGGTGAAGCAAGAACATGAGACTTGCCAGTGGCCGTGGAGGACGAGTAGGCTCAAGAAGTTGCGCGCGACGACGCGACGCCGAAAGCGGATGACAGCTGCCAAACATCGTCACATTGTGTGACTGCCCGATGAAATCTTTACGATAGCGGAACTCCCTGCCACGCCACCCCGAATCCTACCAGTCTATTTAGGCATAGGGTATCGCGCGTCCGTCTTTCGCTACAAGTGCCAAGAGAGCAGCAAAGAGCCGGGCTTCGGGCCACGCCGGGGCGGAGACCGAAATTCGATTGGTAGGTAGCGACCCCTAAATGTCATCATCTCCCCCCCAGTTGCACCTCGTATTTCCATCGTCCTGTCTATCGCACACCGACATCGTTCTGAGCCTCGCAATTCTGGCACGTGTGTATCTGGCAAGTTGACCCTCCATCCGGCTATGACACCACTATCATCCATCGAAACGAACGAACCATTGTATGACACGCACAAGGATTCCGAGTCATAATATCTGCTTCTTTCAATAGCGCTGCTAGGTTTTTGCCTTGCGGCCGGTTGAGCATACGTTATCTAGACAACGTAGGCGAACATCGAATACTCAAGAACTCAGTGCCTCTGAGCGCCGAGCTCTTATCAGCTCGCGCGCTGCCGGTTTACGAACCCAAAGAAGCCTCATCTAAGTTAGTGGTTCCGTCAACCATCCGGAGCGAGTGAGCTGATCGATCCTTCACACGCGTTAGACGTTGTCCTACTGTGAGCGATGCCTTACCTCTCGGTTCGGCGGGGCGCTCTCCACTTTCCCGAATCGGTTCCTCGATCCTGATATACCTCTGCAGAAGTATGCCACGCCCTCCAGATTCGTGTGCGCGCTCCCATAGAGCGTGCAGCTGATACTCTTGAACCATTGTTCTATAAAAGGTCGTCGCGACGACGCCGGTACCCGCCTCTAATTCACCTGCGGCAGTCCGCGAACAATGACACCCTTACCCTTACTAGCCTATCCTCTCGCCCTCGCTGGCGGCCTCATACTGCTTAGGTATATAATCCGACGGAGAAGTAGCCTGCCTCTTCCCCCTGGTCCGAAGGGATGGCCTCTGATTGGGAATTTGCTCGAAATGCCGAATGAGGCTTTCGAACGGACGTACTCGAGGTGGGCTCGCCAGTATGGTACGCACGATATGTCTCCGCTCGATCTTCCCGCTCTCACTAAATGCGTGATACCATCAGGCAAAATTGTCTACGTTGAATCGGTCGGGCAGCCTATTGTCATAATCAACGACGTCACTCTCGCGAACGAGATGTTGGACAAGAGAGGTTCCCTATATTCGGGCCCCCCGCGCCAGCCCATGGCTGGCGAACTTGCCGGTTTCGGGGATATCCTTGGCTTCCTCCCATATAACCGGAAATGTACACAAACGCGCAAGTATATATACAAGACCATCGGAGCGCGCAATGAACTCGAGAAACATTCCCAATTGTTTGAAGCCTGCATCCACGATTTCATCAAAGTGTTGAATCGAAGACCAGAAGACCTGGACGCTACTGTTCGCCAGTAGGTAGTTTTCTTCTCACAGTGCTCATGGCATATCCGAATACGCCCCAAACCAGTTCGATAGGGGCCATCATCATCCTCATAACGTATGGCTATGAGGTCCTTAAGAATGACGATCCATTTATTCGCCTCGTGGATATCGCGATGAGGAATTTCAGCGAAGTTATCAGGCCCGGAGCTTACTTGGTCGACGCTATCCCTGCTCGTGGGTGCCTTCGTTCCCCTTTGAACGGCATGTTCTCATTTCGGGACAGTCAAGTACATCCCTTCGTGGTTTCCGGGTGCTGGCTTCAAGAGATATGCAGCACAGATGCGCGAAGACAACGTAAACATGGCAGAGATTCCGTTCACGTGGGCTAAGAATGCGATAGTGAGCCCCCTCGACTTGAAAGGAATACACTGATTATCCATTTCTTCCAGGCTACAGGCAGCCTACGATCATCCTTCGTCTCTCTCAATATGGAAGGAAAAACCCTCAGCGACGAGGAGGAACACACCTTAAAATGGGCTGCTGGTTCCCTGTTTTCCGGTGTGCATGCCACTCATTCTAACTCCTATTGACTATGCTGACGTGTTTAGGTATCCCTGATACGGTTGGCGGCACTCCAGGTTCCAACCATATGCTAACTTATTCAAATTACTCAACAGAGCGCCATGTTGCTGTCCTTCTTTCTCGTCATGACACTTTACCCCGACACGCAAAGCAAAGCTCAGGCTGAGATAGATCGCGTCATCGGAAGCGACAGGCTTCCGACCCTTGCTGACAGAGGCAGCCTTCCATATGTCAATGCGCTGTTCAGCGAAATCATGCGGTGGACGGTGGTCGTCCCAATCGGTGAGTTCACCATAGCTGCAAGCGAGACGGTCTGACGGCAGTCTGTAGGAGGAGGGCCTCGTAAGGCGTCGGCAGATGACATACACAGAGGCTATCGCATCCCAAAGGGCACTCTCGTCATTGCGAATATATGGCACGTCTGGTTGGTAGTTCCAGCTCTACAGTATGCTTATTTGGTACCTCCTCGGGCTAGGCACATGCTACGCGACCCGAGCGTATACTCCAATCCTGAAGAGTTCTCCCCCGAGAGGTTCCTTGATACAGATGGGAGGTCGGCGGAGCAGGACCCCAGGGTGTGCGCATTTGGATTTGGACGACGGTGGGTCTCATCTGACCGGGACCTGACACGTGAGGTTCCGCTTTACTAACAAGACGATCCCGTAACTCCCAGCATATGTCCCGGTGCGTCTTCGTCTGTTTGCCGAAGATCATATCCCAGATGACCTGAGCGGCTCTGCAGGCCGACAGTTTGCAGATACTGTTTTGTGGCTCGCAATTGCCACGACGCTGTCGGTGCTCAGGTTGTCGAAGGTTACGAAGGACGGCGTTGAAGTGACGCCCAAAGTGCAATTCGTGGGGAGCATCCTCAGGTAACGTGTCGCGTCAATGTACTTTCCCCCGGTCACCCACATCGAACAGGCATCCGGTCGGATTTGAGTGCGACATCAAGCCCCGGTCGGCGCGTGCGGAAGAGCTCATTCTCCAGTCCTAGCTCTGATAGCCTGTGACATTCGGTGGAGAAATGCGAGTGAATTCAAACCTATCTGGTGTTGAATGTACGTCGATTCTCGGCAAACGCGCAGCGTTTGCGCGTCGTATCACAACACAATTTATACTACTTGGTAGTCCATAATAAAGCTAAGATGATTGGGTGCCGAGCACGCTCGAAACTACGCGCGCGTGACACCGACGAAAGGAGGGGAACAGTCGAGTGCGGGGTGCCGGTGAGCTCACGCACGCGTGCTGCGCGCGCGATCCGATTGCAACACATTTGATGTATGTCACCAGCTGCCACAGCGGCCACAAACCTCGCTCGCATCCCACAATGTTTGGCACAGTGTAGGTTCTTACACTGCATGCATGGCAAACTATTCTGGTGTGGAATAGGCGTGGGAGAGTCAAACTCTTATCACAACTATATTTGTCGAGAAAAGTGTTGAAATAAAATGTTAACTTTTCTTCTCTGACATGTCTGATAATGGCAAACTATTCTTGATGTTGTAAAATGGCAGACAATTTCTATAGGGGAACCCCCTTGATAATAATGAAAATACTCTAACATTTTGTGATACTGGGAAGAGTTTATGATTATCAGACATGTCAGAGAAGAAAAGTTAACATTTTATTCCAACACTTTTCTCAACAAATATAATTGTGATAAGAGTTTGACTCTCCCACACCTATTCCACACCAGAATAGTTTGCCATGCATGTAGTGTTACATGGTTTGATATTCTCTCCAAGTTTGAAGTTTCCAATCAACAGTAAAATGAGAAACTTTGGAAACAGTGTGCCCCAAGGGCTGTTTTGAGCACTTTCATGTCAGGCATGGAGTTACTAATAAAGAAACAGACACCATTTTTTGTATGCACAATCTACAGCATCTCTTGATGACTCCTGTGCAGACACCAAGATGAGACCCCATAGATTTGATGAGATATAGACAGAGGTTAGAAAAGCATTACAATGTGTTACCGGCAGTGTCAGCCCGCACCGCGGCGCTCGACCAGGCTCGACCGGGAGCGAAAAGGGAGCGAATCACGGGTGTTTGTCCCGGTCGGGCTCTCATTTACCGGGCTCCAGACAACGTGACTCACGGTGACAATGCTCGCTCGGAAAAATGTCCGAACACTGAACCCCTTCTCAGAATCGCTCCTTATGGTCAAAACTTGCGACGATATCACAATAAAGCAGACAAATGTGCATTGTGTAGCAATGAAGCGTGCCGTGCTTTTGGAACAAGTCCGGCGGACTTTGGTGATTATATGGAGCGAATGTGCTGATCGGTCCTTCACACGTATTAGACGCTGTCCTGCCTCTTGGTCCTGCGGGGCGCTCTCCACTTTCCCGAATCGGTTTCTCGATCCCGATATACGTCTGCAGAAGCATTCTAAGCCCTTCGGATTCGTGTGCACGCTGTCATCGAGCGTGCAGCTGATACTACTTATTGAACGTTGAACCATTGTTCTATAAGAGGTCGTAGCGGCGATGCGGCCGTACTCGTCTCCAGTCCGCAAACGATGACACCCTTACCCTTACTAGCCTACCCTCTCGCCCTCGCTAGCAGCCTCATACTACTGAGGTATATATTCCGACGGAGAAGTGGCCAGCTTCTTCCCCCCGGTCCGAAGGGATGGCCTCTGATCGGGAACTTGCTCGAAATGCCGAAGGAGACTCTCGAACGGACGTACTCAAGGTGGGCTCGACAGTATGGTACGCATGATATCTCTCCGTTCTCACTTCCGTTTTTGCTCAATCTATGATCCGTCAGGCGGCATTGTCTATGTTGAGTCGGTCGGGCAGCCTATTATCATAGTCAACGATGCCACTCTCGCGAACGAGATGCTTGACAAGAAGGGTTCGTTATATTCTGGCCCCCCGCGCCACCCTATGGCTGGCGAGCTTGCCGGTTTCGAAGATATTCTTGGCTTCCTTCCATATGACCGGAAATGTACGCAAACGCGCAAGTATATATACAAGACCATCGGTGCGCGCAATGAACTCGCGAAACATTCCCAATTATTCGAAGCCCGCATCCACGATTTCATCAAAGTGTTGAGTCGAAGATCAGAAGACTTGGACGCTGCTATTCGCCAGTATGTGGTTTCCTTCCCATGATGCTCACACTCACATATGGTCCAAACCAGTTCGATAGGTGCTATCATCATCCTCATAACGTATGGCTATGAGGTCCTTGAGAATGAAGATCCATTTGTCCGCCTCGTGGATATCGGAATGACGAATTTTAATGAAGTCGTCAATCCCGGGGCGTACTTAGTGGATGCTATCCCTGTTCGTGAGTGACATTGTTCCCCGTTTGACATCGTATTCTCATTTCGGGACAGTCAAATACATCCCTGCGTGGTTTCCAGGTGCTGGCTTCAAGAGATATGCAGCCAAGATTCGCGAACACAATGTAAACATGACAGAGGCTCCATTCAAGTGGGCGAAGAATGCGATAGTGAGCCCACACCGCTTGAACTGAATACGCTCATGATCCATTTCTTCCAGGCTACGGGCAACGCACTACCATCTTTCGTCTCTCTCAATATGGAAGGAAAGGACCTCAGCGACGAGGAGGAACACGTGTTGAAATGGGCTGCTACTTCCCTGTTTGCCGGTGTGCATGCAATTCATTCCAACTCTTGATTATGCTGATATATTCAGGTGGCTCCGATACGGTTGGTGGCACCCCATGTTTCAAACGTATATCAGCTTATTCGAATTATTCGACAGAGCGTCGCGGCGTTGCTATGGTTCTTTCTCGCCATGACGCTTTACCCCGACGCGCAAGGCAAAGCTCAGGCTGAGATAGACCGTGTCATCGGAAGCGACAGGCTTCCAACCCTTGCTGACCGCGACAGCCTTCCGTATGTCGATGCGCTGTTCAGCGAACTCATTCGGTGGGGAGTGGTCACGCCAATCGGTGAGGAGTCCACCGTAGCTCGAAACGGTAACCGTCTGATGGTGATCTGCAGGAGGGATTCGTAAGGCATCGGCAGATGACATACACAGAGGGTATCACATCCCAAAGGGCTCTATTGTAATCGTGAATGTATGGTACGTCTGGTTGGTAGTTCCGGCTCTATAGTATGCTTACTTCGTACCACTTCGGGCTAGGAACATGCTACGCGACCCGAATATATATCCTAACCCTGAAGAGTTCTCCCCCGAGAGGTTCCTTGAGACTGGTGGGAAGCCGGTGGAGCAGGACCCCAGGGTGTGCGCATTCGGATTTGGACGACGGTGGGTCTCACCTGACTGGGACCTGACACATTTCGGAATTCTGCTCTACTAACAACTCGACCCCTTACGCTCAGCAAATGTCCCGGTACGTCCTCACATACTTGCAGAGGATCATATCCCAGACGACCTGAGCGATTCTGCAGGTCGACATTTTGCAGATACGGTTCTGTGGCTCACGATCGCCACGACGCTGTCGGTGTTCAGGGTGTCCAAGGTTGTGAAGGATAGCATTGAAGTAACGCCCAACGTGCAATTCACGGGGAGCATCACCAGGTAATGTGTCGCACCAATATGCTTCCTTCTGATCACCGACCTCGAACAGGCGTCCGGTCGACTTTGAGTGCGACATCAAGCCCCGGTCAGCGCATGCAGAAGAGCTCATTCTCCGGTCTTAGCACTGGTAGGTTCATTTGCAGACGTTCTTGGTGAGGGAGAGAAGGTTGGGGGGAGGAGGACATGATAAGAGCTAGAATCGCTAAGTACAAGGAGGATGTAGTAGTAGATTAATTTTGTGTGCAGTAGGTGATGGTTAGCCAGGAGGAAGCAGGCTTGCGTCGACCGCGGCACCCTCCTCCGCTACCACATCGTCGTCCTCCGCAAGCCCCGCGATTGGGGTGCGCGGCATCGCCATGAGCCCTGTCCACCACGTTAGGACATAGAACAGGGACGCAGACATGGAGCACGCACCAGTGCGCGCCGACTCGATGATGCCGAACGGCTTGACGAGCCCGAGGAACGCCTCGACGCGCGACGTCTTGCCGCTCATCTCGACGATCACGCTGTTCTCGCTCACGTCGACGATGCGCGCGCCAAACTGGCTCGCAAGCACGTGCAGCGACGCGAGGTGTTGGTGGCGCTGGCGCAGCGCCTCGCTCGGCGTCAGCGGCGCGCGCGCAGTGGGGGCGGCGGGGGCGGCAGGGTGCGCGGACTCCTCGAAGTTCCGTGCGAGCGCCATCTCGCGCGCGAGCTTGGTGTGCTCAGCGTGCGCCGCGCGCGGCTCGTGCGACGGCCCGCCGGCGAGCTGGTCCTCGAGGTACTCAGGGCCCAGGATGGACACCTTGACGAGGAGCAGCTCGCGCGAGATCGTGCGCGTTTCGGTGTAGTCCAGCACAGCCCACACCGGGACCTGCGCACATACACCACCGGTTAGTATCAGCGTGCGAGTGTGTAGAAGCGACGCACGAGATCCTCAAGCTGGCGCCGCGCCTGCTCGACAACGCCATCCTGGCCCGAAATGACGATGCACATCCGACTTAGGTCGCGGATCTCGGTGCTACACACGACGAGCGAGTCGATGTTGAACCCGCGCCCGGCGAGGATGCCCGACACGCGCGAGAGCACACCCGGCTCGTTCTGCACGAGGCAGTTCAGCACGTGCCTGCACACCGGTCAGCACCATTCTACAAGAAAAGGGAGGGCGCACTTTTTGAATGGCTGCAGGCTCGGCGGCGGTGTATTGTAGAGGATGTTCGTCACGGCCTCCTCGGCGGAGCGCGAGCGCGGCAGGTCCATCTTGGGCAGCGGGGGCGGGCGCACCTTGTGCGACGTCTTGTAGTCCAGCGCGGACGTCGAGTCGTCGATCGGGCGCGGCGGCTTGGGCGGTTCGTCGAGCTGCGCGCGCGCGCTCGTTGTGAAGCGGCGCGCGGCGGAGAGCGCCCTGCTGCTTGTGGCGCGGGCGCGGAGGGCGAGCATGGTGGTGGTCGGGAGTGAGCTGGCGGGCGGGATGTCTCGACGCGGTTTGCCAATTCGATTTGACTCGAGCGGTTGGCGCGCGTCGGCTTTCTCCTTTGCGAGCGCCGTCGGCTTTACGGCTCCCCTAGCCACAAAATCTTGAACTTGGCGTTTGCAGTAATGTTCATGGAGTCGCACCGGGTGTCAGGAGTCAAGTGTCGCTGCAAGTTGCGAAAGTCGGTTGTGTTGAATGGACGAAGCGACCCGAAGGAGGCCCCTATATTCACGGCAAACGCTACGCCTTGCAGACAGGTACAACTTATTCATACTACCGTACTATACAGTGTGGGTACTGGGATGAAGACATTTTACTGGCTGCTGCGTAGCTGCGCACGCGACATTAACGTGGGGTAGGAGAAACATGACGGCGGGAGGCGCCCTGATCAGGATCATTGTGGCCGAAGAAACCTCCATCGGTCCCAATCTCAAAGCGGGGTGGTAGGAGGGAATCTGAGTGAACAAGTCTGAGTGAGCAAGTCTGGGTGAGGCGAAGAAACTGCCAGCAATCACGAACTTAGTGGCTTTACGCCCCTTTCTGCCGCCGGCAGTACCATGGGCAGTGCGGCGGCCAAGGTCGCGAGCACGACAATAATGAGCGAGAACGCGATTCTGTGCATGTCCAAGGTGCAGGGATGTTGTAAGGACGCGAGGTATAGCTGAGAGAGAAGAGGTGCACAACTTTATACTCCAGGATCCTTATACCGAAAGGGATATACTCAGGGCAATACAGCAGTGACGATTGTCTCGACATACATGAGCTCTACGACTGATCCTGCCAAATCAGTAGGATGCACAGCACTCTGAGCGGCCGCTTAGTAGCCCACTCGTACGACTTCCCGCTTCCAGTATACTCCCCATTTTTCAGGTTTCCTGGCTCGGACACGGTTTTCCACGCAGTTAATCAGCTGTCGTGGCCGAGGTGCCGAAGTTGGGATCATTGGGGTTAAGACGACTTCAAGTGGGGTATGAAGAAGCAGCGAGCGGCTATCCCAAACTTACAAATTCGTCCCTCAGAGGGTGAAAGCGCCGCAGTAAAGGCAGCCGGTGCGGCGAGGATAAGGACACAGGAAGTAGAGGTCAGTTAAATCCCGGATGCCCGAGCTTGGACTGCATGTGTGCGCCGCCAGGAGCTCTCGGTGTGCGATGGAACAGGACGCCGGATCGATGTTGCTTCAGTGTCGGCCCTGGGGGGCATCTTGTTCTGATGAAGAGGACCGACACTGCGGTATTATACTGAAAATAACACCATCAATCTATGGGCAGGGTGCTTTAGACGGACATACGTACTATTGGTGGTGTTCTGTACTCCAAGGTGCGCGCCGCTGTAGATTCGAAGAGAAATTTTTTCACCAGTGAGAGAGAAGTTCTGAAAGTGGGTAGTCAGATAGGTAACTTGCGTGACATGATTAGATGCGCCTTTGCCGCACATGAGGAGCTGAAAGCACACAGCATCGTTCAGGCCCGACGCTCCGAGATGACAGCTCGGCAGAGAAGGGCAGAGAGCATCGCCGTTTATATCAATGGCCTGTTTTGTATGAGCATCGACCTTCAGAATAGCCCACAACAGAGAAAGTATCATTAAGTGAGGGTGGTAGACCATCCCCAATCGCGGGGGCCAGATAGTGTTCTAATCGAGTACGAGTACTCTCATGACGCGCTGAGCCGCGGCGCTTTGAGAAACAATACGATCTACACGGGAGTGAATTGTGAGCTGTCGTTCTGCCGAGCCACTACCGTCGCCCACGGCGGAGGTAAGTATAGAACAATTCCCAGGCCTGCTGGTGACTACTCATGCTTCTCAGATACAGCAGTCACCGTGACCGCAGCGAGAACTACATACCCCAAAGAGCCTTTGCACCCGTTGATTGTTGTCTTGCCGTGTGACTCGAGCGCGTAAACGGTCCAGTGAGCGCCGGAACTCGACAAGCAGTGAGATCGAAAGTCCTGATTTGGACTACTGCTGTGACGAAAGCCAAGCAAAATAAGGCAAACGCGCAATATTATGATGGCGGCGATGGCGTTGGTTGTAGAGCGGGAGAGATATTGAGAATGAAGTGAGACGAGGACCGAGTACTAGTTAGGGGAGAAATGAAGGTGCAGGAAGGACACGGGCCCCGACCGGTGGGCCACAGTATGAATAAGGTACACAGTAAAAACGTGATCCAACCACAGGATACATCTTGCAGAGGGGTGGTAGAATTGGTATAAGGAGGGTAGAGAGACTGTAGCAGGGGAGGAATACAGCAGCTGAGAGAAACAGGAGGAGATTGAAGAGGAGGACAAAGACAGAGATACAGCGTTTGGGTAACTTGATTGTGGGACCACAGAAACGCTTCAGTTTAGGATTTGGTGGGTCTTGCGGGATAATAAGACTCCAAGCCTCCGGGGTCCGTGTTAGAGAAAGGACAGCGCAAGAAACTGGCACCGTTCCGCAGACTCGGACTCGAGCGGAGTCAGCGCTACGCGTCGGCTTTTCCCTTTGCTGCGTTTGTCATCGTTACGTAATACGGCTCCCTTGGTCACAAATGTCGCAATTTTGGTTTTATTCTATTCAATCATGCCGTATTCAAGGAAGTCAGCCCCACCGTCGTATGAGTTCCCCAAGTCCTCATCTTCCTCATCTTCTTCATCTTCCTCGGAATCGGGCAAACTCTCGCACCCATCCCAGCGAAATTCGGAGACAAGCCTTCCAAGTCTAGCTGCATCTTCGGCAGGGATCGTGCAGTTCCAGACGCCGAGCTCCTTGATTGGCGTTTCCAACCCCTCCCGAAACATCAGACTGTTGGCTAGATCGGATAGGATTAGGGAATTCTCATCGCGGACAGTTTCCGTGAGGTTTAGGTCGTTCAAGGAGAGAGATATCAGCTGGGGGAAGAGGAATGGCTGCACACGAAGAGTGCCACGGCCTTCTTGTGATTGTGCATGCCGGCCTGCCTGTATGTCTGTGGCGTCTGTTACCGAGCTGCGGAACATTATCGCCCGGAGGAGCAGGTCGGTACTCTGTCCATGGACTTCCAGCGCCGTAACTTCAAGACATGGGCGAAAGAGGGTTGCCCACTGTCCGCCGTCGAAACCGGAGGTACGGGCGCGGATCTTGACAAGGTTGAGCCCTTCCATGGATTTCGCCGCGCATACCTTCTGCACGATGTTGTGCCGCCAGTCCTCTGCGAGCATCGGTGCATCGAATGTCAGCTCTAGCGAAACTCTGTCGGCGGCTGTGGAGGAATGATCTTGACCCGGGAGGGGTACATCACAGGATGCGTATATCCTTGTTGGGGAAGGAAACTTGGCAATGTCGAGGCTGAGTCTCCGGAAAGTCAAGTCGGCTCTTTCGAAACGCGATAAAACGGTGGGAACAATGGCGGGCCACTCTGCGACATCAGTCTGGTCTTTGGTCCTAAAGTGCAGGGATAGCTTGAAAAGGGAGGGTGTCTCCAGTAGGTTGAACAGATACACGATACACGAGCTTGACCCGAGAAGGCGTAGGGAATGAAGGTGCGGAAGTTCGATGGTCCGAGGGCGGTGCGGAGGCAACGTTTCGAGGTTAAGACAGCCGTCCAGAATAAGCACCTCCAAAGCCCGGCCACTCTCGGACAAGAACTCTACGAGTTTATCCAAGCTGCCCAGTGCCCCGGAGACGTCCCGTTTCGTTCCCAGATTCACTATGAAGTGAGTCAGGTTGAGCTTCGTGAAACAGATCCACGGAATGGAAAAGGTATGGAGGTGTATCTTTCGCAACTTCGGTGCCTGGCCGTTGAACAGCGCGAACCTGTCAGGTTGGTCCCCGCTCTCTATGAATGACATGAAGCGCGAATTCATGGATTTCAGAGTAAGCTCTTGTAGACGCGGAGCCTCTGAGCGAAGGATCTCTTGCAACTCTGGGCTATTCCGTACGTCACGAAGTGATAACGTGCGGATGCGGGAGAAGTGCCGGGACAGCATAGAGAAGACTGCATGAGATGGTCGAGTGTGGTATGTTAAATCGATTGGCACCCGCTTCGACCGAACAAGCACCTCAGAGAACCATTGCTGCCTGAGCCAGACGCCGCTGATCTTTCCCCACAGCGATGCGTCTTCTAACGCGACCTGGCGCCATCGCCGGCAGACGTGCGTGACAGTGGCCCAGCCGAGACGTGGCGACTGCACCGCATCGATGTCGTCTCGAAGATGTCGAAAGATCCGGGAGAGAAGCTCGGGAGGAAGGAGGGAGATAGGTAGGAACATGTTGAGCTGGGCATATGCCGAACACAAGCGAATCTTGGGGCTCTCCGTCTCCTTGTGGAGAGCGACGCGTGCTTCGGCTCGTGTGCCAGGTGAGCGGATGGGGGGCCTAATCGCCAGGGAGCGGGCTAAGGGATTTTGCGTGTTGCTGAGGTGCGATGAAGCCCTATCACGGTGGAGAAGTAGGGTCAGTCCTTGCCAACGTGGTATGCGAGGGGGTTGCCCTTACCCCAGGCCTTCAGAAGATGTCGTCATGTCACCTTGGCTTACAGGGGAGGTGCGAAGAATGTAGTGGTTGTAGAGTAGGCTGACCTATGGGCGCCGTGGGTCTGTTGCCAGAGATGTAGCCTACTGCAGTCCGAGTCAGGTTTGACTGTTCGGGGGAGACGCGGGATTCAGTTAAGTTCAAGTTGGAGCAAGCTTTTAAGCAAAACTTGTGGACACCGTTCGTGTGGACTGCACGTGATGCGCATCTCGGACACACTGGACGCATGCCACATTCTTTCATCTAAAGAGCCTGGATACCAGGAAAGATGACTCGTCCGATTACGGTATGTGGTTGGCACAGATTCTGAGAGAAGAGTTTAAATCTGCTGCGAAAACCCCGCCAAGATTCTAACTTCATGACTAAAAACGGGTCAGATTGTGAAAATATTCAACTGATGTTCTACTGGTTGCCGCGTAGCTGAGCGCGCGACATCAACGGGGAGTAGGGAGGACAGTGTGGACGGAGCCCCCGGTCCTATGAGGAGAATTGTGGGCGAAGAAACCCCCATCGGCAGTTGGCAAGCGGGGTAGTGGGAGGGACTCTGAATGGACAAGTCTGGGTGAGCAAACTTGAATGAGGCGAAGAAGCTGCCAGCAATCACGAACTCAGTGGCTCTAAGTCCCTCTCGGCAACTGGTAGGATCATGGGCAGTGCCGTAGCCAAGGTCGCGAGCGAGACAATGATGAACGAGAACGCGATTCTATGCATGTTGAGTCGGTTGTGGGTCCAAATGGCGGAGATGTGCGGTATGGCTAAGAGCGAAGAGGTCCACCGTTTTATATGCCTTAATCCCCATTCCGAAAGGGATATATCCAGGGCAACCTGGCTGCCATTGTCCTGACAAGTACATGGAGTGCAAGGGTGATCCTGCTGTGCTCTGAGGCAGCCCAGCGTCCCGACCGTGGGACCTCCCGCTTCCAGCATACCCCTATTTCTCAGGTTTCCCAGCTCAAACACGAGTTTCCACGCAGTCAATCAGTTGCTGCGGCCGAGGAGCCGAAGTTGGGATCAGTGGAGTTAACACGACTCCAGGCGGGTAGGGATGAGCGGCAAGCGGCGAGTGGCGATGCCATACCTAGTGATTTGTCCTTCTCAGAGGGTGGAACCGCCACAGCAAAGACAGCTAGTGCGGCGAGGACAAGGACACAGGATGTAAAGGTTAGGTTGATTCCGCCCTCATTCCGGAAAGGATATACTCGGACAGCCCAACGGCAGTTATCCTGAGATACACGGGCGCATCCCCCATTGAGCGAGGTGCTAGAAACAAGTAGCATGGAGACCTATGCTATCAGGAAAAGTGCATTGATCAGATGTGCCCCGAAGGATGTCCGAGATTGAACGGCATTTGCGCGCAGCCAGGGGCTCTTAGTGTGCGATGCGCGATAAGGAAACCCAGAGTTGAACAAGACGATCAATGTTGCTTCAGTGTCAGCCCTTGGGGACATCTTGTTCTGAGGAAGAGAAACGACACCGCGGCGTTACACTAGACATAACGCCGTCAATGTATGCGTAGGGTGCTTTAGGCGGACATACGTACTAATGGAGGGGTTCTGTACGTCGAGGTATGCGCTACTATGGATTTGAAAGGGTGAAATTTTCATCAGTGGTGATCGAGAAGCGGTGAAGTTGGACAGTCAAATAACCAACTTGCGTGAAATGGAGTGCACTTCTGCCACACATAGAGTCAAAAGTGCACAGCGTCATTCGTGCCCGACGCTCCGAGATGACAGTTCGGCAGGGAGCATCACCATTATATCAATGGCCTTTGCGTGCGACACATCCCATAGGGCTTCTGTATTGTATGAGCGTCAATTTCTAGAGCAGCCCACAGCAGAAAAAGTACCATCAGGGGAGTGCAGTAGACCAGCCCCGACCGTGGGGCCCGCCGCCCAGATGGCGTCCTAATCGAGTACTCGTACTTCCACAACGCGCCGAGCGGCTGCGCTTTGAGAAACAACGCAATCAGCATGGGAGCGAAATGCGTGCTGTTGTTCTTCCGAGCATTTACCGTCGCCTACGGTGGAGGTAAGTATAGAACAGTCCTCTGCTGGTACCTAGCATCCAACGTATCCGTGCTTTTAAAACACAATAATCACCAAGACGGCAGCGAGAGCCACTCAGCGAGCCGCTGAACCCGTTGATCGTTGCCTTGACGTGTGACTTGGGCGCGTAAATGGTCCGGTGCACGCCGGAACACGACAAGTGAGACTGAAACCCCTTGATTGGATCATTGGCGTGACGAAAGCCCGAGAAAAGTACGATAAATGTCCAAAATGATGATGGTGGCGGTGGTGTTGGTAGTAGTACGGCGGGAGGGCCAGTGAGAATGAACTGAGATAAGGACCGAGTGCTGGTAAGGAGGAAATGAATGTGCATGAAGAACATGGGGACTGGTTCCGGGCCACAGGATGTATAAGGTAAACTGTGAAAAGTAATCCAGCTATGGGATAGGGCTTGCAGAGGGGGTGGTGGAATTAGTATAATGAGATCAGAGGGACAGCAACGGGGAAAGAATAAGCAGGTGAGAGGGACGGAAGGAGATCAAGGTCCCGAGGAGCAGGGAGACAAAGATAGAGATAGCTTAGAGATATACTGTAGCGCCCGCCGCCTGGGTAACTTGATTGAGGGACAACTTGAACGAAAGTGCATCAGTCTGGAGGATCGTGAGTCTGTGGGAGGTAAGATGGTAGAACCCGATGGCCGTGTTAGAGAAAGGCCGTTGCAGGAAGCTGGCGTCGTGGCCCGTGGGCACCAGTGGACTCGATCGAGCGCCGACTCGTGCTAAATTCCATAATTTGCTAAATACTTAGATATCGACTCGGACGCGGTCGGCTTTTCCTTTCGCAGGCGTCATCGCCGATCGGCTTTACGGCACTGGCTGGCACAAGGCCGAACACGTCTCGCTTATTACACGAAGCATATTATATTCGATAAAAATAACAAAGCACACTCAAGCCAGGGTGGCAGGTAATCGTCATACAGCGCTCGAGTATCTGTCTAGCGATGGCGACTCTTCATGAACTCCCATTGAGGACGAGTTTGGGAAAGAGGAAGGTTCCGCAAAGGGTTGACTTAGCCGCGATACCGTACCCAAGCCAGCATCGCCCTCTTGAGGCGACTCCCACCGGAGTTCCGAAGGGACAGGGAGCAAGGTTTCATGCGTCGGTGTCACGACCGTAGACACGGGCGAAGGTTGTGCCGAGGGGATAGGAGACCCAGAGTTCCCGGTGGACGTGCGCTGGAAGGTGTCATACGCTGGCTGCAGCGCCTCGCGCATGATCGCTATATTGCGCAGCGCCTTGACATAGTCAAACGACGGGAACAGCGTGTCGACGCCCGCGGGCTCTATGCTCAGGTTCGCCTCGGCACGCCCGAGCTCGTCCCAGGTCTGGTCAAAGGCCGCGCGCAAGCCCGGCGCGACCTCGTGCGCGGCGGGCCACCCGCCTGGGCTCTTCCGCGCGAGGATGACCCCAAGCGTGCGCTGCGTCAAGGTGGGGTCGATGATATGCTGCATGCTGAGCGCGGCGCGGCTCATGCGCAGCACGAACATAACAAGGTGCGCGAGCAGCAGCTTGTCGTGCTCGTGCTCACGCACACAGCGCGCGAGCTCGTCACGTGTCATATGCAGCCGCTCCGCGACTGCCAGCGCGACGCGCGGGTCGGCCGGGTCGAGACACGCCGCATTCATCGCGGCGACGCACTCCGCGGCGACCCGAATCTTGAGCTCGACCGACGTGTCCTGCCGCAGCTCCTCGGCAACGCGCCATGACTCGATGCCGTACAGGAACGGCGGGATGGTAAAGGTTGAGTTGGGCCCGCGGAACGCGCTCTCGAGCGCGCCTCGGATCGTACCGGGGATGAAGTGCAGCGCACGCAGGCACGCCTGGTCGCGCTGAATACGGCTTGCCGGGGACAATGCGTAGGCAGCGGCTGCAGATGATCGTGAGACGAGCTTCTTGATGTCGGTCCCGAGGTTGGGATGCAGGATGCTGTGTTGAGTGATTTGGGCGAGCATCTCTTTGGGCCGTGTGACCACCTGAGAGCGGAAGAGACCCGGTATTCCCGCTGCGAATTGCTCGAGCTCGTGGTCTTCGTCCAGGAGGTCAAGCGTCCACGCAAACGCACGGGCGTCAATCGTCCAATGTCGGTTCTTCGCGCTCGCTTTGAAGTGCCGCGCAATCGACCACTCGAGATTCCATTCGCTGTAGCCTGCATTGTGGGGCAGGGGGTTTGCGACTCTTGACCAGACTACCGAACGAGTTTGGTTCTGGATCAGGAACGAATACCCACACACGCGTTTGATCATGCGCAGTGTTCCCATCGTGAGAAACCACACAAAAACCGACAGTGGTGTCTGATATGGGCTGCTGTGGTGCAGGAGGGGCATGAATGTCAACGCCGCATAGATGAGAATGCATGCAGCGACAGGAGGTGTGACGACGCAAAAGACAATGAGGTCGATGTTGAACAGGAAGATGAGGAGTCCGGCAAAGAAGAGAAATACGGAGAAGTGGAGAAGCGCTGGCAGGGCTTGCGCTACCTCATGAAAGCGGTACTTGATCAGCCCCTCCGCAAAGAAGGAACGGATGCGTGCGCGGTCGTGCAGCTTGCTGCCGCGTTCCTGTGAGACGAGGAGGTATCGACGCGCCCATTGTTGGAGAAGGGTGGCCAAGAGTGCGCAGGTAAGACTCATGACTAGACTGAGAAACCACAGCGAGTTTATCCACACCGCGGATGGAGGCCTACGAAAGTTGGAGAGTTCAGCGAGACCTGGGATTGCAGATGACGGAAGCGAGGTCCCGGGCGGAATGGCAAGCTGCTGTGATATTTGGGCCAAGAGGGCAACAGAAGCATTGCCAGAATCGGGCTGGAGGTTTCTGTAACTTTCTATGATGAACGCGGCGACAGTGGCCGAGAAAAGACCGGTCTATGCCATATTGCAGGAGTGTTCAGCCTTCGAAACGCACACAGGGAGCAGCATGATGACGCACATAAACCAAGATACCATCCGCGTCCGCCTTCCAGCTTTCCGCTTGATCTTTGTCAACCTTTTCCGCTCGAGACAGGTACATGGAAAACAACGCCCCAGATGGATCACTGAATGTGTCTCCCCGAGGCGCGTCACCAGGCAAAGGTTCCCCTAGACACCAGACACATGCACAGAGATGGTCATCAGACAAGAAGAACGGATGGGGCGGGTGCTACATACCCTGGTTCTCCATTGAGCATAAAACGGGTACAATTAAACCGCCTGCACTCGGGGGTTCTTGGAGACCGAGTCGTTGACGCGTTGACGCTGGTGATGATGATTGTAGTGCGGAAGCAGGTCGTGGAAGCGCCCGTCGGACACGCGCGCTTCCGCGGCGCGCGCGGTGCGTCTATTGTGGCGACTTGATCCCAAACCATTGTGTGCTCATCATGACAGACAATTCTGAAGTCCCACCGACTCTCCTGTCGGCGCTGCAGGAGACACCCATGCCAGAAAACATCTCCGCGCCCGGCTTGCACCCATTCTCCATCTCAAGCGAGAAGACCGTTGCCTTCTTGCACACGCTCATCGACAACTTGGGGCGGCTTTCCCATTCCGCAACGCTTCACTCTGCAACAGTTGTGAACGACCCCAAAACCGTCTCTCTACTGCGGCAACAATCCGCTGGGCAGCACGTGCTCCACCTCGTACGTTCGCCACAGCGCCCACGCTGTTTTGTCGTGTGGCTGACCGCACGCAGTCTCGCACACAAGTGGCGCAGACGGTCACTGCCGCGCAGGAGCGGCGGCGCGCAGAGCGAGGATACGACGGGCTCGCGGACGATTCAAGTGCAATATCGCGCATCAGTGCATGGAGCTCTGCGGCAGGCATGCAAGCGTTCCCCGAGGCCGCCGCGGGCACGCTCGTGCTTGGCGGGAAGGTGCTCGTGCTCGACGTCGCGCTGCTGCCCGAGCCGAGCGTACATGCGACGTTCGCAGGCTCTACCGAGGGCCGCGACTCGCCTGCAATGGACGCGTTCTTCTCGCGCCTCGTGCGCAGCGTCGCGCGCGGCGGCGACGGACGTAAGCTGCGTGACGCCCTCGAGTACCTCATGCGCCTCGACGAACTCGCAGCTAATGACCCCGCACCTGATGCGGGCGCACGCTGGTTCGGCGAAGTAGATGTGCTCGCAAAAAAGCTTGCAGAATTTACCCAGGCCGAGGCGGCTTATCTTGCGCAGTGCGTGTCTCGTGTTCCCCTATTTACGTGTCGTCCCTGCTTCATTTCTGCAACCGCATCCGATGCCCCTTTCCTCCACATGTTTTATTCTCTGGAGCCTCCAAACATACTTGCTTACGCTGCCGTTTACAGACATACACCCGGCCAGACTTCCATTCCGCTTGACGTGCTCTTGCTTCGCGGGCACGCGCTGGGAATCCCGTACCTGCATTCGCCAACGATATGCTTCCTGGTGTACCTTTCCCCACGCATTTACCTCTCCCTGAAGCGCTGCGCGCCGACGACCCCGCCTCTGCAGTTCCCGTCCTTCGACATCCCGCCGCTGCACCTCCATACCTGTCTCAGCGTGCACCCGCCGCCCATCGGCGTGACCCGTGCCGTGCTGAATTGCGTGCAGCTCACCGCGCCCGCGGAGCCGCCCCCTCCGTCCCCCGGGTCGATGCTGTCCGCACGTCCATCGTTCCCGCTCGCGCCGCAGGCAACGAGCTTCGAGCACCAGTTCCCACTACCATCAGGCATTCACGCGGGCAAGTACGGTTGGGTGCTCGCGTTCGCGCGCGGCGTGGTCATGAGCCAATCGCGCATGCTCGAGATCGCGCGCGTCGTGCGCCCGCACGAGCAGCTCCCGTTCGCGGACCCGGCGGCTGGCTTGCAGTTTGCCACCGGGAGCTGGGTTGATATGCTGGTCAGTACACCCGGCGCGGTGCCTTAATATCTCTCAGACGCTGGCGCTGACGCCCACCGCCATAGCTGAACCCCGACGGCCCAATGCCGATGGAGCGCTACACAGCGACCTATGTGCGTACCCACGTTCCAGGTACTGTATGTTCGCGCGCAGCCCATGCTGACCCATTCACCGGAACAGGCTTCGCCAACGGGCCTGCATCCGCCGCTGCGGCTGACTTTGACTACGCCGGACGAGCCGGGCTTCCTGCTCGAGCGCGTGCAGGTGTACAACATGCAGGAGGTGTGGGCCGTGCTGGAGATTGTGCGCGATCAGTGCTGGCTGAACGAGATCCTGAGCGGGTGCGCGTGGATGCCGGAGGCCTCTTCGGCACCTCCCGTGGCCGATGATGCCGGTGCGCCCGATGCGGCAACCGAGGATGAACTACGGGCGCTCCTCGCAGGTGCGCCCAATCCGTCGCTTTTGCGCAGGGGCGCAGCTGACTCCCTCGGTCGCAGGCACCTACACTCCGCGGTCCATTCCTGTCAACGCGTATGTTGGGTCATCGGCCGTCATGCTCACCTTCCCCGAACGCCCTCCGATGCCTGGCATGGTCAGTGTCTCGGTGGTGCTGAACGGCGCCGCGGGAGCAACGGTTCAGGTACAAGGTGCGATGGGCGCCGAAATACAGACATCGGCTCTAGAGGAGGCCGTGCGGCGCGGCGGCGCACTCGGCTTGCCTGGGCGAGTGTGGGCGGCGTCGCAGGCGGTGGCGTAAGTGCGCCGGTGCTGGGAACCCGGAGACTTTGGAGGTATGTCAGGGTCCGTTACTCCATCTGCTCGCGCTGACAAGTGCGCGGTGTTTCTTGCGCACTTGTCAGCCTGTTGCATGCGCAGTGGTGACACATTCTGAAGCTGAAACGCCGGTTGTCGCAGCTTGGCCCGGGCTCCCCAGTCGCAGGTCTCGCTACTTACGGCCGCGCAGCGTATGTCTCAATCGCAATGCAACCTTATTTCGGCACGTGCCTTCCACGGGCACCCTTCCGCCGAAGCGAAGCTCGCGGTCCCGCAGGTCGTGCGCGAGCAGGCTAGCCCAGGGCTCCGCCGTTTCCCCGAACGGCGCGTTCTCACAGACAATTTGTTGTTCCGGACACGTGCTAATCGCGTGGACATTGGTCTCGGTGCGCATGCGCCCGACCGCGCGTGCGCAGGTGGGGTTTAGAGGGAACGGTGCCGGAGGCAGCAGCGGCGTCGGATGTATTTGGGACGTAATTGGAAGAACCTGCGGCCATCGCTCAGCTCCCTGTGAGCTGCGCTTCGAGTTGCAACGGCGGCGTCTGCGTATCCACGTTTCAGCGCTGCGCGGGCCTGCGTGAGAACACATATCCGGGAGGGGCACACGGGCACACCTGTTGCCAGCATGAGGCACGGGTCTTCAACGCGGTTAGAAGTTCCCAGGACCGAGGCGACGTCGAGCGTAACGCATACTTTATCCGGGCCTACGCGCAATTGGCGCGTGCGTGCGTCGGCTCCTTGTGCAGCGCGCTCGGAACCTGCGCTTCTTTGTGGCGCATGCCCAGCGCATGTGCATTGCAGTCAGTTGCGAAGCCTTCTGTGGATGCGCCCCTCCATTTCCAGTTAGCCCCGCCTGAATAGTTTCGCCCCGCAGTCAGGCACCTGGCACAGTGCTTTACTGGGCTTCCTGCCTTCATGGCAACCGCGCGCGCCGCAGGTGTGAGCATACTATATATATATAAGTCTGGGCTGGCGAGGTCCGTGTCTGCCTTTCGCGCGCACCCATCGCGCCCGTTCTTAGCTAGGTACGTAGTACGCCTGCGACATCTCAGCTGGGGGCCGTAGCTAACTGACAACGGTCTGTGCTCCACCCGAATAACCCACATACATATGTGGCACGTACGCAGTTATAGCGCTCCGGCTCGCGCGCGCTATCAGCTGAGGACCCGCCCCCCATCATCGCTATGCAATACGTCCCGCCGCGACCCGCAGGCCCGCGCACGCTCAAGCGCGCCCGCAGTGTGCTCGGCAGCCCAAGCGACGAGCGACCGGGCTCGCCCGCGCCCCCTGGCGGGCACACCGCCCCCATCGCAGCGCCCGTGATGATGCGCACGCGCTCAGCTGTGAACGGCCCGCGGCCGTCGCTGACGCTCCGCATGAGCTCGGGTAGCTCGCCGTACCCATCGACCCTCGCCGCCGCGCGCAGCTGGGAGGCGACGCCCGTGAGCGGCGCGCCGCCCGCGCCGCTGCCGCCCGGCCCGGCGCACGCAGTCGACGAGCAGCGCACGACGATGCCGATCACGCCGCGCTCGCTCTCGAAGGTCGTCTCGCTGAACGACCTCCAGCAGCTCGTGCGGCGCATGGAGGCGCACCCGCCGTCGCCCGCGTCGTCCGTGTCGAGCGACGATGCGCTCGGCGTCGTGCCTGCCAGCGGCGCGGCAGTGCAATGGTCCGACGACGTGCTCGAGGTCGTCGCGCACCTTGGCGAGGGCGCGAGCGGTGCGGTGCAGGCGGTGCGCGACCGTCGCACGGGGCGCGCGCTCGCGCGCAAGACGATCATCACGCACGAGGGCCCGCTGAAGCAGCTCGTCCGCGAGCTCGCGATCCTCTCGGGGCTTGCGCACACGCACGTCGTGCGCTTCTACGGCGCATACATGTCGCCGTCGAATAGCGAGGTCAAGCTTGTCATGGAGCTGTGCGAGGGGAAGAGCCTCGCTGCCGTCGGAGAACAGATACAGCGGCGCAAAGGGCGCGTGGGAGAGAAGGTCGCGCGGGTCCTGGCAGACGGGGTGCGTCGTGTGCTCAACGCTTCGCTTCGCCGGCTGACGTGGGGCCCGGGCGGAACTAGATCCTTCAGGGCCTTGCGTACCTTCACTCGAAGAAGGTGATCCACCGCGATATCAAGCCGTCGAATATTCTGCTCTCGCGGCAGGGCATCGTCAAACTCTGCGACTTTGGGGTGTCGGGAGAACTCATAGGCTCGCGCGCAGGCACGTTCACTGGGACGACCAAGTACATGGCGGTGCGTCGGGCGCCATGAGAAACGATGACCCCACACGCGTTCTGATCCCAACGTTGCAGCCCGAGCGTATCACCGGAGCAGAGTACGGTATCCGCGCCGACGTATGGTCGACAGGACTATCCATTCTTGAGCTCGTGCAAGGCCGTTTCCCCTTCCCGGGAGATCTTACGCCCGTGGACCTCATCATGCATATTACGTCCAGCGAGGTGGGCTATGCCTCGTGTTTTTTTTGTTCGGGCAGGCCGGAGTCTGATCGATAATCATAGCCACCAAAACTTGACGATGAGCCCGATCTAGACGTACGATGGAGCGACGCTATGAAGGACTTTATCACGCTCTCGTATGTATACCATCCCTTGGCGCGGCTGTCTAGCAGGAATTTACCGCTTTCCTCTCTAGGCTCATGAAGGATCCTGCCGCACGCCCCATACCACGCGACATGCTCTTGCATCCTTGGCTTTCGAAGGTTGGTAAGCGAAAGATCGACATGGCGCTGTGGATCGGCGAAGTGTGGAACTGGGACACGCCCCAACGCCGCAGTGCTTCGTTACCTGAACCCTAGGAAAGCTCCCGGTTGTCCTCGGTTTCTTAGTGTCGTATACCTTGCAGTTCGACAATACCCGCAGTCTGCACTCGCTCACCCATAATAGAATGCATACGTGTATCATAGTGATAGTGGTGTACATCATGGACTGTATCCTCACTCCTTATTCGCCCACCGATTATGCAATGCACACCGTCTCACTTCTACACCCAGCGCCCATGATGGAACGTGTTCGTACCCCCGGGGATAGCGCATACGTATCCGAGTCGCACCAGGTCGCCTCGGCACGCGGAGGCAAGCAGGATGCCGGTGCGTCACAATAACGAAACACCCAAGCGGGGATGTGCGCCCCGGCTTCTTCCAAGCATCGAAACTTTCGGTACTGTATTCAGTAACGTACTGACCGATCGGACACTTCAGGTGAGTCCACCAGCGAATGTCCGCGTTGTATAGTATTGGCGCTCAGCAACGAGAGCGGGGAAGGCGGCGCTAAAAATCGACCATATATTCCATAACGTGTAATGTAGCGTCTGGGATCAGGACGGTGCCTGACCACCCTCCTAGGTGTGGCCAAGGGCAGTCGAAAAGGGAAGACAGATTCGGTAGGATGGGTGCCTATAT
The DNA here is from genome assembly GCA_022496205.1 of Gloeopeniophorella convolvens. NCBI lineage: Eukaryota > Fungi > Basidiomycota > Agaricomycetes > Russulales > Gloeopeniophorella > Gloeopeniophorella convolvens. Next base: position 382,736 of record WTXD01000012.1, on the reverse strand, counting down.
TCAATCGTACCATGCCGTGCGAAGGAGTTGAGACGTGGCATGGGCCATTCGCATGCCTTGTTTGCGGGGCATGTATGAGGAGTAAAGTTGCTTCCCGAGAACCCCGAACAAGCCCTGCAGCTTCTGGCTTGGTCCAGAGTTGAGGGTGCAACGTTTGATATCCCGGGGCGCAAAACGCAGTAAAAAAAGTCGCCGGAGCAGGAGCGACATCGATACGCGAGCAGTCTCGGTTTCTAAGTCTTGGGTAGGATATTTGCCAAATATCCTGGCAGAATCCGCGCGGTAGCAGAGGTTCGGCTTCTGAAATCCAGTGGTCGAGGCAGAGGCACGGCTGTGATCAAGACCAGGTGGGCCAGGGTCGCGCAGCATGATGCATGAATCCCGGTCCACACTGGTATCGTTCATGTGCCTCCCAAAAAGAAATCGGCAAACCGGCGATCTCTGGGACCATGGGATGAGCGCTGTCGAAATCTGCTCTGCGTTTATGGAGACATGGAGACAAATTCATCGCTTCACTCGGCGACGCTCCGAGTCGGCGTGCGACGAGCGGAACGGGTGGCCTCTGAACTGGGTCAGGCCGCCCTCGCGCCGATTTATGAGCTGTACCAGTCATTAGAAGCCCTAAACTAAGTAAGGAAAGGTGGGGGGTAAGTGAAATGGGTGTCGTTACGTCGAGTTGGGGGCCAGCGGGATTGAGAATCGTGGACGTCAGGAGCAAGCATCCGGACCGGAGAGCCGCGGTGCATTTGTAGCAGTGGTGGTCACGTGCCATCAGCGCGATACAGAAGCGCCGAAGTCCACAGTGGTAAGGCCGCATCCTCACTTCTCAGTTTAGGGCTATCAAGATTCCACCGGGATTCCCCGGCGCCAGAATATGGCGATAGTAACGGCGACCAATGGATCCATGCGAGAACAGAGCGCTCAATGCTGGCCTGACAATCCGGCCCCCCACGACGGTAACTTACCAGGTCGACCGTAGAGCAGTGCAATCAGGTGGCCTCGTATATATCCCACACAAAAACCATAGATTGTTGGTCATAGATATAAATTCATCAGTGTCATCTGCCCGCAGGCTCTTGTATTACACGGCGTATTACATTAGTGGGATACCAAAACATAGAGCTCGTACAGGGTTGCGCGGGACGCGCTCAAGCGTGCCCTGCGCCACCGGGGGCGTAATGCTTCTCGCCGATCGCGCCTTCGTGCTCGTACAGTGGCGGTAGGGGGGCGACCTTCATGCGGAATATATGTTTCTTGACGTTGTGGGGGAATGCCTTGATTTGGTAGGCAGCATGCCTGCGCGTTGAGACGGAGAACACTATGGGAAAGCGATTGAGAGGTTGCGTTGTGCAAGTGAGTGGTGCGCGTACCTTGGTCGAGCTCTTCAAGGGAGAGTGCCTTCGTCTCAGGTACGAAGAGTAGGATGGCAAAGAAACCGACGACATTCCACGCTGCATACCAGCCGAAGGCACCTTGAGGTTTGAATGCTCCCAATAGACGCGGGAATGTAATGGCGACGACGAAATTGCTGTTGAGGGATGATGAGTGTACGCTCCTTCACACACCGGGGTTTACTCACAATAGCCATGTGACCGCTGTGGCAAAGGACATGCCGATGTCACGAATGTAGAGTGGGAACGCCTCAGCAGAGTACGTGAATGGCACAGGGCCCTCTCCAGGAGAATACGCGCATTCGAAGAGGTATATGCCAAGCGTGACGACTGCAAGGCGGCCTTTACCTTCTGGTATCCAGCTGTCGAACGTTATCATCTCAGGGCGGAACGTATCAATGCCTTTTTGAAACTCACAATGCGAAACCTGTCATGAGCAAGAATGCCGACATGAGGGGGAACGTCAAGAGCAGTAGAGTGCGTCGACCGAAGATGTCTATGGTGTACACAGCAGGGAGCGCCATAACGAAGTTGATAGCGCCAGCTCCCCAGGATGCGAGCAGGGCCTGAATCTCACTGAAGTTGGCTTCCGTGAAGATCGTAGACGAGTAATACGCGATGACGTTGACACCACAGAATTGTTGCCTAGGGAGAAGATCATCAGTTAAAATCAATGGACTTCTGAACTTCAGGCTTACATGAACATGACGATGAAAGAACCGAGGGCCGCACGACGATTACGGGGGATGGTGAAGAGCTCAAGGTAGCGATTGCGTCCGCGGGTGAGTTCCGCCTCTGCCTCGAGGAGGACGTGAATATCTGGTGATACATGAGCAATTAATGGGTACTGCCAAGAGAGGAAGACTTACAGAAGAGATCGCGAGCAGCCTGCACTGGATGCCGACGAAGGCGAGCAAGTGACTTGTAGGCGTCTCCGTAGCGGCCCTTTGACATGAGCCAACGGGGGGACTCGGGGCAGAGGAAGACCTGGGCCATGAGGAACAATGCGGGAATACCAGCCTTTACGCAAATGTGAGTTTCGAACGCTATGTCAGTGCCAAGAGGCTTACTGAGGCGAGCATGAGCCGCCAGTTGAGGCCGGTGATATGTGGCCTGTCGGGAACCTTGTAGAATGCCAAATCTGCGACGTAACCTAACATGATACCGAAGGCAGTCCACATCTGCCACATCATGACAAGACCACCGCGAATGGAGGCCGGTGAGCACTCGGCGGCATAGACGGGGACGGTCGAAGACTTTGGACCAATTCCCAGGCCAAGAACGAAGCGCGCGACGAAGAGGTGGGGCCATGAGTTAGTAACACCTTGCCAGATGCAAGCGAGGAAGGAGATGGCGGCGCAGATGAAGATGGTGCCGCGGCGGCCGAACCAGCGATTGAGAGGCTCTGTCAGCCAGCAACCGAGAATAGCGCAGCAAAGCTACGAAGATCAATCAGCTGAGCGTACGGAGCTTGCAACATTGAGGAAAATACGCACATATGGTGCTGAATTTACGAGACCGAGTAGCCATTGGTTCTGCTCCTTGTTCGGTCCTTTGTTGGGGTCTATACCAAATTGGGGAGCATAAAACAAGTTGGCGCCGTTGATAACGGCCTCATCCATCTTGATTAGGTAATGTGAGCACAGCACAAACCGAGGTGGAACGAAAGGAAGAACGCACTCCCTGGACACAAGCTGCCACCGAGCATAGAATGACGAGATAGTAGAGCGTCTTAGGCTGGTCCCAGCGGTGCGTGATCTCCCTCCTGAAGATGTTCTTGTCCGCCTCGGTGAGGTAGGGAAGGGACTCGAATACGAGAGGATCCTGCGCTACAAGTGCCCCCTTCTTGAATTCCTCCACTAGATGCTCGAGGCCATGTGTTCTAGCGAACTCTGCACCATCTGCGATGAGTTGATCATGGGACAGGCCTGCGAGTGGGTTCGCGAGCTTTGCGTTGATGTTCGTGACTGCATTATCGACGTGGATGGGTCGGTGCTTCTCGTCACTTAAGTCCACGTCGCGGATCGACGCGGCCGGGCTTTTCTTCTCAATGGAGCCTTCGGCAGACATGGCGAAGGATCAGGAGAGGAAGGATAGGAGGGTTGGACGCCCGGAGAGTGGAGCTTCTTTGTACATGGCTTTATAAGTTTGCGAAGAATGTCGAGTGGGCAATGGACGAACGGTCGGCGCCACGCTGCCGGGCTTCGTGGAGCTCGCATGCGCGCCGTGCTCCCGCTTTGGTAACCGGCAGTACCATTCTTGATTTGGGGTCCTTCCTCCAACGGCAGCCCTTCTCCATCCTTTCCCGCCCCATGTCTTCCTCTCGTTCTGCCATCATACAACGCCGCCCATCACATTACTCGCGCTACTATCTGAGAAGTCGAGTGGACCGTCCTGTAGGTGCTGTGCACACAGTACCAGTACTTGCGACTCCTCTGCACCGGCTCTACCTTCTGGTGCATTTCCGATTGCAATTTTCGTGCGGGAGAGCGCGTGAGCAGTGATATCATAGATCTGGGGTTATAGATTTTTCTTCTCGTTCTCCACTCTGTTGTCGGGGCCCCGCGACGCGGGGTCACAGGACCGACCCACTGCCGACCCCAACTTGTCCACTCGCTTCGCTTCCCAAAGGAAGACAGAAGCTCACTGCTCTGATGCGCTCGCATATTCTTTGAGAATCCTCGACTTCGCTATCGTCCTCTTCATGGGTTATCAAAAGTCTTGGCTTACCATGACCGGCACGTAGACAGGCGTAAGCTCGTTTACAGCACAAGAAGAGTCGCACACCCCTACAGCCGGTGCCTGAGCATCTGTGGAGCAACAACTGACGCCCACATCAAACAGTTTCGAATGTTTGATTTCGATTTCATATTCTAGGTAAGCTGCGTAAACAGGCGTTGCTCGTGGCCCATCACGGAACGCGTGCCCCCGCCATGGTCCGCCGTGGCGCTCCCCGCTCTTGTACCCTCGTACATCCCGCTAAACCCTGCAAGCCCCCTCTACATCGTCTGGCTAGCCGACACGCTTCTGCGCGTAGGGCTCAGCTTCTACATCACCCACCTCAATATCCTGCACCTTCCCGAACACCAAGATCATCAAAGCTCCGCGCAACCATTTGTCTTCGCGCACGAGGCGTTCCTGAGAATTGAACGAGTACACAGTGGTCAAGTCCACGCCCGTGAGCCCGAGTAACCCCGCCCCCGCTCCACAGCCACCCGCCAACAGCCGCCAACCCGCTTCATCTCCGGCCCTGTGATCGCTAGGCTCATGATCAACCACCATCTGCATCAACCACGAGCTCACCGGCACCCGCCAGGCACCGACAACCGCAGCGTCATGGTCTACTGCGATCTCCTCGGCGCACATACACTAGTCGGCACGCGCGTCACCTGCCTGATGCATGGCGGCGGCAGGCGCAGCAGCCCTCTGCCGCCCCGCGCGCGCGCCTCTGTGCCGCGCAAGGCCGGCGGCGACAGATCGTATCGAACGCATCGAACGCAGGTCACGCGCCCCGAAACGGACATTGCAGTGCGCCGCGCTGCGCCCAAGCTTATTTGCATTTTGGCGTGCGCAGGCTTCTGGGGCGGCTGCCCGCTCTTCTTCGCCGTCGACGCCGCCAACGCCGCCGTCTTTGTAGAGCCCTATGGCCGCGTTGGAACCTAGCACGCGTACGTTGTGTCGCAGGTTGCAGCGCGCGCCTGTCTGCTCCTGTGCGTGGATGTCGGTGGAGCCGCTGTGGCAGCTGCGTACTGATGCGCCGCCGCATATGAGCCCGGACGCGAACGACGAAGCGCCCACACTGTGGGGCCGGCGCGGTCATTTCCCTACACCATTCTCATTACTACCGCGCCCACGCGACGCTCCTCGGTGCGTCAGTTCTGAAAGAACGTGCCTACTCGCTCGCCCATCCAACCCCGCGCCCATCGCGCATGGCGCTGGTGCCAGTGTGTGGCGGCTGTGCAGGCTTCTCTGGCACCTTCTCGTCCTTCTCAAGCAGCTTCCCCTCCGCCGCTCGCTCCGCGCTTGGCACGTAAGCACACTGAGCTAGCACACTTACTGCGGTGCGTATGTATGTAGCCCAGCCACCGTGAGCATGTCATGCACGCTCTGCGCCGCTCCCACGCGTCCGGATTACGTCTGGATCGTTTGCACTGTTGGAATAGTGATCGTTAGACAGTGATAAGATAAGCAGATCGGACTACATCAGTCGTAACATGCTTACACTATTCACCCTTTAACACAACAATCTAGACAAACGGATTCTTCCCTTCTCGCTCCTGTGCATACTCGATGGGCGGCACCATCCGGTCTTGCTTCCTGGTGCGGGTTCATCGCGCTCCCCGACGTCTATCTGCGCCGCCCCCGACGCCTCGCGTCGCGTCCCCCCTGATTGAGGCTCGCCGCGGATCGCAGAAGAGCGACGATCTCCACAGGCAGATCAGCACCCCGTGCCCATCGCGACGCCGCACTCAATCATGCATCATGATCAACTGTACGCGTCTCGGGCACCCTCTTATCCACAAATAGCCGTAGAAGCATTGCATCCCCGGCAGCGCTCCCACAGCCCGCTCTCAGGTACTGTATGGCGCTGGCACACTCATATCTTATGGACGCCGTCCTGTTCTATCCTGTCCTACCTTTCCTATCTTATCCCGCACAGGTTCCAGAAATAGCTGGCGCGTGCGCATGAAACACGGAAGCGCACTGTGCGACCCCCGGAACAGTGCGGGTGCGAGAACGGGGTGCGCACCTTCTTATAACAGTACTGGTACAGTACGCGGGGTGAGCCTATACCGTCTGCCGTTTCTTGGCACGGATGCGGTACGGTGCGATACGGCGCAAGAATAAGAACAAGGCTGCTTCAGGCTGGGCCGAGACGAGCACGCTGATTCAAGTTGCTCCCGACCGCCGTAGGTCTCAAGCAAGCTTTGCTTATGTGTTGTGGGCACGTGCTGCCACCTACAACTTCTAGACAACGTTCTAGACACGGAACTGTGCGCCGCTTGGCACGTCACCTCAAAATGGCAGTGATTGGCAATATGTCGCACGCTCTGTAGACGGGATTCGACCCGAAGCACCGAGCTGCACAGCTCACTGGCACCGTTTACGTTGCCAACACCCTCGACTGATACGGATCACACAAAGCCAAAGAAACAGCACAGCAACTGTCAGAGCAGGAATATATACACGGCAGACCGGAATGCGAATGAGAATAGAGTCACAGACAAAGGGATGGGGGGAATGGGTCGATGTGATGAGATGTAATGTATGCAGATATTGAGAGTGTTCGTCGGGGGACAGCAAGACGAACCAGACATCGAGACAAAGGACACACATGGGGCTGTAGGACGCCTTTTGTCGGGTGCTGGAGCTGGTGAGTGGTCGGGGCTGTTGTACACGGGTGGCAAAGGCGGGGGAAAGTGTCGAACGTCAGACTTGCCCAATTGTACTTGACGGTGCTGAGCTGTGCCAAAGCGTCCGTGTCGGTGATCGCATGCTGCAAGTCGGAGGGCGAAGTGCTGAAGTCGGATGTCGGCAACCGGCTAGACGCAGGTATGTTGCTACAGCGCAATAAGAAAACATAAACAAGGCTAGTGACGGTGCTGGAGGCGGAGAGCTGGCGGAATGTCAGGTAGACGGCGTATACCAGTATTCAATAGTCAGGGTCGATCATCTCGATGGCGCCGCATTGTTCACAATGGCTCCACATTGTGCGTTGTCCATTGGTACCAGAAGCACAGGCGACGCGAAGTTTCGGAATCTGAGTACAGTTTCTGCAACGCACAACGAGAGGCAAAACAGAAGCAAAACAGGGAGGGTTCCGTCAGCATGAGCTTGAAACAACCAAACACCAGCGCCACCGGGCCAAGGTAAAGGCACTAACCCGTGATGGCTCAAGCTGTTCCTTGGCTCGAGGAGGCCGATAGGCTTTTGTGGGGGCGGGGACTCAGAGTATCTCGAGAAAACGTGCGAGTCAGTATCAACCGAGCCGTCTGGACCGAAGAACGGTTTGGGATAGATGTTGAACGAGGGATATGTGGGACCTGCATAAACGTGCGGCGCAAATGAACTAGGTGTTTAGAGTAGACGCTGATGACGGGACGCACCGTCGCCGCAGTCGGAAGAGCCAGACGTACTGCCCCACGAGTCTAGGCGCGCGTGATGCTGCTCAGTAGTTATATGCTCAACTGGCGAGTCTGAGCTGTCGGACATGGCGACGTCCATGTCCGCCTGGTACGTGGGGAAGGGGACCAGCCGGAGTTGCTTTGCCTAGAAACGCACACGCGCATTAATGCCGGCGCGTCGGCGCGATGCGCATACATGGACCTACAGAGCGGTCAGACTCCTCGATGGTCTCGTCATCAAACTTCCTCTTGATAGCCATAATGTGCGCGGGAGGGGACAGCAAGGGTGCAGACAAAGGACAAGCGCGTGGGTGCAGAGAGGGGCTCTGGCAACCTAGGGAAAGTTGGGTAGCGTAAGGAGGTACCCCATTCTTATAAGCAGCCTATTTGCCCGTATTTGTCAGAGATCGCGGGGCTTGAAATGGAGAGAATCAATGAATTCCCCGGGGGATCAGCGAGAATATACAAATGCCGATTGGGTGCCTCCCAATCTGTCCAGGGTACGAGACCGATTTTGCCATACCAGGGAGTAAGTCGGGGTGAAAAAGGGGGTGACGGGGAATGCCGGTGGACTTAATCGGGCGGGGGCGTGATGGTCGTCACGGAGTCCAGGCAATGCAATTCTTTCTGTCACGGAGCCGTACGTGTCACCCTGTTTCATGTGCCGGGGCTGTGGCGCCGCGGCGCTGTCTCGGGCTGCCGGCCGTGGCCCGGGCGTGGCCGGCCACAGACAAACTGCATCTGCATCTGCATCACGCGTGCCGTGCGTGGCCCAGTCCAGTCCAGTCCGACGCTCTCTCTCTCCGCCCCCATTCCGTAACACTGTATCCCTTCCTCGCCATGGCAAACATCGACCCCGGCGACATCCCCCTCCCGCCGTTCCTCGAGCCCGTCCTCACCTACTTCGCCTCCGCTCTCCCCCCCGCCGTCTACACAGCGCTCATCACCTTCTGTGCGCACGGCCTCGCCTTCCTCACCGCGCTCTTCAACCTCGGCTCTGCCCTGATAGCCTCCAAGCCCTGGGAGTGGGACGCGCAGAAGATCCTGCCCCCGCTCATCACCCTCCTCGCGGCCTACCTCGCGCTCTCTAGCGCGCTGCGCACCGCCTCCTGGTTCATCCGTACCACTACCTGGCTCATTAAGTGGGGCGTCATCATGTCCGCACTTGCTGCCGGCGCGGCCTGGGTCTTCGCAGGCGGGCGCGGCATCGTGCCCGCCCTCACCGGGCTCCTGCTCGACACCTTCAACGGACACGGGCAGGATGCCACCGGGGGCCCGCGCCGCGCCCGCCCGCACGCGTGGGAGCCCTTTGACAGCCACCGCGAGTGGCAGTACGAGGAGGGCCAGCGCCACGGCGCCGACGCGGGCGCAGGCGCGTCCGAGCATGTGCAGCAGTTTGTCGCGGGCGTGCTCGAGCGCGCGCGGGGGGGCAACTTCTGGGCGATCGCGCGCGCAGCATTTGACGGCGTGGCCGCCCCCGGATCAGCAGGGGACGGCGCTGATGACGGACATGGACCCGAGGACGATCAGAACACGGGGCGGCGCACACAGGCCCGTCGCGGGGGAGCAAACTAGGTGGAACGCTGCTGCGCTACGCGCCCGGCAATGCAGGTGGCTACGTATCTGTCACCAGCCCGCCATCAGCTTTTGATTTTTTGTTATATTTCGGAGTGTCGTTTCTATACCTGCATATATCTCACACTGTAAATTATGGCACTTGTTCATGTATCTGTAGGTACGGCTCGTATATCTATTCCCTCAGAGTCGCGGGACGAACGCACATCGTGCCTCTAATAATATTTATTATACAGGAAGAAAAGCGAGAAGCATCAAACATCTAAACGACAGCACGATAACGCAGTGAGTACGTGGCAGGCGCGCTAGGCCGCAACCTTGGCCGGCTGCTCCTTCTGGCTGTACCGGTGGCTGGGGCGGAGCGTCAGTCGCGACTGTATCCGGGGCACACAGAAACGCATGAAAGCGCGACGTACTGGGCGATGCGCGCGAGCTGGCCGAGGCCCGTCGACCCGACGAAGAAATTCACCTGCGGATCACGAGATGCATGAGAGCCGAAGTGCGGCCGGACGACGACAGTGGAGAGAGAGAGACAGCGTACCGCAGCGAGCGAGTAGTTGACCGGTGTGATGACGAGCGACCAGCGCACCCAGATGACGCCCGTCGCCGTGAGCGCTGCACGCACCCCACCCCAACCGACGAGTCAGCTGGGCGCCCAAACAACAACGCACTACGCACCGAGGTTCTGCGAGACAGAGAGCTTCTCCACAGGACGGCCAAGGTCTTTGACACCCGCCGCGACGAGACACCACTTCATGACCGGTGCCCAGAAGAAGACCGTCTTGGGCCCTGCACCAGCCGAGTCAGCGCCGCCGCTCGCGCTGCCTCACGTGCTTGTGTGCCACACCTGCAGGGTGGTTCATGAACGACTGGAATCTCGAGGCACCTGCGCTGGCTGCTGCTCCGGACATCTTGGCAGTGGTTGTGAGTAGGGGGGAGGACTGAGTAGTGCGTAGACGAGAGTGGGTGCGACTGTGGGTCGGATCGTTGGAAAAGCGCGGGGAGATGACAACTGTTCCGATTCTGGCGCCCTCTCGGATTTGTCGGAAGGCGCAAGTGGGACACCTGCCTTTCTGGGTGTGTATCGGCGTAGGTCGTCGTGCCCAATCATGTCGCTTTGTTCTTCGGCACGATGACGTCGGGGGCTTCCCACTGCACTGCACACATGCACGCACGGCGGCCAGACATAAATAGCTTTGCAGAGACGGAGTGCGTAGACTAAATAGAGCAAGTTATATAAGCAACGCGGAAATGATTAGTGACAGACCACGCGGAAACTATGTCTAGCAATACGGTATCAAGCAGCCTCAGCATCATACAACACACGCACGATCCACATTAGTACAACAGGCCCACCGCCCAGGCAGCGCATAGCACAGCTAATAACTGTATCGGCCGCCACATCGGTCACCGTACCGGTCAAGGCTGCGATGTCGCCTGTGGTGGTGGTGGTGGTAGTGGTGGTGGTGGTGGTGATAGTGGCGCGCCGCCGCCCGCGGTCCAGGACAATCGTCGTCGGGCCGGAACATGGGCTCGTGCTGCCGCGCCATACACGCCTTCCCCATCGCGAACCTGCGCGCGCCGTACCCGGGCCTGCCCGGGCGCACCGTACGATACCGCCATCCCGCTGCCGCTATATCTTACGAAATTCATTTTGATTATAAAGGGCGCCTAGTGAGTTATTCCTTTTACAGGCAAAATCTCCCATCGCCCACACATTACGTAAGACGACGACACCACTTCCCCTTCGCTTCTCCGTCCCTGCTGCTGCCCTCCAGGCTTCTCCCCTTTTGCATGTACTCTCCTTGTAACTTCCGGTAGGAGTCATCGGCCACACGACAAGAATTTACCTTACTGTGTGCTTTCCCGCCATCTTTTAGTCTCTTTTTTCAAGTGACTTAACCAACCATCCGCATCCTGCAAGTTGTCACTTTCGTCAAAACTGCGCAAAATCTTGCTGCTCTCCCTCCCCGGGCTTCGAGACGCACAGTGCCAATGCCGCCGCGACTTGCCTTGCACGATCCAGTGCGAAGAACCACGACAATACGGGCGCGCAGGCGCAGCAAAACTCGCTGCGTGATGCAAGTGCGACGTGGCACAGCGACGCGTGCCTCGAAGTGCAGTCACCGCCGCACGGTTCTGTGGATGAACAGAGCGGCCGTGCCCCCTTATCGTGCTGGCCCTCCAGATTGCCACGACGCCACCGCGACCCCCGTCGCATGGCCTCGTCCCGAACCAAGGCGACCCAACTGCGCTGCCGCCGTGAGTTCCTTCGTGCAGCACGCAGCCACGAAATGGTGCGCTAACGCGCGCCGCTCCATTTCCCCGCCGCACCCGTCAGAGCGCGGCCTCACTTCCTTGAACGAGGTGGGTAATGCCGACCTCGTATCCAGCTCGTCGTCCCCGACCTGCGCGTCGAGCGCATAGTTGAGCGCCGCCAATGTCTCACGCGCGATGCCGACTTCGTGAGGCCAAACAGCGGCGCCCGCACCCCGAAGTACGCCACCGTCGCGACATCGCCGATGTCGTCCCACGCCGTGAGGAGTGTGGCCACGCCAACAGCTCAAGCTCGAGTGCTGTCGATGGCACGCCACTGCACGTCGCCGCGTCACCAATATCCCTATTCCGTGCTAATATAATTCCAGACTGATGCGCAACTTATACTTAGTACCAAAGCTGTATTTTATATAGCTTCTCAAAATAAGACAACGTTGTCAACTAGTCCTTGGCGCGTCTCGCTTGGGCTCAATGTTTGATGTAAGGTAGTTCTAAGGTGCATAAGTCTACTTAATCTGGGCTATAATGAATAATTGAAAGCAAGAAATAAGACACACGTTTTCGTAGATCCAAGACCATGCGCGCACCACGCACACACACCAATGAGATCAATAAGTAGTACAAGCACGACGATCACGGCAAAACTGCAAGACGGTTGAGGTCAGGGTCCAGTACAGTGTGTGTGCGGACGGAGACCAGCGCGAAGCGGTAATATGAAAGAGCAAAGCAGCACGTCAGAGTCAGCAATGGCTCATCCGCGGCTATTATTCGTCAAGTACGCTACTCAGTGGGTTGATCTGCACAGGGGGCCCCGCTCTTCAAGCTCAATCGTCGAGAGCTCCGTCTTGCAGTCAACACAATCATAATCACAATCATAAGCGGTTTTGCAAGCAAAGGCACCTGCCGCCGCAGGTGACCCTTCTCGAGTGTAAACGACATCATGATAACGTAGCGAACGCGTGCCAGGCGCGCTAGGCCGCAACCTTGGCCGGCTGCTCCTTCTGGTTGTACCGGTGGCTGGGGCGGAGCGTCAGCCACGACTGCATCTGAGGCACACAGAAAGGCATGGAAGCGCAACATACTTGGCAATGCGCGCGAGCTGGCCGAGGCCCGTCGACCCGACGAAGAAGTTCACCTACGGATCACGAGACGCATGAGAACCGAAGAGCAGCCGGACGACGACGGCAGGGAAGAGAAAGACAACGCACCGCAGCGAGCGAGTAGTTGATCGGCGTGATGACGAGCGAGTAGCGCACCCAGATGAAGCCCGTCGCCGTGAGCGCTGCACGCACCCCACCCCAACCGACGAGTCAGCCGGACGCCCCAAACAACAGAGCACCACGTACCGATGTTCTGCGAGACGGAGAGCTTCTCCGCGGGGCGACCGAGGTCCTTGACACCCGCCGCGACGAGACACCATTTCATCATTGGTGCCCAGAAGAAGACCGTTTGGGCCCTGCACCAGCCGAGTCAGCACCGCCGCTCGCGCTGCGTCGCGCGCTCGTGTGCCGCACCTGCAGGGTGGTTCATGAACGACTGGAATCTCGAGGCACCTGCGCTGGCTGCTGCTCCGGACATTTTGGCAGTGTTGACGAGTGGGGGGAGGGTTGAGTAGTAGTAAGTAGACGAGAGTGGGTGCGACGCGGAGCGTTGGAAAAGCGCGGGGAGATGACAGTTGTTCCGACTCTGACGCTCTCTCGGATTTGTCGGACGGCGTAAGTGCCTTTTCTGGATGCGTTTCGGCGCGGGCCGCCGTGCCCAATCATGTCGCTTCGTTCTTCTGAACGATGACGTCGGGGGCTTCCACTGCACTGCACCCATGCACGCAGGGCGGCTGGACACAAATAGCCTTACAAAGACAGAGTGCGTAGACTAAATAGAGTATACAGCAACGCGGAAATAATTAGTGACAGACCACGCGGGAACTATAACATAGCAATACGATATCAAGCAACTTCTCAGCATCATACAACGCACCCACGATTCACATCAGTACAACCAGGCCCACCCGGGCATTCCCCAAGCAACGCACTGCACAGCTACTAATAGCTGTATTGCTCGCCGTACCGGTCATTGTACCGGTCGAGGCTGCGATGCCGTCGGTGGTGGTGGTGATGGTGGCGCCGCCGCCCGCGGTCTGGCAGGACAATCGGAGCTGCAGCCGCGGGATAGCCGCCCCCCGCCTGGTACCCGCCCGCCGCGCCCGGGTACCCCACTGAGCCATACGCGCCGCTGCTCCCCGCCGCGCCATACGCGCCGTTGTTCCCCACCGCGAACCCGCCCGCGCCGTACCCCGGCGCACCGTACGACCCCGCCATCCCCCCGCCGCCGTATGACCCGGGGAGTCCGGCGCTCCCAACCGAGCCGGGCAGGCCCACGCCGAGCGTGCCTGCGCTGCCGGGGTACGGCATGGGGCTGCCGCTCCTCGCGATCGGTAGTGGGCTGCTCCCGCCCATGGGCAACGGGCTCGCGCCGCCGAGCGCGTTCCCATGTACTATGGGGCTCGGGGCGTATGGGCTGCCCGAGCCGGCGTAGCCCATGCCTGCGCCCATACCTGCACCCATCCCCGTCCCTATCCCCATCCCCATGCCCGCGGTGGGGTACGTGTTGAACGAGTTGCGCCGCCCGTGGAACGTGCCCCCGCCGATGCCGCTGGTCCCATTCCCGTCCTGCATCTCGCGCTGCGTGATGATGTTGTTCGCGGTCGCCGCGGCGGTCTCTGATGCGATCTGCAGGCCGTACTGGTCGACGCCGCGGCCCGTGTCCTGCCATAGCCGCACAGCTGCGTGCGGGCCCAACCCGTCAGCGTCGCACGCAGCGAGTCGCGCGCGAGCTTACCTTCCGCCACCGCAAGCCCGCGTATGACCTCGCGCTGCCGCTCGTAATTGCCGCGCAAGAACTGATATATGCTGCTCCCGTACTTGATCTGGCGATACGCCTCGTACGCGGCCGCGGCGCCGACCTCTATGGGCAGCATGCGCGTGACCTCGCCCTGCGAGCTGTGTGAGCCTAATGCGGCCGGGCGCAAGTGCAGCTATATGAGTGACGCACGAGACCCGCATACGCGCGGCGGTGCCAGATCTTGGCTTCGTGCTTTCCGACTCCAGGCACACCTGTGGAAAGGCGGCTCATCGCGGTCTGGTAGATCATCCTGTGCGCCGCGCGTGTACACCATCAGCGGGGCTGTTCCGCGGTGCTCTTGCGGAAGACTCACGGATCGTTGCCCATTGTGTGTGCGGAGTAAAAGTCTTGTCCCGACCCTGCCACAGTCGTGAGCTGCAGAATTCCGGATCGCTATCATCGCGCGGAGCATACATGTCGGTTGTGGTTGATAGTTAGGCATAGGCGGTGCGCCTAATTGGAACTAACAGCGCAGGTGAGCAAGTGCCAGGGCAATGCGAGCAAGACAGACACACACCTGCTGGGTGCCCCAGCCCGGGGCGTTTCTCTGGTAGTAGTTGAAGGCCATGGGGGGAGGGAGGGAGTGTAGTTCCGGATCCTAAGCTATGCGTGCCACAGAAATAGTAAAACCAGTTTTAGTGTGGAGCGTGAAGTGCATCATCCTAGGAACGAGGCGACGCGCCGGCCGAGGAATGGCCTTAACTTGCTTGACGTCACACGTGGTCCACAAATTTAGGTGTGGGCAAATGGAGCGACCCTGGAAATCACGCTGCAGAGGCTCGCGCGACTCCCGTCTCCGTGCAAGCCGTTGTCAGGCAGAAAGCTCCCGAGACCAGTTGTGCCCGATTCGCCCTCCCGTCCGCGCTAACGAGCATCGGCGAGCTTGCACTTGGGCGACTGAAATTCCTTGTTGCAGGAGTACGGTGCCAAGCCTGTGCTGACTACAGCACGCTCCCGTGAGAACAGATAGCGGCGCACAGAACGCGTAGAACGTCGAGAATCTTCGCGCGGGTTGCGCCTGTGCAGGGATGGGCGTCAAAGGGGCGCGCTGGGAGCGGGGTGGAGAGGTGCCCGCCATCACGATGAAATTCTTTGCGGGGCTCCCACTCGTCGAAGCCTTCCGATCTCTATGAGTCAGGTCATAATTGCAGTATGTGGACGGCGTTGCAGACTGCCGCGGTGGTCCTTGGAGAACTGTGGTGGTGACGAGGGCGAGGGCAAAGTGAAGCAAGTCTCCCGGGTCTCAAATGGTCGCCGACGTGCACGTGATGCAGGGCTAGCGTTCCCGCCGCTGTCGCCGCTGTCGCCACCGTCGCAGCAGCATTGCACGACCGTCGCGCTCGATACTAATAGTGGCTATATCACCAACTCAGACGGGGCATCGCTTCAGCCAAACGTCGTATCGGATCACCAACTTCCCAAGTCACTAGCGTTATTGTGAGTTCATGACAGGCACGTACGTTCAGCTCGCAGGCTGAGCGCTACCTCCTCTGATGCCTCGCCTCATAGATTATGCCGTCTTTGCGTCGTCCGACTTCGACGCTAACGAATATGCAAACGCCGTCCTTGCCGGAGAGCCGTACCCGTCTCAACCAGGCTCGTCCAAGCCGGCCAAGCCTACAGGCCTAGAGCCCGCGAAGGAGGACATCTCTGTCGCCATTGCAAAGTTAAACTATGGCATCGACGACGTGTCAAAGCAGATCAAGAACGTGGTGCGTGTTCTTCATCGGGAATGACTGTGTACCTCCGCCGAACCATACCCCAGGTCACCACGCATCACGAAGAGCTGCTCGAGCAGGCGGCGGGGGTAGGAGAGCTGAGTGGATCTCTGCAAACCGTGAAGGAAGGGCTCGACTCGCTCGACACATCTTTAGAGAAGTGCGTATCCGCAATGTCCACACATGTCCCCAACCTGATCAGACCCGTCCTCCGCAGGTTGCGCCAAAAGTTCCGCACACCCTACCAGACGATGCAAGAAAGCGTGAGGCGCCTCCAGCGCTTGCAACAAGTCTCCGACGTCCTCCGGCGCACCTCGCGCTTCACCGTCCTCGCGAAGCGCCTCCAAACACAAATGGCAGAGCTCGGCGACGGCACAGATAGCGCGCCCGCGCCGGCACAGCCCAAGGCGCCCGGTGCGAGGCCCGGCACGCCTATGGCGGACGGCCGGCGAAGCGCGACTCCCGGGCTCGAGCAAGAGGGCGAGAAGGAGCGCGCGCTCGCGCAGGCCGCGCTGACGATCGCGGAGCTCAGTGCGTGCATCGCCTACTCAGCGTGCACCAGGCGCCTGACTGCCGCGCCCTGCAGACGACCTGCTGGAAATCACTCCCGACACGTACAGCGCGGGCGCGGAGGACGTGCCGCCCGCGTCCGAGGAGCCCGCGCTTGCGCCGAGCGGGCGCATCGCGCTGCGCTCGATCGCGGCTGTCTCTGCGCACCTGTCGTTCATCGAGTCGGCGCGGGCGAAAGTAACGGCGGACATGGAAACGATGGTCCTCGAGGGCCTTGCGCAGATCGTACGTCCGCTCCCGGCCTCATGTACGCGCGCGCACGTTCGCTGATGCGGATGGGCACGCAGAACCAGCCGCTGCTCGCGACGTCGCTGCAGACGGCGCACAATCTGCGCCTGCTGCCCGATCTCGTGCAGAACCTTGTCATGGATCTCTCAGGCGCCGTCGAGGCGCGCATTAGGACCGCGTTTGACGTCTCGCGGATCTCGAAGGAGCTCAGCGCGAAAGGTGCGGCCTTCGCCTCCTTTAGCAACCGTGCATCCTGGGCTGAGCTGTGCTGCGCAGAACCTGCGTCATCATCGATGAACCTGATGTACAAGTCGCGCGTGCGGCAGGAGCCGACCAATGTAACTGCGCCGCAGTGGACAAGCGCGCTCTGGAGCCGTCTGACAACCCTGATCGAAGACATGGCTGGCGCGTGCATAAAAGTGAGCTCGGTCCCCTTATCGAGGGGCGTGTGTTGATGGTTTGGCACTCAGGTGTATACGCTGGAGCGGGTCTTGAAACTGAAGAAGGACCCTGTTTCACAGATAGTGTTCCTCGACGAGGCTATGAAGGTTGGTTTCGCAGCATGGAATCCCGTGGCGTGATCGTGTGATGGACAGTTGCTCAGGTGCTGGAGAGCAAACCAAGTACAACATTCTGGGCAGCCCTTGGGCGCTCGTTAGAGAAGCAAACTCGGGAGGCAGCGAAGAGTAGGGGTTCACTTCTTCAGTCTTTTGGGCCTGCCTCATCTCTTCTCTCAGACTCGACATTCCTGCAGCAAACTCTGAGTTCCGGGTATCCCAAACTTTTGCGTCTATTCCATGAATTCTTCTCCAAGATTGCAGTGCAGACGGACACCGTGTACACACAGGACCGACAAAGGTCAGCAACTGTTTTGCTCGCTCAGTAGTACCAACTCACACTCCTCAGTCCAGAGACGGTTCTCGTTCTCCGCGCGCTCTCGTCTTTCGAAGCTCTATATCTGTCACGCACATCTAACAAAATGAACGAGTCTGTGGGCCAGGCGTTCCAGGGCGGCGCGCGATCCCCGCCCTCCGCAACCGAAGGGGCCAACATTGCACGCACGATCGCCAACGAGCTTGATGCGGCAAAGTTCGACCCGCTTCTTGTGCGCTCTGTCGCACGCAGCGCCAAGGCTAGCCTGGATATGCTGCTTGTGCGCGCAGACGGCCTTGTGGTGCGGGACCGGACAGCGACGCTGCTCACGGGGCCTACTGCGACGCCGCAGCAAGTGCAGAACACGTCACTCGCGTCGTTCCTCTACCACTGTGGCACGCGACTGCGTACTCTCGGGGAAGAGCACTCCAGCGATGTATATGCGGTCCTCAAGCCATCAGTGACTGTAAGTCCTTATCAGATTGCGAGCGTGGCGTGGTGCTGATCCGCCGACAGGATATGATCGAAACATACAGTCACATTGTCGACCCGCTCTTGGACGCCATCAAGACCGAGACGAGCGCGATTATCTCGAAGCTCCACCGCGAGCCTGCGCGGTCTGCTGACCCCCTCTTTGACATGGGCGGATCAAGCGCTTACGTAAAGGAGCTCAATGAAAAGCTAGCTTTCGCGAAAACGGAGATCCTAGGGCGTCTCCAGGTCGAGGACGTCGCACGAGACTGGTGAGGGCCTCTATCTTTCTGTGCACAAAACAAAGAAACTCACAGTCGGCGCCACAGGCTACTCGACATCGTGCGCCATGTCCTGCGGACGTTCGTGCTGCACGTGTCGATCGTCAAGCCGCTCGACGAAGCGCGCTCGCTGCAGCTCACAGGCGACATGACCGAGCTCGAGTTCTCGCTCGGCTCCTTCCTGGCCGAGGGCAAAGGCAAGCGTGGCGGCGGCGGCGGGCTCGACGCAGCGGGCGCCGAGTACCGCGCGCTCCGCGCCCTGCGCCCACTGCTCTTCCTGAGACAGCGCGCCTCGCGGAGCCCAGTGCGACCGCGGGGCTGCCGCCGCTCGTCGTGCTGCACCACATCCTCGTGCGCGCGCCAATCCCGCTGCCGCACGTGCTGCACGGGTGGCAGGCGTCCGAGTACGTGCGCTGGGTCGAGGAGCACGCGCCCGAGGAGGCGCTCACGCTCGTCGACGGCGGGCTCGCGCACTGGGAGAAGATGACGGAGGCGGAGGGCGACGACCCCGCAACGGAGTACCTGCTGCTGGCGCGCAGCGTGCTCGCGAGCGCGCGCGCGGCGTAGCCGTGAGTACTTATTACGATACGATCTTCCTGAGGTGTGCCGGGCCCTGTCGGCCGCTCCTCCCGTCGACGATTTATCCAGCTGCCGTTCACATCGCATGCGTCTTTCTGCTACTCATGCCGACTCGCGCGCCCCACGGCAGCCACGCCAAGACAGGGTCGCAGGCTTCGAAAACCCAGGAGAGCCAGCTTTGCCGCATTGCATGTTCGTGTTTTCTGAGTCACCAGCGTCCCACAACACAACGGTATACCTGAAGCCAATCACGGCCGTACTCCCTCATGCTACAGGTCCCGTGACACTCCTTGTCGGAATTGACTCGACATGGTACTCGACATGGTATAAATTGGCCTCGCGCACCGCGGTGAACTGCAGAAGAGGCCTCCTGCGAACCGTAACATGAACTCACCTGGGCATAGCAGTAGTTCTGAGAAATCTGAAAACCAGCCGCGGGAGGATGTCCGCGTGAGTGGGCGAGCGGCGGAGACGCAGGTGTTGCCGCGCAATAATCTTCCGCTCGTTGTCTCGGGCCTGATGCTCGCGACATTCTTGGTGGGTCTGGACATGCGTGCCTTATAATCTATCTGAATTTGACTTCGAACTGGTATCAGGCTGCGCTGGACCAGACAATGTGCGTCTCAGGCTCTGTGACGTGCAAGCCTCAATTAAGCGCCGCTCATGGCCTTGTCTCGCGCCTCGTAGCGTCGCTACAGCCCTGCCTACTATAGCTCAGGATCTCGGAGGCGGAACGAACTATTCCTGGGTTGGCAGGTCCGGTGTCTCGCGCAACTTTGTGCCCAACATTCTGACCGACTGGCCATGAGGCTTCTGTAGCTCATATCTCCTTGCCGCCGCAGCTCTGCAGCCGCTGTATGGCAAACTCGCAGACATTCTCGGGCGCAAGCTCGTGCTGTACCCTTCCATCGTTGTATTCCTAGTAGGCTCATCGGCGGTATTGGCTCATTCTAGAATGGCGCTGACAGCATACATACAGATTGGGTCCGCACTTTGCGGCGCGGCGCAGAACATGACATGGCTCATTGTCTCGCGCGCTGTTCAGGGCGTCGGTGGCGGAGGTAACCGATACGTTACATGGGCACATGTCGCTCGTCGCTGAGCTCTACGACTACCTAGGGATCATGCAGCTCGTCAACGTCGTTCTTGGTGATATCGTACCACTCAAGGAGTATGCATCAACTTGTTCCGTCCACTCCGCCTGATTTTGCTTACCCCGCACTGCAGCCGAGGTAAATGGGGAGGCTTCGCAGGTTCAACATGGGGATAGCATCGTAAGTTACTTTCGAATTCTCCAAGCAAAATGCGCTGACACCCTGCGTAGGATTATCGGACCCCTTGTCGGAGGAGTAAGCATCGACGTCATTGGAGAGATATCGGGGCCATAACTCGAACATAAATCTGCAGGTTTTGACTGACCACGTATCATGGCGGTGGTATGTTTCATGTACTTGGTGTCAGATTCGGCTGACCGGGACTACAGGTGTTTCTGGATAAACCTGTACGTCGATCGCCCAGCCCCTGCGACACGTACATTGATCTACTTCAGACCAACTGGTGCCATTTCTATCGGAATTCTCTTCTTCTACTTGCACTTGAACTCTCACCACGGCAAGACGCTGGGCGAGCACGTGGCCGAATTTGATTTTATTGGCTTGCTCTTGCTCATCGCAGGCGTGATGTGCCTTCTTCTTGGATTCAACCAGAGCGAGACGCGTTGTTCGTACCATCTCGCTGCTACTATACTGGGGTTCCAGAGCTCATATTTCTCGCCGCAGGGAACTCACCAGCCACCATCTCGCTGCTCACTATGGGCGGTGTCTTGCTCATTTCAGCAGCCGTCTGGGAAACCCGCACGACGAAGTCGCCCATCATACCGCCTCGGATTTTCAAGGTAGATAGATACTTAGACTAGCTTTGCGGTGCCGCTCAATTGATGAACTGCAGACACGCACACCAGGGATCATCCTAATCTCCGGATTCTTCCACTCGCTCATCTTCTTCATGGGTATGTTGGCAGATCCACGCAGCCATACTTTCATACTTATTCCTGCCCAGGCGCGTTCTATCTCCCCCTGTACTACCAAGTCCTCGGCGCATCTGCTACTATGGCTGGAGTCAAGTACGTCTTGTGATGTCAATCTGGCGGCCCGTACGTTCTGCTCATTCGCCTAGGATGCTACCATACTCCCTCGGTTCGTCAATCACCTCTGCATTAGCCGGGTTCACAATTGCACCACTGGGAGACCTCCGCCCGGGAATATGGTTCTCCTACGTGCGCATCCTATCCGCGTTGCTATTGTTCCTGCCCCTCTCACGCAATCCTTGCAGTTCTTGACCTCGGTCGGATATGGCCTCATGATCATGCTCGACGACAAGTCCTCCATGTATGCACCCTATGCCCTCCGTAGCCCTTCCTGACGCTAATGCATGACACAAGAGCCGTGCAGGAGATCTTCCCGCTCATCGCAGGCGCGGGTCTCGGCGGGCTGTTCCTCCTCCCGCTCATTGGGCTGCACGCTGCCATGCCAGTCAAGGATATGGCAACGAGCACCGCAGCATACGCGCTCGTGCGCCTCATCGGCTCGACCGTCGGCGTCTCTGTAGGGCAGGCGATCTGGTCTTCCGTGCGTGCACCCGCTTGCACCCCACCGCCGACCCGCTAAAGTCCTACGCACGTGCAGGAGCTCCGCCAGCGCTTATCGCGCATTGCCGGCGTCCCGCCCAATCTCACGAGTTCTGCACTAGCAGACAGCGTGCGCCGCCTGCATAACGTAGAGCCGCCCGCGCTGCGCGCGCAGCTTTTGCACGCCTACACGATGAGCATCCGCACGCTTTGGGTCGTTGGGACGCCGATCGTGTCCTTGGTCTTCATCATGGGTACGTAATACTCGCGCGATAGCTTGCCTTCCGCATACCGATAGCTTGCCACATGCAGTACTGTTCATGAAGAAGTATCCTGTACACCGCGCGACAGTGTACGCTGAGAAGGCAAAGAGCACGCTTTACACCCCAACAGACGTCGAGAAGGAAGCGAGGGAAGACGGGAGCGCGCAGTTACCAGACACCCGGTTAGAGTACGACGCGCCGATCCACATAGTAGAATGAAAGCGAACAAAAGAGCGTGCTACGATTGATAGGAATATCAGAGTCCATATCTACTTATCTTATCACTGTCCAACAATCACATTGTGTGGTAACCTAACAGAAACACCATCACACACTTACCAGGACTCGGTGGCATGGCAGAAGTGTCCTTCCTACCGTACAGACCACTTACTCGGAGTCACAGGAGCACGGCTCCTCCCCGCCTTCCTTAATCCTGATGTACCTCTCATGCCACATGCTCTCGAGCATTTCCACGAACATTGAATCCGTGCCTGCGGGCGCTTCTTCGCCAGCAGGTTCCGCCTCCGCCGCCGGCGTCGGTGTGTCGCGCGATTCCTCGGTCAAGCGCCGTCCGTTCGCCCACGACGGCGGCATGAGCCCGAGATACGCGTGGCGCGCAGTGAGCACCGAGACGAGGCTGCGTGCCGAGCCCCGCTCCCCGCGCACGGCCCCGTTCGTCTTGTCCAGCGCAGCCGGGAGCACAAAGTCGTCGGGCGTGTGTTGCGCGAGGAGGAGCACCGTGCGCGAGGCATAGTTGACGATCCCGTCAAGGAGACGCGCGTATACTTCCGTGTCGTTCGTGTATGTGCCAACGCTGACGTTCCCGTCGAACTGGCGGAAGAACTTGAGCGAGACGGGCGTCACTTCGAGCGCGCCGAGCATGTCCCAGGTGATAGCCGCGTCGAAGAGCTGCTCCGCAGCGTTGAACGTCGAGAAGTATTGTGCCTAAGACCAGAATTGAGTTAATCTTCCCACCCAATGCAGAAAAGAGAAGGAATAGCTGTCACGCACGTGGCCGCCAAGGTGGTTATCCTCAGGGAACCGTCCGAGTAGCACGGGCAGATTCGGTGGAGTGTCGTGGTTGACGGAGAAGCGCTCCCTGTAGGCATCGGTAAGGACCTTGAGGGTCGAGAGCGCGCGGTCAGAGCACGGCTGAAACGTCGCCGCATCGCAGCCCAATGATGGATCAAAGTTGAGGACAGATGCAGCCAGGGGCGCAGCACCAAGACCAGAGCGCACGACCCCGCGCCTGTGGCCGTTGGTAGGAACGGCCTCCGTCATGTATCCTTCCTTCTCATTCCAGAACGTCTATCGGACGCAATGGTCAGTGGTGATTGTGAAGAGGATCGATGCTGAGATGCTGACCTGCAGGTAATTGAGGATGATTAATGCATGGCTCTCGAACGCATAGGCACCATCTCCACGACCAATGCTGGAGGCGAGGCGAGCGCCAGCCTTGAGCGCACGATGCTGCAAGTATGCCGTCCAGTATGATCCTCCCCACACAGGCGGCGACCAGATATCGTAACTGCGGCGCTGTATATGAGCAACAATGTGACACGTGGGGAAACGGCCTGTCACATACGAGCTCTGATTCCAGTGCAGTGCGATCCACTGCAGGTCGAGGTGGATGGATGGCCATAGATTGTCAGCGACCCAGGTGCCATTATTCTGCTCAGGCTGAATGAGCCACTCGGCATACTTGATCAAGACAGCTGCGCGGAATGGTGGTCCATCTGCATGATCACGCCGAGCCCATCAGTAGCTTTTCGAGAAGCCCCTGCTGAGCGGAAACGTACCCGCTGCAGGCGACCCGAGGCGTTCGGTGACTTCGGTGATCCTGTCCAGGCGGTAGTCGAACACCCCCTCCTTCATCCCGCCTGTGAAGATGTTTCCTGCGGGGCTAGTGATATGCTGCGTGCGGATGAGCGCTCGGGCCGCGTCGTCCAGGACGGGCCGTAGGGAGTGTGCGGCGTCGCTGAAGACGGCGAGGTGGTCGAGATAGGCGTTGTACACGAGGCAACCATCGCGGAGTTGGAACACGGGTTCCTCCGGGTCATCAGGATCTGGGATGAAGGGCAGAACGACACCGGGCTAGAAGAGCGGCATCAGTCCTGATTCCCTCTGGCGAGCAAGTGCAAGATGGGCATACAGCGGCACCGATCTCCGATCCCCGTAATTTTCCGAGGAGTGTGTTTTCGCTGACATTGGCGAGGTTGTCCAGATAGCATCGAGCAGCTTTGGCGAAGTTGGTCTGCCTGACGGGACCCGAGAGTGCGCCTACCACAGGTCGGCCCGTGGCAGCAAGAAGTAAAGGAATGAACGAGAGACGCATAACAGCGAGAGAAGTTGGGAAGCCCAAGTAGCGTCACCTCGGGCTTTTTATGGGCTTCGCAGCATCCGAGGATCGCAGCTTTCAACAAGCCAGCGAGAAGTTGGGGGGCCATTGCTGTGGCTCCGATGCCTGTGGCGCGATGGAACCCCATCCCGTAAGGATCAGTCCAGAGCAGTGACATCCGCACGACAAGGCACAACTTGGGCGTAATGCCCGGAGTCAGAACTTGCGTGCTCTGTGGACAGCGCGTTCGATTCATGGAGGTGTTGCGGCGCGAGAACGGCCCCGCTGCAGAAGCAGTGACGGCACCGGTCCAACGAGACGACAGCGGTGTGGACCGTGGTAGGCAGATTTCCGATGGTACCTAGCACATATCAATGAGCGCCAAAAACGAAGGGCGAGCAGACAGCGAACATGCAACGTTACCTACCCTGTGAGCAAAGATGGCACGCAGCAGCCCCAAAGCGGTTCCAGTCCGTGATATAGGAACAAAAATCGGCGATCGTGTTGAACCTGTCTACAGCAGATGCCCCCCTGGTCCCGCAGCAGGCTGTGGCGCTTTGAGTGAAACGGCGCTGCGCAGCGTTTGTTGGTCATGATGCCAAACAGCGCTTCGAATGGACAATAGATTGCGAGCTTCAAAATTTGAGATATCGGCCGGTACGGATTTAGTGGGCACACGCAGACGCCGTGGATGCTGTATGGCGTGTCAGAGTGGTCATGGTCGTCGTGTAGAACAGCAAGGGCGTGACGAGTTTGGTGAAATGAGGGCGGCTGAATATCTGGCACGGCGTTATGGAACGAGAAGACGGCGGGTTCGCGACGAGAGTGAGTGGACTCGGAAATCGTGCGGAACAGGACGTCGCGGTGGCAGCGCCGCGGGGACAGGCCTGTAGAAGCCTGTAGAGCAGGCATCTCTCGCTGACCGGGAATCTTAACCGGTGCCGGTGAGCCATTGGACCCCTGCATGATCAGCGATCACCGCAACCGTCTGAGCCACAGAGGCTCCGTGAACTAAGATAGAGTGTCAGTGTGTGGCACCAGTCGCCGTTCTGAATGATGGTTACTGATACAAACATTGCCTAGGCCCTAGCTCTTGGGATCGCTCCTCATATTGCCTCCGTCTCGCCAGTGATCGATAGATCGTGAAGTATACGACCCCGCTAACGGAGATAGGTTAGCGAAAAAACCTTAGGGAACAGTGGCAGATGCTGCAAAAGGCGCCGAAGCCTAGATGGTCCAAGTAAAAGTAGCAGTAAGTACATACAGGTCTAGGAGGGCCTGAGGCCTGGGGAGGCCAGGCAAAAGCGAATTGTAAGTCCGCGAATGAATATGTCGTCAACTGACGTGTAATAGTACCAGCATCTGCCGCATCTGGTTATAGGCAACCTGCTCCCTCTATGTACTAGTATCCTTTGTGCCCTTTGCGGACTCCCCGAGGCCCACCCCTCATCTTCTCCCATCTCCTGGCGCGCCTGCCCGCTGATGCAAGTCGGAACGCCGCCCGAACCGCAAACTTGAACACGTAAATCACCACCGTCAATTGTTCAAGGGGTACAATCTGACGCCCGCAATCAACTGGGAGGAGCGCAAAGTTTTCGGGAAGTGGGACAAGTTGTTGAGAAATGTGCGTTTATCCTCCAATCCCTATGTCGATAAGGGACCGGTGTCGTTTTTCGCTGACTGACAGCTGTATCATTGCTACAAGACCGTCTTTTTGGCCCAAGAGGATGTCACAACAAGCTCTCAAGTTTACCAGAAGTCACTGCGTAGCGGCGTGATGATCTGAACCTAGGCGGAAGCTGCCAGCAGTCGTACGCGTGTATGCAGAGGTAGTCAAGAGACTCAAGTCTATGGGAGTCCGTTTCCCGTTGGTCGCATCAAGCAGTTCAACCATGCTGTTGCCATTCGCGATTACTTGAGCACTGTGCATCGTGTCACGCGGTTCGACCTTCTTCACGAATCTACAGGTTCCGCCCAGCTTCGGTAGGTTTGTTTCATTTCCGGTTGTAGGGACTAATGCTAACACCGCTCCATCAACCTAGGTTCTACCCGTCCATTCTGACCCCAACTACCCAGAGTATCCGGTGTATTGGCTACGTCATGGCTGCCTTCAAGTTGCAACGCTTGGCCCGAGTCTTGACCAACTCATAATGTTCAGTGGCACGGATCAGACGTTACGCGGGACTATCGTCTTGGTACTCCCGTTGCTGGTGCGTCGTTTATCCCATTAACTAAGGTCCTAACTTTTACTGATGATGCACCCGGGTTTTAAGATCGATCGCCCTTCCGTGCAGCAATCCTCATCAAGCACACCGGGTGGTCAATCAATTGAAAGGGATACATAGATAGACCGACGTGCTACGTGGGGTTCTGTACGCCGAGTGACTTGCCGAGCATAAGCAAAATAATGGTACTTGGCTGGCTGATGTGCTCTGGCGCGCAATCGACTTTAAAGCTTAACGCGTTACCCTCCAATAGATGTCTCTGCACTGAAACCGCAGCTCATTTGTCCACAGATGCATACATGCGCGTTCTTCGGTCCGAAAACACATACTATAGTAGCTGGGACTTTCGGTCGCCGCCCATTTGCGGCGGATCTTACTAGTCACAGCAAGAAACATGTTCATGATACAGCTCCTCCCCACCCTCCTCAACCCTGACATATTTCTCCTGCCACATGCGCTCAAGCGTTTCCACGCGCACCGTATCCCTGCCTGCAGGCGCCTCTTCGCCAGCAGGCTCCGCCTTTGCTGCTGGCGTCGGTGTGCTGTGTGATTCCTCGGTCAAGCGCCGTCCGTTCGCCCAAGACGGCGGCACGAGACCGATGTACGCATGACGCGCAGTGAGTACTGAGACGAGGCTGCGTGCCGCGCCCCGCTCCCCGCGCACGGCCCCGTTCGTCTTGTCCAGCGCAGCCGGGAGCACAAAGTCGTCGGGCGTGTGTTGCGCGAGGAGGAGCACCGTGCGTGCGGCATGGTTCACGACCCCGTCAAGGAGGCGCGCATATACAGCCGTGTCGTTCGCGTATGTACCGACGCTGACGTTCCCGTCGAACTGGCGGAAGAACTTGAGCGAGACGGGCGTCACTTCGAGCGCGCCGAGCCCGTCCCAGGTGATAGCCGCGTCGAAGAGCTGCTCCGCGGCGTTGAACGTCGAGAAGTATTGTGCCTAAGACCAAATGAGCTGGTTTTCCCACATGATACAGGGGCAAGTAGTTGTCACGCACGTGGCCGCCAAGGTGGACATCCTCGGGGAATCGGCCGAGCAGCACGGGCCGGCTCGGTGGGATGTTGTGGTTGACGGGGAAGCGCTCCTTGTAGGCGTCGCTGAGGACTTTGAGGGTCGAGAGCGCGCGATCAGAGCACGGCTGGAACGTCGCCGCATCGCAGCCCAGCGATGGATCAAAGTTGAGGACAGATGCAGCCAGAGGCGCAGCACCAAGACCAGAGCGCACGACCCCGCGCCTGTGGCCGTTAGTGGGAACGGCCTCCGTCATGTATCCCTCTTTCTCGTTCCAGAATGTCTATCAGATGCAATGATTCAGCAGTAATTATGAAGACCGATGGTGCAAATGCCGACCTGCAGGTAGTCGAGAATGACTGATGCATGACTCTCGAACGCATATGCACCATCCCCACGACCGATGCTGGAGGCGAGGCGAGCGCCAGCCTTGAGCGCACGGTGCTGCAAGTATGCCGTCCAGTACGATCCTCCCCACACAGGCGGCGACCAGATATCGTAGCTGCGGCACTGAGTGTAAGCAAACATGTGACGTACGATGTGGGACGGCCTGTCACTCACGAGCTCTGATTCCAGTGCAGTGCGATCCACTGCAGGTCGAGGTGGATGGATGGCCACAGATTGTCAGCGACCCAGGTGCCATTATTCTGCTCAGGCTGAATGAGCCACTCGGCATACTTGATCAAGACAGCTGCGCGGAATGGCGGTCCATCTGCGTGACCACGTTCAACCCATCAGTAGCGCTTCAAGAAGCTCCTGCTGAACGGCTACGCACCCGCCGCGGGAGATCCGAGGCGTTCCCTGACTTGGGTGATCCTGTCCAGGCGGTAGTCGAATACCGCCTCCTGCATCCCGCCGGTAAAGATGTTGCCTGCAGGGCTCGTGATATGCTGCGTGCGGACGAGTGCGAGCACTGCGTCGTCCAGAACGGGCCGTAAGGGATGCGTAGCGTCGCCGAGGACGGCGAGGTGGTCAAGATACGCGTTGTATACGAGGCAGCCATCGCGCAGCTGGAACACAGGTTCCTCCAGGTCATCAGGACTGGGAGGAAGGGCAGAACGACGCCGGGCTAGAAGGACAGCATCAATACTGGTTTCCTCGAGCGAACATACACAGGACGGCGTACAGCGGCACCGATCTCCGAGCCCCGCAATTTGTGAAGGAGAGTGTCCTTGCTGACGTCGGCGAGTGCGTCCAAATAGCAATGAGCAGCCTTGGCGAAGTTGGTCTGCCTGACGGGGCCCGAGAGTGCGCCTACCACTACAGGCTGACCTGCGGCAGCAAGTACAAAGAAAATAATGAAAGACGCATAATAACCAGAGGAGTGGGGAAGCCCGAGCGGTACCTCGAGCCTTTTATGCGCCTCCTGTGACAGCATCCGAGCATCAAAGCTTCCAACAAGCCAGCTCAAAGTTGGGGGTCATTGTTGTTGTTCTGATGCAGACGGTGCGATGGGACCCTACTCTGTGAGAAGCGGCCTGGAACAGGGACATCCGCATGACAAGGGCTGGCACTTGCAGCCAAAGCTAGCAAGGCCATGACGGATTTGGCGAGATGAGGGCCACTGAATGTCTAGCACGGCGTTATGGAACGAGAAGGCAGCTGGTTCGTGGCGGGAACTACAAGATGACGAGTAGACTCGGAAATCGTGCGGAACAGGATGCCGTAGCGAAAGCAGGCCGGAGCAGGTACCACTGCATGGAAACCTTAATGGATGGGCCAATGGGCCCGCGCATAATCAGCGAATCACCGCATTCGTGTGAGCCACAGTTGCACCGTGAACTAAGATAGAACGTCAGCGTGACACCAGTCGCCGCCCTAACAGCAAGGACAGAATAAAAATGGACAATGTCGATAGTACATGCATTGCCCAGCTCTGGGAGTCGTTCATAGTAACGTCGCGTAGGTCGTAATTTGCAGGCCGTGAGCTACATTATACAAACGACACAGCGGAAACCCTTAGAGAATAGTGGCGGTGGGTGCTGCAAAAACGCTGCAACAGATTGTTGAAACGGAAGATGTGGTATGAGACAAAATAGAAGTGCAACGCTGATGTCGTCAATTGACGTGCAATGCGAACCGGAATTTGCCGCACCTGGCACACCCACACGAGACTCCCGTTCCCCTAAGTACAATTTGTACGCACTCTATGCAGACCTCCGAGAAAGGCTCCAGCACGTACAGTCACCGGGCGCCGGTTACATGTAGCCTATGCGCTCCACTTACCAGCTCGACCGTGGACTAAGGAAAGAGCAGAGTCGCGGGGCCAGGGTGAAGGCCCTGTTGCGGCCCATCCACTTGCGGCGGTATCATTGTCAATCTTCATCAACAGAACTTGAAATATAGACGATATTGATACTTACGGGCGTTGCCTGCCAGTGGCGAGTCCTGGGGCTGACGTCATTGACCGCATGACACAGCGAACGTACGTGGTGTGCTCATGATTGGCAGTCCACGTTCAGCTCGTGAAGCACGGACCTTTGCAGACCTCCGGGTGAGGCTCTCCTTCTCGTCTTTCATCTCTGGACATCCTGGTCATTGATGCAACCGAAGGGTGCAGTCTCCGAAATGTAGAACAAGCGTTTTGTGAAACATGCGGGCGCAGTAGTAGTTACAATAAGTCCGGATCAACCTCTGTGCTGTCAACTGCGACCGAACCGCAATCCGAATCAGGACCTGCCATGCCGCCCTATACCTCTACCCTCTGCACTGGCACACCTCCGTATCCGCACCTCCTCTCAACCCGAGATGGCTCCTGACACCGCAGGTCACACGAACGCCCTCCTTGGTAGGCAGTTCAATGTGCCCGGCGCCAGCTGAGCCATAGCCGTTCGCCAACGAGGCCGGCATGATTCCAATGTACGCTTTGATGGCTCCGAGCGCCGCAACGAGACTACGCACCGCGCCGCGGGGCCCACGCGGTGCACCGTTCGTCTTGTCTATCGCCAGCGGGAGGACATAATCGCTAGGCGTGCGTTGCGCGAGCAGTAGCACTGTACGCGCAGCGTAATCCGTGATCGAGTCAGTCAGGCGCTCGTACGTCACAGAGTCCTTGGCGTGTGAGCCGACGAGAATGTCGGGATCAAATTGCTGGAAGAACGCGAGAGAGACAGGGGTGACTTCCAGCGCGCCAACGAGGTCCCACGTGGAAAGGGCGTAGAAGAGTTGCTCCGCAACGTTAAAGGTAGAGGAGTATTGTGCCTAGAAATTGTCAAACATCAGTATACACGCGCATATAATATATATATAGTTTCCTACATGACCACCAAGGTGCTCATCCTCGAGGAAACGACCGAGTAACACCGGGTCGTTCACGGGGACATTCTGGTTGATAGAGAATCGCTTCCTATATGCGTCTCCGAGAACCTTCAGAGTTGAGAGTGCGCGATCGGAGCATGGTTGAAAAGTCGCAGCGTCACAGCCGAGGGTTGGATCGAAATTGAGGACGGACACCATGAGTGGCGCTGAACCAAGACCAGAGCGCCCGCCTGTTTCAACGTTGGTTTCTGTGGTCTCTGCCATATAGCCTCCATCGTTGTTCCAGAAGGACTGTTGATAGGGTGGTTCACAGGTGTTGATTGCCAGATATGAAGCGAAGTGCTCACCTGTAGGTAATCGAGAATGGTCGAGGCGTGGCTCTCATAAGTGGCCGTACCATAGCCACGGCCCATCTTGCGGCCTAAGCGAGCCCCAGCTCGCAAAGCGCGATATTGAAGGGACGCTGTCCAGTAAGATCCGCCCCAGACCGGCGGCGACCAGAGGTCCCAACTTCGATAGTACGTATGATCAGAATAAAGAAGGCGCATATATGTATCTATGAACGTACGAGCTGCGGTTCCAGTGCATGGATATCCACTGGAGGTCAAGGTCGATCGCGGGCCAGAGGACATCAGCTACCCAAGTACCGTTGTTTTGCTCAGGCTCGGTAAGCCACTCGGCGTACTTGATGAGAATTGCTGCACGGAAGGGTGGTCCATCTAAAAAAAACGGGTGCATCCTCAGTAAAAGCTACGACCTCAGTTAGAGCAAACGACACACCAGCAGCAGGAGAGCCAAGACGATGCATGACATCTGTGACCCTGCCAAGATGAGCGTCGAAGACTGCCTCTTCGATCCCTCCCGTGAAGACATTCCCGGCGGGGCTGATAACGTGCTGTGTTTTGACAAGGGTAAGGATCGCATCGTCAACAGTCAGACGTAACGTCTGGTCCGTATCACCGAACAGCGTGAGTTGGTCAAGCCAAGCGTTGTACGCAAGACATCCATCACGTAGCCAGTACACCGAGTACTCTGGGTAATCCTGGTCAGGATGAATGGGTAGAACGACGCCGGGCTGGTGAAGCAGTGTTAACATTACTTCCTGCGACTAGAAATGAAATAAACCTACCGCGGCTCCGATGCCGGGACCTGTAGATTCGTGAAGAAGTCCATGTTGCGTGGCACGATAGAGGGTGTTCAAGTAACTGTCGAGGGCAACAACATGGCTGGTCTGTTTGATGCTGCCGCCGGGAAACTGGGCTGCCACCGGAAAAATAGAGGCAGAGAGGGCTAGGAGGGTCGACGAGAGGCGCATCGAGTTTCTGCAGTACTAAAGAAAGAGGACGATTGGCACGTCTCCCTTTTATACCTTTCCTTTGCGAATATCCAGAACGTGCGTCCATTCGATGGGCACGACCCATAAAGCAGAAAAAGGCTTTCTCGACGCGTTGGGCGACAGAAGGTGGCAGAAGGTCTGTTTCGCAGATCGTCCAAACGGACGGAAGTGCTGGATGACGCCGGGGACTGCAAGGATGGTAAGTGACTATACGAATCCGTGCATTTGCGATGACGTCGAATGTGCTTCTGACTCGGTGCTACTTGGTGGCCGGAATGCGTCCGTGCATGAAGATCACAAAGAACCCTCGATTTGCAAGCCGCAAGCTCGCGAATTTAGGACGGAACAGCTGCAGCCCTCTTGGCTGCGTTGGAAGCCGCTTCTCCGCCTCTTCTGCATGAATGCATGAACGAAAGTCGTGCTACGTGCGCGTGAGGTTCTGTACCCGATGTGCACGTTAATGGATTCCAAAAAAAAAAGCATGAACGAGCAACTCACCCAGTATACGCATGCCCGACGGGCATCTGAGCACGATGGGAGGAGTTGAGGAGTATCACAAGTATCACAACGCGCCAGTGAGGTTCCCGTAACCATTGAGCGAGAAGGGTAGGTAAAGTTTAAACCGTACGGGACAACTTAAGGTGACGGAATGCGGGCGTTCGGGCCATGCGTTGCTCCGGGGTCGCCCACGGGCGCTGTGCAGTGTGGGACACCAATTAGGCGGTCAAGTAGGAGATTTGGAAGGGAAGCTGGCGGCATTTTCGTCACGGAGACGGACGTAGCGGACCCGGCGGAGATGGAGGCCTTCGGAGGGCACTTGCGTGGGCGGGGAATCGAGGGGAATCGAGATCACGACACGTTGGCCATCACCGCGACATACATGCCCTCGTATGCGGTTCGAAAGATGTTGTGAAGTGGTATACGGAAAGTAGAATATACACGTCGACATGGCAGTGTGGCGACCGTAACGGTGGTTGGTCAAGACGAGCTATTGGTGCCGAACCCGAGGATCACCGCTACCGTCGCCCTCCCGCAATCGCGTCTTCCCCCTGCTTTCCGCCTTCATGACCCAAACCACGCTGCTTCAGTACGAAGCACCATGTACGTGTCCGCATCATCCTATCACAGCGCCGGAAGCACTCACTAGCCGCAGGGGCCGTCCACGCCATTGACTGGTGCAAGTCGCCCGCGCCAGGGCAACAGCTGCGCCCGCGCTCCGCGTTCCGTCTCGGCATCGCATCGTTCACGGAGGACTTCCGCAACCGGATAGCCGTCGTCGGCCTGCAAGATGACCGCGTCCTGGTCGAGGACGATTACGGGGATTACCCGGATTTCGTCACGCTCGTCGAGGCCAACCATGGATACCCCGCGACCGCGCTGCAGTGGCAGCCCAGCACCGCGTTCAGCTTTGCGTGGTCGCAGAAGGCACCGATGACCGAGTTGCTCGCCACGACTGGCGACTCGCTCCGCATATTCGAGTACACGAGCGATGCCCCGCTCGCATCCTCGTCCTACGTTGGGCGGCAACCGGCGGGCGGCGGGCACCGCCTTTCCCTCAAGGCCGCACTATCCGGGGTGAGTAACCCCCATCCGCGTATCCCAGTGGGCTCATGCACGGGCTCTCGTATCTATAGCAGTCCAAGGTGCAAGGGCAGAGTGGCGGCGCGCCGCTCACCAACTTTTCCTGGAACGAGAAGTCGCCCAACCTCGTCGTGACCTCCTCGATCGACACGACCTGCACCGTCTGGAACCTCGACACATCGACGGCGGTCACACAGCTGATCGCGCACGACCGCGAGGTGTACGACGTCGCGTGGCTGCCCGGCTCGACGGACATCTTCGTGTCTGTCGGCGCGGACGGCTCGCTGCGCGCGTTCGACCTGCGGAGCCTCGAGCACAGCACGATCCTGTACGAGACGCCCGCGCCGAAGGACGCGCCGCCGACGGGCCGCCCGCCGTCGTCGCCACTGCTGCGCATCGCGTTCAACCCGAGCGACGCGAACTACATGAGCACGTTCCACCAGGACGGCAACGACGTGCAGATCCTCGACATGCGCAGCCCCGGCGCGCCCGTGATGGAGCTGCGCGCGCACCGCGGGCCGATTAACGCCGCCGGCTGGAGCTCTACCGAGGGCGCGCTCGTCGCGACCGCAGGTGCGTGCTGCCCGCTCGGCTATCCGTGCGGGCGACCCCTGACGCCCGCGCTCTTCAGCGGACGACTGCCAGCTGCTGCTGTGGGACATCTCGGCACACGCGCCCGCACCCGCGGCGTCGCCGCGCAACGCGAGCTCGCGGCTGAGCTCCCCGCGGCCGTCGGACGGGAAAAAGCGTGTGCTCTCGGACCCGGTCATGGCGTACTCGGGGCAGAGCGAGATCACGAATCTCGCCTGGTCGCCGCAGATTGCGCCGATGACGATGAACACGGGCCACTCGACGCCCGCAGGGGAGTGGATCGCCGTCGTGATGGGCAAGTCAATCAAGGCGCTCAAGGTGTAGGTGAGGTAGATGCTTTCGACAGGTTTCTTGCGAAGTGCTGTTTTCTGGATGTACGAGTCGTATCATGTCGCTAAGTGCGGAAGGTGCAGTAAGCCCTGCTCCCGTGTTGTTAGAACGAGGCGAAAATCAGGTGCGACAGGGTGCGACGCGGCGGCTGAATTGAGTTGTCGACGCGTTCGATTCGTTGCCACTCGAACTCTGTTCGACGTTTGCACATGATGTGGGGTAGTGCCAAGCCTATGTGTATCTCAGTCTCACACCCCTGCCGTCAGTTCCTGGGGTACGGCGCGTGGAGTGGGGCGATATCGAGGGCCCTTCCCTCCAACCATGGTTTGCGCAAAAAACGTCGGCCTTCGTGGTGAGGAAGCGGCCGAGAGGCACACTAGCTTCCCGAGATCGATGTGATCGGCAATGCCGACGGGGGATGCTGCCCCGAGGCACGGGCCTGCATCTGCCTGCACGGATGGATAAGCATCCTGTGCCTGTCTTATCTGTGGTTCGGGTTTGATGAGCGCATAGAAGGCCGCACTTGTGGGCTGGGTCCTTATCACGGCCACGCTGGGGGGCTTTAGGGAAGGTTTGCGCCGGGAACCCGCCTATCATGGGCTGGCATATGCTGGACCACGCTGGATCACGCTCGCGGGTAACAGACTCCCCTAAAGGACTACGGGGCACTCCTCTGGTACCGGTGCCGATGCTTCGTAGGGCCGAGGCTAATAAGAATTCTGAGAATCCGGGTCTTGCATCCCCTGTAGTGCTAAAATCAAGCTAAGATGGTTGCAAACCCCGGACCCGCGAGAATCAATATTCATCTGAGAAAGATACGCCGATCGCAGGTGTTGGAGTTGGGCGACGGCCCCGGTCGGATAGCGAGCTGATTACCGGGCACGCGACGTGTAAAAGAAGACCGGCCGGACCCGCGTCTGTATTTCTATGCGGCCATTGAGCGCAATATTATGTCCAGCTACGTGCGCTGGATGGCCAGAAACGAGAGGGCCGAGACGGTGCGCCGGAGAGACGGAGGCGGAAGGCATGAAATCAAAGCGTTATCATCGAGGCCCAGGTACGGGGGTAGATAAGTAGTCGAAACCCGTTTATTTTCTGATAGAGCCACATGGAACACACCAAGTCCCACCCCGACTTACTTTATATACCACATGCGTCCATCTCATGCTCCGACGGCGATTCTTCTCCACCCCCCCAATCCTCGGGTCATCCTCAGCCTTCCTCTCGTCAACAGCGGCAGCCTTGCTAACTGTTTGAGATGGCATCCAGCGGCGTCGCAGAGTACCAAGCAGACCTCGAGAAGAAGACCTCTCGGTCCACCGAGCAGTCGCTCTCGAAAGAGAAGCAGACCTCGAGCCATGGTGACGCCGAGGCCGTCCTCGTCGGCGATGAGCAGCGGGAACCCGGCTGGGCCACTCGGCATCATACCCTCGTACACCGCCTGACCCTCTTCGCGCTCGCCTGCCTCATCCTCGGCTGGTGGATCTCCGCGACCATCCTCAAGGCGACCCGCCACCGGTGGATCGTGCAGACCCTCTTTGCATGGTTCTTCCTCGCCGTCATCGCCTTCCGCTTTATTCCCAACTCGGTCGTCACCCGTCCCATCGAGGCCGTCTGGCAGCCGCTCGTCTCCAGGCCGTTCTTCAGCCTCCCGCGTTACGTGCGCCTCGGCATGGGCTGGTTCTCCCTCCTCGCCATCATCCTTGGCTCTGCCTTCGGATTCAAAATTGAGAACGTAAGCCCGCCTCTGGCGCACGTCGCCGTCATTCCACTGACTGATCCGCGATAGGGGACGAACTACGGCGACCGCGCGATTTCCGTTCTTGGCTTGGTCATTTTCCAGTTCGGTTTCTGGGCGACGTCGAAGCACCGGTCACACATCCAGTGGCCGACCGTCATTGTCGGTCTCTTCATCCAGCAGGCGATTGCGCTCTTCGTGCTCAAGTCTGGCGCCGGTTTCCACATGTTCCACTGGATCGCGAACGCTGCTTCCGACTTCCTCAACCAGGCTCTTGTCGGTGCTGCGTTCTTCTTTGACGACGAGACCGTCAACACCAAGCACTGGTTCTTTGTCAACACCGTATGTCATTTAAGATTTGTTAAGGTCACATGCTGACGCATCTCGATAGCTCTCGACCATTATTTTCTTCATCGCATTCGTCCAGATGCTTTACTATCTCGGCGTTATGCAGTGGATCATCAGTAACTTCGCTTGGTTCTTCTTCAAAACCATGAACGTATCCGGTGCTGAGGCCGTTGTTGCTGCTGCGTCGCCGTTCATCGGTCAGGGCGAATCGGCCTGCTTGGTTCGTCCTTACGTCGATATCATGACCGAATCGGAAATCCATCTCGTCATGACCTCCGGTAAGCATCCGGCGCGCCACCTGCGCAGTGGAGCACAGTCGCTCACCCGGAGCGCGCAGGTTTCTCTACCATTGCCGGCTCCGTGTTGGGCGCGTACATCAACCTCGGTGTCCCTGCACAAAACCTCATCACTGCCTCGGTGATGAGTATCCCCGCGTCGATCGCGATCAGTAAGATCCGCTCACCCGAGCTCGAGGAGCCTGTCACCCGCGGCAGTGTCGTTGTCGACCGTGGTGAAAATGAGAAGGACGCGCCCGTCAACGCGCTGCACGCGTTCGCCAAGGGCGCCGTCTTCGGTCTCATCGTCGCCGGCCAGATTCTGTGCAACGTGCTCACGATCCTCTCGCTCGTCGCGATGATCAACGGCCTGCTCACCTGGATTGGCCGCGGCTTCGGCCTGCACCACCTCACCCTGCAGCTGATCCTGCGCTACATCTTCTACCCCATCACCTTTTTCCTCGGTGCGCATCGACCCCTCCTCCCCGCGCGCCCAACAGATTAAATTCTTCCCCTCTTTGCTCGTTTGCAGGTGTGCCCCGCTCCGAGATCATGCGCGTGTCCGAGCTCCTCGCGACCAAGCTCGTCGAGAACGAATTTGCGGCGTACCTCGAGCTCCAGGCGCTCATGGCGTCGCCCGAGGCGCTCTCGAAGCGCGGCTTCACCATCGCGTCCTACGCGCTGTGCGGCTTCGCGAACCTCGGCTCGCTCGGCATCCAGATCGGCGTGCTCTCCGCACTCGCGCCGTCGCGCACGCGCATCATCGCGCGCATCGGCCCCAGCGCGATGATCTCAGGCTTCATCTCGACGCTCCAGGCCGCCGGCATCGCGTGCGTATCGGCTGCCCTTTCCTCTTTCCGTGTAACCAGATGGCTGAAATGGTGTTTGCAGTGGCATGCTCGTCTGAGTGTACTTTATTCGTACATATCATACTGGCGCTGTGACGCGCTGCAGATAAGATGACTGTTGTAGGTTGTTGTGTGGGTCTATGGTAGCACACGTATTTTTATGGGTTTGCTGATACGACGGCTACGCCTTTGATGCACGCCTAACGCATTTGACTTCGCATATTTCTTGCAATGTGCGCTTGAGTGACATGAGATATTGGGAGCACATATAAGCCTTCTGAGTCTATGTATGCGCTCCGCAAAATTTGGACCAGAGCCATATGATGGAAGGACGAATGAGTTCTGCACGCAGACGCTCTGCGCTTGTAAAGGTGGCCGACGGTCGTTATTGCGCATCGGCAAGTCCCGAACACCAGCCCCGTGCCACTTGGCACCGTGACCTTGACACCGTCGTGGACCTGCACATCCATGCAAACCTCTCGCTCGCCAGCTCCAGCTCCAGGTACAGCTAGCTTCGGCTCCGGAAGCGCACTTATATACAGCAGCAACACGCGCGCCGGCTGCACGGGCTCCCGCCATGACGCAATCGCCCGAATTTCTGGGCCCGGGCGCGCCCAGCGAGCAGAGCACAGAAACGACAATCAATCTTGCGAACGTTTGACCTGGGCGATTGGTGACGTCTTCGGACGTGCATTCAGCCTCCGCGGCGCGTTGCTGATTCGTGGATATTGCGGGGGACCCGCGCGGCGGGCGCCCGTGCATATTGCGCTTCCGGAGGTGTGACTCACGCCATCAGTCGCGAGTCGGACTGGCGACCGGGCTGCTTCAAAATTTCCCTTGCTTTGACCTTGGTCACCCTTTGCTGCGTCTGGACGCCTCGTTCTTGCTTTTTTCTTGGGGCTGCTGAGCGTCGTTTTATGGTTCGAAGGCTTTGACGTCGGTGCGTCCGTCTTCGTCTCCATTGTACCGATCCTCTGACGAATGACGAGTTTGCCAGATATTCTGGTTTTGTTATCACGCACGGACTCAGTGGCCCGGTCCCGCTCTCGCCACCTTTTATCGTGCGACTGTCACCCGCTTCATCGACTCCATTTGCCTGTGTCTAAGGGTTATGTTGTCGGTCCGTTGGGGCGTTCATGCAACAAGTCTTTTCACATGGATAACGCGCGCCCGCTCTTCCGTTCGTGAACCGACGAGTTTTATACTTACATTCATAGAGGCGCAGAGGCCGATCACAGTATTTGAACCAAAGTCAAGCGACATTTCGGCTCCCGAGCGATGCAACCTATACAGTGCAAGACTCGCGCGTTTCGTCGCAGTGGTCTCAAGTAATCAGGCTCAATTATCTCTTCGTGATTGGAAACTGAAGGGGCTATGGAGCGCCTGATACGAATAGACTGGGGGGTCAGGATCTTGGTCATGGAGCGGCGCATGCAAGGCGAACTGGTAACACCAGAAATGACTACGTCAGAGAAGTGACGGGGCTTGGCCGGGGCTTGGGGACGCAGGAACCTAGGCAGCACCGCCCGTGATGCTTGTTACCGTGCTCGCTGCATGCAGTCTGGGGGAACGAACGTTTCTTTCGGGCCCCGATATGGACGAGATTCATCGGTGCCCTTTTCGGGTATTCTCCAGTCTGTTGCGGGTCTCGTACTGTTGGTACGATGTCTCAATAAAAGGAAGTGTTTCTGGCCTGTTTCCCCACCTTGGTGCAATCATGCGTCTCTCCACCCTCCTTCCCGCGCTCGGCCTAGCAGGCAGTGCGCTCGCGAGTCCTTTCAATGCTCAGCACGACGGCTCTTCCCTATGTGGCTTCGATGCAGCGCTGGACGATTCTACACAGGCAGTCGCAGATTACTTCAAGGAGTTAGAGCCTGCCACCAAGCACACGCTCCTTCATGACACGACTGGCCCTGAGGCTGGTGCTGATGTGCGTTAACCTATCATTTCTCAGAGGCCATCGCTGACATTCGTTTGCAGGTCGGTGTGGTTGCCGCTGTCATCCCCGATCCCCAGCATCCCGAGTTCTCCGTCTACTGGTTGCGTGACGCATGCCTCGTCTACCACCCCTGGATCAACGAGCTTACCGTGCTCGGCGACACGTCCCTGCGTGGCATTGTGGATGACATGGTTCAAGCCCTCACCAGAACCCAGCAAGTGATCAGTCTGGCTGGAAATGTGTTCACCGGAGGCATCGAGGAGGCCGTGTTCGATGTCCACCTCAACATGCTCTTGGACCCGAATGCGCGAATCGGCTCGCCCGCTGCTGGTATGTGACTCCCCGCACATACCCATCTGGGCTCTGATTTCGACCAATCCCCAGACGGCCCTCCGTTCCGGGTTGCCGAGCTGATCAAGTATGCCGAATGGCTCATCCAGCCTGAACAGAGCAATGGAACTTGGGTGACCGACGTTCTGTGGCCCGTCATCAACCTGGATCTTCAATGGATCTCGTCCCATTGGAACCAGAGCTCGTAAGGCATTCTTCCGCGCTTCTGGTTATTTTTGATCATCTTCGTGCGCCAGCTGGGATCTCTGGTGGCCACCCGTCTGGGGTGGCTCGTACTGGACCGCTTCATTGCAGTACCGTGCTCTCCGCGGTGGCGCTCGCTTGGGGCGCAAGATCGGTCGCGAGTTGAATGTTGTCGAATACGATGCCCATGCTTCCATGGTTCTCGACTACATGCAAGTGAGTAGGGCGCTCTTACCTTGCGTCTACTCGCTCACAAGGCTGGCCCGCAGACATTCTGGAATGACAAGGAAGAATTTATGACTGAAACTACCATCACGAACGTCTCTCTGGGCCGCTCTGGCTACGGCTCCGCACCCCTCACTGTCTCGGTGCTCAACTTCGACCCATCTCTTGGGTGCGACGATGCCACGTTCCAGCCATGCTCCCCCCGCGCTCTGTCTAGCTTGAAGGTTGTTGGAGAAAAGTTCAAGGAGTTTTTCCCTCTTAGCCAGAACTTCACGGACGACCAGCCACCTTACTACGGGTTCTTCACTGAGGATGAGTTCATCGGAGGACAGGTGAGTGCATGAACGCTTTGTCTTTTAGACATCGCTTAGCTTGCCATAGCCCCAATTCTTCGCCTCGTTCAACTCCGCCGAACAATTGTATGACGCTCTCACCACATGGAACAAAATCGGCGAGATCGAAATCACGCCTGTCTCCCTCAAGTTCTGGAGGCAGTTCGACAAGTCGATCAAAACCGGAAAGTGGAACCGAGGCACTCCTGAATTCAAGCGTCTGACAGGATTTGCCCGCGAGTGGGCGAACAAGATCGTCCTGCAGCTCGCGAAGAGTACTCCGGATGATTTCGTGCTCGTGGAGGCCATCAACAAGACGAACGCCGAGCCGTACGGTCCGCGCGGCATGATCCGCAGTCTCGCAGCGGCGCTCGGTGTCATCGACGCCTTCAATGGCATCGAGCCCCCGAACTGGGGACACCCTATCCCTGGCCAGGTATGCTCCGAGGACATCCCCGTGACTACGCTGCCCCCGCCTCCACCCCCTCCTCCGGGCTACAACCGGCATTCTCATGACGTCTACCCCAAACAGCATGCCGCACCGGACGTCTATCATCACCCGCAGCCATACCAGAGCCTGCCGAAGTCTCCCTACCGCTACCGCTACGCTGGATACCAGTGAACGGAGTAGGCCATGGTCTACAATCAATGAGAGATGATTGTTTCTCAAATTACCTACCGAGTAGCCTGTGTTATTACAAACTCACCACGATTGCTACTTCTCGTTGTTGTCCCTCAGTAGCTAGTATATAAGTGCATCGCCAATTTTATCGTTTGATCACGCAATTCTGGTAACTGCTGCAGAGAGTCCCAGTTGCGAGCAGGAACTATGACTTGGATCGAACGTACCCTACAAGTGCGACTCCCAGTAACAAGCTTATATTAAAAGCTGATGACCATCGCTTATGTAACGGATATGCTGAAGAAACCGTAGTGGCCCACCAGAACTTCGCCCTTGCTTCTACCCACCGTATTGAGAGGCTACTGACGTTGAGTAGCTCGCCCCATCTTTCCCGAAACATCAACTCCAGATCGAAGTACGACCGCTGTGGTACAATATCAGGTCCTCGGGCCCCAATGAAATTTCGTCAAGGCTAATATTCTTCGGACATCACGTCTAGACTCTACAAACGTTACGCCGTTCTGAGAGTTGAAATGGGACCCAAACATGCGAGGGACGCTTCACATCAGCTTGTATCGTGCGTCTTGGCATCCAGTATGGGGCTGATCAGCGCTTCCACCTGCAACCCCGTCTACACCAAGCCGACTCACCATTCTCTCCAACCAATTCCGTACCCATGAATGTTTACATCACGGAACCGTTTCCCTCCTATTCGATTTCGGCCTTTATCACCTGCATACGATCTGGCAGTCACGGTCAAGGGTTACGAGTTTCGGTCGCTGGGCGACCTGCTGTGGTGCACGGACGCGTACACATCGGGTCCGGGGGTCCTTTCCTGCTCCTTGACAGTAATGAAATGCTCCTCACTGGCTGGAGCGCACCACGACACCCAGATTCGTCATTGCCGATCCGAATAGCGCTGTCGGTGACCTGCAGGCAAAAGCGACACCCCAATAGATTTCACAGATGTTCGGACACTCGCACAGCACTGCGGCTGGGGATTCTATACTCTGGTTGTAAGAGAAAGGACGCTGACGTGCAAGAGTTGCTCGTGATTCCCGTATATTAAATCATCTGGCTCCGTTTACTGTCGGCCCCTGGAGAACCCTTGACCTAGATCATTCCTCCCCGCAGACAAATCGCTTCCTTACCTCTTCCGCTACAGCCATGGTCCAAGACGGAAACCTACCATTCTGAGCGGCGCTCCGGAAAAGCTCACAATAAAAAGAGAGGACTGCCTGCCAGCAAACCTCACCGCAGTTGCCATCATGCGCCTCTCGACGATTCTTCCAGCCTTGGGGCTGGCGGGCCAAGCGCTCGCCAGTTCGTGCTACAGAGAGGGCCAACAATTAGCAAGACTTCCAGTTCCGGGCAGCGAAATTCCCTCGGACAAGGACGTCAAGGCCTACTTCGACAAACTCACGCCCGCTACCAAGTACACACTTCTTCATGACACCACTGGCCCCGAAGCTGGTGCTGATGTACGTCGAGACGCTATTTTTTTTTTTTTTTTTTTTTTGCTTTGATTGTTGCTGACGGTTGTCTGCAGGTTGGTGTTGTCGCCGCCGTCATCCCTGACCCCGACCACCCCGAGTTCTCTGTCTACTGGCTGCGCGACGCGTGCCTCGTCTACCACCCGTGGCTCAACGAACTCACCGTGCTCGGCGACACGTCCCTGCGTGGCATTGTGGATGACATGGTGCATGCGCTCATCCGGACGCAGCAGGTGATCAGCCTCGCCGGGAACGTCTTCACGGGCGGCATTGAGGAGGCCGTGTTCGACATCAAACTGAACATGCTCCTCGACCCCAAGGCGCGCATTGGCTCTCCCGCCGCCGGTGAGCAACTCGTGTCTGCGTTGTGTCTCTTCCGTATTCTGACTTCCGCGCAGACGGGCCTCCGTTCCGCGTGAACCAGCTGATCAAGTATGCAGAGTGGCTGCTTCTTCCCGAGCAGAACAACGGAACATGGGTCGTCGACTCGCTATGGCCAAAGATCAACCTCGACTTGCAATGGATCTCATCGCACTGGAACCAGAGCTCGTGAGCTGCCTGTACCTGCGCTGCGGATATACGACTGATATTCGCTCCACAGTTGGGACTTGTGGTGGCCTCCTGTGTGGGGTGGTTCGTATTGGACCGCATCTCTTCAGTACCGTGCGTTGCGTGGCGGCGCGCGCCTCGGCCGCGCAATCGGCCGCGAGCTCAACGTTGTCGAGTACGATGCACACGCGACGATGGTCCTGGACTACATGCAGGCGAGTGACCTACATGCTGCGCATCCGCGCTGGTGCTGACGTGTCGCGCACTCGCCAGACATTCTGGAACGAAAAAGAAGGTTTCATGACCGAGACGACGATCACGAATGTTTCCCTCGGGCGCTCGGGCTACGGGTCTGCTCCGCTGACCGTCTCGGTATACAACTTCGATCCGTCGCTCGGGTGCGACGACGCGACTTTCCAGCCTTGCTCCCCGCGCGCGTTGTCGAGCCTCAAAGTCGTTGGCGACCACTTCAAGGCGTTCTTCCCAATCAGCCAAGACTTCCCTCCAGATCGCCCGCCATACTACGGCTTCTTCACTGAAGATAAGTTCATTGGTGGCCATGTGCGTTCTGCCTCCATCCCTGCACTCGTTTCGCGAACCCAAGCTGACGTTGTCATCACTATGTACAGCCCCAATTCTTCGCCTCCTTCAACGCGGCAGAGCAACTCTACGACGCGCTCATCACATGGGACCTGCTCGGCCAACTTTCGGTCACGCGCCTCGACCTCAAGTTCTGGCGGCAGTTCGACAAGAGCGTGAAGATCGGGACGTACAAGAAGGGCTCGGGCACGTACAAGAGCCTGACCAACGCGGTGCACGAGTGGGCGAACAAGATCGTGCTGCAGCTCGCAAAGAGCACGCCGGACGACTACGTTCTCGTCGAGTGCGTGGACAAGGTGACCGGCGCGCCGTA
Source organism: Gloeopeniophorella convolvens (assembly GCA_022496205.1). Lineage (NCBI taxonomy): Eukaryota > Fungi > Basidiomycota > Agaricomycetes > Russulales > Gloeopeniophorella > Gloeopeniophorella convolvens. The sequence continues at coordinate 338,368 of WTXD01000012.1, read as the reverse complement.
CGGGCCCCGCGGCATGATCCGCAGCCTTGCGGCCGCACTCGGCGTCATCGACGCATACAACGGGCTCAAGCCGCCGAACTGGGGCCACGTCGTCCCGAAGCGCGATGACAACGATGGCGGCTGCGACGCCGTCGTGTGCTCGCAGGAGGACGAGCACGTGGACGATGGGTACCGCAGCGTCGACCCTGGCCACTACGCGCAGCGATCCCTCTCGAGCGCGCAACGCTTCACGGGCCCGCCGCGCTATCGCTACGCCGGTTACTGAGGGCGCTGCGCCGTCGCGAAACTGGGGAGGGATGCCAGAGCATTTCTGTCTGTAGAGCGCTGTGCGTGAGTGTCGTGCATCTTAGGACCTAGCGGGGCCGGGGACTGGGGTGACGGGTCTCAGCTGTAATTCATCTTGACTGGTTGGAATCCAATGCTATTGCATCAATTATAATCACTTCGCTTGAACCCTATGCAGAGCCTTGCACATGGAAGGTAACGAGGAACCCCCAGTGTTGCAGGGTAGCTCTGCTTGTGCACACGTGCACCGTGCGCCAGCGCTCATTCTTAGATTGAAGTCCGTGATTCTCCGCAGGACACACGCGCGAACTCCCTCAGTGTCCTGTTGGTAGAATGCACGAGGTCGTCCGTGCATGCTGCATGCGAACTGGCAAAAGAGGCAGGAGTACGATTACATTCGTCCCTGGCGCTACACATGCTAACGACTACCATACTCAGTTCGTCCGAAGGCTACATATTCGTTTGTCTTTCTGTCTCTTGTTCGTTTCTTACCTTGCAAGAATTCTTGATGCTATTTGGGCGCTCGCCTGCCCGCTTACTTCTTCCCGATTGTGTCCTGGAGCTGCAGCCACAAACACGCGCATCAGCACGCGCGCGAGACACCCGTCACTCTAGCACGCACCACCTCAATCCAGTACCTACACGCTCGTCAGCGCCGCATACACTCGGGCCCGCAGCAGGCACACTCACCCGTCGGGGTCCAGGATGAACGCGATGTCCTTCATCTTTCCGTCGGTGAGCCGCTTCTTGAACTGCACGCCGAGCTTCTCGAAGCGCGCGCACGCCGCCTCGACGTCCGCGACGGTGATCGCGATGTGACCAAAACCGCGCGGGTCGGAGTTGCCCGAGTGGTACGGCGTCGCGTCGAGCGTCTCGGTGCCGTGGTTGTGCGTCAGCTCGAGGATGCCTGCAGCCCACACGCCAGCCACCAATCAAGTAATCAATATTCGGCCTGCGGGGCGCCAATAAGGCGGCGCACGCACCCTCGCGGTTCAGGCGGTCCGCCTTCCTGTCTGCGTCTGTCGCCTTGCCGCCGGTGCGGTCAAACGCGAGGAAGTAGAGCGTAAAGTCGCTGAAATCGTGCTCTGTGGCGTGGGAGGTGGTCAGCGCTCACGATTGCGGTGCGATAAGCCAAACGCATGCTCACTTTCGACCAGGTCCATGCCAAGAATCTGCCAGCCATGTCCACGTCATACACCCACCCGCATAGGAGGCGACTCCTAAAGCTTACCTCTGTATAGAAAGGCAGAGATATCTTGGGGTCCTTGATGCGGAGCATCGTGTGATTGAGCTACGTCTCGCGGTAAGCACCACGAGCCTATGAAAATCTGGAAAAACACAATAAAATCACCTTGTAGCTTGCAGTCTCCTCTGAGTAAGGCATGGCGATAGGAATGGTCGTATGCAAGAGACGATGAGCCGACGGGAGGCCGACTCGCGGCAGTCTGAGAAACGGGCGGACGCGTGACATCATTGGGAGCGCGTGATCCCGACGCGCCCTCTGTTGATTTCCCGGAAGAGAGCACGTGCTGCTCGACGCTCTCACCTGTTGATGAGTTGTTCCTCGCCCAGCCGTTTTCTCCCAAGTCACCATCTCCGGCCATGGCCTCTACCATGGCCCCCCTCAAATACCGCAGAAAATCGTCTCCGCCGCCTTCGCCCGTGCTCTCGCCTATCGCCCCTCTCTCGTCCTCCTTCTTGGCCCCTTTTGCACCCTCTGCGGTCAAATGGCTCGATAGCGACGACGAGCTCGAGCTCGAGCCCGCTTTGACTAGCGATGATGCCCTCACCGCGCACTCTTCGAGCTGCTCTCGTGCTCCCTCTCTTGCCCTGGACAACGAGGACGCCGACGTCGACATCGTCTCGTCTCCCGTGCAGGAAACTTTCTTCCGCGCTGGCTCTACCTCGCGCGCCTCCCTCCCCAGATACAATAAGTCGGCCCCCGACACAAAAGCATCTGCGACTCGCGAAGACGTCGCGGCAGCTCTGCTCGCGCTCCACGCGCAGCCGCGTCTTGGTCCTTCACGAATGGCACCCGCCCAGGCCCCGGCCCAGACCCGCACTGTGGAGGCGCAGCCCGCGCCAGCGCGCCGCTCGCGCGTCGTCTCGCCGTCCCTGCGCAATCTCGTCCTGCCACGCACCCCGTCCCCACCGCCACGGCTGCCATTTTCCATGACGGCACCTCCCCGCCTTATCGATCGTACACCTGTCCACGGGACCGCCGCGCCGGCCCAGAGAAGCTCACCCCGGGACGCCACGCCGGCTTCTTCGCCGCTGCCGCCGTCGTCCCCCCTCCCCGAAGACGATGAGCGGGATGCTCTGGACTTTGACCTGTCACCCCAGCGGCGCCCTGTCTCGCCCTCCCGCGCGCCGAAACGCGAACCAACGCCAGACGAGGTACGTGCCACCCGCCGCAATTTTCTTTTATTGCGTTTCGTTATCGCGTCCCGGCAGCTGACGCCTTTTGCTCCGACGTTGCATCCAGGCGTGTCTCCCTTCGGGCTTTTCGGGCCCCGCCGCGAGCGAAGCTGGAGAAGATGCGCCGCGTGTGGGCGTGGCCCCGCTCGAGGTGGGTAGATTGCAGCCATCCGCAACTGCGGCGTTCCCATTCGCAGCCGGCTGACGGAGCTTCGTGGCAGGCCTCGCCCGTTCGGGAAGGACCGCCGGGTGCGCGGCAGGAGGATCTTCCCTGCAGGGACCAGCGCACCCCCGCTTCTGCTTTCGCGCTGCCGCCCGAAACGCCGCCGCCGTCGATATCTGTCTCATCGCCGGCGCTGATCAGTTCGAACGTGGTGCGTGCGCTTCTCCCGTGGTTCGTTTGCTCCCATTGACATCATGCGTGCGGTCATCAGGCGCAAGCCGCAACGTCGTGCGCGCCTGACGATCGCGCGGGCCACGGCTCTCGCTCCAGCTCTCCGTCCTCGTCGGCCCTCGCCCCTGCGCCACCAGCAGCCACCGCGCCCATCGATCTCGTCCTTCCTGATGCGCCAGCGCCAGCGCCGTCCTCCTCCCGGCCCGCCTCCCCTGCCCTGACCGTCCCGGACGAGCCCATCGCGCCGCCCCCCGCTTCGCCCGTCGCCCTCCGCGCGGCGCCGTCCTCCCCGCTCAGCTCTCCGCCATCATCCCCATTCCCAGGACAGCAGTGCGCGCGCAGCACGAGCCGCAAGCGGAGCGTCCCCGCCAACGAGGACGACACGGAACCCGAGGAAGAGCCCGAGCCCGCGCCGCGCCCGCGCGCACGCACGAAGCGGCGCCGGCGCGACGCAGACGCGGACGACAAGCCCTGGCGCGACCGCAAAAAGCACGCGCCCGCACCTGCGCCCACTCGCACCCGCGCCCCCGCGCTGCCCATCTCCCCGCAGCGCCGGTCCTCGTCCTCCACCAGCACAACATCCGAAGACGCCCCCCGCCCGTTGAGGACGTCGAAGCGTGCCCTTACCCCGCAATCCTCGGCCCGCTCCTCGAGACGCTCGCGCTCTCGCGCGCCTCGTCGCTCTCCCTCACCGCGCTCGCGCGCACCCCGTCCCTGTCATCGCACGCGCCCGCCGCACTGCGCGCGACGCTCGCGTGGGCCGTGCGCGCGCGCGTTCTCGGTCGTGTGCGATGCGACGCGGGCGCGGACGAGTGGATGTACTTCTATGATGCGGACGCGGACCCCGACGCAGAGCGCGGCGCGGTGTTACGCTGCCTCATGCCGCGCGCGGGCAAGCGGCGCGAGACGATGAAGTACAAGCAGTACTACTGGGCGCCCGTTGTCGTGGGCCGTGGACGTGGCGCGCGCACATGGGACGTGGACTGGGAGGAGTGAGACTGCATGTGTACGTGTGCGGGGCGGTCGGTTGCGTTGGCTGGTAATAAGTTATTGCTCTTATTCGTTGTTCGACCATGCAGAGGGAGATTGTAGCCCACTCAGTACCAGTAGCACCACAGTATTGTTAAGTGCATAATTAGTAGTCAGTGTCTTGTGCAGAAATGAAATTTTTTGTGAGTTCATGCAGCCAGACCATCGGGGTACAGGAGAGTGCAGAGAAAAGAGAATGCATGCTGGTCATGGGCGACATGCGAGGCATGTGGAGAGCATGGTGGGTTTATAGTAACTCGTATACATGGCAGCGCAGAATAAACACAACCCGCCTGGCGGCAACTCTCCCTTTTAATCCCAACCTGCCGGCTGCGCCGCATCCCACTGCGCTGTACCGGCGGGCTCTGCAGCCCAGTCGTTCGTACCCGCAGGCTCTGCAGCCCAGTCGATGGCACCTAACGAGACAAGTAAGTAATCAAGCCCAAACTAGTAGATATGCAAGCACTCACCACCCTCCTGTGCGGCGAGCGCAGGGTTGATGCCGCCCACGACGGGAGCAGAGGTGACGTCCCACTCAGAGACGGCAGCGGCGGGCTCAGGCTCGCCAGCAGCAGCGGCAGCCTTGGCCTGAGCCTCGTCTTGCTGCTGCTTCTCTACTTCCTCGGGGTCGCGGTAGAAGAACATGTCCACCATGACGTTCCAACCGTCGGACGTGCGCGGGATGGTGCCGCGCAGGCGGAGCACCTCGCGGGCGAGCAGCCACCAGATAAGACCGATTGAGTGGCGCGACTTGTTGTTCGTCGGGATCGCGACGTCGACGTACTTGAGGGGCGCATCCGTGTCCGCGAGTGCAATGACAGGGATGTTCACGTACGACGCCTCGCGGATCGCCTGGTGGTCGACACGGGGGTCCGTGACGATGATCAAGCGGGGCTCCTTGAACGAGCGCGTGATGTAATTGGTGAACGAGCCGGGGGTGAAGCGGCCTGCGATGGCCTGCGCGCCGGTGTTGGCAGCGTACTTGAGCACCGCACGGTGGCCGTATGGCCGTGCCGAGATAACGCAGACGTCGTTCGGGTTCTCGACGGCGGCAATGATCCGCGCAGCAAAGACGAGCTTCTCCCAGGTCTTGCCAATGTTGAGGATGTGGATGCCTGGACAGCCGCTGTCAGGGAGCACCAGAGGAGCTGCCGCGGACGTGCTCACCATCTGACCGCCTCTTCCAGACGTAGGACTCCATCTGCTTGTCACAGTTCTTCGTGCCGATGTGGCACTGCGCAGCAAGAAGGAGCTGGATCTCCTCCTCGCCCGCACTCAGGATAGACGGGAGTTTTGAGGACATGCTGGGTCTGTCGTGCATATGCAAGCATCAGCACACCCGACGCTCCACCAATGCATCCACCGCCAAAACTGGGTCGTTCGGATCCGTTCTTTCGCGACAGGCCAACAGTACAGCATATAAACGCACCGTGGATGTGTTTTGGGGCTGAACGCCTGTGTTGACGACGTCCGATAGCTTTTTGTCCGGGTCCTGCGGGCGTTGATCACTAGAGTTTGCTCGTCGTCGACCTCACAGTCCGACCGGCATCTCCCGCAGAAAGTTCCCACACACATCGTTTACAGAATGTAGAGCTACACAGAGGCTCACAGAGCTGGTTACACACCCAATACTTTCGACAATGCACGCAACTCCTCATCCCCCGTCTTACAGCACCCTCCTACCAGAATGCCACCCCAGACGTTCTTTTCAGCCGCCCGGTGCACAATAGCACCGAGCTCGTTGGCAAATTCGTCTCCCTGTGTCTGCTTCTGCCCATCGTGCCAGCCCCATTTGCGGCTGCTCATGTCATAAGTCTGTCCACCGTTTGGCTTGAGTACGAGCCACGGCTGTCCGCCACCGACACCGCTACCGACGCCTCGCACGGCAAGTGCTTCGCTCGCCTCCGCGACGGCGCTCGCAACGTGCGCCGGGGCCGTGCAATTGATCCCAAACGCGTCCGGCACCGCATACCGCGCGCCTTGAATCCCTGCTCCAGGTATCACATCATCAAAGTACGCAGCGAGAACCTCCGCTGCGCCGAGGCGTGCACCGCCCGGCGTGCTCTCCTCGGGGAAGCGACCTTCCGGCCAGACGACCGTCACCCACCACGGCTTGCGGTCGGCGGGTGCGAGTTCGCCCTCGAGCGTGGCGACTGCACGGCGCAGCGCGCGCACTTCGCGCGCGAGCGGGACCGTCTCGAACGCGAGCGCGTCGATCGCGCGCCACGTCGGCGCGTCGTCTGCGAACACCCGCAGACGCTCAAGGTGGAACGCCGCGAGCGCGTCCTCGGCGCCTGCGGCCGCTTCGTGCTCGTCCGGCGCGAATGCAGTGCGCGTTGTCGCGGGTGGTGGTGCGTACGCCTGTGGGCCATACGGCGGGGGGTAGAAGCCGTCAAACTCGTGCGGCAAGGACAGCGTTGCGCCGTATCCCGCGAGCGAAAGAGCAACCTTGATGCTGTCGGCGGGGACGCCTGATTCCGCAACATAGCGGCGGCGTGCTTCATCGGCGAGCGCGACGGATGAGCGCATCAGCCGCTCGGCGTCCTCTTCAGAGTAACCTGCCTTGGCGTATGTGCTAAATGCACCCTGGTACCTACGGCAGAAAGTAGATAGTGGGTGTGCCTAAGAGAACCCGAACAGGGTTGCTCACGATGCTGTCTCTATGAGCCGTGCCCCTGCGCGTAAAAAGATGAGGTGCGCCTGTATCACGGATTCAGGGTCTTTTGCAAGAGCCACAGAGGACCAAAGCGAAGAAGTTGTGTTGACATGGAACACATCTTCGAGCGTCGACCCCTGTCAAGTCACACCATGGTCAGTTTGTGTACTATATTAGATCAGAGGGTGTGTGTAGGCACCAGGCCACCATCGATCAGGACAAACCGCCCTGACGGAAAGAGTTTCCGAATGTTCGCCATCTGCAACGACGTGTATTTTCCCGGCAGGAACGATGTGTACAGTGGAGATTGGAGACAGTTGCTCTGCTCTGCCTCCTAACGAAGGTCTCCGCGTACTGAATGACTCGAACTGCCATATGACGCAATCCCCAGAACAAGTGGGGAATGGGTAGTGGGACAAAAAATGGATGCAATGGTAGCGGCGAGGTTCGAACTCGCGCGGGTTGCCCCACTGGGAATCAAGCAGTAACTTAAATCCAGCGCCTTAGACCACTCGGCCACGCTACCTAGCCCTGTTGGCTCGGCCTAAGTGAACATAAGCCTGATTGTATCCCGATATGTCGACCCCGGCGAGCAGTTTCTAGACCATAAGAGCCCTCTTTCCACACACGCAGCACCATATAATCATACAAGCACCTCTATTTCAACTACCTCACTCACTCAACCCACTCGTTGTGTTTCTTGTGCCATTCCTCGAGCGAAGCCGTTGGGTATGCCTTGTAAGTCTTCTTGTTGCCCTCGGGCAGACGCACGTACGCTGGCGCCGACCCCGTCATAAGCACGGTCTATAACAACAAGCTCTACGTCAAGCATGAAGTTTAGCAAGGGACGTAGTTACTACGCACCATCTCTTCCGGTGGCTTCAGTTCCGGCTCGTCAATGGCAGACGCGAAAGGATGCAGCAATTCAGGCCTGATCGTACTCGCGTCAGGTCTTCGCGCACGATACGATCCACTTGTCAGGCACGTACCACGTTTCATCCCACAGCCAAAGCATCGCCGAGCACTTAGAGCAGAAGTGTCGCTCTGACGACGCGCGCTTCTCCTGCGGCGTATCGCGGTTCAGCACGGCCTTGTATATCCTGCGAGCCAGTCATTTAGACAACACCAAGTGCAGCGAGAGGATGCAGCGGTCGCACGAGATATCGGCCTTCCCCTTGGTGATCTGGAGCGTGTGTGCGTGCGCGCCGAGATTGATCGAGCCTCCGACTCCGCCGACTTTGCGGCAGATCGAGCACATGCAGAGCTGGTATGGCACTGGTGTGCTCGACTGCACAGTAAAGGCAACGGCGCCGCAGTGGCAGCTCCCTTTGAGCTCGACGGGCATGGTATTGGTACGTGTGAGAGATGCGGGGATATAGACGGCATCTCTGCCGCTGCCTGAGTGGACGCCGCTGACGTCATGGGAGAACTTGCAAGCGGATGACTGGGCACTATCCGTCGCGGAACCGCCAGAAGGCTGGGCTGGCGACCGATGCTAGGCTCTTAACGGCACCGATGATAGCGAGAGACGTACCCTAAAGCTAGTGGCGGATGTGAGTCGCCGTACGAAACCAATAGACCATTAATCATCGAAATATATAGACATACATATGCTTCCCTAGGCTGCAATGTATGCTCATACTCAACAGTCGCCTGCTCACCACCACCTCGCGCTACAACGGTCGCGTATCCAATGCGACATAGTCACCCTTTCCGGTCTGCACAGTCTGGCGGTGCACCATTACGGCGCCGAGGATGTACAACGGTGGAACGGTCTGAAGCATATCTCAGCTACAGTGCTCGCTGCGTCGAAGTCGAGAAAACACATACTATGAGCAGAGCCCACCACCATAACGAGCTGGCGCCTGCTGCAGCCAAGCCAAGCCAGGTATCATAGTAGGCAAGGATGACAATCCACGCTCCCAGGCCTGCAAGCAGCAAAGTATGCTTGCGCGTGCGGTTGCTTGCTGGTATCCGGCCTACCCAGATACCCACCGCGCACGACACGCCATACAGTACAATTGCGCCGCAACCCCACCACTACATGAAGATGGTCAGAGACACAGACAAGTGACGATGAGAGGTGTTGTCACCTGGTGTGCTGCATCAGAGTCATTACTGCCCATGAAGAGGTAGGCAAACATGCCACCCGCGATAAACAAGCCAGCTGTGTGCGGAGGTGCATGTAAGAAGGGTCTGACAATAAGGAGCCAGGAACACTGACCGACGCCGAGTTGTACCAGCCGGTGCAACTCAAGTGCAACATCATTCCCTGTTGCCTTTGCGTATCGCACTACGAGCGCGCCAGAGGGGATCACAAATAGGAAGCCCGCTATGCACAGGGTAGCATGTAGTATAGCAGCGAAACCGCCACGATGCCTCGCTTCGCGGTCTTCTGCCATATCTTCGGAGAGCGCCGCGTCTGCCTCAGATTCCGGTGGGCAGTCATCTTCTTCGCCTGCCACCATATCGTCACCTGGCTGCTCGGAATCCGAGCCTTCAGCGCTCTCAGGTGCCACGGGAGTATCGGAGACAGGAAAGATGCGTGTGAGGTTCAGCGTAGCTCGCCCGTACCGGTGATGGATGGAAATGGGTGAATCCTCGCTATCTGACTCCGGAGGCGTGCGGCTGAACGCCCAGATGATATTCTGCACCCCATCCGGAGAGGCCTGTACCGGGGTTTCAGTGCACTGGAGTAGACAATGATCGCATGCTACTCACCGGTCGAGTGAACGCTATCTGTGGCTGGTCCCCGCTGACCTACAGCGCCGTGTAAGAGATGCGAGGCGCACAGGCACGCTGCTCACCAACGTGTCCGCAACCGAGAGTGTGGCCTTGAATGGCGGAGCTGGGTCGACCTTGGGCATGGTCTCGTACGGTGCGCTGCGCTGGGACAGCGTCACGGAGTTGTACTCCCCATCCGCGCCGCGCGATGGCCACATAACCACCATCGGGCTGTCGCCCATGAAGCGCCCGAACCCTCTACACACACACGTTCGAGCATCAGTATTGACGCGTGGTGGAGAGAGGGAAGACGCACACGGCCATCCAGCCCAACTCTTCCTCGCCAGTACTGCGTAAGACATCTGCCACGGAGGTATAACGTTCAGTTGTGCACACTACAGCAAGCTTGACGTGTTCACGTACATCGTGCCATGTCCCCTTCCACAACACACTCGATGCACAGCACCTGCGACAGGTCATCAACCCTCCACCTCTCATTGAACGAAACACACGCACGGAGTTGCAGAATGCGTCGCTAGCATAGCTCGATGGGGTTTGTCTTGCCTGCACGGGGGTCTACGACGGCGCAAACCAAGCACAAACTTCGATGAGCGCCCCGCAAAACAGCCTTACGGGGAGTTTGTGTGCTCACCGATCGCGATTCACATGCACCTGCCTGACAGCCAATGGCCAGGGCGAGAAGACAGCCCGTTAGAAAAATCATGGTCGTCGTACGACTTGCTAAGTGTGGTGAAGCGGTGCAGGACAGCCATCACCAGTCGCCATGTGCCTCGTAAATGCCGCGCGCCTCGCGACGCCGGGGACTCGCTCGAAGAGCGCTGAAGAGCGCGTATCGGGACGCGCCGATTACGCTTTGGATTACGCAACGTCGGTTCGACGCACCGACCGTCGTCGGCGGCAGTCAACGTTCAACGTCAACGATCACACTGCATGCAACGAGCGCCAGCACAGGCGCAGATGGGATCCACATGGCACATTCATTCAACTTTTTCTGCATTGCACTCACGGCTGAATGGAAGGTCAACACCATGTGCACGAAGACACAATGAGCGCAAGCGAGAGTTGATATTATGGCTACTTTCTAGTACCCGCGCTCCGTATCACGGATCCTGTAGATTGCCATCGTCCTACGAGCCATCTCCTTGTATTCTTTCTAGCAAAGAATTGGCCCGCGCTGCCCCTTTGATACTGATCCCGAGTGTCGGCGATGGAGCCCCCGCAGGCTTCGATGGGTCTGGGCGCTGCTGGGCCGGCGGAGAACCTGACTTTGACCGGTGTCGACCGCGGCCTGTTGGCTGGCGTTGTAGTGGTGGGCCCATGCGCATCAGCAGCGAAGGCTTCTCCTCGTCTGTTCTCAGGCGTTTCAAGGACTGCTGGAGGTTGGTCTCTGCTGTGACAGAGGGAGGCGTGCCCCGACCCTCAGAATGTTGGCGGGGCTGTCCCTTCGACTGTTGCTGGCGAGCATGTTGACCTCGGATAGAGAGGGTTCGATGCCGATCTTGTGGAGCGCGTAGCTCATCTTCGGCTTTGCGTTTGCTGACAGAAGGGTCGGCAGGTGCGCTGGCTTCTCGTTGGGGTGGTGGTTTTGCAGGAAGCGGATGAAGAAGCCCATGGTGAATTAATGACTGGTAAAAGAAAGGAGGATACTGTTGGAAGAGGCAAGAACAAGTGATAGTCTGGGCAAACCCTGCTAAGTTCTTCGACTTGCTCCAGGTCTGGATTTTGTTGTTCGGCAGCCAGACGCGAGATGTCCACCAAAACTGGTTGTAACGGCCCCGGGACGCTCCAGTTGTCCTGTTCTTTTCTCTGGTAACGACAAAAGCGTGTTCGTCAACTTTCTAATGAGAACATAACCCACCCACCTGTTGGCAAGCTCGTAGGAGAATCTCGCATGACCTCCAAGCTCGAACGTCTGAGGGATCGATTTGGACAAAAAACTAGCTGCAATGACTACCCGCGATTAACAACAGCATCGATGCACGCACCGGAAGAAGGACACTCAATGCATCCACAACCTGTTTCCGCATCGAGTCCAGCTCGTCAGGTTCTAGGCTTTCACGCCGATCGCAAGCAGCAAGAGCATCGGCAAGCTGAACGAGGAAGAATAGACGAGAACCGGTAGACAGCCTCTGCAGTGTCAATTTCCCCATAAGACTCGACGTGCAGTAGAAACGCAAGAGCTGAATAGGGTCGGAGACGGATTTCTCGCAACAAAGGAAGTTGGACAGTTCAAGATAGTCGTGAGTGCGCTCCAGTTTCACTGACGTTCGTCCAGGTGCAAGGTCGTCCTTCAGCGAAGCGGAAGCCTGCTCAAGCAAAAGTCGTAGGAGATCGTTTCCACGGCGAGTGGACCGGCCATTAAACGAAGGAAGAGAGACAAGGATATCCTTCGTGATTCTTGTAGCGTCCGATTTCCCAAATTTAGAGATTGCCTGTGCAGTGTGCGACATGGGTTGTCAATGCAAACGAAAGCAAAGTTTAATGGGGCTACCTTGAAAAGGACATTTATCAGAGCATGTTCCTGTTTTGCCCCATCTTGGCTATGCAATCTATCTAGGAGAGGTTTTTTCGCCTCTCCAGCGAGGAACGCCACAACAAGCGCCCGTAGCCGATCTCGAATGACCCTGTCTTCGTCTTCCATGGGTTCATCTGGCGGTACGATCTGATCACAGAGGACGTTCAGCGTGACCCTAGAGTCCAGCTCGAGGTGTTCGATGAGGGCCGTCTTCACAACGGCGACTTCTTCTGGTTCGTCTGGAACATGGCTGAGTTGCGCCCCATCAGGGGAGTAAGAAGTCAGATGGCGTACCGCTCTGCAACAACTGAACCAAGACATCCACATTCCTCTTCACCCACTTAGGCTGCTCCTTCGACATCTGCACGACGGCTTGGTACCCCTCGATACGGATCTGAGTAACGGACGTCAGCAACAGGAACCAGCTCCCCGGTATATTTTCTGCGCACGCTAGAGTCCTGGTCTTCGCATAGGTCATAGATGGCGTTAATGGCATCCTCCTCGAGATCAGGGAACGCTTTGAAAAATTTGGCAATGTTCCTCGCCGCCAGATGTTTGAGGGACGCATGTGGCGAATGAGACAATCCAATTGCGTGCCTCAGTCCATCTCTTCTCTGTGTGACCGGTGGTGAGCGTCAGCCAGCAAACGCATACAGTCAGACAGAGGCCTACCACAGGGTTCGTGTCCGGCGAACTTTGCTCCGCACGGCGAAGCAAGTCAGTGGCTTCACGCTCCTGATCGGCCGGACTACCAGGCATACGGCGACGTAGATGTCAGAAATCTGAGTTGCTACAGTAACTCAAGCGAGTCCAGCACGAAACTTGCGAGCTGAGTGTAATGGTCGGAATCACGACTCCGGGCTCGCCGGAGAGCGCAGCGCACATAGCAAATGCGATGACATAATCAGACTCTATATACATAAACGGGCGCTATTCTGACGATTTCTAGTAGACTGCAAGTGTGGTCACTCAAGAAACGCGCGCAGGGCGCTCTGTAGTATATGAGACGTCAGACGGGGACAACACCATCGGGAAAGTCCTCCCGGAACATCGCTTCAAACGCTTCCGTGCTCTGGCCAATGACACCGAATGCATTTTGTGATGTCTGTCCCAGAAAGTCGAGCTCCCGCGTGATGCCTTGCATCGTGAGCGCGTAGGCGAAGAACAGAAGTTGCCGCGAGCCTCTTATCTCGCGATTCTTAATAACGTCCAATTTTCGAATGGCCTCAACCTGGCTCATGTAAACCTCCTGTCGAGCGCCGAAACATCACCAACGCACCAATTGTTGTCTTGCCTTCTCTGCTGGTGGCAGGTACGGCGGCAGAGGTGCCTTAAGTCTGAATGCGGATCCTAGGGTAGAGAAATATAACATGATATTTCCCACCATCTCACGGCGCTCCTTGTTGACGGGGATGATAAAATCTCGGCGCACAGACTGCACAAGCCGTGAGTGCCAACGATGAGGGGCTTTCGCAAGGAACAGCCTTACCGTATTCCTGTGAACGGAGTGAGCTGATGCCAACGGCGCACGCTACGCAAGAAGGTACGCACCACTCCTCGCGTGTTGTTACACAACGCATGCTGTGGAGTTTGTCTAGAATCGTCTGAAGGCTCGCTAGGATCGAGCGATACAATTTGATGGGGAATGGCCCTTTTAGGCGTGGCTCGTGTTGTGTCTGCTTTAGTAAGTCCTGGAGTTCTATGAGTTTGATTTGCAAATGAAGTTCCCTATGGAGAGAAGTATCAGAAGCCTCCTGACTTTGGTAACGGTGGCACTACATTGCCATGAACTCTTCAATGGAGTTGCTCAGCCTTCGCGGAACAAGTGCCGTCTCCTCATTGGGAGAGTCACTGTCAGGGTCCGCCACCTCCATCCGGTATTCAGGAGAGTATGAATTAGACGCGACTAGGCGCGTGTATAGCCACCCCACATTTAGGCAGAACCTATATGTCGACGATCAGTCTCGGCTCCGGTGCGAGGGAGATCAATTGTGAATGCTCATACTCTCCAAGTTGCTTGCTAAGCTCTCTGCGTGCTTCCGAAGGCCACCAGAACCGCGAGACGAATCCAGCCCAAACCACGCCGACGGTCACGGCTGTGGAGCGGTGGATTGCAACATCAATAACGGATATCTCGGTTTGTCTCGAGTTGTAGCTTATTGCGTCAGTCGGGTCAGAAACCAACCACCGGCGGCGGTTCGGGAGGCTCACCAGAACAGACAGGTCAGGTTGTACGTCAGGAGAACGAACCGGCCGGTCGTGGCATATTGTGGTTTTGCAACGATATAGTAGAAACACGGCATTGAGAAGAAAAACCCAAACACGGCCAGAACGGCAGGGGTCTCTTGAAATAACGTGTAGGCACTGGCCGCCGTAGTTGCGCCAAATCTGAAATTTGAAGCTTCAGCTGCGGAGCGGAGAAGCATGCAAAGCCGGGGCGCACAATGTTCCGAGCACACGATGGACGCTAAGAAAGTTGGTCTGTGTATGGTTACTATTGAATTGGCGTGTCATAGCTTTGATAGGTGCAACGCACTGCACCAATTGTTGGAGACATGACGACAAAGAACTGACGGGTGCAGTTAGAGACAAGTGTGGTAAAGCGGGCTCAATTCGCCGACGCTGGACGCACCGAGATCAGGGCCCATTCGCCGCGATATTCCATGAAAGTCGGCCGCGTCGATTCGAAGAACGCGGGGCTCGCAAGTATGGCAGTTGCCATTCCTGTCTTGACCCCGTACTTGACATCGTGATCTTGTAGACGCCCACCGAATGCCCATAACGACAATTGAAAACGCCGCCAGAACGATAATCCGGTGTGGGATGGTGTTTGTACGGTGTTCGGTGCGTGTGGCCGGACTTTGGGGAACGAGAAGGCGATGCGCGACTTTTCTTTTCCTAACAATCCCGCTGTAACATCGTCGATCAAACAATGCACGGTGCTCGCTTGAATGATGCAACTCGTACATATTCTCCGGTGCAGACCTCTCCGCGATTTCGAAGAGGGCGCACCACCCTGCCTTTCTTGCACATCCGGGGCTTTTCGTCGGCGAAAAAGGCATCCCAACGCACTGTGTACAGTGCTGGAGATCCGCGAAAGCCTACCTTGGCTGCCTTCGGGCCGCTCCGCGGCGTAGATTCTACTCATCGCGACAGTAAGCGAGATGAGTTCCCGTGCAAACTCCTGCAGGGTGAAGATAAAACTAATTGGGCAGGGGATCAGCCGAGACAACGAAAATGGACAACCCACGTACAAGTACACCAAGAACACGTGCTCGTTATCGCTCCCAAACAAAACGGGGTTGCTGTTGTCTTCAATCGAAGTGATGGAAGCCCTCGAGGTGACCCCAGAAACATCGCTGCGATTGTATAGCCGCAGCAGGGCGTGGTTTGATGTGCTATCGAACTCGTGCAATGCCCTTTGGATCCCATCGGCAAGCCCTATGAACTCATCGAGAACAAAGTCAGGGTCTGACGAAGCCTGTTGTTCGGAGAACGCCTCGCGAAGCCGTCTGATTGCCCTTGTGCAGGTGGACTTCACGAATAGGGACCGAAGAAGAGTATGAGCATGACGTCCTTACTGATGAAGAGAAGAACCCAGACGAACCGAAAGAGCCCTCAAGGGGGAGCCAAGCTCTTCAACAAGATCACCAAACATAGCTGCGGCAGCGCGGAGCATGATATCTTCTTCAGTATCCTCCGGACCTTGCGCAGCGCCCTTGCCCTTCGCATGCTCTGTCACATGAGGTAAAATGTGGGTCAGAAAGGGCCGCACCCCGGAAACGGTGCGACTCGCCGTTGCGAGATGCAAATCTTCCTTTTTGATGTGCCCTCGCGAGGTCGTACTGCAGGCTTGTCCCACTGCGCAGACCGTTGAGGTGCTGAGCGAGGCGGGTAAGACTGTCTACTGCATCTTCGTATGGGTCTCCCTCTCGCTTCGTCGAACGTCCAGAGGGACCACCACATAGCCATTCGCTCCGCGCCTCGGCCAAATTTTTCTTCAGACCTACGAAGGTAGCTTGGTGATCTGAGATGGCCTTGGATATTTTTTCCTGCGAGGGCTGGTAATACGAGTCCTCCAGCAAGAAGGTACTTGTAAGCATTGATAGCAATGTGGAGTAAGAGTCGAGGGTTTTAACCATGTTCGCTTGTAGATTCTTTGTCGCGGACTGTGGCCAGAAGATGAAGCAAACAAGGTTCGCGAGGCAAGCACCAATGGCGACGATGAGGGCGACCTGAAGCAAGGTTTCGACGCCGCCTTCTTTGACGACACTAGAAAACGTGAGCATACGATTCACTGACGAATGAAACTCAGCTCTTACACGACGAAGAGAATGATGGACGCCATGCTTGCCGCTGTCCAATCCATCAGACGTGAATCCGGACTATGGGTAGGCGTGACTGACCTGGATTGAAGGTTGGCTTAGCGATCCAGAGCTTGAACCACGCAAGGAGGGACATCCCGACGCCTATCCACATCAGGGCAAGGATATCTGCGAGCCACTCCCATCCTAGATGTGGCTCGAGAGCCCAGTACGTGTACATGCTCCCGAGGGATATGACAGACGCGAATCCAAGGCCCATAAGACAATATATGTCGGCCTCCAGCATACCCCCCAAGGTCTTAGCGGGGTTGTAGTACACAGCACTACCTGGCGACTCAGATACAACATCGAAAGAAAGCCAAAAGGTGCCTACACTGTTGCGACCATGTGGCCAGTGGCGGATGGATACTTCTCTCCAGGGCCATCTTGCGTCAATTCTGAGATGAAGCGTGAAAGAGGGCCGTAATAAGTGAAAAGTGATCCTAGGAAGTATGCGAGGCTACACTTCAGAATGTTGCGATAAAGCGTCGGTAAAGTTGGAAGTCTCGACATGAGACTCTGCGTTTTTGAGACATATCTGGGAGCTTGCTTGATAGTAGCAGCAGGAGAGGTTGGAGGAGGCTCCGTGTCCGAGTTCTCGTTGATTCCATATCGGCCTGTGTCCGAGCCCGATTCGCTCATGGACTCATCGCCGTGCGACGGAAAGTGTTCCTCGAGGTGGGGGTCCGAGACTGGCGAATGTGTTGGGGATCCGTCAAGGTAGGTTGTCCTGTTTAAACGAGTCGATAGGGATGGAATGCTACCCGCTTCGGACCCCCATGCCCGGGAAGGCGTCGTCCCCTCATGCGCCATGACCTCGCTGAACACCGACCACTCTTGACCATCGGGTGCGTGCGTCAGCCGCCGGAGCTCCGACGCAACACGCTGGAAGGTTGTAGTTCGGGATAGTCCGCGAGGGTGATTGGTTTCGGTGTACGGGGAGGAGATGCGGCGCCGTGTGGTCAACGTTGGGCGCGCACGTGGCTCCTGAGTCGAGGAGTGGAAGCTGTGTGGACGCGGTTCACCTGTACCATCCAGAGAGCCGCGGTGGGATTGGTCCGATTGGCTAGGCGTGGAGGGTGGCATCAGATCCTCTCCGGAAGGGGTGGTAGGTGCCAGGCCAATTGAGCCCACAGACACAGACTCGGCATTGGGCCGGCCATCCTGCGCCATGTATCAACTGCCGGCTTGTTGTGAGGTGAAGGGGGATAGTCGTAACGACAAGGTCAGCAGTTTGGGTCGGAAAAAGGAGGACGAGATGGTATTGTGATAGAGTGAACTCAATGGCACATGAGCGTCGAGCCCGAGGCAAGCCCGTGTTGGTCCGCGCAAGGTTCCATGACGCGGGAACCCAAATCTGGGGTTGGCGCTACGGCGCTCAAGACCGTGTTACGTAATCCCTCCTTCTGTCGCGAACGATACCCGGGGCATCTGGAGGCTGCCGAGAGCCTCATTGGCGGTGGTTCATCCGAGTCGTATTTAGTGCTGGCTGCGGAATTCCCGAGCCTCGAAATTGGATCGAGATTATAACTTAATGCATAAAATCCACCAGGCTGGCCAAAGCAAACCTGGCAAGGACGCAAGCTGGTTGGTCGTAACGAAATACTCAGAGGTGATACTCGACGATGTCAGGATGTGCGCTGATGCGCGCCCACTGCTCTCTATAAAGAGGACATATCCCTCAGCGACGATAGGAGCCGGAAGAACAAGTCCGAGAAAATGTATAAGAAGCAGCGCACTGCCGACCAGTCGCGTAGCGAAGAGTGACTAGTGAATAATGGCCGCTTCAGCATCGATCTCCGAACGAGGGAGATCGCGCGCGGGGCGATACCATAGCAAATCCTCCGTCGATCGTGCCACGGTACCGTTTCTTGCGCGTCGAAGCTCCTCATCTGAAAGGAGATATAGGCCGACCCTCCAGTTGGAAACCTAAGTAGGATAATCCGATCGTGTAGGTGACGGAGACAATAAAAATCCCCCAGCCTACACTCCGCTATACCTCCATGACAGTAGCACAACGTCGTGTGCGCCTTTCACAGAGGAGCCTGATTACTGGGCGCAGAAGATGTTGCATTTCCATAGGCGGGAAAAGGGAGTGTTTTCAATCGGGGATCGCGAATGAGATGTGGCAACGGTAGTCATTGTTCGTAGAAATTGCAGTCCATTAGCTAGCGATTGAAAAAATACACGACACGACCGTCCGATATAGTCCGTAAAAGTCCGCAAAGTCCAGAGTCCACAGTTCAAAGTCCAAAGTCCAAAGTCCAGGAAGTAATACACGAGGGGGTAAGAGAGTCCGATGGGTTTGGCGTACATTATCAGAGAGATTGGTATCAAATGAGGGGAATATGCAAGGTATGCACAATAGTCCGTAATTCTACAAAGTCCGATGTTGTGTGGGAAGCTAGGACGACAATGCAATTGTACGGCTCTGAGTTGGGAAACTTGAAAACGTGAGGGAAGGTAGAACAAAAGTCCATTCGATCTCATGCCTGTCTTTTGTTCATGATGCTCGTGAGAACGTGGGAGCTCAGGGTAAGCTGAGTGAGGACTGTAACCGGGTGGCCAGAAACCCTGGGAGGGGGTGAGCACAATGACCGCTTTATCTCGATAGAGAGCCATACCCGCCATTGGGAAGGTCATGCTGAGCCTTGAGAGCGCTGCTATGATAGTCCCAGCTTGGTTGCGGAGCTCAGTCGACGTGATCGACGACCATGACTCGAGCTGGGTAATCTCTCGGATGATGGCATGTGCTGCGGAAGACCAACAACTCTAGAGCCGGGATCAGTGACGAAAGTGAGGGTTCTCGCGACGACTTACTCCAATGACTGGGTCGAGGAACTCGAAGTCGACGTCAGGGATTTGGCTAACGATGAACAGCATGCCATTGGCAGCGAGCATGCATTTCTCGCTCCACAGCTGATCTGCCTCACCGCGGGGGTA
Organism: Gloeopeniophorella convolvens; assembly: GCA_022496205.1. Taxonomy (NCBI): domain Eukaryota; kingdom Fungi; phylum Basidiomycota; class Agaricomycetes; order Russulales; genus Gloeopeniophorella; species Gloeopeniophorella convolvens. Next base: position 319,019 of record WTXD01000012.1, on the reverse strand, counting down.
ATACAGCCGGATGAGCGCAGCCTGCGCTAGCGTGTGCACAACTATCAGGCTGTGCCTATCACTAGCGTGGACAGCGCCCATCTGGTGTACCGGTATGAGACCGGCGATGAAACGCGTGATGGAGCTTTCCAGTGTGAGCATCTCCTGTTCGGATGGCTGGGTCAACGCTGCCCCTGTCAGAGAAAAAGACCGCGTGAGATATTTGGACAGGAACGATGGGCGGAATATTACGGACCGGTGTTCCACGAAGACGCGACCTTTGCGGCGGCGTCTAGGAGCGCGGACGCTTTGGCGCGCAGGGCAAAGTTCGAAAATCCGCCAGTGAAACTCGGAACCTGAACCTGATGCGCAAGGAAAGTCTGCACAGTGTTCATATGAACAAGGTCGTTGAAATTTCCCTACCAGCGTCAAGTCAATACAAGCGCTGGGGCACCGGCGGCAATCTCTTACAGCCTCATAGTCGACGATATCCTGTGGCCACGGAACAGTTATTGACGATAGAACGCCAGGTCCATCGGAGATCAATGAAGGGCGATGAAGTGCCACCGACCAGCACCGGTCCAGGCAGAAAACTTGCCAGAAGGCCAGAATGCGCTCGCCACGTTCGATGACGTCTTGAGTAGGTGGCAGGGAAAACGACCCTTCTAGGCTCGTGCCGACGCCTAGCTGCTCGGAGGCCTCCCTGTGCAGACCCCACTGCAGCGCCAGAGACGTCGCGGTGCTCATGTAGTGGCTTCCCTCCATGACACGACCGTTGGCCAAGAAGTACTGAGCCAGAAGACAGCACCCTTGGATCACATCGACAACCTTGTTAGGAGCCAGAAGCCAGTCGTGGAAAGCCTCCGTAGCGCGAGATAGGTACAGAGGCTCGTGCTGGCTCATGTTCGGAGCCTGCGAGAAGTAGCACGCCCATAGGAAGATTGAGTTCATCAGCACAGGATGGCGGTGTCCGTCCATAGGGCGCCGCAAGGAATCCCGTAACCGGTTGATGTGCGCTCCGAAGAATAGCTGATCACAATGGGGAATAAACACGTCTAACCTGCGCATAGTCGCTTAGCAAGGACACCGGCAGCCGCGAGAAACGATCACGAACAGAGACTGGGCAAGCTCAACCGGAATTTGAGCGATGTAGGCTCGGTTCGGTGAATCGGGAAAACCATGGTCCTGCAAAGATGTTAATGCAATCGACACCGGAGACCGTCGGATGTACTGACCCCGGACATCCATGAGATCGGAGGTGTGCTCGTCAAAGGCGGTGGTGATGAAATGGAGGCTTTGAGCGTCCTACAGGTCAATCGCGGAAGATGTGCATACGGATGTAGGGACATACCGATAGGGAGAGGTGATTGGGACTGGGAAAAGGGAAAGCTTGAAGGCGAGTCGGCACCCGACGAGGAGGAGTCTTCGGAAATGTTGATGGCATGGGGGTCAAACAAGGGAACAGACGTTGAAGCGCGCTCGGGATCCTCGAGCTCCTTGACTCGAGCCTCTAGACGAGCAATGGTCTCGCGCAGAATCTGAGTCCGCGTCTTGCCCTTGCCATCGTCGTACTCGCAGAGGTCGTGCTTTTTGGCGCGAACACATTGTTGACAGGAGGGCTTCGAGCCATCACACCTCTGCAATAAAGGGGTTAATATGAGGCGGGCAACGATCGCCGACGGAGGGAACATCTCACCATTTTCCTCTTCCTGCAAAGGAATAGGCTCATCAGGCGGACATTTCTCGCTACATGCGACGGGGACTGCTGACCTGCATCGAAGGCAAGCTTTGCCCCTTTGCAGAGTGGGCGCAGCGCTGCGGCTTGGGTTTGCCGAATACTCGTCGGACATTAGGGAAAGACTAGAAGATTAAGCTAAGGGAGTGTAAAGAAGCCTGAAGCAGCGAAAGTGAAGAGAAAGACAACGGGGGCGAAAAGCGTCGGGACGAACTCAAAGCATAGACGACGAAGATAAATAGGAAGTAAGAGACAACAGACCGACGCTCGCCAGAGCAAGTCGGGGCATAGCCTCAGTCATGAATCTATGATGCATGATCATCCCTCGCCGTATTCTGGGTGCAGGGACACGGGGCCGAGCGGTAGATTCTAAGCGCCCCGCGCCTGTCACTTCTCCGGGGCAAAATCTGGCAACATCTGGCAACAACTGCACGCGAAACCGGTACGGGAGTCAGAATTTCACCACAATAACGGAGGAGCAAGCGCTCGGACGAATCAGTCAATGCCCGTCTGCCTGGGGTGTGCGAGGTTGCATCGACTGAGGGCTCGGGAGGCGGGTGTTAGTCATTTACACACGAAGGCGTTTTCAGGCCGATTGGTGACTTGCCGAACCGGCAACTTTCTCACCACATGGTCACTTCCGCAAATTGGTGGCACGCGTTCGGTCCGACCCCTTGGCACGGACAGTCGGTTCGGAGCTCACCTCCCTGGCGCTCCTTCGCAGTATGTAACTTCCTTCATCTCATGCACCCAGCTTGCGACTGTTTCAAGAGGAATTGTGACGCCAGGAAGTCGAGTTGACGACAACCACGCATGTATGGCTAGTATCGTGTTTCTCCATTTGCTGCCGATCTACTGCCGTTTGTTAGGACGTTGCTGGGCTGGACCTGAGGGAGCAGCCGTGGCCCTTTGAGGGTCTCTTCGTCTGCCGACCAGATCTCAGGGTTCGCGTCCGTGGGCTGTTGCTCCGATCCAAGATCTTGGTTGAGACTGCTTGGTTGCTGACTGGGCAACCTGAACCACTAATTAGTCGCTCGCATTCCGATCAAGTGGGAGCTAAGCTCGCAGAACGAGGCCCGGTTCCAATTTAGCCTGCCACCTCTTCGACATCGGGTTATAGATATTCCTGTAAACCTGGTGCATCGCTGCGTGCCCAGGTCAGGTATCCCTCGGAAGCTCATGCAGCCCAAACCCAACAAACACGATTGTTCAGCGAGGCTTGGGACAAGAGCGTGTATTCTCTCTGGGCACGCCCCTTACTAATTCCACTCCATGGCCCGTTGTTGCTGAATATCATTGTCGAATGACTTGTTCTTTCTGATCGGTGGGGAAACCTCGTGCCGCAGCTGGAGGTGCGTTATGTTTGCTCATGGAAGCAAGAGGTTCCACGAGCAGAAGGACATGGTGCTGGTGCCACACGTTCAGTGCAAGGCAAACCCGAAGCGAGTGGTTGCAGCAGGTAGTTTAGCTTCTTCATGCCGTCCGTTCTTACGAGGCGGTTCCACAGTCCTTTCTACTGAACGATATAGACAACGAGCGATCAAACCCCGGGGTTGGCACGCGCTTCAGTCACTGAAGGACTGCAAGAGCGGCCCCCCTCCACGGATCAGTAGCTAGCAGATGGACACAGGAAGTTCGTAAGAACGCATTTGCACAGGCCAGCTGAAAAGCCTACTTCCACCGTTTCAGCTTCACGCACAGCTTCAGTTTTTAAAGAGCTTAGTTCTCTGTGGCAACATCGGCGCTCCTCCTTTCGATCACCCTCCACATGTTCAACGGCCATGTGCAACGCGTGTAAACATTCTTGCCGGGACCCGCTGGCGTTCTGAGTGGGCCACTGACGATTGGCCTCGGCGCCCCCAGCAGAGATTGCAGAGTTGAGCGCGCCGGACTGGTGCTATCACAGCAGCGCCGTCGGCGTTCGTTCTGGTCCGCGGCACATGGTTTGAAGTGATGACGTCCACGGATTCGTAATCAACGTGAACCGCCGACGTTCGGTCCGCATTCGTCTTGCTTCCTCCGTCCGTGGCATCCGGGTTCGGTGGCCTGTAGTATCGCGTACCGAGCGAGCTGTACTACACCGAACCATTCTGCCTCCGAAGCGAGCAAGACCGCAAACCCTCTCGGGCCGTCGTGCGATGTGCCAGGTCAAGTTCCTCGCTGTTCCCAACCTTCCTAGCGTGATACAAAGGCATTGTCACGCTCTTTTTGCGTGTGCCCGGACCCTTTCTTGCGACATCGATGACCCCACGTCATGACATGGAGGGCTGTGTAGGTTGCACAAGGCACCTTTATTCGCTATCAAGTAGAAGCCAGAGGTTCGGCAACTAAACGCCTCCACAAGGCACAGCGTTTCCCGGAATAGGCTTTCAGGAGAACACGTACTCTTTTCGAGTCACAGCCTCTTGTTCTTGATGAAAGTTGGTGGTTCGTGCCATATCACGTTCGGATGATTTCTATCCCAGCGCACTTCCTCTGAGTCAATCTATGTCCTGACTCGTGCACCAACTAGCGACTTTACGAGTTACGATGCAGATGACCTATGTAGCTTGGGACCCATATCACGGAGATTGGGGCAGTCTTAAATGCGCTAATTCACACGTTGATGTAACTCTAGCGCCGTTATCACAGAGGTGTGCCTCGAACGCTCGTGCATGCCAAGAAGAACTCCTATGCTCCCCGCGCTCGGGAACGACCGAGGAACCGCGAAGTCAGGTCACACTGCCGCAGACTGCCTCCCGGGCGCGAATCAACGGACTGCCCCTCACGATCTAGTTTCCCGTGCATTGGCCCGGGGCTGTCCTTCGTCCGCGCTACTTCCCTTTTCGAGACATCCGAGTCGATAAGACACAACATGAGTGCAGACATGGTCGCTGCAAACCTACATCCTCGGAGGCGGCACCCCGGAAGCGAGGTCCTGCTCCCGCTAAGCTTTGCGTGCCGGTTTTGATTTTCGCGACGGATTTGCGGCTTCGCATCTGTCAGCTCTCGAACGGGAGCATGAGCTTATTTCTAATCGAAGAACTGTGGTTCCGTGATTGAGACCATCGTTGCATTGCCTCTCGGTGTACTGTTACATGCGGATGCACGCAACTTCGCAACGGTCGACTCAGGGTGGAGGGTTGCTCTGCCGATTCGGAAGACAATATGGCATATGCTCACATCTTCGTGTGCCAGAGAAGCGCGACGTGACGTCCGAATGAATACACGAGAATTCTCGTTGCCGTGGAGAATGTCGATGCAGTGCATACGTACCGTCCACGCAATGACTGACTGAAGGGGCGAAAAAAGGTGGAACGATATATGATGCGATGCTAGTGATAAAGTTACAAGTGCGTGAGGTGTCGTAGGGGCAGGGCAGGTCCAGGGGAGCGGTACAGAGGGAACAGTCACAAGTGTGACGGTGATGGTGGAGGACTGTCGTCTTAACCGTGTCGATAGAAAAATAGTCAACCTGATGATGCAACGCCAGATGCGGATGAGGGGGGAGGCTGCTGTGATGCAAGTTGCTGAGATGGCGTCTGGGTTTGAGCTTGTGATTGAGACTGCTGCTGCTGGCTCTGATCGACACCAATTCGAAGGTACCCAGCCTGAACGAGGAAGTCCCAAACCCTACTTGTCTTCGTCACATCGATCTTGACAAGGTCGCGTGCCTCACGGCGGCGCAACTTGCCACCGCGACGGGCATACTCACGGACGAGCGTCTCCTTGATGACCAAGTAAGGTTTAGGTAGGATGCGTAAGGTCGAACATAGTGTTTGCTCCGCCGGTGTCAGAAGGTGGAGCGAAGGGCTATTGGCGAGGTTGAGTGGCGCCGCTGAGTACAGGAAATTGTATTAGTAGCGACCCGCGCGTATATACGAAGCATCGCGTACGGGCTCTGCGGCCTGGTGGCCCAGCGGTGCTCGCTTGATCGGCACTCTTGCGATCCGAGTCAACACCGCTATTGCGCCTAGACTCTGGTCCGAGGGATTGTCGCGAGCTGGCAGCACGAAGCTGTTGAAGTCTTTCTGACGAAAAGTGATCGCGGGACATGTTCGCCTTGGCTTGCGTCTGGGGTCCTCGTTCACGTTAAAGTATGGCAGCCAGGAGGTAGCGAAACTTACACGCTTGTACAAGTCTTCTTCCCATTTCTTGACACCAGCCGTTGTGGTCAGCCCAAGTCGCCTGTATTGCTGAAGTTCTGCTATTCGCTTGCGAAGCATAGCTTCATCTTGAGGCGCGTCAATTGGGAGGCGGGCGGGGAACAAAGAGTAAACGCACAGAGGATGTCAGTGCAGAAAACTTCATAGTCTTCTGCAGTCTGGAGCCTTGCGAATGGTCGTAAACGGTGAATGATGTCCTTTTCCTCTTTCGGACGTTTCTTTTCGGCGGCTTGGAGCTGTGCAACTTGAGCAGGACTACCTCGCCCACAAAGAAAGACATACCTTCTTGTATTCTAGCAGCCCACGGTCGAATATAAGAGCCTTTGCTTCACGCCGCTTCGCAATGCGCTGCATGTACATTTCGATCAGACCTAGCTTGAACTCGAGGGAGGCTGGCGTCTCGAACGGTATCGGAGGCATATTCTCCTCCGACTCCTCTTCTGCGCCATCACCGTTGTCGTCTGGCGCCGGGGTGTCCTTGTCCTTCTTCACTTCTTTATCTTTCTTGACCCAGCCGTTAGAGGCGCCGTTGATGCCATTGAGCCCATTCACGGCTGCGCCGTTCCCGTTGGTGTGAACGGCGCCGTTGATGAGCCCTTTCTGAGATATTACCCCCATCTCCTGATCAAGATCGTGTTCCTTGTCCCTTTGCTCCTCCTTCCAGCGCATACGAGTCTTATAGTCGTGGTCGTCCTCGTCTTCCGGAATAGCATCACCACCCCACTCCATGCAGTGGCCAAATTCGAGGTTCTTGATCAGCTCCTCTGCATCATTATCAATCTCGTGCTCGAATTCGAGACGTCCAGGAAGGAAGGTTGAAATCTCGTGAACAGCTGGTGCAGAGGTGGGTGCCACTTTCTGAAGCGGTGGCGCGACTTTCATGTTGGATATTCGCCGTCGTTTCCGTTCTTGGAACTCGTGCTGATCGATATCGAACACCCTGTCCATGCGCTAGGCTGGATTAGATAACAGTGGGATGGAGGTTGGATTGGAAGGCCGCTTACCGGTTTTGGCCAGTTAGGTGAGTCGATATATGTCGATTATAATGCTCCTCCACCTCTTCCTTAGTTCGGGTGCCGACATGTTCTGCTATGGCTTGCCAGTTCCCCAAGCCTTGTTGAGCGATGCCTTCGATAAGTAAGTGTTCCCTGGGAAGGCATGAGCTGCCACATTCCGCGACTCAAAGGTAAAGCGTACTCGTCTGCGCCCCAGTCCTCAGTGAAGATGGGATACGAGTGAAGTTCCTTTCGGAGGATAAATGCCTGTCCGACGGACTGGAAGGTAGCACGAATAGCGCACCTCGACTCTGTATGCATGACCCCGTTTATGCTTCCCAAACTCTTTCCCGCTGCAAAAGCAATTGGGGCACAGGTCGATGCCATCCCCCACCGCGCAGGCTGGATCGGCGCATTTGATCCGGACGGAGTGGGTGAGGTCGGTCAGGCATCCATCGCACTCTGTTTGCACGCCGGGTTCATTGATCGCTGCGGGAAGGGCAGGAGGTTAAGTTACGTAATTTAGAGAGCGTGAGAAAAGAGAGGGGAACAGGGACGAGGAGGGCATGCTGCAAGGATGGACCACGCACTCGATACCTCCTCCGACTGTAATGGCCTCTTCCTATTCGTGACCGTCATTGCGGGGACACCGGAACAATGTCAACTCGGGGGAGAAAGTGATCTCTTTCTGGATGTTATTGATGCTTGTTGGGAAGTGCCTGGATTGTAGAAGGCGGATACACCTGGTATGGGGGAACGTAGAATCGAAAGGAGATGGACTTCAAGGGTTCAGAACCTGGTTGAACGGGAAGGTAGGGGTCCGTCTTCGATCGGGACTCGTCGTCGTCGACGTGCACACCACCGAGTAATGTCGAGGTGTGAAGTATCCAGGGAAGCGCAGGAGATGGGCGGAGGATGGCAGCTATGGTCGATACGAGTGCGTCAGGAAGTTCCTGGAGGTAGAAGGTCGAGTACAATGCGCCCGACGCGCTCGTCGTCGACGGCGGTGGCGAGCGTCTGCGGCGATGTTTGGCCGGCTTTGTGCACGGTATTACATAACATCGGGCCGCCTCTCCGTTCTCACAAGCAATGTGTCCGCGCCGCGACATTCAGTTCACCCAACCCGCTTGGTGGGTCCGCAAGTGCCTGTTGCTCAGGGCACTAGGTTTTATCTCTCATCCCTCTTGTTTACTCCTTTGCATAGCCCGGAACCCCTGGATATCCCCTGTATACAAGGAATTGCGCGTCACTGCACCTCGCGTTACGCGTCATGGCTTCGCTCGACCTCCTTCCCTGGAACATTGCCTCCGGGCGGTCAATAGACATCGAGCTCGGAGGGCAAGAGGTCATCAACATTGAGCTTGATACGCTTGACTCCAATGCCGACGATGTCCTAGAAGTGCTGAGGGAAGGGCAGCCCAAGGTGGCGTATTGGACACGGCTGGCTGGGGAGTACATGCGCAGAGGTTACCTCGACGCTGCAGAAAAAATCGCGTTATCCGCTGTCGAAAGTACGCGTGCATTCATCTTCGCGGATGGGCCTCGGCCAACATGATTCCCTGCAGGTTTCCAATCCAGTGGTTCCACTTCGTCCTTACCCTCCATTTACTCCCTACTAGCGAGTATCCAGCTGGCAAAGGCGCGCAAGGCGCCGATGTTGAAGCTTCCAAATGCGCGTGAGTATTCTCTTTGTTGTGTTCGATCTACCACCATTGAACGAGACCCCTGGAAATCTAGGCCAAGATGTCATGACCCACGAGAAATCTCGTGACGAATATATGAAGGAGGCCACCCAGCTTCTTAACCATGGCGACCAGGCAGCGGCGGAGGGAGGAGAGATTAGTCCGTCTACGAAGGAGCTCTTGCTTTTGACCCGAGGTAAGCAATAGTCGAGACCCTCCCCAGCCATCTACTCATCCAGTGCCGGAAGCAATTCATCAACTGGCTAGTAGGTCAATGGAAGACGCACTCCGATCGTTTGAGGCTGTCCTCCGAGAGAAGCCAACGAACCTCATCGCCTTGCTCGGAAAGGCACGTCGTTTGGTTGTGAATGCTGTACCACTTATGACACCTTCACAGGCAAGAATAATGTACACACGTCGCCAATTCGCCCCTGCGCTCAAACTATTCCAGCAAGTGCTGCAACTCAACCCACACTGCCTCCCAGATCCTCGGATAGGAATTGGCCTGTGCTTCTGGGCTCTGAACCACAAGGAGAAGGCGAAAGCTGCATGGGAGCGGAGTGCGGAAGTAGTAAGTCATATCTTGGCTCTCTACGCGAACATCTGCACACCAATCCCCCGCATAGAATCCCTTGGAGTGGTCAAATCAACTTCTTCTTGGACTTGAGGCATTAAATGCAAGCAAGAACCCCGAGTTCTCCGAGGAAGAGCGGATAAGCGAGCTTATGATCGGCTCCAAGTTGATCGAACGAGCATTCAATAGCAATCAGCGCAACGCCTCGGCCGCGAACGCACTCTGCGACATCTTCCTTCGCAAAGGCCAGCACAAACGCGTAGGTTTGAGTCCCTGGATCCGACTTTGCTTGGATGTTGATCTGGCCCACGCAGGCGTTGAAACTGGCAGAGCGAACTATCCAGTTTGCGGACACATTGACAGTGCTCACGGATGGGTATATCCACGCGGGTCGTGTGTGCCACGCAGAAGGGTCATACACCGAGGCGTTGGAACATTACAGGGTGGCTGCTCAAGGCCAGCCGAAAAACGTCCTTGCAGCCCTCGGGTTCGCACAGATGCAACTTCAAAACGGTAGCTTGCAATACCTCGTTCTTTCACTATTCGCTGACGTTGCTACAGGCGAAACGGCGGCCGCGATTCATACCCTTGACAGCCTTCTGCAACCCCCCAATCCCCCAAAGTCGCTTGAAGCCATCGCTATGCTCGGGTCGCTCCGACTGCACCCTCGCCCAGGTGTGTCCAGCTCGGATGCCGCGCAGGAGAAGGCCAAGGCGCGCGAGCTGTTCGACCGCGTGTACAAGACGATCGAGCAGCACGAGGACAGCGCCGCGCAGAACGGCCACGCACCCTCGCGGAACGAGCCGGCACCGTCGCGCACGATCCTGGAGGACGTCCAGATGCACATCGAGTTCGCGCGGCTGCTGCAGTCCGAGAACCTCGCGCGCGCCGGCAAGGCGTTCCGCGAGGCGCTGCGGATCAGCGAGGAGGCCGGGAACGTCGACCCGCGGCTGCTGAACAACATCGGCGCTATTGCGCACCTCGAGTCGCGCTTCGTGGAGGCCCGCACGATGTACGAGAACGCGCTGGTCGGCGCCAGCGCCCTCGGCGCGGACGCAGAGGCGATGTCGACGACGGTCCTGTACAACCTCGCGCGGGTGTACGAGGACCTGAACGACGAGACCAAGGCGATGGAGGCGTACGAGAAGCTCCTGGAGCGGCACCCGGAGTATGTCGACGGTACGTGCCCCCGCGCCCCGCCCGTCCGCGCGCATCCTGACGCGCGCCCCAGCCAAAATTCGGCGCGCACACATGCTCGCGGACGTCAACCAGGGCGCCGAGGCGCACGAGCTGCTCAAAGACTCGCTCGTCTCGCAGAGCAGCAACCTGAACCTGCGCGCGTTCTACACGTACTTCCTCATCCAGTCGAACGCGCCCAAGCCCGCGCGCGAGTTCGTCTTCGGCACGCTGCGCGACCACGACAAGCACGACCTGTACGCGCTCTGCGCGGCCGGGTGGCTGCACTACCACCAGGCGCGCGAGAGCCGCGACGCGAGCAGCAAGGGCGTCGAGGAGCGCCGGCTGCTCTTCCGGCGCAGCGCCGAGTTCTACGAGAAGGCGCTCGGGCTCGACCCGCTGTGCGCCGTCGCGGCGCAGGGGCTCGCGATCGTCACGGCGGAGGACGCGCTCGGCACGCTCGGCGGCGCGCTGCCGCCGGGGCCTGCGCCCGACGAGGCGCAGCGCCGGGTCGTGAACGCGCGCGACGCGCTCGAGGTGTTTGCGAAGGTGCGCGAGAGCACGCACGACGGGAGCGTGTACGTCAACATGGGCCACTGCTACTTTGCGCGGGACGAGATGGACCGGGCGATCGAGAGCGTGCGTGATGTGCTGTGTCTGCGTCGCCCGAGTTGACGGCCGGGCAGTACGAGACGGCGTCGCAGAAGTACTACGGCGGGCGGAACGCCTCGGTGCTGCTGTGCCTGTCGCGGTCGTGGTACGTCAAGGCGAACAAGGAGCAATCCTTCGCGTCCATGACGACCGCCCTGCAATTCGCGCAGAAGGTGCGCCGCGCCACACCGACCCATTGACCCATTCACTGACCCTGCACCCCCGCCGCAGGCGCTGCACCTCACGCCCGCGGACAAAGCGATCGTCTACAACATCGCGATGATCCAGCAAAAGTCCGCCGAGCTCCTCTTCGCACTCCCACCCGCCAAGCGCACGCTCGCGGAGCTGCAGCACGGCACCGCGCGCGCGGCCACGCGCAGAAGCTGTTCGGCGCGCTCGCGGGCGCGCCGCCCGGCGCGCTGCCGTACGACCGCGACCTCGCGGAGGAGCGCAAGAAGTACGCGGACAGCATGCTGCGGCGCGCGGAGGAGCACCTCGGCGCGCAGCGGCAGTTCGAGGGCGAGCAGGCCGCGCGGCGCGAGGGCGCGCGGGCGAAGCGCGCGGCGGAGCGCGAGCGGCTCGAGGTGCTCGAGGTGCGTGCGCTCCCCCCTCCCTTCCCGTGCCGCGCCGTGTGTGGTCGCTGACGCGGGGCGCAGCGCGAGCGGGAGGCGCAGCTGCGCGTCGAGGCGGAGGCGCTCGCGGCGGAGCGCGCGCGCGCGCGTGTCGAGGCGCAGCAGTGGAGCCAGGACCTGGGGCGCAACGACAGCGACGAGGAGCGCGAGCAGCGGCGCGCGCGCAAGGCGAGCCGGCGGCAGCAGCAGGCGCAGCAGCCGAAGAGCGAGGTCGTGAGCGGGGACGACGTGCCCGCCGCGGCGCCGGGCGAGCCGAAGAAGAAGCGCAGGAAGCTGAAGAAGGCCGGCGGCGCGAGCGCGAGCGCGGCGGCGTCGGACGCGGAGGAGGGCGCGCTGTTCTCGGAGGAGGAGGACGGGAAGGCGGTGAAGAAGGTGCGTGGCATCGGGTGCGCTTCTGCTTCGGGTGTGCTGAGCGATGGCGGTGCGTCTGGTAGCGCGGGGCAACGAGGAAGCGCGTCGCGCGCGAGGAGGACGACGAGCCGGCCGCCGCGCCGCGCAAAAAGCAATAGTGCGTCCTGTTCCTCCTGCCTGCGCCGGACTGTGGCTGACTGGCTGTCGCGCCGCCCTCCAGTATAAGCAAGGAGACGATATCCGATTCCGACGAGGAGATGTCTTGACAATATCACCCGTGTCTGCCTGCTTATCCTGTCTTGAGTACTACTTACGCACCACATCCGCACTGTATCGCTTTCGCTGTCGAGTTCTCAGACGTCTCGGCCCATCCCAAACGCGCGCTGTACTGGTCGATCTAAGATGTAAGCTACGTATCGTCCCTCCGGCTGGAGTCTGGAAGACCCAGGAAACACAGCTCGCCCCGGAAATGAACGGGATTCTGCTCTTCCCAAGGATCTGGGAACGCACAATGAAGCTGCGGCGTCTTCGTGGCGGCCGACTGCGGCTGGGAACGCATGATGTAGCATCCAGCACAGCTCCCCAGGTGCAGCTTCGGGACGCAGTAATGTAGCGCAAGTAGGGCATATGAGGACACGCGCGCACTCGGTCTGTGCGCGCGTGGCTGCGGTCTTGCTGAGAAGCGATGCTGCCCTCCGATGACCATGGAGGCTTTTGCACCCGGAAGCCACTGCAGTACTTGCTTAGTGGTGTGCGAATCAGTAAAGGCGTAGTTACCAGACAATCGGTAGAACAGGTGCCCTTCTGCGCTTCCAATTAACCTCATTCATGCCCCGGAGACCAGCAGCTGCCAGATCCCGGGTCCAAACCCTCCAAAGAGCTCGCAACAGGCAAGAAGAAGCCTGCCACTCCGGACAATGCACTGACCCGGACAGGTGTGCGGCTTTGGGCCTATCAACTGCACTGGCCCTGACGCGACACGACGTGCATTCGAAGCAGATCTACAGGCGGCTTCGGATACAACGTACCGCTTCCAGAACCAGAACGCGCAAATGACACCGTCGCCGTCACTAATTTCCCAACCCCACCTCACGACGACCCGACACCATGACGCCGACGCCGCGGCCTCCGACACAACTGGCACGATGCTCCCGATCCCCGCTCCAACGTCTGTTGCTAATAGACGCAAGCTTCGCTGTGTTCGAGGTTACCTGGCAGATTGTACTAAGTTGCGCTCTCGCTGGCAATGCATCACCATCCGGAGGACGTGGTTACGTCGGTCCTCAGTGGTTCGCAGGTATCTCCAAGCTCCAAGCTCCATTCTCTACTAGTATTATGTTGCGCTAGTCAAATGTCGTAGCACACGTACCAATCGTCCTCCAGACCTTCGACAGCCAGCCCCTCCACTTGCAGGAAGGCCATCATCCGGTCACAGGCCTCCTTCCTCTTGTGATCCTCCCCTTCCAAAGTATACGGCACGTCGTCGCGGTCCGGGGTTTTGCTATTGGCAAAGCCTATCGCCCAGTAACACGTGCGGCGCGCTCGTCCCCGTAAACCGCGTAAGCACACGTTTCGACATCCTCAACTCCAGCCTGTTTGCACAGAGTTCGAAAAGCGATCCAATGGCGTTCATATTGAGTCTACCGAGGACGCTGAGAAAGAGTAGGTCGACAGCCTTGGCACGCTCATAGAGTGGGTCATCTGCAAGGGGGATAGCGTAGGCAAGGCGTTCTTGTGGCATGGGCCAAAGACGAGGGAGAATGCCAATGATCGGGTAGGTGCGCTGTGGATAGTGAGCTGTCTTGTTGATGCCGCGCTTCGTATATAACTTACATAGTGCGCCTGTGTCGCGTATAAATCACCTAGAAAGCACCACTGAATCATCGATTACACGCTACATACTTGATGTTGAATGTTGATGTCGAGGCGCGTCCCCGGCGCGAGCAACAGGCATCTCGTCAGGGGACCGTTGTGGCGCGCTTGGCTCCCGGAGCTGAGCAGATACCGACACATGCACAGTGTACCGACGGGCGTGGGCTGCAGATCCGGGGAAGGCAGCGCGCGCGGGGCTCATGTGGGACACGCGCGCGATGGGATGCAGATGGGTGCACGTACGTCGCGACAGGCCTGGGAGACATGTTCCCGCCGACTGGAGAAGAGATGGGTGGGAACGAATCGACGACTGCTGTTGTAATATCGAGTCGCGCTCGCGGAGTCCGCGGTGGTCATCGCCAAGTGATCATGCTGATGAGCGCATGTACAGTTAACAGCTCGCTGCACGCTGCTTGACCTGACATCATCCGTCTTGCATCATCGTCATCGATCGTCCAGTTGCCCAACGTCCCCAAGTGTTGTGTTTGGGTGTGGGTGTGGGTGTGAGTGTTGATTAAGATTCGGAGGTGCCTGCAGATCGATGTCGCCCGCCGGTGGCATGCGCGCGGGACGGGAGATGGACGAGGTACAGTATCTGCAAGGCTCGGCGGCACCCGTTGCGGCAGCCAAGCCACGGCCAAGCAACGCGAGGCAAGTGCACCACAACCGTGACCCTCTCCAAGTGCAAAAGTACATAAGTAAGCGTTGGGCGGTGCTGCTGCGCGCAGCACATCCACATCCTTCGCACCGCGTGCCTCGGCGCCTTTGACATCCCGTTTACCCGCCGCGCCATTACTTAGCAGCCCCACCCGCCTCTTTCCTTCCCTCCCTCTCCCCCTCCCTTCTCTTCCCCCCCTCCGCACCATGATCCCCCCAATACTCCTCCTCGTCTCCGCCGCAGCGTCCGCGGTCAACGCAATCCCCGCGCCCGAAGGCCGCTGCACGTCCCGCTCGTCCGCCGCGCCCCAGCGCCCAGCCCCGACGCGGACCGCCCCGCGGACCTCGCGTACTACAACGCCGTCGCCGCGCGCATCGCGAACAAGTACAACGTGCCGCTGCCCGCGCGGCGGCGGCGCGTGCAGACAGCCGACATCGGGATCACGAACCAGGTGCGCTTGCGCGCGCACTGTGTCCGCAGCCGGCCGCGGGGGCTGATGACGGCGGGCTGTGGCAGGCGGCGGACACGAGCTACCTCGGGCGGATGACGATCGGCACGCCGTGCGTTCCCGGGCGCTCTCCCTCTCCCCACCCCGAGCACTGACGCCGCCGTGCAGTCCACAGCCGTTCGACGTCGTGCTCGACACGGGCTCGTCGGACCTCTGGTTCGCGACGACGGCGTGCACGAGCTGCCCGCCCGGCACGGAGCTGCTCGACCCGAGCAGCTCGTCCTCGCTCGCGAGCAACGTCGGCGGCAGCGGCAGCGTCACGCTGCGGTACGGCTCGGGCACGGCCTCGGGCCCGCTCGCGAGCGACACGGTCGCGCTCGGCCCGTTCTCCGTCGCAAACCAGGTCTTCGGTGCGCCGCCGTCCTCCTCCCGTCCCCTCTCACACTCACCCACGCACACAGTGGCGGTCGACGCGGTCGGCGACGGGCTGAACACCACCGGCCAGGCGGGCATCCTCGGGCTCGCGTTCCAGGGCCTCGCGGTCTCCAGCGCGGTGCCCTTCTGGCAGGCGCTGCTGAACGGGAACCAGTTCGCCGCGCCCGAGTTTGCGTTCTTCCTCGCGCGCTCGCAGAGCACGGGCAACGCGCCCGGCGGCGCGCTCACGCTCGGCGGGCGCAACGCGACGCTCTTCCAGGGCGACGTCGACTTTCAGGCGTTCAGCTTCCAGAACCAGGGCGGCTCGTTTTGGACGCAGACCGTGGCCGGTGCGTCGCGGGGTCGTTGATGTGTGTGTGTGTGTAGTGGGCTGATGTGGTGTGGTTGGGCAGGGGTCACGGTGAACGGGAAGAGCGTGAGCGTCCCGGGCGGCGCGCAGGCGCTCGCCGCGATCGACACGGGCACGACGCTCATCGGCGCGCCGACCGCCGCCGTCAACGCGATCTGGGGCGCGGTGCCAGGCGCACAGTCTATGGGCGCGCAGACGCCCGGCTTTTTCGCCTTTCGTGCGTCTCCTTCCCCCCTCCCTCCCCCCGTACACCGGCGCTGACGCGCAGCACAGCGTGCAACGCCAAGCCGGCGATCGCGCTGTCGTTCGGCGGGCCCGCGTGGCCGATCAGCATCCAGGACCTGAACCTGGGCCCCGTCGGCGGCGGGCTGTGCCTCGGCGGGCTGTTCGACCTCTCGCAGGGCACGAACGTGCAGGTCGGCGCGGGCAACCCGGCGTGGATCGTCGGCGACACCTTCCTCGTGCGGGCGCCGTTTCCTCCTCCTGCTGGGTCTATCTGACGGCGTGCTGACGCGGGGCAGAAAAACGTGTATACGGTGTTCCGCGCGAGCCCGCTTGGGGTCGGCTTTGCGCAGCTGTCGGACGCGGCGGGCGGCTCGTCGGGTGCGTCGTCGTGCGCTGCGGCGTGGTGTTCGTTGTGCGTGGGCTGATTGACGGCGTGGTTGCAGGCGCGCCCGGCCCTGCGTTCGGCTCGGGCGACACGACGGGCGCGGCGTCGCCGAGCTCGAGCTCGAACGCTGCGCGTGCGTGGGCCCCTCCTCGCCTGGCGCGTTGATATGATACTGACGTTGGACGTGGTGTGTGTTTGCAGCGCGGACGCTTGCGGGCGCGCTCGGTGCGGGCGTGGGCGCGGCGGCGCTGCTCGGCGCGGCGCTCGTGCTCGCGTGATCCCCGGGGCTGACCTGATGGACTGACGTGGCGTGGCGTGGCATGGCGTGTGCATGTGCATATGTACGAAGACGGGGCAGACGCAGACGCAGAAGACACTGACAGCGGCAGGATCTCATACTATAAATACTCAGTACTCATCCGGAGGGACTTGTTCGTTGCTCGCACTCGTAGTAGTACTTGGGGCAGTCGTATTATTAGCAGCGGTGCCCTGGTCTAATTATATCAAGCTTTTTTGTGCGCTCGCGCGGGGATATCAGAGTAACTGTGTGATTCAAGGTGGGTCTGGTGCTGCGGGGTGGCCACGGGTGCTGCGCTGCGCGTAGATCCGCGGGTGTTGAGGGATAGCCGACGAGATCATTGCAGAGGGACGCGCCTTGATTTCTCAAGGTGCTGGGAACGACCGCGGGATCCCGTGACCTGTGCACACTTGCAACACGACCAGCACCATCGCAGGCACCGCAAGCATGCCACCAAAACCCCGCGCGCCGTGCCAGATCTGCAGCGCGCACGAGTCCAAGTACGCCTGTGCGGCGTGCCGCGCCGTCTAGTGCGTGCCCGCACCGCGCCGCCCCGGCGCCCCGCTGACGTCCCCGCGCAGCTGCTCCGCGCCGTGCTATAAACAGCACAAAGGTCCGTCCGTCCGTCCGCCTGCCTGCCGCGCGCGCCGTGTCTCACGCGCTGCCGCTGCGCCAGCAACATCGTGCGGCGCGCCAGCCCGGGCGCCCGAGGCGGAGGAGGGAGGCGCGGGGGAGACGGAGACGGATGCGGAGGAGCGGCCGCTGCGCCGCTCGCGGCGCTCAAGTGGCCGTACGTGCCCGAGGCGAGCGCGTTCCCGGACCCGCTGCAGCGCGACGACCCGAAGCCGCTCTCGCTCGCGCAGTACGAGGCGATCGGTGCGTGGGCGTGGTGTGGTCTGCCGCGGCGCGCTGACGCGGCGACGCAGCGACGGCGCCGGGCGTGCGCGCGGCGCTGCGTGCGCATCCGGAGCTCCGGGCGCTGTTGGTGCGGCTTGACGGGCTGCGCGGGGCGGCGCGGGAGGAGGCGCTGGAGGCGGCGCTTGGGGTGTCGCGGGGGGACGAGGCGGGTTCGGGATCGGGATCGGGGGGCGGGGAGGAGCGGGAGGGGATGCGCGCGCTGGCTGGAGCGATTGAGGGCGCGGTGCGGGGCGGGTCGGGGGGGCTGGGGCTGGATTGGATTGGAGCGCGGGAGAATGATGATGATAAGTAGCGCCCTTGTTTAGGTCATGCGGATGGGAACAAGGAGAGAGCGCGGCGCGGTGCGCAGCAACGTCGCGCTGTCGAGTGACTGTCTCCGCTCCATATCGTGCGAGAAAGCTGTGCTTTCTCCCTCTCCCATATTATTCCGACTCTCTCCCCTCGCCGTGCGAGTCCTGCCCCTCTTTCTTCTACTTGACATTCCCCCTCGCCAAGGCTGCATCTCCCCTTGGCCCCTTGGCCCTCATATCCTCGCCACACGCTTTCGTCCAGGGCCAAGCCACTCCTCTTTCTCCCCCTCACCACCATCATCATGCTCCCCTCAATACTCCCCTCCCTCGCTCTCCTCGCCTCTCTCGCCGCGGCTGCGCCGTCCCCCCAGAGCGACTCCAACGCCCTCCACATCCCCATCGTCCGCCGCGCCTCCGCCCGCAGGGCCGGCCCCGAGGCTGACACCGCCTTCTACGCCGGCGTCGCCGCCAGCATAAAGGCAAAGTACGGCTTTGCCCCTGCAGACAGCAACCCCCGCAGAGCGCAGACCACAGACATCGGCATCACCAACCAGGTGCGTCATCTCCTCGCTCCAATCGCCGGCCCAAGCGCCGGCCGCCCGGGCCCGTCGCTAACCCGTCCAATTCAAAGGGCGCGGACACGAGCTACTTTGCCCAGGTCAGCGTCGGCACGCCGTAAGTCGCCCCGCGGGGCTGTGTCTGTGGCTTGTGGCTTGAGGCTTACCGCCGACACAGCGGGCAGCAGTTCAACCTCGTCCTCGATACGGGCTCGTCCGACCTCTGGTTCGCGACCAGCCAGTGCTCAAACTGCCCGGCGGGCACGCCGGAGCTCGACACGACCAAGTCGTCGTCCCTCCAGGCGAGCAACCAGCCCGTGTCGCTGCGCTACGGCTCGGGCGAAGCCTCCGGCACCCTCGCCCAGGACACCGTCACCATGGGCCCGTTCACCGTCGCCCAGCAGACCTTTGGTGCGTAGCGCGCGCTTCCCTTCCGTACCCCGCTCACACGCGCGATATTCAGTTGCGGTCGACTCGATCTCGTCGGGGCTCATCGACGGCGAGCTCGCGGGCATCATGGGCCTCGCGTTCCAGGGCATCGCCGCCTCGGGCGCGCTGCCCTTCTGGCAGGCGCTCGCGAACGGCAACCAGTTCACGAGCCCCGAGTTCGCCTTCTTCATCACGCGCTTCGTGAACGACCCGAGCGCCGCGAACGAGGAGCCCGGCGGCGTGCTCACCCTCGGCGGCACGAACCAGACGCTCTTCCAGGGCAACATCGACTTCCAGACGTTCTCGCCGCCCTCGGGCGGCGGCTCGTTCTGGCTGCAGACCGTCACCGGCGTCAATGTGAACGGCAACGCGGTGAGCGTCGCCGGCGGCGACGCGGCGCTCGCCGCGATCGACACGGGCACGACGCTCATCGGCGGGCCCACGGCCGCGGTCAACGCGATCTGGGGCGCCGTGTCGGGCTCGCAGGCGCTCGGCGGCAACATGGCCGGCTTCTTCTCCTTCCGTGCGTCGCGCGTTCCGTCCCCGCTCCGCGTGTGTGTGTGTGCTGACGCACCCGCGCGCGCACAGCGTGCAACACGAAGCTGACCGTGTCCATCTCGTTCGGCGGGCCGTCGTGGCCGGTCAGCATCGAGGACCTCAACCTGGGCACGGTGAGCGGCGGGCAGTGCCTCGGCGGCATCTTCGACATCACGCAGGGCACGAACGTGCAGCCCGGGCAGGGCAACCCGTCGTGGATCGTCGGCGACACGTTCCTCGTGCGTGCCCCCGTCTCTCCTGCTGAGTGTGTGTGTTTGTGCTGACACGCGCGCGCGCGCGCAGAAAAACGTGTACTCGGTGTACCGCGCGAGCCCGCCGGCGGTCGGCTTTGCGCAGCTCTCGGACGCCGCGGGCGGCTCGTCAGGTGCGTCGCTCTGCTCCCTTGTTCTGCCCCTCCCTCTTCCCCTTGCACTTCCCCCGCGTGGCCCTGCCGCGCGCCCTTTTTGGTGCTCTGCGCGCGCGCTCTCGCACGCATCCTCATCCCCGTCTTTGCGCGGCAGGGCCCCCGTCCTCCTCATCGGGAACATCATCCTCATCATCATCATCTGAAATATCGTCGTCGTCGTCGTCGGGGCCCCCGAACACGTTCTCATCCGTCCCTCTGCCAGGCACGCCCGGCCCCGTGACGGGCCCCGCCAAAGTGAGCAACACGGGCCTGCCGACGCCCTCGGCCGGCGGACAGTGTGCGTGCCCTCGCCTCTCGCAGTGGTTCAGTGGAGGCTGACGTGTGTGTGTGTGTTTGTGTGTGCAGCCGCCGCGGCGCCGCTCTCCGTGCCGCGCGGCGCGCTCGCCGCTGTGCTCGGCGCGCTGCTCGGCGGCGCGCTCGTGCTGGCGTAGGCCCCGCGTGCGTTGCTGTTGCTGTGTTGTCGCTCGTTAGTTAGTTATTTCTTGTCGTCGGATCGGATCGGATTGGATTGTGTTAATAGGCATTGCTCGCTCGCTTGGACATGGATTTGGACACGCACACACGCACTCTCTCGAGGTGATAATGCATGATGGTTGGATTGTGTTGGTTGCTGGACGTGCTGTGCTCTGCGATTGGTATCGCTGTTGGTCGTCGCGGGCACAGGGCAGCCGCCGGCATTAGCAGGGCACACGCACGTATTATTAGAGTCCAGCAGCCGTCGCTGGATCCCGCCGCGACGTGATACCACCCATCGGCCATCAAGTAATATACTTATATGTTGATCTCTGATCCATCACGTCTCTCACAGTTCACTTGCCTGGATAGGAGATGATCTATCTCTACCGCGACTATCATTACCATCTTGCTCTAATTTTTGTTTTTTTGGAGCAGTCTCTGCTTGGATGGGCGGTGCAGGTTGGGGCCTGATACACGCCGCAACTCGGCGAACCAGCTGAGGGCTTCAATGGACTCACTCACCTAGCATGCACGGAAAGTTAAGCGCGCGCCGCATCATGTGATGTTTCTTACGGCAACGGCGCCGGGCACCGAGCATGCCCATCTGGACCGCCCTGAGTGGTGGGGGCTCGCTTGCTCGGCAACTAACCCCCTGGTCATACGGACCCCCTTGCGTCGGTCTCCTTTTGTGACAGACCCGACGACGATAGGATGAACGTTGGATTGTACGGTCGATTCGCGGCAAGCGCGCAGCGTTTGCTCGACGTAGATACGTTCGTTTTATACTAAATACGAGTCGAGGATGAACACGCGTGCGCGCGCGACACCGACGGAGGGAGGGAGCCAGCGAGTGCGGGGGGAGCTCGCGCACGCACGCGGTCCGATCGCAACAATGGATGGGATGCAATTCATCGCCAGATATACACTCAGGGAAGAGGCCACCAGGTACGCCCTGACGCTCCTCAGTCCTTTCATCCACCTACCTATCCCACAGCAGCCAGCCATGCCAGCGACGACCGGGGCAGGCAAAAAACTGCGCGCCCCCAGCCGAGTCGAGGGTGATCACAAACCGAAGACTGTCCCCAGTGACCGGGCCGTTGTCCCCCTGCACCTCGATGCGTACTCTCGACGCCTGCAGGAGTATATTCCCCGCGTCAGGTGGTTCAATCTTCTGGTGGAGGCTTCGTTGCCATTGGTCACGTTGTATGGGGCATATACCACGACATTGACGGGGGAGACCTTGCTGTTCTGTATAGTTCTTTATGTCCTGAACATGCTCGGTGAGTTCTCAACGCATGACGTCTTCAAGATTGGTGCTGACGATTCCCTTGACTAGGCATAACCGCAGGTACTTGAGATGGCCATCGTATCTCTGTATTCTTCACTGACACGGAACAGGTTACCACCGTCTGTGGGCTCACCGGTCATACAATGCATCGCCCGTCCTTCAATACTTCCTCGCGATCACAGGCGGAGCTGCGATCCAAGGGTCCATTCGCTGGTGGGCGCGGGGGCACCGAGCACACCACAGGTGCTTTACTCCGTCCCCTCTATCCCGTCATACGTTTTGAACCACGCGTTGCAGGTACACGGACACAGATCTAGATCCTTATGGCGCGCACCATGGATTCTGGTACACACACATAGGCTGGATGCTCCTGGACCCGCTTGTGAAACCTGGCGCAGCTGATATAAGCGACCTCAAGAACAACGCGGTGGTGACATGGCAGCATCGCCGTTACTTTCAAGTCGCCCTCCTGTTCGGTTTTGTCATCCCGGCTTCGATACCCGGGTATCTCTGGGGCGATTGGCGCGGTGGCTTCTTCTATGCCTGCTTTGCAAGGCTACTGTTCGTTCACCACGTCAGTGAACTTCTCTTCTCGCTCCACCAGGGAGGGTCAAATTGATTAACTTTGCGATCCCTCCAGTCTGTCTTTAGCGTCAATTCAGTTGCACACTACTTCGGAGAGACCACATACGACGACAAGCTATCTCCAAGAGATCATTTCTTCACTGCATACTCACCCTCGGTGAAGGCTACCACAACTTCCATCACCAGTTCCCTATGGACTACCGGAATGCAACAAAGTGGTATCAATACGATCCCACGAAGTGGTTCATTGCCATGTGTTCGATTGCGGGCCTTGCGTCGCATCTGAAGGTCTTTCCTTCGGGCGAAATCAAGAAGGGGGAGCTAACGATGCAGCTGAAGCGTCTCAAACGTGAACAGGATGCCCTCACCAAGCCTCCGGATCCGGCGTGTCTCCCAGTGATAAGCTGGGATAGCTGTAAGTTGTTTAAATAGAACTATTCCCCATCAGGGCTCACGCAGTGCTCACGCCCATAAAATTGCATCAGATCAACAGCAGTCCGGCCAACGGGCGCTCGTCCTGATCGGTGGTTTCATTCACGACGTCTCGCACTTCCTCGATGACCACCCAGGTGGACGCAGCATGTAGCTGCGTATCTTGGCAAAGATGCGACAACCATTTTCATGGGCGGTGTGTACTCGCACTCCAACGCGGCACACAACGTACGTTTTCCGCTTCACCAGCCTCCCGCGACTACTTACTCAACGCTGACTCTTTCGGGGGCCAGCTCCTCTCGGGAATGCGTGTTGGCGTGCTGCATGGCGGATCGCAGCATGTTTCCGACGAGGCCAGCACACAACCCAGCTGCCGTGCGCCGTGGCAGAGATGGGAGATCGTGGACCATGCCTCGCCCCCGAGCGGGCCTGCTGACCGCCAGCGTGTTGCAATTGGCCCGGGTGGAACCGGTTCGCTGGGGTCATGCAGCACCGACGAAGACAATCGTTGGCAGTGAGTTGTTTGGGGGCTTGACTTCCCCGCACGGACTGTCGCTTGGCTCAGCTATTTGAAGTAGCTGAACTGGGTCAGCGATAGCCCGTCCAGAGTATCGGAACGGTTATTCCCTTCTTTCTGATAATGACTTTCGCGAAAAGACCAGAAAATTTATATAAAGTCGGCGGTTGG
Organism: Gloeopeniophorella convolvens; assembly: GCA_022496205.1. Classification (NCBI taxonomy): domain Eukaryota; kingdom Fungi; phylum Basidiomycota; class Agaricomycetes; order Russulales; genus Gloeopeniophorella; species Gloeopeniophorella convolvens. Next base: position 295,822 of record WTXD01000012.1, on the reverse strand, counting down.
CAAGTTGGACTTTCCAAAGGCACATGTATTAGAGGTCGTTATGCGGCACTTGCGCGACACCGCGCGAGGTTATTATGCAAACTTTTAGAAACAAATCCAGTTACGTGCGCTTTGGCGTAGAGAATCCCACGCAGCGCAATTATCCTTCTGGTCCTCTCACTGATCAATAGTCATTCCTGCCTTCTGTCTATCTCCCAACCCTGTTCCCCTATTACACGAACATACCATTATGACGCTGAGAAGTCGTTGCGAACCCGGCGTCTACGTCAAGTGGATGCAATGCGGAGCAGAGACCACGTGCAACGCCAGTCAGGGCAGAGAAAGCGTAGCGGGGGGAGTTGGAGGTAAGAATGGAAGGCAGGCAGGCCTCCACCCAGCATCCTGAGTCAGGACTCACAAGTACCGAAGAAGGCAAAAAGATATAATTGAACCGTGCGAGGTAGCACTGCTAAGCCCACGCGCCGGAAAAACGGGACCCTAGCAGGGTGAGAAAGGCCGAACCCACGAAGCATCCCTGGCACGTTCTCGAGGAACGCGTGGGGTGGGGCTGGGCCTGCGCAGATCCGCGGCGCACGCGGCACCGCACAGTTGCATGCGAGCCTCCTCGCGCGAGCGAAGGCCGTAGTTCTTCTGCAAAGGCAGGATAGTCCACGGCTGCGGCGTTTCGGATTAAGGCGGTCGAGTACATGCGGCGGCACGGCATATGCTGCCCCGGATCTGGAAGTGGCTGCAGGTGGGCAAAACTACGCCGGCCCACCGACGTACCGCTCAATAAGCGGCTGCCAGCACACGAACGCGAGTTCCATGTGCTCGCCCGGGCAGATCGCGAGCACGACGCGCCCCGCCTCGTCGAGCGCGCGCAACCCGATCCAATCCTCGATGTACAGCGGCTGCTCGCGCATCAGCACGATCGTCTTCTGCGGCGCGCGGCCGTCCTCCTCAGCGGGTGGTGCCCACGAGCCGAACCACGGGCTCTCCTTGGGCACGACGGTGCGGTCCCGCGCGAAGCCGACGAGGACGAGGTGCTCGAGCGCGCTGAGCCGAGGGGCGTACGTGGCGTTGCGCGCCGCAGGCACCTCGTTGTTGATGTCCGCGAGGAAGCGGTTCACCTCGAGGTACCGCGGGAGCTGGCTCGGGTCGCGGAAGTACTGCGCCTGCCGGGCGCGCATCGCATCAGGCGCGCAGAAACATCGAGGTAAACGTTGTAGTGGAGCGTACGTACCTGAACGAGATTGCGCTGCGCCCACTCGCTGTACACGCCCACCCGCGCCGCGATGCGCGCGAGCTGGCACAGCAGGTCGTACGGCTTGCACGCAGCGATGTCCGCGACACCCATATGTTGTGAGCCAAAGGTAATGAGATTACGTACAGGGGGGACGTTGTGTCGCTCGACGAACGCGCGAAGGAACTGGCCGCCTGTGGACCCGGCCGTGTCAACTGCTTTGCATCAGGCGCCCGGGCACTGCGCGAACGAACCTTGCGAGAAGCCAATTGCGTCGAAGCCGCCCGACAGCTCGGACACGTTCTGGAGCTGCTGCGCGACCTGCTCGATCTGCTCGTTGATGTTGCCGTACTGCTCGGTAGGCGGTCAGGGTGCACAGGCGCGCGCAGAACGGCTGTAGGCACGCACGAAACCGGCGCGCTCGTCTTCCTTCACGTCTGGATCGATGTAGACATTGTGGATGAATATTTTGGGATGTACGTCAACGATGCGGGACTGGACCTGTTGCATGCCGGATGACGCATACGAATCGCCTGGCGAGGGGCAGCGTGTCACTCCTCCCGGGCACGTCCGACGGACGCAGCGGGGAAACCTACCCATTCCATGCCATATCACGAGGGGCCTCGGAGCTGCAAGCGACAGCACATCCTGTGTAGGCCTGGCTAGAACCCCGAGCGCAGATGCGAGGACGAAAAGGTAGCGGCACATCGTGACCGTCGAGGACAAGGCTGGACAATGGGCGGCTGCGAACCTGGGCGGCGCTGAGGCGGCGGGAACCGCCCATGGTATGTAAGGTCATGTGCTGGGAAAGAAATGCAGTCACGCGCATCGCGCGTCCGGCGACTGAAAATACTAGTAGCTTCACCTGAACTTCACCGCCGTTAAGTTGGTGAGCACCCAGTATCAAGCTTCAAGACAAACGGAGCGGAGAAAAAATGTATCTGGACTGCATCGCGGATACACCGAACATGGCAGTTGAGGATGTGAAACAGTCGCTGGCACGGCCGAGGGCTATCCGCCCTCTCTTTATCCCTGGTGGTCGACGCGGCCTGAGTCCCGGGAAATTCTCACCAAGATCTGCCCACCGCTCAGGTCCCATCATTAATAGGAGTAGTCCGTCGCTGGCCTCAGTCGACGGGGTCCGGGGCTTGTATTCCTCGGGCTCGGACCCGCAGAATGCTACGTAGGCCACCCTCACGAGTCCGAGCGCTACGCCAGTGCATTGTGAGTTTGATAGACGCACGCCCAGATCTTGCGCCGTTTCCGTTCGCCAGGAACTGTTAAGGACTGGTAAGGAAGCCAGTGTCTGTCGGGTCCTCTGCTTGCATTCGATGATAATGATGCTATGACCCCGCGCCCTACTACACTGGTGTGTGGTCGGTCAGCCTCTGCCGGTCTAGACTATAGGCTAGTTCTTAGCACCCTAGGGCGTCCACCTACGCAACGACTCAAACACGGATTCTATTCTATCTTATTCCGAAACTAGTACATGGGATACAGTCACTTTGATATGTGGCTCAATCCACCCACCGGGGGAGTGCCGGTGGATCACTTCTGAGGGAAGTGATGGACGAATCCACCACCCTCTTAACACACGCTCTCCTCGCCTTGTTCGAATCCGATTCTCCTGCACGGAAGGAGCCCACCTCCCACTTGAGATTGTATTCGGACGACCCAGTCTTAGGATCAAACAGGGCGTCGGGGACCATTTTCGCAAACAGCGCGGTTCGCAACAATCTACTCCTTTCAATCTTCGTGAAACTCCAGGATTGGCCTACTGCTCCCAAGGCGTAGACATGGGTCTCAGAAGGGAAGCAGATAAAATAGGAGATGGCTTGTCGCAGAAGGCTGTTCTCCGCCAGAGAAAGTTTTTTAGCATCAAGAGGGATATCGCCGTATGGATCGTCGACATCGTGTCTTTTGATCTCGACGAGTACCGGCAATCGAAAGTGCTTAAGCTCGACATAACCACGCCCATGGTTAGGGTGACCAGCTGGAGGCTTCACAGTAATGAGCAAGTAGATGCCGAAATCTGGTATTTTGAGTGAGTGAATGGGGTCCTTCTTGGGCAATTTCTTGGGCGCCTTGTATACTTTGGCTTGTTGGGGAGGGTTATTAGCCCCGGCCTGAGTGGACGTAGGCGAAATGGACGTAGTGCCAAACCGGGTCGTACGCCGTGGGCTGGGGCGAAGATTGGATGGCCGCTGAGGTTGACTCGTCTCAGGGGTCCCGACGTCTGCTTGAGCTTGGGGCTCTGCATTCAGATTCTCAAGTCCGCCGCTTGCATCCTGAGTTTCTTCCGCACTGGATGAGTCCTGTTCATGAAGAAAACGCTTTAAAGCACGTTCCGTGACACTGATGGCAGCCTGGGGAATCACTGCGATAGAGATGTGTTCGTGGGGTGATTGCCCTGGTCTCGAGCGGCCTTTGAAGCTTTCGACCAGGTCGGCGGCCCATCCGTCTACAAGCTCGTGAAGCCAAAATCCATACCAAGGCGACTCAAGATTCTGGGGATTCGACAACAAACTCACAGCGAACGCTCTGCATCCTTGCAAGTTGTCATTGTGTGCTTCATCACTGAGCTTCAGGGCCGTCGATAAAATCGAGATATTATCGAGGTTGTCCATGATTGTGAGCTGAGCAATCTGCCGCGTGCTGGAAGTGGTGATTTGACGATGGGGGGAAGTTAGTAGGAAGACAGATTTGCAACTTGCCCTTCATATAGCAGGGCTTCCCTCCCTTTATCGGTGATATTGAATGTGGCGGTGAAGAGGCCCAAGGTATCGCGCCGCGGGCCTCCCTATTGGAGGCCAGTGGTCGATGCAAATAGGGCCGAATCAGCATCTTGAACCTACGCTAACAAGCCTGGAGGCCGCATCTGGCCACTGAGCGCTACTGAACGCTACGGCCACAGGCCTGAGTGGCGAATGATGCGGGTCACAGGCACCGGCGCTCGTGCTGTGGCACCCACGTATGGAACTTGTGCCAGGCGGCCCGGGCCGTGGCAACGTGTCAGATAATCCGGGCCATGGCTAACATCAACAGCAGAGGCTGGCGGCTCCGAGTGACATACAGTGGCTTGTGGTGTGCAGTGCCTGATTGCAATTGCAGAGTGATTGCACTAGCCAGTGAGGCCTTCAAGAGCTTGAGGCCTTGGGCCTGGCCCGGGTGACTCAGCTGCCAGCCTTGCACGGCATAACTCAACGTAATCACACACAGGAAATAATACAATCCCTGAGTTGACTGGCCCAAATCTCATGTACATCTGCTGATCGACATCTCGACCGCCACGGGCGCCGGCCTGGGCCACCTGCAGCAATGAACAATTGAACATCTGGCCTGCCTCACCCTGCCTCATCCTGCAGCCATGGAACCGGCAACTGCTGGCCTACGCGGCCTGTGGCTTGGCCATGGGATGGCCTGGCAGGCCCACGCCGGCAGCTGCACCTGAGGAACTATACTGCATACAACTTTTCAGCATACACACGCTTGTAGTGTAGCTGAATCGCGATTCACTGGAAATTTCTAGACAAATTAATACACGACGCTGGCGCACCATATAAAGCACGGGCCATCACGGAGACAGCGCACTATCCGCAACACACCTATTCCGAGTCACCACTGCTATCCCAGACCGATCATCGACATCTCCCGCCTCTGACGGTCTGACCCATGTCACAAACACGGTTTGCCTACGCCATCCCCCTTGCAGATGACCCGCTCGATAAACGTGCTAAGGCTGCCAACCTATTCTTTCTCAACGACCTCGGCGGACTCAGTATGGTCGACGCCATCATACCGCTTTTCGATCTCCTGTGCGGACAGGCTGGGATTGGGGATGTCAAAACATGTGCTTACGCGGTTTATGGGGACGAGGAGCGCCGCAAGTCTTACTGGGCGATAGGCTTTGCCAACAACGTGACCCCAGACCGCGACGACGTGCCGTCTAATTTAGAAGGGATTGATTTCAAGAGGAATAGGGAGGCCTGCGATCAGATGATGACCTTCCTGAGAAAGGAGGGACTGGCTGTAGAAGGCATGGAGGATGGTTGGTATGAATGCTGCGACAGTTAACTAGCAAAGAGCACCATAATTACAAGTAAGAAGTCGAACTTAGAGATACTTGCGAATCACTCGGAGGAGAACGGCGTCTTCCGGGTGGTGATGGCCATCGCCACTGGCAAGGGCGTCAGTTGATACAATCTGTGTAACCTCGAACACGGTCAAGCTTGCGTCTATAAGCCATACCCGTGGCATTGGTGCAGGCGGAACGGCCCTGGAGTAAGAGGAGCACTCCGTGTTCCGAAATCCTACCAGTACCGCCATAGTAGCGGCAGCGCGTCCAAAGTGAGCACATCGATCGAACAGCGCAGCGATAGTAGAACTCAGCCGAGGGCTAGGTCAATCTCAGCGCGTTACGCTCTCCTGGTCGCATAGTACAATAGCATACACGATACAGATTACAGCAACATCACATGCGAATGCCCCTGTATATATGGTATCAAATACGGCCAATGGTCCGCGGTATAAATATAAGATGCCCCACAATCCCAGCAGAAAGGATGAAAGAGAGAGCGATACAGAAAGAAGGCAGCAAAAGGGCAGGGACCGGCACAGCGATAAATAGCGCATCACAACAACAAGACGGGGGCATCAACAGCATGAGAACATGAACCATGAATATCATGAACATCATCGACATCATGAGCTCAGCAGCTCCAGGATCTGCTGCAGCGCCGCAGCGCCGAGCGGGCGCCCGCCCCGCGCGCGCAGCGCGTCGGAGATCGCGCCCGCGCCCGGTTCAAGGCGCGCCGCCAGCGCGTCGGCCGCGAGCTCGAGCTGCAGCGCGAGCACCTCGAGCACGCCGAGCGCCTCCGCCTCGGACGCGCGCTCGGACAGCGCAGGCAGCAGCGCGGCGGGGTCCGCGTACAGCACGTGCCCGCCAGCGGTGCTCGCGTCCGGCGGGAGCGTGACCTGCGCGCGCGAGCCCTTGCGCGCGGGCAGCGGCTGGAAGCGGCGCCCGCCCGCGAGCGCCTGCAGGCGCACGGCGAGCTGCGCGAGCTCGCGCACCTGGTCGGGCGTCCAGCTGCACTCGTCGTCGCCCACGAACGGCGGCGAGGGGCTGTCGAGCGGGAAGAGCGCGTCGGGGTCGTCGGAGTCATGCGGCGGCGGCGTGAGCGGCGCGGGCTCCGCGGCGACATAGTGCAGGCGGCCGAGCAGCTGCTGCGGGTACACGGCGGTCATGACCTCGGGGATCTCGAGGCCCTTGAGCTTGCGCTCGCCGATGCTGTGGAAGCTGAGCTCGAACGCGCGCAGCGCGTCGACGGCCTGCGGGTCGACCAAGGGCGACGGGAGCGCCATCTCGAGCTCGAGCTCGTGCACCGCGTCTGCGCTGAGGAGGATCTGGCCGCCCGTCGCGATGTTGGATACGCGCGACGCGCGGTTGACCATCGGACCGTAGTAGTCCATGCGCCGCGAGACAAAGTCCGCTTCGCACACGGGCCAGCCGACGTGCAAGCCCATGCGGAGGCTGAGCCCACGCGCGATGAGCGTGCCGTTCTCGTCATGGATCGCGCGGCCCTCTGGCAGGTCAAGGATCTCCTTCGGCCATGGCTCGTCGAGGAGGTGGATCTGCACGCTGATGCACCACAGCAACGCGGACGTCACGGTCGTGAATGCGACCATGAACGCGTCGCCCTCCGTCTTGACCTCGTACCCGCCGCATATGCGCACGTGCCGGCGAAGCAGCTGGTGGTGCATCGTGACCGCGGTGCGCATTGCCGTCTCGTTGACGTCCCAGAGATGCGTCGAGTTGACGATGTCCGTGAATGCGAGCACGACCTGCCCTGTCGGCGGCGAGATCTCGGGGTCGAGCCGCCCCGTCTGGTTGTCGCCGACCTCGTCCTTGCGGACCCGGCGCGGCGGCGTAAACACCTCCACGTCCTGCAGCGGGTCGTCCTTCTCCATCCCGCGCATCGCGAACACGCTCGCGAGCGAGATGACCATGATCATCGTCGTGCCCTCCGCACCGTAGCTGATCGCGAAATCGCGCAGCTTCTGCGCGGCGATCATCGGGTCCGCGCGCTCCGACCGCGCAATGTCGACCGCGGTCTGGTACGAGACGTAGTCCCAGAGGCCGTTGTTCGCGATGATGAGGAACTCGTCGAGCTCGGACAACTTGAGCGAGCTGACGTCCGGGCGCGCGTTGACGATCGGCAGAAGGTGGTAGTACCCGAACGAGCGCGACACGTCAGCCTCGTCGTTGACGAGGCCCTTGGGCGAGACCCAGCCTTCGGCCGCGCGAATGCGCGTGATCTCGTTGCGGTCGAATGGCTCGTGCTTGGACGAGACGACGTGCGCCTGCCCGCGGCGCGACATGACCGCGAGCGCGTTGCCGACGTTCGCGACGTAGAGGTGGTGTCCGCGGAAGTACGCGACGATGCCGGACGCGCCGATGCTCTGCACGCCGCCGGTCGGGTCAGGCGCGCTCAGGCCGAGCAGCGCACCGGAGCGATGGCTCGCCTGCGACATCTTGCGGCCGCTCGGGTTGGTCGCGAACGCGGAGAAGAGGAAGTCGTGCGTGAGGCGGTTGAGCTTGAGGAACGTGCGGCGCAGTGCGTCGGTCTGCGACTCGCCCTTGTTCAGGTCGAGCTCCTTGAGCTGTTCGGTGAACGTCGGCACAAAGTTGTCGTGCAGGAACTTGGAGACATGCGTGTTGTGCGGCGACGCGTGCGAGCGCCCGAACATCGCGAAGATCGCTTCGTCTCGGCTGTCGCGGAACGTCGGCTGCACGAGGTCGAACATGCTGAGGTAATCGCGGTTGCCCAGAGTGTCTGCGATGCCGTATTGTAGCTGGTTGACGAGCGTGACGGAGGTGCGCACGCGCCGGTCCTCCGTGTCGTCCGGGATGTTCACAGCAAGCGTCGTTGTGACGTCCATCAGCCCAAGCACGCGGAGCTGGCTGAGCTCCTCGAAACCCGCGAGGCGCTCCAGTAGCTCGCTGTTCGGACCCTCCTTGTCCCCGCGCCGCTGCCACGTCTGGATCTTCAAGTGCTTGTTCCCCGACAGGTTGAGATACTTCAAGTTCTTATTGAAATTCCTAGAGACGACCGCATTCAGTGACCGCTAGCACGCAGCACGCAACCAGCACGTACCAATTCCAATCGAACTCCCAGTTGCTGATATTGTATCTCAACCCGTTGCTTCCCACGTCCAGCACGGCAAGATTGATCACCTTTCCCAGCTCTTGCGGCAACGTCAACAACCGGTTTCCATTCAGATACAGCACCTCAAGCCGGTTCAGGCGCGGCAAGTCCTCCGTCGGCAGGCGCGCAAGCTTGTTCCCGCTGAGGTACAGTTCCTCGAGCATCACGATGTCCCTGAAGAACGGGCGCGGCAACTCCTGTATGTCGTTGAACGATAGGTTGAGCACGCGCAGCTCACGCAGCATCATTAGCATCGGCAGCGCGTCGTCTGCAAGCCGGTTCTCGCCAAGGTACAGCCGCTGTAGCGCGCGCGCGAGTGGCGGGGGTGCGCGCCCTGGAAAAAGCGAGCCCGCCGTGGACGCCTTGCGGTCCGCGACGAGCGTCGTCGTCGAACTCATCGCACTCTCGAGCGATGCGAAGCCTGCAGCCGCAGCTGCAGCCGCGCCGGTGGGCGGCGGGCGGATGGTCGAGATGAGGTTGGATGTCATGTTGATGCGCTCGAGCGAGCTGCAGGCCCAGAGCGCGCTCGGGATCTCCGCGAGGTTGTTGTTGTGCACGTCGAGGCGCTCGAGGCGCTGCAGGCGGCCGATGCTGGCCGGCAGCGAGTCGAGCAGGTTGTCCGAGCACGAGAAAGTGTGCAGCTGTGTGAGCTCGCCGAGCGACTCGGGGATCGTGCGGAACTTGTTGCAGTCGAGGATGAGCTCCTCGAGTGACGTGAGCTGCGCGAGTGCAAGGTCGTCGAGTGAGGACAGCTTCGCGTACGAGACGTTGAGGTAGGTGAGCGAGGTCGGGGTGCTGCCCATCGGCCCTGGCGCGAGCGAGATCTGCGTGATGTCGTTGTGCGAGATGTGGAGCTTCGTGAGGTACTTGCTAAACGACAGGTCCAGCGCCTGCACGTCGTTGTGGCCGACCAGGAGCTCCTCGAGGCGCGGCAAAAAGTTGACGGCGCCAAGCTCGGCGATACTGTTCCGCCGGCAGTCGAGCACGGCGAGGTTCTCGAGCTGATGGAATCCCTCCGGGATGCGCGAGACGCGGTTCCCGACGATGATCAGGACTTGGAGCCGTGACAGACGGCACAAGTCCTCAGGGAGCACCGAGATCATGTTGAAGGAGATGTCGAGCTCTTCCAGGCCCTGCATCTTGCAGACCTCTTCAGGCACCTCCTGGAACTTGTTGTTCGATATGTTCAGCAGGCGCAGCGTCCTTAGCCGTGGGAAGTACCACGGGGCCTTGTCCAGACGGTTGTTCTGCACCCGCAGCTCCCGCAGATCGGGAAGACGCCACAGCCCCACGTCACCGATATCGGCAATGCGATTGCTCGACAAGTCCAGCCCCATGAGAGTTGAAAAGGACTCCACGCTCCGCGGCACCTTTTTGATGGACATGTTGGATAGCCGGAGCTCCCGCAGCGACGTGCAGTTCTGAACAAAGTCGCCGGGGATATCGAGCATCGGGTTGCGCGACAGCGTGAGAGATTCGATCTCTTCTGCGTGTGCATATAGCACGACCGGCACCGTTCGCAGGCCTTTGTTCGTGAGATCGACATTCCGAAAGTCGGTGAAGATCATGTCTTCCTCCTGCGAAATGATCAGCAAGCGCGCACGGAACACGGGAGGCCGCGACACGTACCGCAGGGCCTAGGACGTTGCTCTTGTACACAAACTTCATCAAAAAACTGAGATCTTCCCCACCAAGCATATCGAGCCCGTCCGCAACATCGTACCCTGCTTGTTCGAGACGTCTTCGCACGATGTCCGCTGGCCGTTCAGTCTGTGCGAGCATGCGCTCTGAGCGCGCCCCGTCAGTACACATGACCCGAAGAGGACAAGGAAGCTGCGCGACACACCTCGCCCGCGCTCCTTAATATACAGTCTATGGTCCTCACGCTCGCCCGGGAGGAGCAGTTTACGATTGAGTGCGACGGTGAGTTGGCTGACAGTTGTTGTGAGGGCGCACGTCAGCCTGTGGTACTCGTTGTTCGCGCGGTACACGCGGATCCAATAGACGGGGGGCTCGGGTCGCTGGGTCGGCGGCGCGCGCGAGACGGTTGCGGCGCGCCGGCGCGCCTTGCGTCTGCTCGCTGACGTGTGCTCGTCCTCCGAGCTCGACACATCCGGCTCCGGCTGGTCCTCCGTGGCCCAGCTCGGCGGCGCCTTCCAGCCGGCCATAGGGTCCTGCGCACCGGCGCCGGCAGCAGGCGGCGAGACAAAGTGAGGCGGCAGCACCGCGGGGATGACGGTGTGTGGCGAGAGGCGGCGCGCATCGCGCGCGGCATCACGCCTGTGTGATGACGGTGCGACGGGCGGTGTAAGGAAGGGGTCGACGAAGAGGGTTCCACCGCCGGCGAGTTGGGGAGGCGGGGACGAGGACGAGGAAGACGCGAGCGCCCGGGCGTCCGAACGGAGGCCACTCGGCCCTGCGTCGCCGATGCCGATGCCTGCGCCGGGCGGGCTGTCGGTCGACTTTGGGAGCAGCGAGGGGTCGATGATGCCCTCCATGCGGTCGAGGTTGAGATCGAGGTTGAACTCAGGTTGCATGACAGAGGGGGCAAGGATGACGGTGCTACCCTTGGATTTCTTCTTCTCGCGGCGGGCGCCACGCAAGGAGGGGCGACCTGGGTCCATCTGAAGGAAAGAGGCGTTGTCGCTTATCGAGGAGGTGGCGAGGGACACGTATGATCGGTTGGAGACGTCGAAGTCTCTGTCCTCCGAGTCGAGTCTCGTTCTGCTGCGTGCACGGCCGATGCCCTTGAGGGCGTTCATGAAGGACTTTGGTTTGCGGAGCTCGCGATGGCCAGTGCTCATGGAGCTGCTGGCGATGCTTGCGTGGTCCTCGGCGCTGTTGGACTCGATGGAGCGGGTGGCCCTGCCGTTTTGGTTCCGTGGTGGCGAAAAGGACTGCATGGGGGGCTGTATGGGCAGTCTTGCGTTTACAGGGAAGGTCCTGGGACCTTTTGGGGGCGGGGTTGGCTGGGAAAAAAAGACAAGAAGACACAAGAAAAGACAAGGTGAGATGTGGCGGGAACGAGGCCCTGCACGAGGAGACTGACATACCGGTTCATCCTCCGAGGCGGTCCAGGGAGCGTCGTGGGTGATCTGTGGGGGCGACTGGACGAATGGGGTGGAGAGATACTGTGGATTTCGGGGGTAATCCTGTGCACCAAGGGCCATGGTGGGGGCGGGAGGGAGAGTGTCGGACGGGGTGGTCGGTGTCGAGGGAATGGACGAGGTGAATCGCCTCGGTCCCAGATCAGAATAATCCAATCGGCGAGCTCAGCCTCAGGCACTGCATTGCTTACATGTCTGCGACACACTCCTGCCAGAAACAAACAGTTGACTAGATCTGAAATTATTCTCAGCGACACTCGGCCCGCAGTACTCGATGATCTCCACAACCTCGCAGGCGACCCAGAGAAAGCAGGAGGAAATTGAGCCCGCCATGACGACAATCGGTCGCCGGAGAGTTGCCATAGGGGGCAACCGTCGTGCCGGCCACAGCACGCCGCGCACCGCCTTGGCCGAAGAGTGCCGGCCTGAGCCGGTTCGCCCACATCTCCTCTCCGCCAAGCTCCAAGCGTAGTACGATCATTGAACCACCTGCCAAGGCCGCTGGTCCCTCTCACTTCCAGCTACGACCCTCATGTCTACTCCCTCCCCGTCTCCTTCATCTTCAGCTGGTAAAACACTCCAAGCTCCCAGCAGTCTCAAGGTCTGAACCCCCGTCTCCATCACCCTCCGTCTCGTCCCGACTCATGGTGATGCGGTGCTCTTCCAGGTTGTCGGCATCATCCTCGCCATCGTTAGCGGCGTCCTCATCGGATGCAGCTTTGTCTTCAAGAAGAGAGGTTTGCTGCGCTCGCAGGCCGGGCAGACAGCGGGCCAAGGGGTTGCCTACCTCAAGTCTGTACGTCACCTCCGTCAGCCCCGGCCTGCATCCCGTACTCACATCCCCGGTGCAACAGCCATTATGGTGGACTGGAATGATTAGTGCGTCAGCTCCTGCAGCGCGCTGCTTTATACTGACCGCCGCAGTGATGATTCTTGGCGAGCTATGTAACTTTGCCGGTGCGTCCAGTGCCACTCGGTCGCCAGCACCACCCACTGACGTCCGCTCCCGAAGCCTACGCATTCACCGAAGCCCTTGTTGTCGTGCGTCCCTCGCCCCGCCTGCCCCTTCTGCGTGACCTTAGCTGTTACCATAGACCCCTCTCGGAGCGCTCTCCGTTGTTATTTCCGCTATCATGTCTTCAATATTCCTCGATGAAAAGCTCACATTCTTCGGCTGGCTTGGATGTGCGCTGTGTATTGTGCGCGCGTCCTCCCCTCGTCTATCCCCGCACGCTGATCCGCACTTCAGATTGGCTCAACCATCATTGCATTAAATGGCATGTCGACTTAACCCTGCATCACTATGCCCTTCTCACCCTGTCATCGTGGCTGCGCAGGTCCACAAGAGGCAACTGTGGGGCAAATCACAGTCTTCCAGCACATGTTCCTGTCTCCAATCTTCATAGTATATGCCTCTCTGCTCATAGGGGGTGCACTCAGCGTTATTTTTTATTTTGGGCCCAAGTGAGTAATCTTCTATACTTTGCCTCACGTGCTTCCGTTAGGCTGACCGCTCCACAAGATATGGCAACAAAAACATGATTTGGTATATTCTTGTCTGCAGCCTCATCGGTGGACTCAGTGTCAGTGTAACTACTGGACTGGGATCCGCCATTGTTACGACTGTAATGGGTGATAACCAGGTCCGTTATCCGAGACATAACGGACCGTCTGCCGGGCTTGACATAGTATATGTAGTTCAAACACTGGTTCATCTACTTTCTCCTCGTCTTCATCGCTGTAACTCTAGGTCGGTCGCACCACAAAGGTGCCATCATTATAAAATTGAAACCTCTCCAGTGACCGAGGTCTTCTACCTCAATAAAGCTCTCGCTCTGTTTAATACCGGTAAGCACGCGCTCCATGCTTCTTTAATGGAACTTGCTAATTTCCTTTTATAGCCATGGGTAAGGTTTCAGTTCGTTCCTCGTCCGCTTAAGATGCTCACCTTGGACCACCAGTAACGCCCACGTACTATGTAATATGTACGTCTCCCCGCCTCCTGTCTCCTATCTTTTTCTCATGCGTGACAGTCTCATTCTGCTCCATGGTCACCACGGTGGTACGTCCTGGAGCCGATGCCGAGCACGGCAGCCTGACAATGCCCTACAGGTCCTCTTCAAGGGCCTCAAGGCCTCCGCAAGCCAGATTATCACTATCGTTATGGCGTTCCTCGTCATCTGTGTGGGAATCACCATCCTGCAGATGTCCAAGGTTGACCCGACAGAGTTCAAGAAGCTCGACCGACGTTCCACTATTCTCCTTGAGGCCGCCCGGAACCAAACAGAAGCTGTCGATGAAAAATCAGTCGCCGGAATGGAGGACCCAGGGATAGACACGCTCCGGGGATCCTTTGGCACCGTTGGCAGCATCATCCGCGCACGCAGCGCCCGGCGCATGAGCCAATCGAGCAGCCGTGGCTCTTTCCATTCAAACCGCTATGGGGCCTCGAGCTCGCGCCTAGACCTCGAGCGCGGTGGCAGCGACGCCAAGCGGCCTTTGGCACCGCCGCGGGCGCGAATCTGAACCACTACGGTGGGATGCAGCGCCACCAGCTCTTCGACCCGCCCGTTCCACACGGAGACAGTGGCAGCGCGGATGGCGATGCAATTTCGCTCTCGAGCCAGCTCTCTGCGCGCAAGCCGACGATCAAGTTCGGCGAGCAGGACGTCGTGCACTCGTACCACCGCGGCACCGCGGGCAGGGACGACCTCGCAACCCACGAGCGCCGCACAGCGCCCCACACCAACAGCCCCCTCGCATCGCCGCAGCCCGCTCCACACAGTGGGCTCACGCCCCCGGACAACCTCACCGACGATCCGCTGCGCGAGTCGCCCCGTACGCTCACGCCTGACGGCGGCGTTTCGCTGGGCCTGCCAGCGCAGGGCGACCCCGAGGTGCTCGGGCTGCGCACCGCGCCGCCACGCCTGGGGCTCGGCGTGCCCTCCTCGCCCGACTCGTACCGCGACCCGTTCGCGGGGTCGCCCGCGAGCGCGACGGAGGCGACGTTCGGCGACGACGACGCGGCGTCGCGGCGCGGTTCGCACCACCGGCGCTTCTCACGGCAGACGAGCTCGCGCGACTACCCGCGCGGCCCGCGCGGCGACGACGCAGAGGAGAGCCTCTCGCTGTGGAACCCGCACGGCGACAGCGAGGGCGAGGGGAGCGTCGAGAGCGAGTCGGAACACGGCGCGTCGCCCGAGTCGATGCGCGGGACGGTCCGTCTCGTCGGCGCAGCGCGGCCTGGTCGCTTCTGAGCGTGGTGCGCGCGAGCGCGCGTCTGCTGGCCCAGACGCCGCGCTGCCCGACCTGCGTTCATTTGGCCACCATGGCCTGCCCTACCCTGCCCTATCCCCCTGTTTTCCCCCTTCGTCTACCTCGTACGTATTACCCCCGGACCGCAGCGGACTTTTGTAGAGTAGTTTCATGGCTCTCGGCGGGCTTTCCTTTTTCTTCTCCTCTTCGTTTGTTCTCCTTCCGCGGTTGCGCACGGACGATCTAATGGTGTTTACTCGCTATATCCCCGCGGACGTGCCTCAGCGGTGCCATGTACGATGCGATGTAGAGATAAATGGAGCACTTAGGACGGACGCATGCACTCAGAGCTATGTCGGGCGACTGTATAGATGGCCAATCGGAGGCCAGAGGAGATACAGCGTTCCCCATCCAATCCGCGGTGTCTGTAGGGGACCGGGGACCCCCAGTACGCGAGTCCCCACATCTTCCCCGCGCGAGCGCGAGATGAAACAGGATGAAACAGACAAAGAGCCGTCCGTATCTGGCGCCATGCGGTGCATGTGCCCTACGCACGCCCCCCACCCACCCCGGAGGCGAACAGTAGGCCGCGGTTCTGCGCAAGTCCGCGCTCGATTCAGCCGCAGATACAGACTTACGCGAGCACGCCCCCGCGGGGGCCCATCGATAAGTGCGCGCATTGGGTTCGTGGCGCGAGAAGCACGCAGAGCGCGGCGCACGGGGCTACCAATCATTGGCGCGGCTAGGACAGAACGAGGCAGAACAAAAAGGAAAAAAAGAACGACGGGCACGGAGAAGCACTGGCAGGGCACGGCGAGCAGACAGGTGGTATCATTCATCGTCGTCATCGTCGTCGTCATCGACAGCACGGGCAGGGAAGTGGGTGCGATCTGTACAGGACAAGCAGCAACACGGGACCAGGGCGAGAAGGACGGGACAGGAGACAGGTAGGTATGGGTATCGTACGTATCGACAGTGGCGTACGGATGCGGCAGGCGCGGCACCGCACAGCGGCGGGGGCTCCAGGATGGAAGGGGCTTCGTTCTGCGAACAAATAGAAGAGAGGAGGGCGGCACGCGCTGGGGCGCAGCGCCGGGCGCGCGCCGGCGGTGGCCCCTGCTCACCGCGAGAGGCTGCTGCCCGAGCGGTTCGACTGCGGGCGCGCGCGGGGGCGAGCGCTGCCCTCGCGCGCCGGCGCGTCGCTGGTCGAGGCGCCTGCGGCGTCCTGTGGCTTGCGTTGGCCGCGGCGCGAGGTGAGTGGATACTCGCACGGGATGTGGCGCTTGGCGCACTGGCTGTGGAACGGGGGAGGTCAGGTCGGCGTTGAGTTCGCGGGCATTGCATAATTCAGGAACGGGACGGGGGCACGGACACGGTGCGCGGGCGCGCGATCAGATCCACCGTGCACGCGCTGGTCAGCGGACGATGATGCAACTGCAGCACGGCAGCAACGGGGAAAAAATGGGGAGCGGAGAGAGAACGAGATCACGACGATAAGGAATGTGATACCCAAGCGCCGCCAGGGCACCGCTGCTGGACCCTGGTCCCATGAGCGGTGGGGTCAGCGCATAAAAGCTGCCCTCCCACTGGACTCCGGACGGGCAAGCCAGGAGAGCCCACCACAGCTTTCTGTCCCCCAGTTCCCTGGCGCGCTCTCTCGCTCCTCCACAACTCTATAGAACCGTGACAGGGAAGACTCACGTGCATGTTCTATCCTCGCTGCCCTCGACCTTCGGGTGGCACGCGATCTTGCGGCCCCTGCAGAAATAGCAAGCCAGGAACGGCTCCTTCTTCGGCTGCTTTTTCCCACGCCTCCCACGGCGCGATGGCGAGCCCGAGTCGTCGTCGCCGTCGTGCTCGTCGCAGTCAGCCCCGCGCCCGTGACCCCGCGGCTCCGTCTCGGGGTACGTGATGAACGTCAACGTGGTCATGACGGGGCTTTGCGGCTGCGGCGTTGGGGAAGGCGTCGGGGACCGTGCCCGGGTGCTGAATACGGAAGACTGGCGCGACTGGCGCCCGGCGGTCTGGACGAGCTCGGCCTTGGCGACTTCCTCTGGGTATGGCAGGTGGCCCATGGGCGACCCACCACGCAAGGGAAGGCTTGGCGGCTCCGCGCTCGACTCTGGTGTGAGTGCGGCGGGAGTGACGGGGGCTGGCGGAGGTGCAGGCGCTGGCGCGGGCGCCGCATATTGCGGCGCGGGAGCCGCAACGGCCACATATGGCTGCTGTTCTTCCTTCGCGAGCACCGGCGCGTAGTGGCGCGGCGGCGCGGTTCCCGTCGGAATGTTGTACTGGTTCTCGAACATTTCCATCTGGCCGCTAGGGTAGCTATTGCTTGCAGGGAAGGCGGTGGCGACACCCTGGCGCAAACCTTGTTCTGAGCCTTTGCCCGCAGGATGTGAGTGGGTACTCACCTCGTACGCCGGGGCATGCGAGTTATTCGCATCGTGCTGCGCGGGGTCATGCCCACTTTCACCCTGGTCTTGGGCAACGGTCGGATGCAGGGTGTGTGCCGGGATGATGTTCGCGTGGTTCGGCGCCACGAGGGGGGGCTGACGGCAGGGTCGTCATAGAGGTAGCCTGCGGTGCCATACGAGGCTGGGTATACGGTGTGGAGGTTGGAGGGGTAGGATTCGACGGCTGCCCCGTGATGGTGGTTCTCGGCAAGGGCGACGTCGTGATTGCCATAACACGCGTGGGCGTAGTACACCTGGGCGTCAGTGGAAGATGCTGCTGACATAGGGCTGCCCGCCGTCGGAACCTGCTCCGCAGGCCAGTACGACATGGCGTCCGAAGGGGAAAGCTGCGCGTGCGTGTGCTGCGCGGCTTCGTTTTGGGTCATCACGTAGCGTCGTGGAGATCGAGGCCATACTGTGGGTGCTGTGTCTACGGGCGGTGGGGTTAATGAGCGCGAGTGACGGGTGGGCGCGGAGCGGCGGCGAGGGTAAGACGCACCTGATAATGACTGGGGATGCAGTGATCAGCGGCGACGTTGGGGGCGACGTGGTAGACGGGATCGGGATAATCCGCATGGTCGCCGGAATAGGTGGGCCAGGCGTAGTGGGCGCGCGGGGGAATGTCCTGCGGAATCAAATGTTCCATGGTAGGGGAACGTTCACGGAAGCAAATGCGAGGCAGCCGTGGCGCAGGGAGCAGCAGCGGAGGGCCGAATGCCAGCGTATGCACGGGTCAAAAGAAGATTTATGAGGATCATGTTCTGGTTAAATAGCATTCGGCGTGTGGTCCCTGATCTAAAAGCTGGGGCCACCTGGCGGCGGGAGATTGCAGCGAGCGCCGGTCCACGATTATTACACCTGCGAACCGTGCTCGACCGAATTGCGCCCTGCCCGTTCCTGGCCACAATCCTGACTATCCGGACACTGATCCCTATCCCCTCAGGTCTCCACAACGAGGACGGGACTCCAGCGGGCAGAACGGCAGAATCGCCCGCAGTGCGCCCAGGCCTCCGCCACCCTCATAACGAATTAGACTATCATTCTCCCATGGCCCGCTATCGGCACCCCTACGTGGTCGGCTTCATATCTACATGGACCCACTCGAACCAACCACAGCCGCCGCCCGACCCGGCTTCGATTCGGTCTCAATAATTTCCCATAATTTGGACACACGCTCCAGCGTTCACTAAGCGTTCCCGCGCATGGGACTCGCCAGGGAACGCTGCATTTAGTCCAGTGCCTGGGATGTGACCATCGCTTCTCGGTCCAGCTACTAGTTCTCAGCCGATTGGAGCTCCTTACCTCTTAGATGCGAGTGAACATCCCCATGGGGAAGACATGTCCCGAGAGGCTCTGTACAGTCCGCACACATGTGTGCGTATTTCATTCATATACAATACAGCACAACTACCCTTCGTTCCAACGAGCACGCCCCATAATAACGTGAGCATTTCCCCGCACGCGTGAGCATGCCGCTGAATCTAATCCTCGCCCATCCCCGACGCACGGGGGCGTGGGCGTCGCAGCTAAGTTTAAAGTTCAGCCCGGATTGGGACGCCCTGCCTCTGGCACATGTATCAGCTGACCGACACGGACAGGCGCGGGCGCCAGCGCACCCAGCGAGGACCTCCCCCTCCAGCTTCCATGCCGGCTATTTTCCGAGATCAACCTCGACGGCGCCCGCGCGCTGCGACACGGACGCCAGACCGCCCTACGACGGCCACAGACGGACAGATGTGCATGCAAAGTTGCCTGTCTGGGGCCCGTCGCCCGGGAATTCCCGCGCGCCCCCGCCCAACAAGCGCTGCAGCGGCGCATGCGTGGCGCACAGCGCGCCGCGCTGCTTCGGGTGCGCATTGTGCTGCCGCACCCGGCATGCGGCACGCAGCCAGTCAGAGGACCGTGCAGATGACCGCATCAGATGCGGCTGCGCGCAACACCAGGCGGCGCGGCACGCGCGCGAGGCAGACGGCAGGCGCTCCAGTGCATTGGGCCCGGGTGGCATGCGTGGGCTGGGAAGACGAACTCTGTTCTGCGCCTATAGCCTATCCGCCTCTGGGCGCGTGCCTTGGGGCACCCTGGATGATGATATTGCGCTCGTGTTGTTCGTCCTGCTCGAGTGGGCAGTGGGTATCCCTTCTGCGCTCAACGACAGTCCGTGCGTCGCACGTCGGATGACGTGCGCGCGATCTGTGGCCGGTGGCGCGCGGGGCCGATGGCTCGTGCACAAGCAAGTGTGCGCAAGAATTGCGTGGGTTTGCATGTGCTCGCGCAGCGTGCTACGCGAGTGAGTTGCGCGTAACTTAGCAATCTGCCTGGAAAACCCCATGGTCCTCGGGTGATTGCGGCAACCGGCCGGCCGCGCAGGTACGCTAGGGCGGCGGGACTCGAGGCACGCAGGATGACTCTATGCATGCGCCGCCGCAGACGCACTGAACCTAAACGACGCGAGGGACACAGGAGGCTAGCGTGATGATCCAATCTGCGTGCGCCATGGCCCGCGGGCCCGGTGATCTCCGAAGACGTGCTGTGTGTCCATCAGAGACCCATCGCGGTGGTGGAAGAGTGGGCGAGAAGAAGGCCGGAAATAGCCATCCTTGGCGCGTCTGTCTGTCAGTGCGCATCATGCCCTGTCAGGAAAGTCTCGTCAGTAATGCGCTCACCCAACTGTGGCGCCTGCCTCTCCCGCACAGAAGTCCCTGCCCGGCTCCACGCCCCTATCATCTCCCCAACTAGGCAATACCTGACAGCTGAAAACCCAGCCAGCAACTCCACTTACATGAGCTACCGACGGACGCGGCCGCGGCGGTCTGCAAGACCGTCTGATAACATCGATGTGGGCGGCTGATCTCCTGTTCGAAGACGAACACTCGACTGAATTGAGGCTCACAGCCGGCTGCAGACACAAGTGAGAACAGGTGGCTGCCGGGCGTGCCGAACGTCCTGCGAGGCGCCCTGGGGGATCAGTGGCAATGCCAGATTCTTCCAAGTCCGGGGATTAGGGCTCTACGGCGACACCAGCCTACTGGAGCGAGATCATCGGCGCCTACATCAACCCAACGTGGCCGAAAGAATCCTATTATCAACCCGCACAACAGGTGACAGCTGGGTCTACTCTACACGCTCCCGCGCAGGCGGATAATCGATGGCCTCAGTCGAGTGGACAGCTTCTCCGTATGTCAGCAGGCCGACGTAAGGCATCAGGTTGTACTTGAGGGTGTAGTTCGCTGGCGTTGAGCCCCTACACAAGCACCGATTAGAGGTCAGCGAACGTCACGAGTGGCGGAACATGAGCAGGCGGCGCTGCCGGAACACGGATAAAGAAGCGACGTACTTGAACTTCGCGGATACCTCACGGAAGGGGTACTTGTTCTTGCCCGACACTGCAATAACAGCGTCCTCCTTTCGTCGGATGATTCGGTCCCAGAAGACGACCTCATTCCGAACCTGCATGAACAACGTAAACATGGATTAGGGGCTCAGGACCGCGACCATGCAATGATAGAAGATTGGAAAAGAGACATTTACGGCACCAAAATGCGACTAACCGCCCCTCGAGACGAGTGCACCGGCCCAACAATATCAAACGCTCGAGTCTCAAATGGCGGACGTCGGACCGATGCCACACGTGTGCGCGGGAGGCATGTCACATGAGCCACGAATATGCCTCGAAAACGAGAATTCGAGCCAGGAGGATGTCTCTGGCTATACTACCATGGGGTAGTCCTATGAAACCCACGGGCAGTCCGCTTGTGCTGTAGGCCCGTTCCCCAACGAACCAAATTTGGAACGATGGCATGAAGCTTATCACGCCCCCGCAAAGCGTGCCATGGAAGAAGGTCGAAGAAGGGTAACGAAGACTCACCCCTTTCGCGTTGGTGTATTCTGCCTCCAAATAGACAAAAAGTTGCTTTGTGTTCCAGTTGAACAGGGTCGTGAGGTCTGTGTGAGAACCGGAGCAAAGTGGGCAAGGTAGGGAAGCGTAGACAATGTCAAATATGAATGGATTGCAAATCGGGCGGAAATGAGGGCAGGGTTGCATAAGCTTGTTATGAAGCAGGAGGTGTTCACGAGAACGTACCAGCGGTTATGTTGAAGTTAACAAAGGCATACTCTTGCCGGCGATGCGGATATCGTCGCGCCTCACCGGCGAAGCTGTCATGCCAGGCGAAAAGAAGTCAGCTACGGGTGTCTCGCGGTTCGCGCACACGAAGAACTGATGCGTCGACGATAGGCAAAGATGGTGCAGCACTGTGCCTGCGCCCGAAAGAAGAAAATGGCTTCTGTCACATGAAAAAGGCAGCTTCGTGTCGTGACTGGGAGCGCGAACCCTCAGCCCAGGCTCGGTTGCGCCGATCGACTCGCAGTTCGCAGCGAAGCCAGGACCGAGTGAGCACAGGACCGAAGAGCGACGCGTTCAAGAGATGCACGGAAGGAGCATGCACAGAATACGGTGCACGGCGCAGCTCCATCGATGACGGTCAAAAAAATGGATGTGTTTGTGGTACTCACACTTTGACAGATGTGATATCGAGGGTGCCAGTAGGATGTGCGGTGAACAGGGCGGACGACAACGCGATGCCGGCGAGAAGGATCATCACGACTGTGGAGAGGGTAGCGGAGACATTGTTGACCCTGGAGTAGATGCTGTGCATCTCGTAATATCTTGGTACAGCCTAGGAGTATAGTGGGGACCAGGAGCGATAGCGCGGGGAGTTTTGCCTTGCAGGGAGGACGAGACGGACAGACTGAGGACTCCACGACGCGGGGACGGAACCGACACGTTGACGGCAGGGCGTCCCAAAAAGGCAACTCGCTCCGGCGCCTCCTGTCGGTCAATGAACGGAGGCGAACGCTCTGGGGCCACTGTCGCGCCCGCCACCGCCCTACCGCCTGCCAGCGCACCTTCTCCGATTCCTGCATTCTCGCTGACTGCCTGCCACCATGGACACGGACTACGTTCTGCACAGGGTCATTCGCCGCGTCGCCACATGGGCCGTGGGCTCTTTCTTCACTGAAGTGCGCGTAATCGGTGGGGAGAACGTGCCTGCCACCGGGCCCCTCATTGCGTGCGTCTCTCTTCCATGAACGTCTGTCTTGTTATGTCTTCCAAACCAAGTGATGCGGGCTCGGACGCGTGCAGGGTGCTGATCGTTCATGCAGGACTGCCACCCACCATAACATGATGCTGGACCCAGCCGTGCTCTGTGCGTCTGTCCGTCGCGCCTCTCGTAACGGGACCCCCAACTGATGTCGCCCAGCGTCCGCGTTCCCGTACAAGCGCATCTTGCACTACTGGAGCAAAGGTCGGCTCTCGTCTCCAGTGCCCCCGGTGATGCCCTGACCGGTCCACCTGCCCAGCGAGCCTCTTCGCGAACCCGGTCCTGGCGAAGGTTTTGTACAGCACGGGCAACATTCCGGTGGACCGTAAGAACAAGGACCGCCAGGCACTTTTCCGCGGCACCATTGAGGCGCTCAGTCATGGTGGTGCAGTCGCACTCTTCCCAGAAGGGACTAGTTACACCGAGCCTCGCATCATGCAGGTCAAGGATGGCGCTGCGTGGGCAGCGCTCGAATATACCAAGTGGGCCAAGGAGAACCCTGAGCGCGCTTCGAAGGCGCCACTCGTGGTCGTGCCGTCGGCCATCGTCTACACGAACAAGTCGAAATACCGCAGCTACGTGCGTCGCGCCTTTGTGGTGTGCTGCAATTATACCTCTTACTGACGAGCGTGGTAGGTCATTATGGAGTCAGCCTTCATTTCGACGCGCCTCGTGTATCCGCTAATCCTGTGTTGCCCTAGATTCGGCACACCTATCACTATGGACCCATATATAGACCAATTTTTAGAGGGTGACGAGGCTTCGCGCAGGGCCGCTGTGAAACGCTTGACGCGCACTATCGAGTCACAACTCGTTGGATTAACGATCAACGCACCCGACTGGTTGGTAGTCATGTGGATGCTTCCTCCGCGGGCTTATCTGGGTCTTGTCTTTGACTTAGGGATACTCTCTATGCCGCCCGCATGGCACGAGACCTCTTGTGGGAAGATCAGGAATCGCTGAACCGCGACGAATACGTGCATGTCTCCCAAACGTAGGGTCGGTTGCAAAAAAACGCGTCCCTCACTCACTCGCGTGTACCTTGGCAGGCTGGTGGACCTGTTTTCCACACCAAACGCCACTCCGAACTTCCAGGCTGTGCGCCGCAGCCTTCTAGAATACTATTCCCTCCTGCAATCGGCGCAGCTGACCAATTCGGTGCTATCTTCCCTCCCGCTGCCCCGCACACTGGACCCGCGCCAGCCCGTCGCCCTGCCGAGCCGCCTGTTCATGATTCTCATCCTCATCCGCGACAGCCTCGCATGTCTCGTGCGTCTGCCGTTCTTCATCCTGCCGTTGATTGTGCACTTGCCTGCGTACATCATGGGCCAGCTTGGCGCGCGCCTGGTGATAGATGAGGAGGAGACGCAGGCGCAGAACAAGGTCCTATTCGGGATGTTCCTCCTCATGCTGATCTATCCTACCGCTTTTCTCTTCATGTGGGCGTTCCTCTGGTTCACGCCCATCGGCGCGATTCTCTCTGCCTCGCTTGTCTGGCTCTTCGCCATGTATCACAACAAGCTCATCAATGGTAAGGACATCATACCACGGCTACCCGCACACGCGCTGACGCCACGCCGCAGACAACTACGAACAGTGCGTCTCCCACCTGCGAAGTGCTACACCGCCCTGACTTTTTTTTCTCCCTCCGTTTCTCACCGCAGCATGAAACGCGTCGCTGCCGCATGGCGCGTCCTCATCGGCGTCTGGGCGCCCAAGAAATGGGAGTACTCCCTCGCCACGCTCGCGCAGTACACAGCGACGCCCATCCCGCCCGCGAACCAGTGGATCACGGGCACGGCCAGCGCGACGACGGCGAGCGGTGCGCGCGCCGAGCCGCCGTACCGTCCGCGCCGCCCGCGCTCAGGACGCGTCATGCGGCACGTGCTGCGCGCCCGCGCGGAGGCCGCCCGCGCGCTCGCGGGATGCATCGCGGAGCTCGAGGCGGGCCCCGCGGACAGGCGCGTGCGCGCGTCGGCGCACCTCGCGCAGCTGTACGGCGGTATCGATCCGTCTGCAGCGCAGCCTGCGACGCCGACCGAGGGCGAGGCGACCCCCGCGGCGACGCCCATGGGGTGGCGCCGCGCACGCGAGGTCGTGGCGTACCTGCGTGCGCGCGGCGCGAAGTTCGCGGCGCTCGAGCGGGGCATTGAGGGCGAGTGGGCGGCGCTGAACAGCGATGGGGACCTGTCCTCCGCGGAGGATTATACCGGCGTGGGGGGCGAGCAGCCGGCCTCGCCTCTCTAGTCTCATTTTTTTTTGCCGCGTAGTTGGGCCGCCGTATACACGAGTACATAGTAGACTTGCGCTAATCGTACGGGGTTAAGTGGTGGTGCTGGCCGTCCATGACGCTCGCGATGTATATGCCAGTTCACTTTTTGCAGCTTCAGCCTTCCATCTGGTCGGGGAGCTTGGCATGATGCGCCTCGAGTCTGTCCGCAGCACAAACACCCGCCAGCACACGCATCTGTTCTATTCAACACACCAAGAAGAAGCTGCCCCCGCAAACTGGATTGTTTATCGCCGCAGCTTAGCGCGTTCCGTGCATCGTTCCGTGCGTCGTTCTTTCTCCCGTTCCCACAGACTCGAAGATACCACTTGGCACGGGCCGGACGACCGGCCTGCTAATGGCACGCCATCATCACGCGCCCGGCGCCGCGTACCTCTCAAAGAAGCTCACGCGCTAGTACTTACTTATACATAGCTCCTGGCTACTGCAACGTCACCCTCGTGGGTCGCCGGAAGAAGCAAGCTCGCAGGGGCGCAGCGTCAGGCAAGGCAAGTGAGGATCATGTAGGAAGACCGCGCTCGTCGGCGTGCGCGGCCGTCGTGCGTGCGCGCGCACCCCACGAGGCAGCAAAGTTCGCGCTCTGTCCCAGTGCGCTACTTCGCCAGATATACTTGACTTACGCCATTGGCGAGGCGACTGGCACGCGCTTTTGCAGAGCCCCAGCCGGCCAGGCGCTTCTGCGCTTGGAGATTGGCTGCCACCGCTGATTGGTGGCCCGGCGCTCGACGCGAGCAATCGTTCGCTGCAGTTGGCCTGGGTCGGCTGGTCGCTGGCAGCGAGGCCGAGCTTGTCTGACACGCTTGCGCTCAGCGGCGTCCAGTTATGTCACCGTGGTACACGCCGGTGAAGCCCTAACTGCAAGGGCCTGGCACTAACTCCCGATGCCCCTCCCTCAAATTATCGCAGGGCCGCTGCGACTTACTAAGTAGTAGCAGCGCACCACCTGGGAGATACGGTTGCTCCGTACGGCGCGGCCAGGGCGGGGAGGCCCGCGGACGACGACCTGAGTCCATTGGGTGCCTATTCAGTGTCGGACTTGTAAACCTGTTTGCAGATACACACCAGACCTGATCAAGACGGTCGTGTCGGGGCTCGGCAGGAGGCGTGCGGTATAGATGTGCCATTGCATGGTGATTGCCTTCCTGGGGCGCTCGCCCGCGGCCCTGTCCAGCCCCCGAAAATTCCTCTTCATTGTCCAGCATTGTCCAGCCTACACTGACGTCGACAGCTCGGGCGAGACTCGCTCAGGCCGAAACGACGTAACCCCCCAGCGTTCTCTGCCGCTTAGCAACACAGCGTCAGTGAGTGAAGGCGACTCTGGGCCTTCGAGTCTTCGACGGTGGGGGTGAGGTAAGGTCGGGCGCGCGCCAGGCTGCCGGGGTGCGGGAGCAATTTGAAAGCGAGGGTTGGGGTGTGGCTAAGCCCTCGAGGGGGATCGTAAGCCGAAGGTGACGCGGGCGCCTGCGGCCTGGTGCAGACGGCCGACGGCCGACCAATGACATGTACCTCCGTTGCCTTTTCCGGAACGAGGCACCCGATCGCTGCGTGCCCAAACGGGCGGCAACCATTATCGCTATCATCCATCTGCCACTCGGGAGTCGACGTCGATTCAGACGTTGATCCTTTCGGTTAGGGCCCCCGCAGCCAGTGGCCACTGGCTCCCCTCGCGTCGCAACACCGGCTGCAATATTCTCCAGGTTCGGAAAACGGGTTCGATATGTCTCATAATGCATAGGCGTGCTCTGGGACAACTGGAAGGCTGCGCGGAGAATCTGTCCAGGACGCTGCGGGTCAATCCCCCCGCGGTTGGCAGACGCTGCGGACAGCTGCAGACGCGCTGCGACCGACCGCGCCCTTGGTTTGGCTTGATGCGGGGGCTATCCGGGTCTCGGGACACGGGACGTGGCAAAATGGCATTGTATTGCGGGCCCCGAGATGAAGAAGAAAAATTGCCTGTCAACCCTCGCGGTGGTAACATCTGACCGGTGTCAAGCTGGTTGTAGGGGAGCGTCGTCGAGTCAACGCCACCGCAGAACGTTTACTTCGAACGCAGGCAAAGTCTTCAGCAGACTCGGGAGTCGGGGCCACCAGATGTCACGGCGACGGGCGTCGAAGGATCAGGCTAGCGACGTGGAACGCGACGAAGCACGGAAATGGCCATATCCGGCGCCACTCCGATCCTGCTAAATGCTAAATTACGGTATGCTGTGCAGCTGATGCCTATCCGCTGACGAGGGATTGAAATACGCGTTGCGCACAACCCCAGCGAGGACAGCGAAGAGCGCGCGGGCGTGCGGCGAGAGGGCTTGGCTAACGTGAGCGATCAATAGGCAATTTGTGGCTCACTCAAGGAGAGCGCGTCGCTTCCTGTTCCAGTGCGAAGCTGAAGATCACCGCATGGGCGGTGGCAACGTCGCGAGATCGCGCCCCGCGCCGCGCCCGCGTTGCACGCGTTGTGGGTGTCGAGTGGTCCATATTTAGGTCTATTCTGCGGGTTCATTTTTCGCTGGCTACGTTCCTGGTGTCTGTCGCGCGCAGACTGGGGCATCACAGGACTCGCGGGAGCGCACTAGCCTCCCGCTTCACGATCACCATTCCATCGAGATCCAGCTGCGCTCCAGGCTCCACGCAAAGTCCCGTCGCTGCCTAAGTGCGATCTCTCCGCGCCCAGGTACCCACCCCGCTTTCCCAACCTCAAATGCATCTCTGGCTGGACCCGCGCACTCATCGGCCTTCTCCTGCCCATCGACGCCCTGCCGTCTGCAATGCAAGGTTACCAATACGTCGAGGCTTACGGTCCTCCGTACGTCCGGGGCATTGAGGTGAGTGCTCACGAGGGATCACTCGTCGAAGTAAAAAACTTACTGTAGGTCCACCAGGATGTGACTTGGCCATCTAGTCAAGTGGAAGCCATCCAAAACGCCTCCTACTGGCATGACGGACTTCTCCCATATTGCACGGATGCCCCCGCCTGCCAACCTCCAGAGGAGGCGTACCTACATCTTGGGATCCCGGACTGGCTCTGGGGCCCAGAATGGAACCTCGACCCGCAGGCAGGGTATACTCCCCAGGTAAGTAGCGCGCTCGTCTCGTCGTCTCACATACCCGCTAACCCGGTCCACAGATTACTCTTCAACACTATGATTATCTCGCTCCCGCGTACGCACGGGCCGCGTCCAGCCTGCACATCCATACGGTACCATGCACTCCAGACACACCGGAGTGTGCCTTGCCATTTGATTCCGCCTCAGCGTCGCCTGCCTCACCTTGCGGCCCACTCTGGAGCGACCTCGAGCTGCCCCAGACGCCCCCGCAGCTCCTTGCCGAGCCTGGTTTACTCGCCACCATCCCTCCCGCACGCGCGTGCACCCCACCACCCTGCCCCACCGCCGTGCTATCAGACTCGCGCCTCTTCCCGCGCGCGCGCCGTCTCAAAACCCAGTCCCCATTCCGGCGCTTCCGGCTGCGCGCAAGCCGCGCCGCGTGACGCGCCCGATCCAACCGCTAGCGTGCTTTTTCTGCCGCCGACGGAAAATTGCGTGCGCGCGCGGGGACGGGGAACATACGTGCGAGTACGTCGCGCGCCTTCGTTCATGCTGTGTGGATGCTCATGGCTGTTGGCTGTGTTGCAGGCCGTGCGCACGGCGAGATTTAGAGTGCGAGTACCCCCGCGAGTCGTTCCGCGGGCGGCGCTCGCACAGCGCGAGCGCTCGGACTTCGGCGGTGCATGTGCACGGCCCGCGTTGAGCGGGATCTGGAGGACTGTCCAAATCACTTATCAAAAGCAAGTAGACCATGTCCTGGCATCGGAAGCCACTTGGAAACTACACCCAATATCGTCATCATCAAAGTTGTCTATCTGTACATCCATTCTATCCCAGCTATCCTACCCTATCGCGCGCCATGTGCCTACTATCCACATCATACTGTTTATTGTAGATATTGTTCTGCAACTGTACTGGACCCGCCTAGTCCGCTTCGCCACCATCACACCAGATAATAGTAGTCGTATTGTATATCCGTATATCCATGTCCGCTATATCCTATAATCGAACACCGTTGCGCCATCCGTATGTCTAGCCTAGCCAATATAGTGCACATGCACGCCTATGCAGTGCCTTGCTTAATAGCCTCATGTATAATATGTCGCGCGAGTCATGATCATGCAATGTTGCGTCCTCGAGGTATTGCGGAGCCTATATTGCGCCCACTGAATATGTCCCGCGATGCCACGATCAGACTCAGACCCCGCCTCGCGGACTCATCGGAGGCAATTGTCGGGATGCTCATATTTACTTACCCCGCTCGGAACGTCGTGCATGCTCGCGTACGCACAATCGTGCTCCTCGATCAGTACAGTACAGTATGTAGTCCATGGCGACGGATTAACGGATGCTCTTTGCCAATTCCGGCGGTTGCGCGAAGCTAATAGATTGTACTGCTGCGATCCCTTACGATCCCCGGGCTCCAACGCTGCGTTTGGGTGCATGCCGTGCCACGCGCTGCAGATCGATCCACTACGTCCATTCTCGCCGTTGCGGTGCGGCGGCAATAGCGTATAGGTAAACCAAAGTACTGCTGCGCTGGCACGTACCCAGTGACTCGGTCATGCGCGCGGATCGGGGGGCGCAATTGAGTAAAGCGCGCACTGGAGCGCAATGGAACCGGCGCGCGCACTGGCCCTTCTCTGCCATGCATACAGGACGAAAGCGGTACAGAGGCCGCAGGAAGCGCAGGGCGTAGGCATCCTCGTGACGGAAAATAGTGATGGCGGTCCAAATCCCCCGCGCGAGGACGTCCCATTCGCGCTATTATGTCGATGGGATTCGCGGGACCTGCATGTGCAGAGTAGTACTAGTATGCACCTCGTTCCCGCACTGCGAGGGTGTACTAGTACGCATGGTATCGTTAACTTCGCTTTGTGTCGCTCCACGGCTCCACATATCGTGGGCAACGCGAGGCAGGGAGGCCCCACCGTGACGCAGCAGGCTGCGCATGCGGCGGGGCTCGGGCTGTCGCCATGGAATACTACCAGTTATGTATGGTGGGCGTCGCGCCCTGACTCAAGCGAACACGGAAGCGAAGAGAAGGTAGAGGGTTGGCTTTGGAGGATCTCGATCAGCGATTTAGCTTCCGTGTAATGCATTGAGCGTGCGACGCACTGCATGACCTTGGAGTATGGTTGCACTAAGTCTCGCGGAGTCCGGGGACAGATCTAGACAGTCACAAGATATCGCGAGATATCGCGATATCTTCAGAGATCTTTGACTATTCCGCGATATCTTGCAATATCTCCGAAGATCTTTGGGCATGCTGACTTCATCGCGACATTTCGTGGTGTCCCCAGTGGCATGGGCAGGCTCGAGCGCTCAGTTATGAGTCTTATGACGGGGCGAAAGACAGAAACCCAATAGAAACTTGCAAGCACCGCTATGGGCACGTGACGGTGTGTAAAACTTTGTAAATTACGCATCGGGATCATGAAGGATCATGAAGGATCCCAATGCACAACAACGACTACCGCGGGTAAGCCTCCGGATCCACGTCATCGACGTGTCTCTGAACGATACAGTTAGGTGACAAGTTGTGCAATGTGATTACTTAAGAGACAAATACGGGCCCCGGCCATGCCCCCGCGGCACTGCGCGGCCTTGGGATACCTAGGCTGGGCCCAGTTTTGAAGCCAATGTGAACGAATGCCCATTCGGATTAGCAGTCAGGCGTGAAGTGTGGTGCTCGCGCGCATGCCTCTCCTGTCCGTTGGCTGCGGCGCCTTGCTCTCATGGTGCGCTGGTTCGTCTTTGAAACGTCTACCCAATCGCTGCGAACACCCACCGCAGGACGACTGCGGCGGCTCAAGTCCCCAATCAACTGCTGTATGCTCATTGTGGCCTCGTGCTGCGAACGCGCGCTCCATTGATCGCAGTCTGGGGTTTTCAGCTCCGGTGCCCGCCGTCGCTGGCACCATGCGGCGCGCACGCCGCGGCCACCGTCGCCTCCAGACTTTGCTCGGATCCAACCGCCATGTTCAAGCACTGATTCAACATCACTACTCCAACCCAATTGACATGTGCCTTCATACTCCCCTGCGGCGTACACCTGCTAGTCGTGCTCACTGCAAAGGTGTTCGATGTGCTCTGCAACCAGGCCCCGCGCCGTTCCCATCAAAAATTATCGTCACGTGCTATTGTCCTATCTTATCACGGCCCGAGTTGAGACACCGACGAAGCAAAATTGCCTTGGGACCATCTCATCATCCCACTACCAGCCCATCGACTCCTCACACGTCTCTAGCACTTGGTATGCAGTCCCATTTCCGACTTCTCCCGCGTATGTTTAAGTAAGCGATTCCAGATGTCGAGCGCAGTAGGACAGGACCTCTCAGGACGCGTGCCCAGAGCAGCGGGAGATCCCCATGCTAACGAAGACATTCCTGCGCACCTCTTTCATAGGCATCGCATCGCCCGAATGGAGCGTGAAGCCGCCAGGACGAACGCTGTCCGTGTAGCAGGATCTGGTGTTACCCGTAATACATCCGTAGGGGATCGAAGCCAAAATGCCGTGCCAAGCAGAGTCCACGCTTCGGGGTCGCCACTGAATACGAGCAGGACAGGTGCGTATTTTGAGGGCACCCTCCAGGCATGTGCTCAGCCACAGCGACCATTAGTGATTCTTTTCATCGGGGTCAGCACCGGCATCCGTCAGGAAACCTTCTGCGAGGTGCACCAGCTCCCACGTTCCGTGGCGCCATCGTCGAGTAGTGTTTTTCTCGGAGACATCATGAATTACCTGGCCACCGACAACTCACGTGCAAGCCGTCATCTTGCATCGGTTCGCAATAACGGGCACAGGGACACACTCTACATAGCGACCTCTAGAGTCCCGGTGCCTGTTGATCAAAACTACACGAACGTTTCCACAGATTTCCGGGAGCTGGGCACCTTCGATGAGGCGCCCCAGCAAAGGAATCGATGGACAGAGATGTATCAAGAGGCTGTCCTAGCCTGTCGTGGGTCCGAAGAGCGAAATGATTTATTGTCCCGCCGAGGCCGCTCTGAATCCACCCCGGTGTTCGTTTTGTATGTGTATACGGATGTAAGAGGCAAGCTTTTCTGCTACGCGATTGAGGCTGACTATCTATCCACAGCGAAACACCGGCGAATCCATTCCGGCCGTGGGCGCGAGCTCGGCACCATCCCCTAACACCAGGCGCCTCGTGCGGCGTTCCAACGGCGATGTCGGTGGCCTCAATTTCTCTCGAACACCCGCGACTCAGTTCCTCGAATCCCGCTTTTCAGAGATGCGCGAAGCCTTGAGGCAATGGTGTTCTCCCACCTCCGGGTTTGGGACCGCATACCGTCACATTTTGATGGAGCGACAGACCGTGAACGTATGTCGCCAAGTAGGCGTTGTCGTCCTCCCGGGTATGATCGCTCCTGCGATCGTTCGCGGAGGTCTCCAAATCGACCTACTGGACGTGGCGGCATGGTTGAGTGTCGGATCCATCAACATGAAACGAACGACGGCCAAGCAAGCGCGTGAAGCTAGACGTCTGCTCCAAAAACACAAAGGTTACGAGGCTGCTTCGGGGCGCGATATGGGACCGGATCTTCAATATTGTCTCCAGCTTTTGGATGCGATGTTCAAGGAGGAGCTGCTTCCGTCTCCTGTGGGTAATGATGTCGCCATGGACGCGCAGTGGGAAGCTGCCACGATTGGCCTCACCCAATTCACAAACAAGGTCAATACGATACGAACCACCCTTGGCTAGCGCCCCCGGGAGGCTTATGAGGTTTGGTATGTACGAGCAACTGCTAGCAGCGTGACGGCGACTAACGCCGATTCGCCCAGACGAAGATAGAAACGCGGTGCTCGCCTATCGAACCTCGGGATGCAGCCCACAGCGTACAGCGCTTGAAGGTATCGAGTGGTGATCTCACCCACGGCTTGATATTTTCCGTACTCCCCTTTACATATTCGTAAATCGATGTTTTCCTATTACTAAACTGGCATGTAGCCCAGCCAATAAGTATAGTATTCCTGTGCGTTTCAATAGTGCCCGACTTGCGTTCAATGTGTGTGGCTCGCACGCGAGCCATGGCCATCCCGCCACGCCAAGATTGGCTCTCGCTTCGGGGCGTCGATCGAACTAACCTGACCTAGGATAGCCGAAATTGCGGGAGGTGTGCCGGTCACGGTGAGCCCACTGGGCAGCGAGCGTCTTGACATCCTCTAGCACTGCACTAGCACTCGTCACATACCCAGGTATCCTGCAGCCCATCTTGGACGGTACACGGTGCTGGTCTTGGTCGTGACAGTCGCACCCGCTCACACAAGTCTCGACAGGGGTTTTTTTTTGGGGGTCCGCCTCGGGATACAGAACGCCACGTAGCACGACAATCTATCTAATTCTCCCTTTCAACTCGACAGGGTTACTAAGTCAGCATGCCATCTGATTTGCTGCGCTATTTTTCGAAAGCATTCGAGGCACTCCAGGTCCGCGTCAGCGAGACCTGTAGTACGTGCCGACTTGAGGACGCCGCCGCTCGGCTCTCAAATCGGAGAGACGAGGTCATGCAGTTCCGGCGAATTTCCGAAGAAGTGAGTGCAGTGCTACCTACGTACGTGCTCAAGTTCTCGAAGCAGGGGCGCTTACCCCGAGTTGGCCAGTATCGACATGTGTTCCCACTTCTAAGCCTTCCAATCATCCAAGCAGTCCTGACCAACATGGTTTCTACACTCGACAACGCCCGCGAGTCTCTCGACTCTCTCGATTCCTCAGTGGACCAGTTATTCATGGATTCGGACGAAGAGCTCGACGAACTGGTGGCTGAGATCTTGGAGGAATTTCCGCAGTTCAAGCTCGGAGTGCTCTGCGATCGCCTCAGGGCGTGTTGCCTGCGAGTGCCGCGCCCCAGGATCAGAGAATCCTACAACCGGGTCCGTGGGGCCTTGTATGCCTCTGGTGGCCGCAAGGTGTATGACATAGCAAAAGGCAATATGTTGTGGCATCACGACGGCCAGCATGGTGAGACGCCGGAAACGGGAGAGAGCGTTGGGCTAGGATTCTCACCATTTCCTCAGGACTCATCCAATACGGGATAGTCTATCATGCGTTCGTCGACGGGATGTCTCGGCTCATCGCAGGGATTCGCGCCAGCGACAACAACAGCGCGACCACGGTCCTTCAAGTGTTTCACGATGCTACGGCCGAGTTCGGGGTTCCTTCGCGTCTTCGAGGAGACTACAGCACGGAAAACCTGAAATGTGCAGAGTGGATGGAGCAGAACCGAGGCTCGGGCAGAGGCTCTTACATCTGGGGAAGGTGAGCGCGATCAATACTGGTCGTTCGCCTTCCTAATTACAGATTTCGGTAGGAGCGTCCACAATGCCCGCATCGAGCGCACCTGGAGCGAATTGACCCGCATGTGCACTTACAAGTGGAGGGAGTTCTTCCTCGACCTAGAGGACAACCACGGGTTGGACCCGCAGAACCCCGCTCACATCTGGCTCCTCCATCGCCTGTATCTGCCGCACATCGACGCAGAAGCTAGGTTTTGGGCAAAAGGGTGGAACCACGCCAAGATGAGCATCCCCGGCGAGCGGAGCCAGAGCCCCCTGGAGAAGCACATCTTCAGCGGGGTCTGGGACGGACGGGTCGGACGGTACGTGCATCCGCTCACGGAGGAGGACATCGGCGATCCTGCGCTTTATGGCGTCGACTGGGAGGCCGTCGACAGCTCGCGGCTGATGGGCCACTTCCGGAAAGAGGATCCGCGGGAATGGGAAGATCCCGATCCGTTCATCTCCCGGCCGGCTCAGCTCTTCGAGGTCCGGTGCGAGCCGCCCACGTGTCCTCTTGCGGCGGCGGAGGTGCAGAGGCTGGATACCGAGCTTCGAGGGGCTGTGGACATGACCGCGGTCGACATGGATCGCCGGATGTTATGGTGGGTCAACGCATTGGAACACTGCTACGCAAACGACGCCGGGCGGACCACCACACCAACGGTCCGGTGGTGAAGAATCCACTGTTAGTATATACAGAATTGTCTTGGGGTAGGATAATGCACGTCTGCAGGCGGTGAAAGGAAGGCAGAATGTCAAACGCGAGAACATGTCGAAGGGCGCAAAGAGAGAAGGCGAGATGGTCGGTTGCCGGGACGGGAAGAGGAGCTTCAGTAAGCGACCAGGCCCGGAGCGTGGCGTATTCACGGCGCTGTGGCTCCGGTGTTGAACGAGACAGTTCGGCGAGGCTGAAGTCGGGTAAGAGAGTTCTGGCGCAGCGTTGACTCAAGCCGCGATCGATTGCAGTATCACCGTTCCTCAAATAATGACATGCATCGTGTCACGTGCATAGACGTTACTTCGGCTGTGGTCTCTTCCAAGTCTCTTCTGTTGACAGTAGTGGTCCGTCTGCGCTGCTCTTCGCCGGGGTTGAGTAACAGCGATACTACCGCGTTGACCGAATGATACATATGTAGCTCAGTGTAGCGCAGACCGACGAAGCCATCGTGTCCATTCTCGCCTTTGCGGGGCAGAGGCAATATGAGGGTATAAGCAAACAACGTGGTGTAACTTAGCTACAAGTATCCGCCCGATCCGACCCACGCGCACAGACCCGTCCGCGCGCCGAGGTCGCCGCATACAAGGCTCAACAAGCCCAGCGCGACCCCGCACCGCACCGCACCGCGCTGGAGCGCCAGGTGCTATATTTTCGTGATGGACGACATGGGCGGGAACGGGCGCGTGAGGAGGTCCTGCACGAGCCCCGTGTCGACGGGAATGCCCGCGCCCGCGAGGTACGCGTCGTTCCTGCGTGCAGCGAGCACCGGCGTCAGCTCGGGATCGTGGCCGGGAGGCCCTACGCACCAGAACTGCATGCGCGAGTTGGCACAGGTATATGGAGCGTCAGTGCGGAACCGAATAGGAGGCGTACCTTGGAGTAGTGCCGCGTGCCCGAGTCGCATCTGCACGCGGGGCGGGTGAGGCGCGGTCAGCGCAAAGCGGGAAGGAGAGGCGGGAAGGACGCACAGGACGGTGACGACCTTCTCGCCGGCGCACCAGCCCATCTTGCGCACGAGCTTGACGCACGCGACGAGATTCGCGGCGCTGCTCGAGCCGAGGAAGAGCCCGTCGCGCTGCACGAGGAAGCGCGCCATGCTCACCGCCTCGGCGTCCGTTATCCTGCGCGTACGCGCGTCAGCGTCAGCGAGCACGGCCGGGAGCGCGGCGCGGCGCACCGGAACGCGTCGTCGACGACGGGCAGCGCGAGCTCGATGTTGCGCGTCACGCGGTTGATCCCGATGCCCTCGATGACCGTGTCGACCTGGTGCCGGCGGCGCGTGCCCTCCGCCTCGCGCCGGTCGTACATCACGCCGTGCTTTACCTGCGCCGCTCTCAGCACCTCCATCGGCGCCTTCGCCTCCGCCCGCGGCGCACCTTGTTGTAGAGCCCGCTGCCCTCGGGGTCCGCGAGCACGACGAGCACGTCGTCCGCCATCGACTTGAGGAACTGCCCCGTGCCCGCGAGCGTCCCGCCCGTGCCCGCGCCCGCGACGAACGCAGCGAGCGCGCCGTCCGTCTGGCGCCAGATCTCGGGGCCCGTCCCGTCGAAGTGCGCGTCAAAGTTGCTGCGGTTCTGTGCGCACGCGCGCGATCAGCAGCAGGACGCGGCGGCGGGGCCGCGTGCGGCGCACCTCGAACTGGTCTGCGAAGAAGCCGCGCGGGCGCGTGCGCAGCGCCTCGGCGGGCGGCGCGTGTCCGTTTGCGTGCCCGTTCGCGGTGGGCGTGCTGTGCCCCGTGCCGTTCGGGGTCGCGGTCGTGACGACGACGGCCGAGTCGGACCGCTTGAGCGTGTGCGCGTGCGTGTGGTCCGGGGGCAGCGCGGATGCGGGCGCGCCGTGCGTGTGCGTGCTCGAGAAGTGCAGGGCGTACTCCCGCGCAAGGTTCTGTGCACGCGCAGTGAGAGGGCTTCTCGTGCGGACGCGGACGGTGTGTTACTTACCACATACTACAAGCGAACGGTGGGGCGGTAAGCGTGCGGCGTAGGATGTGGTGGGGCGGACCATGACGTGCCTGCTTGGGGTCTACGATGCTCGCCGGGCGCACGCGTTCGACATCGGCGCCGAGCGCCTCAAGCGCCTTGACCTTCTCAATGGCGACATCGTCCGGCATGATGATCGCTGTGTTGGGCAGTCAGCAGGCACCGCGGCGACAGCAGAAACGGGCGTGCGCACTCGTATCATAGCCACTAGAGCAGATAAGATTGAGGGTTATAAGGTTGGTCGTCGTTATAAGGTTGGACGTTTGGGGGTTGCCAATTAGTGCTTACCGGGCGCGCGCGATGGTCGCGATTGATATGCCAGTGGAGCCCACGGTCCCCTCAAAGATGCGCGAACCCGTGTATGGATGGAGGAGCCCCTCGCGCTCGGCGTCCTCGATCACTGCGCCACAGCACGATCAGCACCCCACCTCTGCGCGTTCCACACTGTACGTACTCCGAAGGGCGACACGGTCCTTCACGCTGCCGCCCGGATTGAGGTACTAGCACAGCAGGCGCAATAACGCAGCGGTCAGTCGCACTGGCAGCATCGCCACGTGCAGTCAACCCCGCGCACCTCCGCCTTGCCCAGAATCTCAACGCCTAGCGCATCGCTGAGCGAGTTTATCCGGATAAGCGGCGTGTTTCCTGAGGCGCAAATTATTCGCCCGTTTAGTACCGGGAGCTGCATAGGCGCTCCGCCACGCACCGATGAGCCCTGTCACACCATCCAGCACCTCGTCGCTGCGCAGCTCGATGGGGCGGCGATTGACAATCTCTGCTGTGCGCTCGCGCCTGCGTCCGCGGTAGGCCGAGGCGACGGAGGCGCCGGCAAGAGAGAGGGAGACACCAGCGACGAAGCCGTAGAAGAGCTGCCGAGCGGTGGCAGGCGAGGGTATCCAGCTCGACATGGCGGAATAGATACGTGAGGACGAAGCTGCAGCGGCCGAGCGCTGGGGCGCGGAGTGGAGAGGAGAAGAGAGAGAAGGAGAGACGGTGTTCCTAGGCGGACGCGGGGCGCAGTGGGACCTAGTGGGACGGGAGCGGAGGGCGGGTTAATTCGCAATTGCCGGCCGCTGGCACGCCCGCCTCGCGTGTCTCGCTTCGCCACGCGTCTTGAGCGTGTTCCGTCCACGTGAGCCTTCCTTTCTCACTCGCTCGTCTTCTCCGAGTCCCCTGCGTGTGCATGCACTAGCGCTGCCATACGCCGCGTTGGGGCGGCAATTCGTGCGTGCTCATGATAAGTATCGGCTTCACTGTGCGCCAGCACGTGGGCCAGTGCCGCTGCTTGCTAAACCGTCCGCGGTGTCACATGCTCGGCGATGGCGCGACGTGTGCTCAGGCTCAGCCCGACGCGCCCCGCTGATAAAACGCGCACTTCCCAAGCCGTGCCAGCAAACACCCTCTCTCGCCTTTCCTCGTCGCTGCCATGTCCCGCACCGCTACAGAGATCCAGAAGCTCTTCCTCTCGTCGCCCCGCTACGCCGTCGTTGGCGCGTCGAAGGACACCTCCAAGTTCGGCACCAAGGTGCGCACAGCCACATGCGCGAGGAACGAGCGCACGATCTAACGGGCCGGCTGTAGGTGCTGCAGTGGTATCTCGGCCGCGACCTCTCCGTCACGCCCGTGCATCCCGTGCGTCACCTGCCCCATCGGCCGCGTGCCGCTACTGACACCCCGCACAGAAGGAGGCCGAGCTCGAGGGCGTTGCGACGGTGCCGACACTCGCAGACCTCGCCGCGCCGTCCCAGACGTCCGTGAGCATCATCACAAATGCTAAGGTGCGCCCCCGCCCATCCCGCGCGCCCTGCATCTGCGCGCTGACGCCCGCACGTGCGTCAGGTGACGCTCGGCCTGCTCCAGCAGGCCAAGGAGCTCGGCGTGCCCGCGCTGTGGCTGCAGCCCGGCGCGGAGGACGACGCGGTCGTCGCGTACATCCGCGAGCACGGGCTCCAGGACCGCGTGCTCTTCGGCGGGCCGTGCATTCTCGTGGAGGGCGACGGCATCCGGCGGAGCCTGCTCTAGAGCAGTCGTCCATCAGGGAAAAGTGCATCGGCAGCAGCTTCCACATGTACTCTACTTACACTAGATTTCGCGAATGTATTTTCTCTGCGAACCTCATGCAGCAGGACGTTTCCGCGTCGCGTCCTGTCGGCTCCGGTGTGCGCCCATGTGGCTGAGGTGCTTCTCGCTTCTCGTCGTATGGCCAGAAGCACCCGCGCGCTGCAGAACGATGTGATGCACACTCGTATGTATATTCGCACAAACAACCAGTGGTACCATTACAGCAGTTCGAACACTCCCAGAGCCCTGCATTTCTCTCAACGCCGCACTGTGCGTCTAGTGTCGCTCACAAGCACTGGCTGTAGTACGGGTTGACGACATGGCAGCTCGTGCCGCTCGCACAGGCGGTGGGGCCGCTGTAGCCGGTGCCGCCGCTACGAGAAAGAAGAGCACGTCGTCAGTGAGAGCAGAGTAGCGCAAGCGCGCGGGAGGCGGCACGCACCACTGGCCGTAGTGCGACTGGGTCGGACCGGGCGCGGACGAGGTCGTCGTGGACGACGAGCGCGAGGTCGTGCTGCTGGACGAGTGCGAGCTGGAGGACGTCGGGCCCGTCGTCGTGGTGCCGCCCGTGTTCTGGTACGTCGAGCCGATCGGGCCGAACTTGATGTTGCTGTAGATGACCTGCGCGTTCGCGCTCTGGCTCTCGACGTCGGGCGGGTTGCCCGTCGTCGTCGCGCACGTGCCGCGCGCGACGCCGGGCGAGCTCGGGTCCGCGGTGGTCGGGTAGTCCGAGTCGAGCCAGAGCATGTTCGCGGCGTAGTCGTCCCAGAGCGAGAGCACGAGCACGACGCCGCGGCCGAGCGACTGGCCGAGCACGGGCAGGCCGCCGTTGGCCTGGAAGCTCGTCTGGTCGCCGAACGCCGCCTTCTGCTCGTCGCAGAACTGCGTGCTGATCGAGTTGACCGGGTCGATGCCCGGCTGGTCGACGACGCTGTTCGCGATGACCTTGCCGTTCTGCACGTACAGTCGCCGGATCTCGGAGAGCGTGCCCGTCCCCGTGCCGTCGTTCGTCACGAACTGCGTCACGATCGTGAACTTGCTGCTCGTGTCGACGATCTTGCCCGGCCCGTAGAAGGACGTGTTGCCCATGCGGAACGAGTTGAAGTCGCAGCCGTCGGGGTCGCACACGCCCGCGTAGCGCCCGGCGTCGCCGCCACAGTCGTCGCCCGTGCACTGCGTCGGGCCATTGACGGTGCAGGGGTGCGGCGTGTACGCAGTGGAGATCGAGTTGGCCTCCCAGATGTCCATCTCGTTGCAGCACGAGCCAAAGTTGCCCTTGCCGGTGTTGGCAGAGTTGGAGTC
The DNA here is from genome assembly GCA_022496205.1 of Gloeopeniophorella convolvens. NCBI lineage: Eukaryota > Fungi > Basidiomycota > Agaricomycetes > Russulales > Gloeopeniophorella > Gloeopeniophorella convolvens. Next base: position 255,780 of record WTXD01000012.1, on the reverse strand, counting down.
GGGCGTCCAGCCCTCGACGTTGGCCTACGAAAGGCTTCGGTGAACCTCGGCGGAAAAGAAGCGTGGAAGGTGCACGTACCTGACCGTTGATAAACTTGAGGTCGCGCGGGCACTGCGAGTCGCAGTAGCCCGTTCCGTACTTGGCGCCAGCCTTGTTGGTGGGGTACTTGGCCAAGCCACCATCAGCGTCCATCTCGGAGAAGTAGACAGCGCCGTTGAGACCACAGGGAAGCTGGGAGACGTCGACGTCGAAGGTAAACTCCTGGTTAAGTGGCTTGAAGATCTCGTAGGACGTGTCGGTGGCCATCAGGTAGAGGCGCGAGCCGATGTTGGTGTTTGCGCCCTTGGTGACGAACTTGAGCGTGAGCGCGTTGCCGCTCGTCGTGACGCCGTAGACGCCTTGGTAGTCGGCACCGTCGAGCGCGCAATTGGTCGTGCAGGTCTTCGCATCGGGGCAGAGTGATGCGTCCCAGGTGTTGCCGGTGTAGCAGTTGGTGGAGCCGCTGTGAGAGCACGAGTCGGTCTCGGATACAAAGCTGCCGCCAGGACAGGGTACGCACCTGGTGCTGTGAAGCCAGCGCCAGTTCGCGTCGAGCACGACGGCACCGTTTTGAGTAGTGCAGGCACCACCGGCCGTACATGTAGACCAGGTAAGTTTGGGGTGTGTTTCCGTCGTCAGCGTGCCCGCTTGCTGGGCACGTGCGATGGCGGCGAGAGCGAAAGCAACTAAGACCGAGGCGGGGAACATAGTAGAAGAAGCTAGTCGTCCCACACCGTCAGTCTTGCAGATTTCTCAAGCCAAGGTCACACTGCTCACCGAGTCGCCTGAACAAGTCTGTCCGACTGTTTGCTGATCCTTGCTGGAGCTCTCCAGTCGGCACATGGAGGGTTTTATAGGCCAAATCTAACGGCTCTCGGAAAATATGCGATGTAGTATGCGCTTGAAATCCCCGAACGTTGCTACGATGACGCCGTTTGAGATCCTCGTGAGGCTGCCAAGACAATGGAAGGCGTTCGCGGAGGCAGCGACAGCAGAGCAAGATGGAGGAGATGTAATAGAAGACCATGCGAAACGTTAACGGCCAATGTTCGCGTTCGGCTCGGAAATCTATGCAGAGGGTCCCATGGTGGAGGATGCCCAAAGGCGTTCGGGAAAGATGTGTGGGGTAACCGAAATGCCTCCGTTATTTTGTGGGGAAACGGCTTCCATCTTTGCCTATACGCCCAGTTTCAAATGACCTGCTCGGCTGGAAATTGCTCGGGAGAAGGCGTGCGCGTTCTGTTAGGCAAGAGGTGTGCAGGTGCTCACCAACTTGACGGCGGTGTTCAGGTGATACTATTTTCAGGGACGCGCCATCGCCGCGTGACTGCACTTGTTTCCCAGCACGTGACCCCAACATGAGCGCGGGCTGCGGTTCCTGCCGCGCCGCCGCGCAGGCTCGCAGCCGCGCTTGTCCTCGACGATCACGATGTACCACTGCCTTTTCGTCCTCGCATCTGCGCTTGGCGTTCTAGCCAGGCCTGCACAGGATGTGCTGTCACTTGCAGCTCCGAGACCCCTCGTGATATGGCATGGAATGGGTAGGTTTGTCCGCTGCGTCCGACGTACCCGACAGGAGTAACACACTGCCCCCCGCCAGGCGACTCGTATGCGTCATCCGGCATGCAACAACTCCAGTCCCTCATCACCGAAATGCATCCCGGAATATTCATACACCCTGTCCACATCGACCTGGACGTGAAGGAAGACCAACGCGCCGGTTTCGTGCGTGCCCCCAACCGTTCTGTGCGCGCCTGTGCACCCTGACCGCCCGCCGAGCAGTACGGCGACGTCAACGAGCAGGTGGAGCTCGTCGCGCAGCAGCTCCAGAACGTGTCCGAGCTGTCGGGCGGCTTCGATGCGATCGGCTTCTCGCAAGGTTCGTGTGTACGCCGCCGGGCGCCTGACGCGGGGCAGCTGACACGGCCTGGTCCACAGGCGGCCAGTTCCTCCGCGCGTTCGTCGAGCGACACAACGTCCCCCCTGTGCGTAACCTCATTACCTTTGGCTCGCAACACATGGGTGTTGCGGACATCCCTGCGTGCAAGCCGTACGATCTACTGTGTCAGCTTGCACGCAATGCGGCGCGTGCCGGTGTGTACAGCGAGTGGGCGCAGCACAACCTCGTCCAGGTACGCGCCACCACCATGCCTACTCTCGACGTTTATGCGCGTCTGATGCGATGCGCATCCGGCAGGCGCAGTACTTCCGCGACCCGGGCCAGCTCCCGCGGTACCTTGAAGCGAACCGCTTCCTCACGGACATCAACAACGAGGTGCCTGCGGCGCGCAACGCCACGTACGCCCCGCGGCTCGGCGCGCTCGAGCACCTCGTCCTCGTCCTCTTCGCGCAAGACCGCACCGTCGTGCCCAAGGAGAGCGCGTGGTTCGGCTCGTGGGCGCCACCCGCGGAGGAGGACGGCCGCGCGCCGGAGAAGACGGTCGTGCCGATGCGCGCACAGCAGCTGTACACCGAGGATTGGATCGGGCTACGTGCGCTCGACGAGGCGGGGCGCGTCGTGCTCGCGACGTGCGACGGCGAGCACATGCAGCTCCCGCGCGCGTGCTGGGAGCCGCTCTTCGAGCAGTACATCGGCGGGTCTGCGTAGTTCCGTCCGCCTGTGGCCACTTCTAGATCCGGGGCAACACACGCCGTGCCCCCGCATGTACTCTACCGCCTTGATCCGAAACGTCACAACCGTGGATCATCCTGTCTTTGCGGAAGAACTACGGCCCCTCCGCACGCGCGAGGAGGCCCGCATACAGCTTGCGGTGCCGCGTGCGCCGCGGATTGGCGCAGGCCCGGCCCAGCCCAGCCCCGCGCGTTCCTCGAGAACGTACCAGAGATGCTTCATGGGTTTAACCTTTCGCGCCCCGCCGGGGTCCCGTTTTTCCGGCGTGTCGGTTTTGAATGCTCAAGGGGACGGGGGTACAGGGCTTGATTGTGCACCGCCATTACCTCCAATTCGCCCCGCTGCGCTTTCTCTGACCTGACTTGCGTTGCGCATAGTCACATCTACTTGACGTAGATGCCGGGCCCGCAACGACCTGTCGGCGCACGATGCACAGTGGCTCTTTCCCAGCGCGGGGCCGGGACATATCCTCCTGCCCATGGCGCACCGCTGTCCATAATCCCGGTTACATGAGCTTGATTTTGTCGTGGCCATCCTCTTACTCTCAATGCATCATAATTACAGCCTGGGATGCTGGTACCAGCCATTCAGTATGTGGTGCTGGCGCGCCAGCAACGCTACAAACGAATACTTAAAGCAATGCCCGAGTCGCTCGAAGTACCCTCCCGAAATCGATCGAAACGGATCCCGTTTTTCTCCACGGCGTGATGGTGAAGTTGGGTGCACGGCGAATCTGTGCAGCGGTTTACGTTCCCAGGGGTCGTGCGAATTATGTAGTAAAGGCGTTCAGCTCAATTACAATCGGATGTCCTTTTGCTTGCAAACCTTCATCCATGCCTCGGAAATCAGCAGCTGCCAGAGCCCGGATTCAGAACCTCCAGAAAGCCCGCAACGGCAGGAAGAAGCCTGCCGCCCGGACAGGTGCGCGGCTTTGAGCCCGTTAACTTCTTGTGCACTGACACTGACGCGACGCGACGCGACGCGACGCGCGTTCGAAGCAGACCCTGAGCCGCTTCCATTGATGACAGCACCAGTTCCAAAACCAGTACAACTTCGCGTGAATGACCTCACCGTCACCGTTACCAGCCTCCCAACCCCGCCCAGCGACGACGCCGCCGCCACTCCCACAGCTGGCACGGTAGTTTCGGCCCCCGACTCGCCCGACCGACCCATGGGATTCGGAACCACCGCCCAACTCGCTCCACCGGTACCGGCACCAGCTCCGGCACCGGCACCGAACCCCGAGCTTGCGCACTTCAGTGACGCATTCCGGCGCGCGCAGCTCGCGCTGCAAGCACAAGAGCAGCTCCACACGCGCCCGGCCAAGTACACCGGTCGCTCGCGGACCACGCTCTGGCGGCGCGAGCAAGCGCGAGCGGCGGCGCGTGCGCAGGGCGACCGCGCGGTGACAGAGTTCGTCACGGGTGCTCTTCGCGGCACCCGTGACGAAGGCGCGCGGGGGTGTGGTGGTGAGGTACGAGGAAGAGGAGGAGAGCGAGGGCGAAGCGGGGGTGCCGGTGCCGAGCTTGCGGTTCCGGGTCTTCCCTTCTGAGGCGCCTGCGCCCGCGAGTTGGACCTGGCAGTCTCAGGGAGCAGTGGGCTCGTGGGATGTACCGCGCGTGTAGTTGCTGGTGTGGTCTATTTTCTTATACTTGTATACTCTACACATGATGCATAGATGTTCTGGCAGCTAATGTTGAGGCATGTCGTTCAAACTACAGCACGTCCCGCGTTCGAGCCTACTCACAGCGCTCCTTGACCGACCAACTAGCTAACTAATGACACAGCAACAGCAATGAGAATTTCTCGGGGCTGAGGTCGACCGCCTTCGACCGCCAGGGACAAAAAGAGGAGTACAATGACCTATCGAGATGCCGGATGCATAACGGGGAAAGGTGTCGAGCGTATATTACAGCTAGAGTCATAACTCAGGCCCTTCGTCGACGACAAAACACAACAGGCGGTTAATCTCCGCCTGGCCCAAGATAATATGTATAAGGTCCGCCTGTAAGGCCGTAAGTGCGCTCATTTGAGTTGCTGTGCTCAGCCGGTGGATACAAGTACAAGCATAAGTGGACGACTGCACGGGCTTTGATCTCCACCAGAAACCGCCTGTTGTGTTTGGTCGTCGGCAAGGGGCCTGACATTATGATTCTAGCTGTAACCCTCAACAGATAAGTTGAGAGATCTGCGTACTTTAATCGACCACAGGGCAAACGCTGTGCATATCCCCAGAGACATCGGGGTGTGACATGTGCGATTCGAGCTCTGCTCGTGCCATTGATCTATCTCAGCCCGATGACGATGCGTGATCATTCAATCTGGCACTGTCAGGCCCAGCACGACTACGCGTGACTGATAGATTGCACAGATGACTTGGGAAACGCTGACCACATACTTATATCCCGGTTATGGTGATTCGATAGTAACTATAATACAGATGAAGAACGTACGTTATAAGTTGCAATCTACGGGTTGTAACCATTGAAACCAACTAAAAAAATGAGTGACTCCAACTTGAGTAGTTGTGATAGAGTTTCTTCCCTTTCAATACACCCTTCAGCTAATCCTGCAGAGACCGTAGCTATCCCAGTGTTCGCTGTGGACACCCGTACGGACGATGAAGAGATCAGTAGGGTCGTAAATAGACTTGATCTGCTCGAGGCGCGCGTAGTCCGGGCCGTAAAACGTAGTCTGGAAGTCCGGCTCCTGCACGTCGCCCTCGTTTGAGTAGCTCGCGCTCGACGCGCCACCCGCGATGTTCGCGAGTGTGGGGACGTATTTCGTGGTGATGGCCTGGCGGATCGCTTGCACCTCCTCGAGCGACGTCGAGTCAGGCCAGGCGCACTCGCCACAATGACGTGGGTCTTGGCCGTGCGCCACCCGGGGTGGACAGCAGAGTCGATGTCGGCGTTAGCGGAAACCTGGCCTTTGGATACGGTCAGTCAGGGACATGTGCGTAGAGGTGTAGGCGACGTACCACCAGCAACGAGGTGTCCTAAGATAAGCGGGCAGCCGTCCTTAAGGAGAGTGGTGTATGCAGCACCGATGCTCTCGGGCGCATTGAGGTAGACAGAGTTGGGGATGAGGCGTGAGCCGAGGACGGTATTGTAACCAGATGCATCGTCAGGGAGGCCTATAATGTCGTTCGCCACAGCGGTGATAGTCGACTCGGCCGTGAGGGTCGCGCCAAGGGCAGTAGCGTCTGCGAGGAAGGCGGCCAGCTGAGCCTTGCTGGAAGGACCATCGAGGTCCTTGAAGAAAGTGACGAGTGCGAGCGTGCTGCTCGTCGTCGAGCCGTAGACCCAGAAAAACTGACCAGCCTTGACCTGGTCCCAGTCCCTGACATGACGGGCATGGGCAGTCATAAGGTCGCCGGTTTGCTCGGGGCTCGACGTCGAGATGTTAACGCTATGCATGGTCGCGTTGAAGATGGGGTAGGTGTGGAAGGTGGCGTCAATGATAACACCCCAGCTGCCAGCGCCACCACCGCGAAGAGCATAGAACACTGATCAACCGTCAATCTGGGATATCTCGCGCGGAAGTAGTGCTGGATACGTACAATCGGAGTATGAGACCGAGTTTACGATGGCAATCGTGCCGTCCGCGAGTACGATAGTGAATTCTGAAAACGTAAGTTAGAATACTGAGAGTAAGGCACATCGTCTAAGGGGACGTACGGAGGACGTTATCGGCAGCGAGGCCAAAGTTGGGGGAGAACATGGAATGACCAGCGCCCTGAGCGTAGCCACCTGCTGGAGAAACGGTGGCCGCAGTGCCGCCGACAAATGCCCTGCCCTGAGCCTTGGCCGCGGCGTAGATGGTCTTAAGACCAACACCAGAGCCGACGGTCACTGCGGGACCCAAATTCTGGCCGCCCACAACGAAGTTGTCGGTGAAGGTGACATTCTTGAGATAAGCAGTCCAGAGAAGAAGTGAATTCTTTGCGGTAGAGCAACCCTTATAATCGTGACCAGAAGCCTTGATAGATACGCGCAGGTTGTTAGCCAGAGCAAATTGGACACCAGCCTTGGAGGGAATCAACGACCAGCGTTCGATTCGCAAAGCGAAGTACAAACCTGGATGTGCTGCGCAGACGTCGCGTTGACGGCATAAAGTGGTACCATACCCTGGGCACACTGCGTAGTGCCATTATGGAGGCAAAGCTGAGCAGGAGGATTGTAATCCTGCATCCAACATTCAGCGACTTGCCTCAACAAAATAACTGCAGATGTCTCACCTCCTCCCAGTTGTACTTGGAAAATAAAAGTAATTAGTTGGCTTTCATGCGAAAGGCTATAACGGGCAACGCACAACATTCATAGAGCCAGGGATACCCTGGCGGTAAATTCCGCTGGTCCATTGATCCTCAGTACAGTTCAGCTCCCGACACGCCCTAGCGGACGGCACGACAGCGAGGAGGCGGCCGCCAATGGTAGCATTAAGAGCAGCCCACATGTTGTTTGTAGGCCAGCCAGGGTCGCCAGGTTGGTTGCGGCAGCCGAGCTTCGTGCCGGGATCGGGGGAACCGGACGCCGTTGACACCGCGAGCGCGGCCACAGCAACAGAAGAGAAAAGATTGATCATCGTATCAAGCGAGCTTGAGGAAGAGAATGAGGATTCAAACCCGTCGAGGTCGCGTCTTATATACCCCATGCGGGGGCTTCGTCTGACGTTTGTTAAATGCTTCTCCCAGCGTTCTCCACGGATTTACGAGGACGCGGCTCGTCACTGAGTCCAAGATGATGGCAATTTTTTTTTTGGTCTGCGCATAATGGTGGCCAAATCGGTCGTGGAAGCGAACCCATGTTCGCGGTGACTGTGAGTCCACGTTAACGGCGGAGTATGGACCCATGCGCATGGGCGATACAGATGGCAACGAACCGGTCGCCGGTCATTAATTGCACTCAACACTGGTCATGCTATCGAAGTGACTGACCGATCAAGCATCGATGTTTCAGTCCACAATGTGAAAGTAGGCTCTGGGTGGAAATGTGGTGCAGTCGCAGGCTTGCTCAGCACGGTCATAAGACGAAGTGAGGTTCTTCGATGCTGGAGCGAGCAGACGGCCAGTGTTTGGCAGGAATTGCCAATAATGTGGTGTGGCTGTGCTAATTTCCAACCTTCTCTCCCCGATGGGCCAAGGCTACGTGGATTCAGCAGGTTCGAGCCGTGATCATGGCAGATTTCTCTACTCGAGGGCCCTGAGTCTCCCCGAGCGAGCTCGCTCACCTACTTCGCATCAGCGATTGATTCCCCTTGACTGATACCGACGGTGACAATTGATTACAGCCTATTACAGTTTGTTTACCTGAACTCGGCTGGCTTCCGGTGCCCATCGCTGGCCATATGATGATGTTCCGGCGTGGCTTGGTCAGGCTTAGCCTGAGCCATCAAGAGTTCCTCCATTCCCGTGAGGCATTCGCGCCGCTGAGAAGTAGGACACCGCTCGTGTGTCTAGGATATGGGGGATGTTCAGGGACGTTCACATGCCGCTCACTTAGTCTCCCCGAGTCAGACGCCCAATTACGTCAACCCTCGTACCTCGGGATCCTCCATCTGGCGTCTGCTTTTCTTCCTGGGTGCACTACAGCAGAAATCAAAAACGTAGGCCCCGCGTTGGCGTCCGTTCAGAACAGGCGTTCGATCTCCATTCAGCCCAAGATGGAAGGTCCGCTCGTAAGCGCGCTCATTTTGCTTGCTCAGCTGGTGGACGCACACGCAAGCGTGATTGGACAGATACTTGGACTTCGATCTCCGCCAGAACACGCCTGTTCTGAACGGGCGTCGACGCGGGGCCTATATTTTTGACTTGTAACTAGGATTTTCCCAGACCGGTGCACGTGCAACACTTCATGAAGAACATGGCCACGACTCTGATCGACATCGCTCGTCTGTCCTATATCTACCAAGTACAACGTTCCCTTGTCCGTCTTGCGGCGATGATTACGTGCGGAGGCGGTGTGCTCGAGCGCGCGTCGGCGACGCAGCGCATCTGACATGTGCGGCTGGCACGACCAGGCGCCTTGTATTTTTGCTATGCAAACCTTGCAACGGCGCGCCGGTCACCGCGCTTCTCTGCTTTTTTTTTGATGTCGGTTGACCCGCATTGTTCCTCACGCGGCTCCAACCTGGAGGCATCCGTCGCGAGAGCAACGCGGGAGACGTCCCTCGCCGCCCCTGCGCGCACTATATAAAGTTGCAGCTACTGGAGTCGTGTTCGGCATCATCTACTACACTCATCGTACATACAACGCGACGACACGACTACAACAAGAAAGCTGCAAGACGAAACAGGACTACGCGAGATGGCACGATGCATGCGAAGTGCAAGGTACGTACAGAAACTAATCAAGGCGCAGAGCAGAGGCTCGACACGCACTGTCCAAGATGCAATAATGCATTCATCATTGGGAGAGAGAAAGAATGAAATACCGGTGGGTCGTACGTGTATCGCCCATTTAGATGACGTCAACTTACGCATTATACGCCCATGTAGGGGGAGTCCATAAGCCTGGCCACGCGCACTCGCCAGCCCAGCACGAGAGGCCGGTGGGGCATATGGGACGAAGGCTCGGGGTCTCTAATGCCCCGAGCCGATGCTAGCGATGGCCCCGTTGGAGTCCAGCCTCCTGATCCTTCCCAACCGGCTTCGGGCCTTTGAGACGCTGTCAGATAGAGCTCGCGTGCAGTGGCTGCATCATCCACCATAGGGAGAGGAACGGTATGCATTCGGGGTGCCCATACGTTGGGCAGGGCAGCTCTGCGATTGGCGTTGGAACGACGCCTGGGCGATCTCTGCAATCCCTTCGTTAGCGAGCTCCGGCTTGACGTTGTGATCTTCTTACCTCTGGCCGAGGGCAGCGCGCACACCATCTCGCAGGCTGTCATCTTGCAGGCACCTAACGGCCAGCGTCTCGTTTGCTGCATTGTCTCTCCGACACACTGCTGCACTTGCTGTATGCGGTGTGTTCGGTCAGAACGATCGCGGTGGCGACCGTTCTGGTGGTTATACGGGGCCCGCAAGGTCGCAACCTGCGGGAGTGGGGTGGCGAACCCCTCGATCTCAGCGGTGTAGATCGGTGTAGTGCGTCCTAATCCAAGAGCGTTCGAAAGAGGGGAGCCAAGGAATCTTATATCCGCAGAAGGTCCCTGGCCACCGAGGGCCAGTTTCTGGAACCCCGAGTTAGTGGATTCTTCAGTTCCTGAGGACATGTCGTCCTCGTCATCGGTGGTAGAATCTGAGTCGTCTAGAAGGAGCGGGGGTAGTAAGTCTATCTGGAAGTCCATGGTACCCAACTCCTGTTCAACACTGAGCAAGATGCATGCTGTGGCCCTGGGAGCACGCTCACCAGATGGTTACCAAACAACATAAAGGTGAATGGTACGAGGAGGGGCGCGTGGCGAGGTCCTAGGAGAGACCAGTTGGTCGCCTCGAGCGGTGCGATGGCCAGATTATATATGTGGCGGAGGGCCATAGCTCCCAGGTCGGCGCATTGCACGGGCCCACGAACGCGTAAGTGCTGGCAACGGACACAGAGGACAGCTTCCCAGAGGAGGCACGAGCGCGAGGTGATCTGGCCCATGCAGCCTCAAATCTCAAGATACATACGCACCCATCTGGTACCACCAGGCACCACCCTGGGCCTTCCGTATAAACATTCTCAACACAACAGGGCCTGCATCACGTCAGCGTACACGCGTGCTCACAGCCTCACAGGACCTCAAAGCACCAAGCTCTCCAACAGTCTTTGTCCTCCACTGTTTCCTTGAGCACCGTCTCCAGGTGCCATCTGCGGCGTGTGCGCGCGAATTGTTCCTTGCATGAATGTTGATGGTGGTTTTGCGGTGGCAGACACAATTGCAGTGAAGAATTAAGGAGAAGCATTTTGTGAGCAACCTGTCGTCGTTGCACCGCGATCGCGGTGCACAGACCCTCGCGGCAATTGCCAGATGGCACGTGTTTATTTACGTTCTCGAGCGCCGGGGCCTTCGGGCCTCGAGGCCTCCGAGGCCACGAGCCCGGAGCGGACTCCCCGAACGGACAGTACTCCTCCTACTACGAGTCCCTGAGTCTCCACTCGCATCAGCGCCACGGGCATGACTTTCTTAAACACCTTGTTTTTGGGTTCAGTGTTCCTTTGCACTGGTAATAGATGCAAGTTCCACTGTGCTAGTAGAGGGTACTGACATGCGTGCGTGCTTGAACTTCCTTCTAATCGTCGCACCTCGCTCACGGCATTATCATCGTAAAGTCACTGCCACCCTGCGGGTGGGCCGCCAACACGAGGCTGGCAGAGCGAACACGCGGCTCGTGGAACCGACGAAACCCCGCACATGGACCGGGACTCGATGGCCTGAGAGTGACACCGGTGGCTGACTGCTTGATACTCCGCGCGCGCACCACTAGCACCACCACGAACAGCAGCAGTCTCTCTCAGTCAAAGAAATGACTAGGGGCTTTACTTGCGCTCGCGTTTTGAAAAACAGTTGTTTCGTTGGACCATGGAGTAGGACCGTGCCCTTCGTTGCTGGCCGCACTCACGGGTTCAAACAGGAACCAGACAATGGGTAGGTCCCCGCGGGCCTTATGGCCTGGGACGGAGCTCAGCGTTCCATGGTTGCGAATATCTGCGCTCGAGGTGCTGCTGTCAACGCAGAGCGGGGATCGGAACCTGAGTCGCGCCACGAATTCGGTCCCAACGTCATGAAGCCGGATAGAGGCTATGCACTACGGACCAAGAGGTTCGGTAATTGATGTACTGAACGATGTCGAGACAGGTCCTGCTATGTGCCACGTACCAAATTTGTGTGCAGTGGGACTGATGGTCCTCAGGGTACTGAGGCGCGTCCGAACGTCGCCCCTCACGCACCCAAGTAGTACCATACGGGATCGCCCCCGGTAGGCTGCTTGAGGTTTCTTCGGGGAATATGGCTGATAACTTGTCCTTTCCCGGCGTTGTGCTCAGTCCACAACCCAGTTGCTCGTTCCGAAGCCGTCATGTCCGGGTCCGCGACTGCAATTTTACGAGTGTGTACAACACCCAATCAAAGCATTCATGCCCGCATGCGTTCCGTCCGTCTCACACAGCTGCCAACGCTACTTAGGCTCGCTCTGCAGTGTACACGCACCGGCATGTGCCATACACGTTTAAACATCCGTTCAGCATTCAGGATCCACATCTTCACTGACTAATATGGATTTCAGCGAATCCGTTGAATTATCGCTACATCAACAGTACATGGCTGCACTGTAAAACGCTACGTTTGTTCAAAGTTTATGTACCAACCAACCGTCGCGCCCTCTTCGATCAGCTCTTTCTGTTTGAAGAAGGTCATCAGATAGTTGCAAGCCGTCAAATCCGACTCGCGCCCTGGGCTCGTTATATCATCTGGCAGCCCTAACATGCGCCAATCGTGTCTGTTGCAGGCGAAACCTATTCCCCACCGCCATGCCGGATCCCGAGGGTCGCAATTCACGTCGATCAAGAAGTCATAGATCTTGGTACTACCGACCTGGGGTATGCGGCGCAATTGCTCGACAAACGGCCCGAGGTCTTGGATTGCAGCGATGTTTGATGCAGGCAAACGTTTCTCTACGACTTGATCAGGAATATTCACAACATACTCATTGAGCCGAGCGGTTGCAAGAGGGATGGCGTAGATCAGAACACCGGAATCCATATCGAGAGATCCCAAGCGGAGAAGCTGGTAGGGGATAGTGCTGGTAGTGGCAGTGGTAGTGAGTGATAGTGATAGTGCAGTATTGAAAACGGTCGAGGGAGCGCGTTTTATACACCTGCAGCACCCAAAAGGCCGGAAAGACCCACCGCTAAAACCGACATCGTAATCGAATATACATCAACGTGTGTGGGCCTCGAGGCGAGCGCTCTCGGTGAGGCCGCCGGGCCTACAGCAGCCTATTGTAAACCCTCAGGCACGCTTGAGGCTCGCGGCCCGCGATATTTGCATTCTATCAGTTCTTGAGCTTTAGTAGCCATAGCTTTGGCTTTAGGATCTGGATCTGCAGGCCCGGTTATGACATAGGCCGGTGGCAGTGACGGCCCAGTGGTCACTTACAATATCTTCTCTCTGCCACCGCCACGATATTACAGCAAATCCAAATCCTCAAGGCCTCAGGCCCTGGGCGTACAGGATGGACATTGACCGTTGAACGTTGAACGTTGAACTAACTTCGACTCGGCGGGTGATCCCGGTGGCTTTCGTGCCAATTGAGGGGTCCAGACCAACTTCCACGAACGCTACATTTCATCTCAACAAGTTGGCAATTCACTGCTCTACGTCAGTCCCTCTCCTCGCTGATGCTCCGCGGAAGTACACCTCCCCCTGTTTCCCCCAATTATGCCAAGCCCCCGCCAATTGCAACTACGGCTGTCTGCGGGCCTGGGCAGGCCCGAGGCCAGAGGCCTGAGGCCTGAGGGCCCTTTGCAAACCTCTGTAGGCCCGGCCCACCGTTACTGATGCGATTGGAGGCTGGCCAGATTATCCGGGCGATCATATCAGTGAGCTCGTGTGTAGTCACGTCGTGGCACTTGGGTGGTAGTACGCGATCACAGCGGTGGCCTGAAGCTCTTGCGGGCCTTGGTTGATGTGATTCCATTTCAGTACTTTAGTGGCCGCTGGGCCGGGGGCCCTTGGGCCCGTGCCACAGTTGAATGCTACCTCAGGCTGTCATCATGACGCCCAGTGTCGCGGGCCTTGGCACGGCATGTAAGAGGCCTGTAGTACTGCACTGCGCCCGCACTGCCACGCTTCTTGCCATTTAAAAGGATTGAGGTGCCTACTCCATGGAGGGTAGATCACTCTCAAGTCCTACGCCCACAGTCAAACTTGCCCAATTCTACCACCTGCAGCAACTTGCTTTTATTGGCGACTATGTCCAACGTCTCACGGATGTCCGTCAGAACCCGTGGCAACTTTCAACCCGTTGACGATTTGGACACCTACTATGGTACGGCCAAGTCCCTTGCGCAGGATGACAACCCTTGGAATCTCGAATTCATGTGGTATGGCTTTTGGGGCCCCGTGATTCGAGAGAAATTGATGAAGCAATTGCATGCCGAGCGCAAGTTGGACGAGCATCGCCTGCAACTCTTTCCTCAGAACAATATTGATGCCACGGAGGAAGACCTGAAGCGGTTCATTGAGGAGCAATACGAGTACGCCAGCTCATTGTCTGGAACCAGCGGCCCACCAAGCAATGCAAACAATCCGGTCAATGACGGACAGGTTGAACGCGGCCCTCGCCCACGGCGCAGGGCCGTAGCCCAGCCACGGTCAGCGCAGGAGCAAGCCCCCCCTCCTTTAGACTCGGGCTCCGTTATAGCCTCAGAACACACCAGTTCCGACAACTCTTCCAACGAGAAGACGCGGGAAAAAAAGAAGGGTAGCGGTGCTCGCAGAATTTCCAAATATCCAGACTTTTGTCTTCACTTTAGCCGGATGGTGGAGCTGCAAAAGAGCCACCCTGATTACGCGCGACTCGGGAAGGCGAAGACAAAAGATAGACGCATTGGGGTGCTTTTTGAGATCAAAAGACACGTGGACGGGTGGGAAGATCGCCCCGATCCCTCGGTTCCAGGTCCTGGTATTGGCCAAGCCGAAAAAAGTCTTCTGCGCCAGGCCATCCTTTACTTCATCTCATCCCGTGTGGATTACATCTTCGCCGTGGCAGCTGTCGGCGCGTACTGGGGTTTTACGAAGATGAAACTTTTGGAAGTCATTCGATGTCGAGAGGCCATGACGATGTTCCCTGATATCAGTCCGTATCTTCCCAACGATAAAATGCCTGCCCAATACAAGTTCAAATACCTGGTGGGTTTCCACGAAGCACACAACAAAGAGTCAGATGCCGACTGGGCCAGATGTAGGAGGATTCTACAGTCTGAATACACAGAATTCTTCCGCAGTCCTGGTGCAGAAACCACCCAGGGCCAGGATCTAACGGTGGACGGGTTGTCCTTGTAGAGTAGCCAGTGCATGTGTACCAATGTATGTACTACGCTTTGAATATGACGGGGCGACTCCCTCGTTCAATAAATTCCTGCGGTGGATGTAACCGGACGACACCATCAAAGCGAGGGCGCACACTGTATACAAGTATCTGGATCAGTGGTTGGCGGATTTACAGACGGCAATGGTAATGGGAAGTATAATGCGCTTAAGGAAGAGTATTACGAATTCATCGTGGCTTGACCTCGTTGAGCACGGAAAGGTGACGAAGTAAGCCTTGATGCACAAGTTAAGCAGGACTGGCCGTTACTAGATGGGTGTGACATATGTGCGTCCATGCGCGACGGTGATCGAAATCGGGGTTGTGTGGACGATAAAACGAGTGGGGTGAGCCTATGACCCACTGCCTGTAACGAATAGTCCACGACGACCTAAGGATCTGCCCAGGGGCTAGAAGTTCTCAAGGAATCCTCCAAATAAGCCAAGGGTCGCTTGCTCCGCATGATTTGTCGTTGATCCAGTCTGCGAGCGATGATGCAGACGGCCGGAGAACGTGATACATAATCGCCTGCCTGTGAGAATTATAGATTACTATACATATTGTCTGGTGGCTGTTGGCTCGGCCCCATCCACCAAGGTAGGTAGGTCATCACGATCTATAGGTGTGTCCGACTCCGCACCTTCCGAGCGTGAGCGAGCAGCCCGATCCTCCGTCGTAGGTTGCGCTTTCTCTGCGTCATACAACACCGGGTCCTTTTCGGTGACCTGGGTTACGTCCAGCCTTTGACTTTTGGAGAGCTGGACAGATGCGCGGTGGATGGGGTATCTCTTGATGAACAGCACTATTCGGAGAGACCAGGTCAATCCCCGAGATCAAGACTGAAGTGCACCACAGGACGCACCTAGGAAGAATGAAAGACAGCTATGGGCGACACACTATCCACAGTGTGGATATGCTCTTCGTGTACGCATGTATAAGTTGCTGGCGCAGCTCAGCAGGCTGAACATCCTTCAGTTTTCGCACGCTATCCGCCAGAGCGGCGCTGGACAGGTCGAACGTGCTTGTAGAGATGTGGCGTGTACGTCGGCGGAGTTCCTGTCAGACGTTCAATGAAACCACGGAGTAGCATACACAGCTTTACAGAGACTCACCGAGGACCAGATGGCTTGCCCAACGGAGACACCCATAGTCCCACCCATGTACCTGTGTCGACAATCAGATGCAGTCGACATTCAATAGGAGTGGCGTCCGGTAGGAACAGCAACGCGTACCGTACAACGCCGAGGGCAGCCGTGCTCGCGGCCATGTCCTTTAGCGGCATCGCTGCATGCATGGCTATCAGTGGAACCTGAAACAGCCCGCCGACCCCGATGCCTGCGATGAGCGGAAGTATCTCCTGTACGGCCCTGCAGATCTCACAATCTCAGCTTGAGCCGGACGATGCGGACGATCTGTATTGTATGACATACAGTGACGAAGTGTCGTCAAGCAGAATCATGACACCATAACCAATCCCCATCAGGAACTGCGCCGGCAGTCAGTTCGCGTGGAAGTAGGATGGAATGGAGGTGTGGGGAAGACGGACCCATGAGAACCAGATTGCCGGGCGGAAGTCATTGAGGGTGCGATGCTTTGCCCGGCAAGCGCGGCCGTGAGCGATGAGCTGAGCGAAAACGGGATCATCCTGGGAGCGCAACATCAGCCACCTGCATGCACGGGATTATGATAGAGTTCAACGCACTTGATGCCTGCTTTTGTCGCAGAAGCGCCAAGCACCTGATAATACAGAGGCAGGTAAAACGCGCCTACAGCAAGGGGAAGTTATTCAGACATCTCTGGCGTCAGTTAGTTGGTGGCTACGTACCCATAAAGAAGAGCATCATCTGCAGGGCTCCCTGAATGAGGAGTATGCAGGTTGTGCGGGTCTGTTCTGATTAGAATGATAGACTGGGTGTCGAGTGAGTGTGGAGTCACCTTGAATGTCCGTGGAGGAATAATGGGTAACCTATCCGTAAAGGCCTCCCAGATCCCTGCTCCGATGAACAGCACCACCCCAACGGAGAGCAAAGCAATCGTTGCAGGCGAGTTCCCTGATCACAAGCAAGATCAACGGCCCGTGCATGCTTACGTAGGTTGGGAAACGTACAGCTTGTTTCGCTCTGATTGAAGCCCAGAAGAAGACACACGACCCCCGCGACAATCAGAGACAAGCCAACAAAGTCGAACTCTGCGACGTGTTGACGGAAAGGTTTGCCATGATGCGGATTGAGGTTCAGGAAAAAGAACAACATCACACGGCGATGGCACCGGTTGGGCTATCCAAATGAATGAGAGGCAGCTGAAAGCAATGCATTCGGCTCACAGATTGATCCAGAAACACCTGCAACGGATGTGTTCAGACGCAGAAGACGTCGTCCAGTATGATTCGAACTCACCATCTCCATGATACGTGGTCGGTGAGAACCTAGAGCGAGGCTGCGGTCGGTCAATTTGTTCGACAAAATCGGTACGAGGGCGTACGCCTCCAACAAGTGGTCCAATGACCCTGGATGCAGCGTCAATACGAAAGTAGAGCTCCGACAAAGTGAAACGCACGATGCAATACCCCAAGTAGATCCGATGTAGCCCATCCACTTCCCTCGCCTAAACAGAGACAGGTGAGACATCAACTGGAACGAATGTTGGAACACACCCACGTCTCTAGGGGGGTGATGTCACCAATTACTATGTTGATCGTCTGTATCATTCCTGAGAAGGTATCAGATCGCGTCAGTTGTCACTGCTAGAGCCCAAATACGCAACGCACCGCTTCCTCCGATGCCTTGCAACGCGCGAGAGATGATCAACCACGTCATGCTCTGCGCTGCGCCACATAGCGCGGAGCCGATCTGCGCGATATCAGTCGCCCTGATTCCGAATATTCTGAGATCTACGTACCAAGAATATGAGAATGACGGTGTACAGGACGGTTTTCCTACCGAGCATGTCCGCGAACTTTCCGGTCAAGGGCAGCAGCGTAGTGCCGGCGAGAAGGTATGCGCTGCCTTCATGTGAGCACGGCCACCCTCGCGCACAGAGAAAGCGGGATAGATGTACGCACCTGCCGACCCACGAGTAGTTCTTGCCGCCCCCGAGATCCTCCACTATAGTTGGCAACGCGCTCGCAACACTGTTCATCAAATCAGTGATCAATGAGCAAGCTGCGCAGATCCGCTCAAGCGATGCTTTACATTGTTTGATCCAGCGCGGCCTACAACATACGTACATGCCACTCTATCAGTCCGCCCTGGCGCTTCGTGAACAGCTACTCACCAGGAAAGTCCCGAGCATCAACGCGAAAAACACAAGCGGGAGGTTGTTATGGGGGACGATATGCGCGTCGTCGGACACGACGACTTCTGACGCAGGCGCGATAGCGTCTTCCTTAACGGTGGACGCGTCTTTTTCGGAGCTCATGATCGCGCGCGGTGTGAACTGTCAAGCCCCAATGGCAGAGTTGTGGATCGTCCCTCGGAAGGCCGAGGTGACGGGAACAGTCGAATGGCGCGCAAGACGCTTTATATGCCTAGAGACGTCGAACAAGAGCGCGCGGGGCTTCTCGCTGTATGACTCGATCGTGTATCTGGGAAGGTTACCTCACAACACGCGTCGTTTGGTTGAATACACCAGCGTTGTCGGCCGAGTGCATGCACCGACGAGTGGTGTTCCCTAAATTTCATGCGCATCATCGGCGTCTTGTAACGCCGCCGCGGTAGATACTATGCTCTCTGAAAGGAGCTGTTCACAATAGGCGACGTCGCAACCTACATCCACCCCCGATTGTCAGAGCAAGGCAGGAAGCAGGATAAAGCGCATACACATCACCTGCGGTCCCGCTCGAGCAATAAATTCGACAAAGACGGGGAAAAGAAGCCTTTCAAGGAGCCTTCGAGAAAGAGATGGGAGCAAACATGTTAGGATCGGCCGAATTGTATGCTGTTGACTCAGCAATATGATGTGCTGAGGGCATGAGACGGCCCGATGGGCAGCTGACGGATGCAAAGCGAGGTGCGTACGCGTATGTAAAGCTCTTGTGTGAAACCGTCATAAGTAGCTTGCAACGCCAGTTGCTTTCCCAAACACAGTCTGAGCGTGGGTAGAGGGCCGTGGCAAGCTGCAAGAAGGTGGTGGCCCAGACACAACGCGGAACCCATCCTCGGAATTTGGCGGCGCCCACTGCAGACATGTCCGGACTCCGGCCCGACCCCGGACTCCCCTCTTGAACTAGCACTCCAGCTTCGTCGTAGTCCAGCTCGACGGTCCACGTACTTCTCCGCTCTGCTCAAACAAGTTGAACCGTTTCACGTCTTCTGGAAGCACGTCTCGATGGCCTCAGGCTCCGTTCCCCGGAAATGTGGCTCTACATGGTGCATCTGCTGGCGCAGAACGTCCGCGGCGGCAGCCGAACGCCGTCGCGAAAGGACTAGCGCGTCGCCCGGGGAGTCGAGCGCGCATGCCTTCTCCACCGCGGCGATAACGCCATTCACGTGGGGGGGGGGGGGGCGACCCGGCCAGTCGCAGAAGACGCTGCGTGCGTGCGCCCGCCGCCAATCTGCGATTCTCGATTCCCCGAAGTTGCGTCGTCGCGCGGCGGGGCGGGCCCTCACACGTCAGACGGAAGACGACGCTCCGACGCCCCGCCCCACCCGCAGCCTGGTCATGCGCTGCGCGGCCGGTCCGATCATCGGGTGCGCGCGCGGGCAGCCCTGAGCGCGCCTCGAGGGTCGTACGTGGCCCGATGACAGGGCTGACGACACCGCACGCAATTGAGGTGGCCAGATGAGGCAGCCCAAGCTACTTACCAACCCAGAGCCGTGTTTGACGGGGCGGCGTGGCAGGTGACCGTCGCCGCACTGCGCAGGCGCAGGCTACGGAACCGCCAGGGCCGCGCGTTGCGCCGCGATAACATACATACACAGCGCAGCGCGCCACGCCGCTGAGCCAGAAGCGGAGCCAGGCCGGCTTCTTGCTGCGGGGAGCACAGCGGATTAAGCGCGGCGTGGCGAATGGGCTCTGGACGCGCATGCGGGGCCGCACTGGCCAGGGTCTAGACGGTCAACGGGCCATGGCCAGCGGATCTCCCGCCATGCTGCCATGGCGCGCAGGACTTGTAGCCGGGCCTCGCGGTGGAGGAGTTTCTTCGCCCAACAGTACGCGCGCGAGCCCAGACACGGACTTGCGCGGTACATGCATGCACGTCTTTGCAGGTTTCACGTCCTCGCTGACAAGCGGTGCGTCTTCCGAGAGTCAGAGCCAGCTGGCCCCGCGCCGATCTGCGCTGGCGTCGAGCCGGGCCGTGCAGCGCGCGTGCAGCAGCGTTTGGGACGGTGCGCGCACGCGGGCGCGCGCGAGCTGCATGGCAGCACGTCGCGTCGCCAGCGACCCATCGAATCTCCGCGTATAATGCATACGCGGACGCGTGCGCCAGCGTGGACGCGGACGTATGTATGTATGGGCGGATCTGCGCATGCGTATGCTGCGTGCACTCGGAGCAGCCTCTCCAACCGCGAAGCCCAGGCTCCGCCCGCACGCGACGCCACGACGGCCATCACTGCAGCACGCGGCTACCAGCGACGACGCTGGAGCCGCGGCCGCACCCGCACCCCGCCCCGCTGCCCTAGACCTGATGCGGACGTGCCGGATGTAAGTACTTGATGTATGTATTTATCATCCCTGCGCGCGCATGTGGGGGCGCGGCGGCCGCATCTGCAGGGCTTATCTGCTGTGCAGTAACGTGATGCAGACGCAGATAGTAAAGCCGATCTACGTACATACATACCGTGGTGTTGCGATCGCGTGCGGGGTGCGTGCGCGTGCTCGTCGCAGCGGAGCGGGTAAACTAGCACTGCACTGCGGCACCGCCCCGCACGTGCATATGTACGCGATCGTAGCCGCGCAGAACATGCAGATTTCGAGAAGCCAGGCGGCAGATTGATCACGGCGCGTCGCGTCACAGCTACGTCTAAATTACTTACGCGGAGATAAGCACGCGGGCCATGCATGCACGCAGGTGCGGCCGCCGGCCCCGCGCGCACGTTCGCGCAGCCGAGCGAGCGAGCTGCAGTGCTGCATGTGTATGCGCTCGTACGTGCGCAGGCAGACGCAGACGCCCATACAATATCCTTACGCGTCGTGTGCACATGTGGCACGCAGCAGTGCATGCAGGCCCGCGACACAGAAAATTTCGCGCGAGCGATGTGCTAAGTACAACAAGCTCTCAAACTAGCTACAGCCGCCGACTCGGGAGCAGTGGCCGGGCCCATACCTCCCCACGCACAGGCACGCCCGCGCCTGCGCCCGCGCATGATCTGCAGCGCACACGCACACGCACACGGCGCCCGCGCGAGCACGTCCCACACGCAAATAGACAAGCTCAGGCCTGCGCATGCGTACGCGCAATTTGCAATTCCGCGGCACCCAACGCGCGCGTCCGCATGGCGCAGGCACGCGTGCCCCAGGGCCGGCACCGGTTACAGGGACGGCGCGGCGCGCGCTCTTGCCCTTGCTCCGTCCCTGGCTCGGGGCTGTCGTCGGTCGGTCGGGTCGGGGTTGCGGGTATGGTGTGGTATGGTGTGGTTGTGTATGGGGAGTACAGGCAGGTACAGCGGGCGCCAGGGTGGTAATAGCTGGCTAGGTACACGATCAGTCCGGGAGAACGAAGGGTCGGCGGATATGGATATGTGCGTAAGCATGTGCAGTATGCAGGGGCGTGTGCAGGCAAGGAGACAACGAGACAAGCGGTCTGATGCAGATGCGCGAAGGAACGCGCGGAACAAGCAGACACAGCAACCGCGGCGCGGCAGGCACGGCGCCCGCGCCCGCTCACGCCGCGCGCCGCGCGCGCGCCCGCGCGACCTTCTCGTACGACTCGCGGATCGGGCTGCGCCACTGCAGCACCGTAAAGTGCGGCGTGACGTACGGCGGCGGCAGCAGCGCGTGCACGCCCTCGGGGCCCCGCGCGCCCTGCCCCTGCCCCGGCGCGGGGAACCGCACGACGAGCGGCGCGCGCGCGGGCAGGTGCGCGAGCGACGACAGCGCGGCGCTGCTCGACGCGGCGCTGAGCGTGCGCGCGCGCACGGACGCGGCGGCGGACATGGACATCGACGCGGACGCGGTCGACGCGCGGCGCGTGCTTGCGGGCGACGGCGGGCGCGGTGCCGGGGCGGGTGTGGGTGCGGGCGCGGGTACATGTGCGGGTGTGGGGCCAAGCGGGGAGGGCGCGAGGTGCGCCTGCGCGGCGTCCGCGGAGACCGTGAGCGGCGCGAGGTGCGCGTGCCCGAAGGACTGCCCGCGGATGAGCGGGTGCGGGCGCAGCGCGTGCGCGTGCGCGTGCGCGTGCGCGGCGAGCGAGCGCGTCGACGGCGGGCGCGCGGCGCGGATTTCGCTGCGCGGCGAGGTCGGCGTCGGGGGTTCCGTGCGCGCGGCGGCGGGCGGGGTGCGCGGGCGCGGTAGCGCGGGGGTGGGCGCGGGCGCGGGGGGACGGCGTAGTTGATGGGGGTGGGCGGCGCGGCTTTGGCTGCGCGCGGGGGCTCCGGCGGCGGGGACGGCAGCCGCGTCGCGGACGGGACGCGCGGCAGCGGCAGCGGCTGCTTCACCGCAAACCCGTTCGTCTGCACGCGCGGGCGCGCAGGCTCCACCGCCGCGCGCGGCGTGGTGCCGAGCAGCGCGGCGCGCTCGACGGGCGTGGCGGGCGAGTGCTCCTGCGGCGTGGCGGCGGCGTCGTCGAGCGGCGTGGCGGCGCCGCTCTCGCTCGAGACCCACTCGTCGGCGTCGTCCTCGTCGTCGTCATCCGAGCCGACGGTCGACGCGGCGAGGGTGAAGCCTGCTTTGGGCTTGGGGCGGCGCGCGAGGGCGGCGAGGGCGGCGGCGGAGGTGGTGCTTGGGACGTGCTCGCGCGAGGGGACGCGCATGGTGCTGCCTGTGCGCGGGACGGCGGCGCGGGCGGGGGGCTGTGGGCGCGGTCAGCTTAGTTGTGGGCGCGCGCGGGGCGTGCGCACCTCGTGGGCGTGGGTGTGGGTGCGCTTGGGCCTGTCGGGGGGCCGGGGCGGGGCGGGGTCTTCTGGGTGAGCTGGAGGCCGAGGCCGGCGAGCTTGGAGGAGCCGCCTGAGGAGGACCTGGAGTGCGTGCGGGTGAGTGCGGGGCGGTGGCCTTTCGGGGGCATGATGGCGGGAAGCGTGGCCGTGCGAGCGAGGGCGGGAGCTGCGAGTGCGTCAGTCAACCCGCCCGCCCCGGCATCTTCCGGCCTGCTATTTTCCTCGCGCGCCCCGGGCCGTGACCCGCACACCATGGAGAAAGTACACTTCCAGCAGGAGCAGATGCTCACAGAGCTCAAGGGCCTCGCAGACAAGGGCCTCTTTGCCCCGCCAGAGATCAAACAGATCCTCGCCCGTCGCACCGCGTTCGAGACCGCGCTCGTGCGCCGCATCCCGCGCACGACGGACTTTCTCCGCTACGCCGCCTACGAGATGTCCCTCGACGCCCTGCACCGCAAGCGCGCCGCGCGCCTCCGTGCGTCCTGCTTCCACCCCGCACACACACACCGCTGATACGCCCCCAGGCATCCCGCCGGACCACGCCCTCCCGCGCCGCCAGCTCGACGTCCTCGAGCGCGCACTCCGGCGCTTCCCCGCCGACGCCGCGCTCTGGACGCAGTACGTCCGCGCCGCCCAGCGTCTCGGCGCCCGCGCCCGCGCAGGGCGCGCCGCGGCGCGCGCACTCGCGCGCCTCCCGCGCGCGCCAGCGCTGTACGTGCTCGCGGCGGAGCACGAGCGCGGCGCGGGCGGGACGGGCGCCGCGCGCGCGCTGCTCCTGCGCGGGCTCAGGCTGTGCGGCGACAGCGCGGCGCTGTGGCGCGAGTATGTGCGGCTCGAGATGGGCTTCGTCGAGGCGGTGCGCCGGCGGTGGGGCGTGCTCGGGATCGCGGTGGGCGAGGGGCGAGGAGGGGGAGCGGGTCGACCGCGCGGAGGAGGCGGCGATGGGCGACGCGGCGCGGCGCGCGGTGCTGGACGGCGCGATCGTGCGCGCCGCGATCGACAGTGCGGCCAAGGGTGCGTGCAACTCAGTGTTCTACGTGGTCGGCGCGGCGGCTGACGCGGCGCAGCGCTGCCGACGCTCGAGCTGTTCCAGGGCCTGCAGGGCGTCATCGCGGGGTACCCGGCGCCCGAGCGCCTGCGCGACGCGCTGCTCGCGCACCTGCACGCGCGGCTCGCAGACGCGCTGCCAGGCGACGGCGCGGCGGCGGCGCTGCGCGCCACGCGCGGGCTCGCGCGCGCGCCCCGCGGGCCCGCGCTCGTCGACGCGCTGCGCGCGGCGAACGAGGAGATGCGCGCGGCGCTCCGGGGCGCGGCGGCGGCGGTCGCGCCCGCATACGCGCAGTTCGTGGAAGAGTGGTGCGCGCGGGACGTGGACCCGTACCTCGTGCGTGGCCCCCGCCCGCCTGCTCTAGTGGACGCATACTAATATTCCGTGTATCTACTACAGAAGCTGTATCTGGAGGCGAGCCTGCGCGCGGAGATCAGGCGCGCGCCGCAGGCGTGCCTGCTCGCGCACACGTCCGCCTGCTGCTCGCCCTTGCCGACCTGCCTGCGCCGCCGGCGGACGCGGCACGTACCCTGCGCACGGCGCGGCGCTACTCCGGGACTGCACGGACGCGGATGTGTGGCTCGCGCGGCTGGACGCCGAGGCTGCGCATGGACACGCAGGGGCGGCGTGGGCCGAGGCGCGGCGCGCCGTGATACCGCCGTCGGAAAAGGTCTGGCTGTGGGGCGTGGAGGGGTGCACGGCGGCCGAGCTGGACGGGCTGCTCGCGGCGAGCATGGGGGACGCGGCGCTGCGGGGTGTGCACGAGGCGCTGCTGCTGCGGGTCGCGGGCTCGCTGCCGGAGCTGCCGGACGGAGAGGCGCGGCGGGCGCGGGTGCGGCGTGTTGCGCGGGGGTGCCTGCCGAGTGGGCGGGTGTGGGCGGCGATGTTCAGGGGGGTGGCAGAGGGGTCGGACGAGGAGGTGGTGCGGGAGGTGTACGAGGGGTGGCGGGGGGTGTCTTTGGAGGCGGATGGGGGATGGGCTCGGTGGTTGCTGTCGCGGGGTCGGGGGGCAGAGGCTGCGGCGGCGATGGGGGTCGGGGGCCGGTTGTCGGAGCCGGGCAAGTAATGGGAATGAATGGCGATTACAGTAAGTAATTAGTCCCGGGGCAGGGGCGGTGAAATGACGGTGGAGCAGCGGGTTGGAACCTGTTGGAACGCATGCACACCCACGCTAAGAAGCGCTCAGAGCACATGGTCACTAGATGTCCCCTCCGAGCTTAACTTTCTCTCAGTCTTCAGCCCTCCGACTCCTCCCCTCTCTCTCCCCCACCATCCACGTATCCCGTCTCTCTCTCTCTTATCCTCTCTCTTCTCTCAGGCTGTGCGTCCCCGTGTGCTCCGCCTTGGCCGGCATCTCCTCCTCCAGGTGAGCCTGCCCCTTCCAGGAGCCGCCCAATCAGCGCAGAGCCTGACCGCATGATCCCCTTGTTAAATTCAAAGCCCGCGCTGCACTCGCCGACCGCCATCCAAAGCCCAAGCCCTGCCTATCAACCTCTCTCCTCCGACTCCCATCCCTCCCTCCCTCTCCCGGGGTCCATCCCATCCCCTCTCTCCCCTCCCCGTACACACACACAACTGCATGCCATTCTAATCAGACTCTCAGCAGGTCTCCGTCTGAACAGATACTCCTCCAGCCTTCCTCGCCTTTCCAGCAAAGAAGCCGGCGGTTATCCTCCAGCACCTTCCTCATGTTGCAGTGTACGGCCCACCCCTCCCCTTTCGCCTTTGCAGATGGCCGCAAGAAGCCCTCCTCCTCTTCTACTCCTAGGTTCCTCTCTAATGACTCGCTCAAGCACGATCCCTCCCGCCGTCCTGCCCTCCCATCCGCTGCCGGCATGACCCTCGCCCACCGCCTCACCGCCGAGACCGACTCGTCCGTGGACCGCCTCTCCTCCCTCTCCGTCTCCACTTCCTTCTCGTCCCTCCCCTCTCCCTCCTTCCCCTCGGCGTCCCTCCCTCGGGCTGTCCCCCGCTCCTCGAACGGCACTGCCTTGCCTCCCTCCTCCCCCAGCAAGCAGTCTTTCCATTCTTCCCACATCGAGGACATCCTTTCCCACGGTGACATCGTCGGCGAGGGAATACTCCTCCAGGGCGAGCCCCTCCGTTTCGTCCCAAATCCGTCCGCAGACCAGAACCCCCTTGTGGACTATTTGGAGCCCGCTACCGAGTTTGAAGTCGTTCGCAAGCTCGGCACGGGCAGCTACGCAGTCGTCTATCTCGTCCGCGAGGTGCTCTCCCGGTCCCCGCCGTCCGAGGACGATCACTTTTACCCGAGCGGCCGCCTCGAGCTCGACGACGGCCCGGCCCAGCGCCCTCCCACAGAGTATGGCCGCGAGTATGCGATCAAGCTCCTGTCCAAGGCAGATCTCAACGAGGAAGATCTGGTCGCCCAGCTCACAGAGGTACGTTCCCGTTTTCCCACCGTCCCAATGCTTCCATGCTAAAATGAAAATAATCTCCCTCCCCCACAGGCGACCATCCACCAGTCTCTTCCCGCCCATCCGAACATCGTCACGCTCCATCGCACTCTCGAGACGCCCGCCTTTCTCCTGCTTCTTCTCGAGTTTGTTCCCGGCCAGGATCTGTTCTATTTCCTCGAGCAGGCCCGCGATCATTACGATGCCGATCCCGCCGCAGCCGCCGCCGACCCGGCGCTTTCCCATACTCCACCCACTCCAGGCCTTCTCTCTTCGCTCCACCCGTCTCAGCTGCTTTCCCATACCCGTCTTCGTCTGATCGCCTCGATGTTCTCACAGATGTGCGAGGCCGTCGCCGTCTGCCACGACACCTCGGTCTTCCATCGCGATATCAAGCCCGAGAACTTTATCGTCACCGACGCCTGGCCCCTCAATGCGGACGGCATCCGCGAGCGCAAGGTGGTCGTCAAGCTGTCCGACTTTGGTCTGTCTACTCGTGATGCCGTCTCGTCCGACATGGATTGCGGCAGCGCCCCGTACATGAGCTTTGGTGCGCTCCGCCGTCCCACGCGTTTGGGTGCGCTTCTCACACGGCTCGATTAGAGTGCAGAAACAACGTCGCTCCCATATACAAGCCCCGCGCCGCCGACGTGTGGTCGCTTGGTATCGTGCTTATCAACATGTGCGTGTGCTTCCATGTTGCTTCGCCACGCCCCTATTTCCCAATTTGGAAATCCTGTGCTCATCCGCGTGGTCGTCCGCCGCAGGCTGTATCACTACAACCCGTGGACGGACACGGCGACCGGCGGTTGTCCCTCGTTCGACCTCTACCTGCGCAACCCGACCGAGTTTTTCATGCACCGTTTCGCCGGCATGACGCTCCCCGTCGCCAACTTTCTCGTCGAGAACGTGTTTTGCATCCTCGATGACCCCACCGATGACTCGCAGCGCATCGGCGCCCGTGAGTTTGGCCTCTGGGTGCGCGACTTGCCCGCGCTCTTGGGAGCGCCCCAGTCGGCGGCCATCCGTACGCACTCGCGCGTATCGTCCACGGCGTCGGCTGCAGGTCTCTACCTCCTCGGCTCGGCTCCGCCCTCGAGGCGCCCGTCGTCCCGTCAGGCCTCCGTCGCCGGTGGATCGCCCCGTCGCCCGTCTGTCGTGCTCCGCTCCCTGTCGCGCAACACGTCGCTCGGCCCCGCCCGCGATGCGCCGCCTGCCCTCAATGAGGAGGACGAGGACGAGGAGCAGCAGGCACAGAACGACGGAGGTCGCTCCCCCTCTATGCGGTCCACCACCTCGACGACGCGGCGCACGCGCAAGCGCGGACGCAAGGGCAAGGGCGCAACGCCCACGTCCGACCAGGCGCAGACGTCCGACCTGCTGGCGTCGGCCTCGCAGACCCTCGCGCGCGAGCTCTCCCGCGCGACTCGCTCTGCGTCGGCCTCGGTGCAGTCCTTCCCCGATATGCCTCCTCCGCCCGTTCCGGTAGCCACAGTGACGAAAAAGCCGAGCAAGTGGAAACTGTCCTTTGGCAAGAGCAGCGGAGAGGCCGCCAGCAACGCGCAGTCGGGCGGCTCGGGTTCGGGCTCGGGCTCGTCCCGTGCGACGAACGTGACGAACCTCATCATGGGCCTCAGCGCCCCCAACGCGGTCGCGGGCACGTCGCCCACATCCCCGTCGACGTCCTCTCCCCCGTCCCCTGCCGTCCCCGCTCTCGAAACGCCTCCGCGCGGCCGAGGAGGAGCCGCCGCGCCCGAGCCGCAGCCGCGGCGCGGCGCCTCGCCGACCAGCACGCGGAGCGGTCGCCCGCTCGCGAGCAGCGCGAGCAGCTGGCGCAGCTCGATGGCGAGCACCAACACGTCCACGAGCGCATTCACGCGGTACAGCAACACGAGCGCGCGCTCCGTGTCCACCTACGCCACCACGGCCTCGGCGTCGTCCTCCTCGGCCGCGAGCAGCACCAACTGGCGCAAGCACGCGTCGCCGTCGAGCGCGAGCCTCGCGTCGTCGGCGTACTCGTTCCACTCTACTACACCGCCCGTGCGGGCCCCGCCAAACGTGAAGCGTACGTCGTCGAATCCAAGCTCGGGTCTCGGGATGTCCTTGCTGATGGGCGGCGCCGCAGTGATGAACGGCGTGCCGTGGGAGCTCTCGGGCGCGCCGCGGCAGCTGCACCAGATCGAGGCGGACATCTTTGGCTCGCCGCCGGCGCCGCGCGAGCGCAAGCGCGCGGCGCGCAAGGGCAAGGCGCCCGCCAAGGGCGGCGGCCTCGAGCCGATCAACGAGCGCCCCGCGGCGCAGTACCGCCAGGACGCGGCGACGAGCACCACGGACCTTGCGGCGGTGCCGGCCGACGCGGACGGCGGGGAGGCGCCGAAGGTGCCCAAGGCGCAGATCAATGCGCTCGCGAAGATGCTGTCGGCGCTGCGGCGGTGACCCCGTGTGCTGTGTGCTGTGTGCTGCTGTGTTGTTGATGTTGATGTTGTTGTGCGCCGCTGTTGTATTGCTATTACACCCTCGCCCCGTCGATAATCCGCGCTCCCCCGCTCGCTCCAAGTAAGTAGTCGTAGACTCGCCCGCCGCTCGTTCGTTCGCGCCCGCCGCTGCCTTTTGCTCTTCGCTCCGCCGCCGCCTGGACGCTCACCGCACTCGTTCACCCATATCGCTCGTCTGTTACCCCTCCATATTACATACAATCAACCCCCCACGTTACACACACACACACACATACATACATACATCAGTTATCAGTTTCCACACATACACAGGTCCCCTGCACGCCCCCTCCCCCCCCCCCCTCCCCTCCTTATTCTATTTCTGCTGCTTGCGCGCTGCGACGACGACGACGACCGACGACGAGGATGCATGTACTTCACCTTTTTTGTTACTTTTTTCTTTACCGTTTGCTTTTTTATCTTTGTGTTTTCTTTTTTTTTCGGTTTGGGTGGCTGCTGCGGTCGTCTGATGTCGCGTGTTGCGAGCTGTTGGTGGGTGGTGCGGGGCGCGTGCGTGCATGCAAACTGTTGCAATTGTCGTACTGGTGGATGTGAATTGCGTGCGCGTGGGAGCGTTCGATCGATCGTGCGGCGATACGTGCGGTTGTATCCTGAACGGACCTACATATTACGCAGGGGATACGTGCTCGTGGGCGGTTTCTGACGTGCCACTGGAACGAAGGCGAAACCGACGTTTTGGAAGATCTCCTGGTGTTTCACTCGTTTCGATCGTCGCGGGAACTCTGCAGAATATTGAGGAGAGATGTGGTACGGGCACTGGCCAAAACCATTGTGAGACACCCCATAGAACGATTCATGTTGCCTCTTTCACATGCTGCTGCAAAGATGCACAAAATGGGTATCACCTGTAAATTCTCAGTGCTGTGTTGAGTGGCCACTGGCGCGCGGAAACGGCATTGATGGGTGTGCGGACGTTATCAATCATCTGCGCCTGTTCTCAGTCTTAGTTATCGGGGTAATGTCGGCGTCGGCGGGCAGTTCTTCAATGCACAGAGATGGGGATACAGTCGGCGGAGGTACGATTACGCGCGGGGCGTGCTGTATGTATGTATGTACATGTACATGCACATGTACATATGCAGAGCCGAACGAGAACACGACGGGAAGCAAGCATGACGGGTCGGAGCGCGGGAGTCGGGGGCTAGGCCTAGGGGCCCTGGCGCTGCTGCCGGAACTGGAACTGCGCGTACGCCATGTTCTGCTCCACGCTCGGCGCGGGCGCGACGCCCGGTGGCGGCGGCGGCGGCGGGCCCGCGGCGGCAGGCGGCGAGCTGCCGCCGTCCGCGCTGGCGCTGGCGCTCGCGCCGCTGTCGGACTCGTTCGCGGGCGACGGCGCGGCGGCGGCGGCTGCGGCCTCCTCCTGCGCGACATAGAACCGGCCGCCCGAGTGCGCGACGAGCGAGACGTAGTACACCTGGAGGACCTCGCGCGAGCACGTGAGGCGCCAGTCGATGGCGGCGAGGAAGGCCGCTCGAGGCGCGCGAGCTCGGCGGGCGCGAGCCCGCCGACGCGCGCGTAGTGCGCGTTGGTGCAGAAGGCGTCGCAGAGGGTCTTGGAGGCGAGCGCGGCGGCCGCGATGATGAAGCGGTGCGCGGTGAGGGAGGAGATGGTGAAGGAGGGCGTGCGCGCGCAGATCTGGTCGATGTAGTGCAGGATGATCAGCAGGCAGGTTTTCTGCCGCGGGGTGTCGGTCAGCGGTGCGTGGGCGGGCGGGCGGGTTAGAGGGCACGCGCACCTCGAGGTTGGTGAAGCGCACGATGCGCCGCAGGTAGTCGAGGATGGAGATCTGCGGCACGGACGCGGAGTGGAAGCGCGAGATGCTCTCTCTGCGTGCGCGCGATAGTTAGCGGCAGTAACTGCGCGCGCGGCGGGCAGGACGCACGGAGAGAGCGGAATGCGGTCGTTGATGGAGATCAGGCGGTCGAGCATGAGCGCTGGCGGGAG
The DNA here is from genome assembly GCA_022496205.1 of Gloeopeniophorella convolvens. Taxonomy (NCBI): domain Eukaryota; kingdom Fungi; phylum Basidiomycota; class Agaricomycetes; order Russulales; genus Gloeopeniophorella; species Gloeopeniophorella convolvens. Next base: position 225,137 of record WTXD01000012.1, on the reverse strand, counting down.
GGTCAGCACAGGGCGGGCGACGACGACGACGACGGCGGGGAGGGGCGATGCGCACCGATGAGCTGGCAGAGGGCATCGATGTCGGCGTCCTCGTAGGCGGACGGTAGACCGACCCTGCCCGCGGATTCCATGCACCCATCGCACGACTGAGGCTGCGCCGCACGCCAGCTGCAGTTGACGTTCGCCCGTCGCGCTGCGCCCGATGGCGATGATGACTCGGATATCAGCCGTAGCCGTAACGTGTAACTTGCGAGGGTGTGGCGTCCGCCTTGCACAAACCCGCCCCGCCCAGACCCCCCGGCCCGGGGCGCCGTGCTCGGCCCGTACCGCTGTACAGTTCTAAGCGCGGAGTGCGAACCTTGTGCGCGGGTGGCTGCCGACGCACCCCCCCCGCGCTTTGCGACAAGGTCGTTCTCCCCGCCTCAAGACACATCGCTCGCTAGCCATGGCCCCCAAGCTCGTGCGTGTGGACACTGCGCTACGCCGTGTGCGCGCGTGCTGACTGTGCCCCGCGCGCGCCGCAGGACCCCAACGAAATCAAAATCATCTACCTCCGCGCGACCGGCGGTGAGGTCGGTGCGTCCTCGGCCCTCGCGCCCAAAATCGGTCCTCTTGGTCTCGTGCGTGCTGGCTCGCTGCTGCTGCGCCCGTTCGCTGATGGGCTGTTTCTGGTTCGGGTGCGCACAGTCCCCCAAGAAGGTCGGAGAAGATATCGCAAAGGCGACGATCGCCTGGAAGGGCCTGCGCGTCACCGTGCAGCTGACGATCCAGAACCGTCAGGCGGCCGTCTCGGTCGTGCCCTCTGCGTCCTCGCTCGTCATCCGTGCGCTCAAGGGTGCGTTGTCTTTACGTTGGTTCTGCGCGCGCCGCTGACGCGCCGCAGAGCCCCCACGGGACCGCAAAAAGGAGAAGAACATCAAGCACTCGGGCAACATTGCGCTCGACGAGATCATTGAGATCGCGCGGACGATGAAGTTCAAGTCGCTCGCGAAGGACCTCGCTGGTGGCGTCAAGGAGATCCTCGGCACCGCGCAGTCCGTCGGCTGCACTATCGACGGGCGGCCGCCACACGATATCATCGAGGCCATCGACGCGGGGGAGATCGACGTGCCTGACGAATAGGCGCGCGCGGAGGTGGTGGCTGGCGGTGGCATTGCATTGTGTGTTGTTTTTGTTATTTTTTCTCTTGCACGATCACGACGCCATTGGACAACACCTCTCCGCCTCTGGGCACGAGCGTGAGCGAGAAATGTATATTGCACCGTGTGTGTATCGACGACCCGCTGATGGGCAATCTGGAAGAATCGGTGCCATTCTTGTGCCTCCCCCAACGTGACGAGGCTTGTTCGTAAAGTCTGTTTCGCTTTGATCTTCTATCGCGAGATGGTCTGCTCAGGCGTCAGTCAGCCATGCGAACCCCTGAGAGGACTTCGGACATGCGTATCGTCTGCTCCAACTCCCTCGTAACCGATAACATGTGACCCAGCCTCTGCGAACAAAACTTCCCGCATCGCCGTTTCATCCGCCACCACTGCTGTAACAAGCGCGGTCATGCCTGCAAATGCACACCGCGGGCCGCGCGGACCACGCGGACCTGCATCACCGCGCCTGGCCCCCGCGTCGGGGACGGCGCTTGGCTCGTCACGGCAGATTGGAGGATGTCGAAGTTCGCAAAGAGACGCGGCAGCGCACGGCAGTTCCGCACGCCCCGAAGAAGCAGGTGTGCTTCGGCTTCCACGCCCCACCTGCAATCAATGAGCAGGGGCCTAGGGGGTGCTGGGGAGCGCTATAAAGCCCACTAGGCCCCCACGGGCGACACCGCGGGGAGCTCTGCCGCTGCTGCCTTTGCTCAGTTGACTTTTATTTTTTTTCGGCTTATCGGCAGTGCGATGGCGTATTCGACGGTGCATGGTGTAACAGGTGAGTCGGGGTGTGGGAGAGGCGAGGGATGCTAAAGGCCTCTCTCGCGCAGGGGGCGAGCTCTCGTTCAGCCGGTGGCTCTTTGCGTTCGCGCTCGTCACGACGCTGTTCTTCACCTGTGCGTCCGCCGTTTCCCCCCTCTCGTCTGTGCGCCGGGCGGCCGAGCTGATATGTGCGCGGGCGCGCGGCGCAGGGGGATTCGCGTACGGGGTGAGCCGCAGGCGCGGGTGCATACGCTGGTGCTAGGGTGTGCTGACGCGGGCGCGCCGGGGCAGCTCCTGGACGTGCTCAACTCGCACTTCCAGCAGGTGTTTGGGATCAGCAAGCTGAAGAGCACGATGCTGCAGCTTGCGTACTTTGTGCGTGCCGGGGCCCCGTCCTCGCCGCCGCTGGGGTGCTGACGCGTGCACAGGGAGCGTATATTGTGTTCTCGCCGTTTGCGGGGATATTCGTGCGTTGTTGCTCCCCCTTTCCGGTTTGCGCGGGCGGGGGCTCATCCTGGTCTTGCTCGGGTTGTAGATGCGGAGATATGGGTATAAGGTAGGCAGCGTGTCGCGCGCATATACTAGACGTCTGACGGCCGCATCAGAAAGGCATCCACCTGGGCCTGACGCTGTACTCACTAGGTGTGCCGCCCAAACCTCTGCGCGACGAGGTACCGCCCCGCTGACCCGTCCCCGCAGGCGCGGTCTTCTTCTGGCCCTCGGCAAAGTTCGAGAAGTACGGCGGCTTCGTCGGGTGCACGTTCGTCATCGGCTGCGGGCTCTCCTGCCTCGAGGTCGCGGCCAACTCGTACATCACCGTGCTCGGCTCGCCGCGCTACGCCGCGGTGCGGCTGAACATCAGCCAGGGCTTCCAGGGCCTCGCCTCGTTCGCGGGCCCGCTGATCGCGTCGAGCTTCTTCTTCAAGGGCAAGAACGCCACGACGCTCGACACGGTGCAGTGGGTGTACCTCGCCGTGGCGGGGCTCGGCGTCGTGCTCAACACGCTCTTCTTGTGAGTGCGCGCCGTGCTCGGGGTGAGTGGTGCTCATGGCGGTGGCGCGCGCAGCTTCTGCGACCTGCCCGAGATCACGGAGGACGCGCTCACGCGCGAGCTGATCGCTGCGGGCGGCGCGGACGCAGCGGACGCGGGCCCGTTCTACAAGCAATACCGCTGCATCCTCGGCTACGTCGCGCAGACCTGCTACGTGTGCGCCCGCGCCCCCGCTTCGTCTGCGCCTGCAGTGCTGACACCAAGGCCCAGCGGCGCGCAGGTGGGCGTCGCGGCGCTCGTCGTGAACTACCTCGTCGACCAGGGCGTCGGCATCAGCCACTCGCGCGCGAGCCTCATGTTCGCGTTCTGCCAGCTGACGTTCACGGGCGGGCGCTTCTTCGGCGCGCTGCTGCTGCGCTGGATCGACCCTGCGTTCCTGCTGAGCGTGTACGGCGTCGCGTGCATGGCGTGCTGCCTGGGCGTCGCGCTCGCGGGCGGCGTCGGCGGCATCGTGAGCTTGTATTTCTTGTTCTTCTTCGAGAGCATCTGCTACCCGGTGCGTCGCGCGGGATGGCGGGGGTCGATGCTGAGCACGGGCTAATCGTGCTGGGTGCGCGCAGTGCATTTTCACGCTCGGCACGCGGGGCCTCGGGCGGCACACGAAGCGCGGCTCGGGCCTGATTGTCATGGTGCGTCCACGCGCGTTGGGACTCCCCATGTGCAAACCGGGGGGCTCACTGTTCACAGGGCGTCGGCGGCGGCGCGTGGTTCCCGCCTGCGCAAGGTGCACTCGCGGACAAGTCGTTCACGCGACACTCGTACCTGGTCCCGTTCGCGGGCTACGTCGCGATGACGATCTACGCCGTGTGCGTGGCGCACCTGCGCTCTGCTAGCTATTCGCTGATCCGCGCACGCACAGGGGCCTCGTCGTGCATCAGGCGCTCCAGACGGGCTTCCGGTTTGGCAACTACGGCGCGGCGCCGACCCAGGAGGAGCTGCTCGTCGCGGCGGCGTGGGCCGCGGAGCAGGCTGGGGAACTGGACAGCGAAAAGGAGAAAGTGTCGGTCGAGGAGCGCGAAAAGGCGTGAGCAAGATAGAACAGGAAGGAAGGTTTGCGTGTATTGTATATCGTTTGCTGTGCTGCTTTGGAAACTCGTCGCATTTCATGGTTCGATATCCAAAAGCGACAGCGGGCCCGCGCGGGCGGTATAATGACACGGGGGCGATCATACTACAGAGGTACGTGAACCCGCCAAGCGGTCCACGACCTGCGGTAATTGTGAGCATAACGCGGGCAGGAAAGCGCAAAGGATGCTCGTACCGGACGGATATACGGCATGTTGAGGAGCTGGCCAACGAACGGAAGTTGGCGGAGGAACACGAGGATGACCGGGAAGAAATCGCTGCAAAGAGGCGAGCGGGTGAGCGGGTGACGTGGTGCAAGTGCTGTGGCGCACGCACCCGAACAGATTGAGGAAACCGAACAACTCGATGAGGACGCCGATGGTGGGCCATTTGAAGAACACGAGGAGGATGCCGCCGAAGAAGCAGAGCGTACCGCGCAGCTTGTTCTTGCGCGCGAAGAAGTAGAACGTCTTTTGCGGGCCGATGATGAGGAAAAGGCCACCAAGGAAGAGGATCTGCAGCGCGTGCAGCGTCGTTAGTCGTAGCGTGAGTCGGGTAGAGATATCCGCACGTTTCCGAGAGCCAAGAGAGCACCGTCGAAGAGGAGCATGACGCCGAGCAGCATGAAGGCCGCGCCGGCCGTGGTCAGCGCGACGCCGATTTCTGGTTGGTATAGTGAGCGGGGCCAATCCGGCTCAGGCGCAGGCCGGCTCACTTTGCATATCCGTCAGCCACATGATGAGAGGTGCAGAGAAAGTGAGATTATGAGATGTAAGGTGGCGGCGATGCCGTACGGAAGGAAACGAAGATGAGGACACGAAAGCAGCGCGGCGAGGCTCGCAGCTTGTTCGCGTGTCACCACATGCTGACGCGGTGCTGCCCACGTCAGCCACTTCTATCGCGTCTTGGCCGACGCAATGCGCGCTCAGCCCAGTTGACTCTTACCATCACTGTCCACCTGCGCAAACTGCGACTGCGCAGCTCCGTGTACACTCGTTAAGCCGGTAAGTGTTCTTACAGGAGCGTAATTCTGCCTCCCGAATTCGTTATACTAAGCCAGAGAGCTCAGCAATGAATTGGCAGCATCCCCAACAGCTCACGAACACTGCGCCCGCCCTGGCCTCCTGGCTTCCTGTTTGAATGCCTCCATTGAAACTTGCCATCATCGGCGGAGGCCCGTCGTCTTTCTATGTCGCGTCTCGAATACTGTCGTTGCTCCCCCAAAGCGACCCGCGCGCCTCGCAACTGAAAATTCATATCTACGATAGACTATGGGCACCCCATGGACTCGTGCGCTACGGCGTCGCTCCGGACCATCCAGAGGTCAAGGTGCGCTACATGCCTCGTGCTTCTTATGTCCTCGCTAAGCAGCCGTTCAGAATTGCACACACAAGTTCGACCAGGCCGCAGAAGACCCCCGACTGCGCTTCTTTGGCAACGTCCAGATCGGACCTCAAACGCCCCCGGCGATTTCTCATGCCCTCCCAATACCTCTTTCCGCACTGCAGGATCACTACACCCATCTTCTATTCTCCACTGGTTGCACTATCCCTACTCTGCATCCTGTGATGCCACCGTCTGATCGAGTCATTCCGGCACTGTCGCTCGTTCACTGGTATACGCAGCACCCCTCCCGTCCCGCACCACCACCGTTAGAAAAGACCGAGCATGTATCCGTCATTGGTCAAGGCAACGTCGCGCTCGACGTTGCACGGATGCTCCTCACGCCTCCCGCTATCCTCGAAAAGTACGACGTCCCGGCTCCCGTGCTCGATCTTCTGCACCGTTCTGCAGTGAAGCACGTCTCTATCATCGGGCGGCGCGGTCCCCTGCAAGCCGCATTCACGACCAAGGAGCTACGCGAGATGACAACACTCGAGGACAACACCATGACGCCGCTCGCGCCCGAGCTACTCGCCGTGCCACCGGGCACGAAGCTCCCGCGCCAGCAATCGCGCATCCTGCAGCTCCTTCAACAAGCCTCGGCCTCGGCCTCTGCGTCCGCTACCCAGACCTCACGCTCCTGGTCCCTCGACTTCTTCCGCTCGCCGACGGGCCTGACGGCCGACGGCCAACTCACGCTCGCTCACACCGCTCTCGACGCCTCCGCGCGAGCAGTGCCAACCGGCGAGACCTCTCTCACACGCACAGACCTCGTCGTCACCGCGCTCGGGCACCACGGCGACCCCGCCTCGGCGCACCACGATCCGGCGCTTGGGCATGTGCGCACGGACCGCGGGCGCGTACTCGACGCGGCGGGCCGCGCGCTGCCACGCGTGTATGCGTCCGGCTGGGCAGCCATGGGCGCGCGCGGCGTGCTCGCCTCGACGATGATCGACGCGTACGCGGTTGTGGACGCGATCCTGGCGGACGGCTTTGGCGGCGCGGGCGCGGTGCCCGCCGAGCGCGGGTTCGCGGACGGGGCGGAAGCACTCGTCGCTGAGCCGCGCGACGTCGATCTCGGGAGTGTGCCGCCGGAGGTCGAGGAAGGCGTGCGGGCGCGGCAGGTCGTGCAGTATGAAGAGTGGAAGAAGGTCGACGCGGAAGAGGTGCGGCGCGGGGCTGAGCGCGGCAAGGAGCGCGAGCGGATGGGCTGGCAGGAAGCGCACGCGTTCCTGACTGGCGCGGGGGCGTGGGGCAACTCGTGAATGCCATACTGCGTCGTTGGGTGGATGAGATGCCATGCGTTAAAGCTCGTTCTGTTTGCGTTTCTGATGCCGCTGTGCGCTCGTGGTAATTACAGTCCGCATCACCTATCTTGTTCATCACTTAATATCACTACTCATGCACGATTCAGTTCCTGTGCTCGCCTCTCTCCCAGATACGAAGTTCTCGCGTTACTAACCCTACACATCGCGGTCACTCCAACAGGCCTCCGCTCGCTACTTGCAACTTGCGTTCGTGATCCTCACGCACCTACAACAGAGCAGTATTTCCGTCAGCTTCAGCAATACTTGCGCTCCTGCTCCTGGCACAATTCCATTCATGTCTGATGACTGCCCCGGTCCAACGGTTTCTGGATCCATGTACATTTCTGATGGTTCGTGATCGGTTGAGTTTTTGTATGGGTAAGTTGCAGCGGACCACCATTTCCCAGCCGATGATGTTGTCTGTTGCTCTGCTGTCTAGAAGTGCCACGCTATCGATTCGTTTTCTTAATGTCAGTATTGCTAGTGAGATACGGATTGCATTATCTAATGGTACAAATACATCGGTTTTGTATAGGGCCCGGGGAAGGACCGAAGTCCCCAGCCCTGTCAAAAACCTTCTTGAAACTCTGAGTCGTCCATGAGGACCTTGTAGATGGCCTCTCGTTCCTCCGTCGTGGCCTTCTTGATATAGGCCACGAAGTCTTGTGGTGTGGGAAAATGTTGTCTCATGTCGTAGGACACGGGGCTTGTCGCTGGTTTTCGCTGACTGGAACCTCGGCTCGGTCGTTTCGGGCATTGTTTGGACATATGGCCTCGTTGTCCGCATCGGAAACAACGTCCTTCGGCAAAGTATCGTTGCCGGTCTTAGTCCGACAGCCTTGGACTTCGCTGTTGAGATCCTTGGGTGGCCTGAATAGCTTCGACGAGCGTGGTTTGACGGGCGTTGGCCGTGGCGTAGTCAACGCCCATTAAAACAACATCGTTGTTTCGCTGTGACGGTCGGTACGTCCCTTGGTGGTTTCGTAGGAGATAGCCTTGGGATTGAGGTGGTTGTTGCGGCGCTTGGTAGATGTCGATGAGTGTCGCGCGGCGAATTTGTTGTATCGTCAGTCGTCTTCCCCATTCCTCGAACGTCCATGGTTTTCCGCCTGTGCTATATCCGAACGCATCCCCTGTCGAGATCACTTCTTCAATGAGTGCCTCCGGGATGCCTCGGAGGAGGATTCGAATGGTCTCGAGGTCGTCAAGATCGTATTCTGCTTTTCGAGCTGCCGTCCTGAACCGTCCGACGTACGAGTGGAGGGTCTCGATTTGAGGCGTCCAAGACATGAGTTTGATCGCGGCTCGTGCTCGGAGCGCAGCTCGGGGGTCAATGAATGATTTGTCGGCCATGTTTCGGAACACTTCCCAGGCCGTCGTGGAATTGGCAGCGGGTTCCGGCGGGTCGTTTACATCCTGTTTCTTGACCCTCTCCAACCAATCTGTTTTCTCCTGAGCCCAGTCTGAGATAAAGGGTCCTCGGAAGTATGTCAGAGCAAGTTCGACGCGCTTGATCGGGTCATCGATGAGGTCAATTCCTGCGTTCACGATGCACATCGATTTGAACTGACACATGAAGTTTCGGTAGTGGTCAGGTCTTCCGTCGAAGAGGATCGGGGCCTCGCCGGCGAGCTCGCCGTTCGAGGTTCGGTGTACGGGGGCATTGACCGTCATAGTGGCGTTCGTGTTGGTCGACATTGCTCGGAGTTGGATGGATGCGACCGACCAAATGAGGCTTTCAGTACCCAGTGTCTGCTCCGCGTTGGATGCGTGCCTCCTGTTCGTAAAGTTCGGCTATTCGTTGAGATTCGGCGATGCGTTCGAAGGTTTCTTCTACATGCGCAGTAGGTTCGAGTGATGCGTAGTTGTAACGGTCGTGCGAGACTCTGGCTCGGGCGTCGAGTCGGAGTCGTGGGAAGACACGGCCGGGGTCGGGTCACGTCGGGACTCCCAGTCGGGGTGTCCGGCGACGAAGGGTGAGGTCGGGGTTAGGTGAGTCGAGGATTGAGATTGAGAAGACTCTGGTGAGTCCACGTCGATTGGGGTTGTCGTGGTGGCAATTGGCGACCAATCGGGTCACTCAGACGAAAGGATTAGATGCAGGTGGAAAGGGTTCAATTCGACTGGTACTACTGTATCGTACAATACAGGAGAACAAGCTTGGGTACTTAGCTACGACTGGTCATCCTTATATACCCGTCCTGTCCTACTTGTTCTGCGCCCTCTGCTGCTACTACGGCGTCGAGAGGCCGGGTGAGTTGTCGGGAGTCATGGAGAGTCGTCGTGAGTCGGAGAGAAAGGCGAGGAATCAGCAAGAGTCATCGAGAATCGTCGGGGCACGGGTGGAACGAAAGGGAGAAGTGAGTCGGCCGTGACGTGACCGTGACAGTAGTACGCACACGGATCTCTTCTGCGTTGGGTACGGCTGCGATTTCATCGTCCGTGATACGGTAGCGGTGGGCCTGGCGGTCGAATTCGATGAAGCTCAAGTTCCAGCGCTCACTGTCACGGGAATGCCGACGCTGCGCGTAGCCTCACTTGCGGAATCAAGGACATACGCAAAGAACCGCTCATCAACTACATAAGAAACACTGGCAAACCGCCGGCGAGGCACCGGTGCCAAGGAAATCAAATTGAACAGTGCTACTTCTGACGTTTCCTGACCATGACGTCCACGCTCCTAGGGATAAGCGCCGAGGCAAAGCAGATCTCTGGCGGCATCCCCTTCCCATCTTCAAACTTGAGGTCATATCGAGTCACAATGGTTGCAAGTAACGTTTTGATTTCATTCACCGCAAAAAAGCGTCCAGGACTGTTGCAGGGTAAATGTGAGAGACGACCAGTCGGAACAGGGTGTACTTACCACGCGTGTCGTCCGTGTCCGAATGGTAGGTGCTCCGGAGAGGTGGAGACCGTCTGGTACTTGCCCATCGTAGCGTCGTGGTCAACCTCGCGAAGCTTGGCAAAGCGGAACCCGTCGAAGTCCTTTGGTTTGGCGTAGGTCTCCTGGTCCTCATGCGTCGCTTGTACCGCAACCGCCACATTGACTCCCGCAGGAATAGTCAAACCGTTTGAAAAGGTGAATGGTTTCAGCGTCACTCGGCTCAGTGAAACTGAACAGATATTAACGCCAGCCAGGGAAGCGAAAAATGGGTTTCACGAACGGAGGCCCATCCCCTGAAGTCTCTGAGACTCTCGCAGGAAGCTATCGACCTTGAGCATCTTGTCCATACCGGCCTTCGTCCACCCCTCCTCAGCAACGGCGGCTTCGACATCTTGGCGGAGGCCTTCTACGTATTCTGGGTGAGCAATAAGACGATATAGCGCCTTCATGGTTGTCTAGGGTGGGGATGGTAAAAAAAATAATTCTCCATGGCATTGGAGGGAAATTCCACCAACCAGGGAGGTTGAGTGAATAGAAGCGAAGTTGACAAGCATCATCCGACGCGCCAAGCCTTCAAGTGACCTCTCCGGCCCTTGAGCTTCACTCATGAGCCACATGAGGAAGTCATTCTGCCTCGCGACCGTGTGAGAAAACAGCGAGGAGTGACGGGAATGAACTTGTTACGGACCGGCCTGTCTTCCCACTCGTCACCGAGCTCGTCCAGCCTCGCAAAACGTTCTTCTACCATAGGTCTCAAAAATTCCACCTCCTTACGAAACTGGGCTGGGAGATTCGAAAGCATACGCGTCACGAACCTGAACTCCGTGTGAGACAGCGTGGGGGTTAGACGCAGGGACATAGGCGTACGGTTTCAATGGTTCGGGGAAAAATATGAGGATCGTGGCAATTGTCATGACTCTAGTCGCGAATTCGAGGTTGAGTTTCTGATATTCAGGGTCTCGGCCTTCGGTCAATGAGCATCAACTACCAGCTCAGCACAAGCACCAGGGGAGCATGCGTACACAGGGGAAGTCCAACGAACACGCGATTTGTGATGCGACATATCGCCTTCTGCACTATTTCCATGATGGGTACCTTGACCCAATCTGTTCATTCAGTTAACGATCGAAGTTGTGTCGAACTGATCTGCACTCACTATCGCCAGATACGGGCATAAGTTCGTCCAGGGAAGTCACAATCTCATCGTAGACATCACCGAATGTGTTTTGAATGTTCCGAGTCAACTTGGTGCGTACGACATGGGCGTGGTATTCGTCATCTTTAACGAGGAGATTGATTGTGTGATCAATTTGGATGACCTTGTAGAGGTGATGAATGCTGAAGAGAATTGTTACAAGATGCGGCATACCTCCGAGGCCGGTATGACGAAAGATAGGACGTCATCTGGTGCTCCCCTCATGTCCTCTACGTGCTCATGAGATGTTACCAGCACCGTCCATCTTCTGAAAGTAGCAACCTTGAAAACTCCAGGTTTGTACTGCACGTCACAAAGCAAAATATGAGTTTCAATGTCCCGACCGTGGCCACGTTCCAGTGAGATGACACGACTAACCTTGGCACAACCTTCGTCGATCACCCTCTTACTATCAAGATTGTAGCGTAGGGCGGAGAAATACGAAAGTATTGGATCCGAGAAGCCTACAGTTGGGATAGCATCAAGCTGAGTGTGGCGGTCAGTTACTCGAAAGGTTACAGTGGGCAAGCACGGGGGACTGACCAAAGGGTCCCTCTTTCTGTACCAGACAACGAACAGGAAGACCACGGAAAAGATTCCAGCGAGGACCGACTCTCTGGAGAAAGATTCGTCTGCCATGCTGCAGCGAGGCCAAGTCCAGGTTTGAACTTTGGGTGAGTATCGTCAGGAGGCAAACACTGGGATGGCCGATGGCTAGGACTATTTATGTAAAACAAGCTGTCCCCACGGAGCTGCACGGAGATGCGCATGTGGACACTCAACGCTCAGCCGCGACGGGCCGTGAATTTATTGGTATTGCAGGGCAGGATATTGCCCCGGTCGTCTCAGAGTATCAGGGTCGATCGTACCGGTTTGACCAATCGAGATGCGAGGAAGTTGCTCGGTGCACAAATATATGCAAAGAGCCCAGGTCACGGGCCACACACCATGCACAGGCACTGTAAAGGGAAAGCGATTAGAGGAGGCATCTGGCAAGTGTCGTCTGAATCGTCAGGAGATGTGAGGACGCAAGCCCACTCGAGCCGGGCAGGCCCGTTCTGTGTAAAGTAATGTATCGTGGGAGTAGAGAATAGGCGAAATAGTGGGAGCGAAGGGAGGCGAGTCCGCAGCCGGCCTCGGATGAATCGATGACCTGGCAGGCTCGAGCAGGCTCCAGAGTCGGGTCGCGGCTGAGTAGGGCGGGTGTGTTTTTTATACATAAGTATAGTATGTATGACATACAGATATCAGGTCTTTCCGGCCCCGTTGGTCCTCGTTGGTCGCTGCAGGTATACTCAGATAAAGCATCTGCATCAGTACTTCATCTTCAGTGGCTGGCTATTCGACCAGGCTTTGTGGCAGGCTCCAACATACCATGGGGCGACAATATCTTGCCGGTGGACCACTTAGCCCACGCAGCCGAGGCAACTTTTTGACGGTCCGCGAGAAGTTAACGGCCGCCCCTGGGGAGAAAGGGGCACGAAGGCTGGTTGGCACCACCACTACCAATAGATCTAGAGGTATTTTGGTACATAGTGAAACCTTGTGCCAGTAGTGCGGAGAAAAATTGACGAGCTTTCTGTTGAGACCCATGCGAACCAGCGAGCAAGCGATAATGCCATGATGTCGAACAGTGTTGGACTCATGGCAGGCCATGCAGCGAGGTTTGCGCCTGGCCGCGTCTGCGAGGGTTTGCGCTGGTTCGGGAAAATACAGGGGCAGCGGCCCGACATCCCGCGCAACGTCGACAGACTTCGCCGTCCTCGGAGCGTTGAGTCCAATGTTGAAATTGTTTGCCATGGCAGTATCTACTTACCACTGCTAGCAGTATCTCCTCATAACTACCCACCCTCTCCGCTTGGAGTCTCTCGATATGTCTTGACGAACTGCATCCCGAAGATGTTGTGATTTACGCTGTCCCTCTTTCAACCACGGTTCAATGAGTATGCTGTGAATATTCCTAGTCAAGTCGTGGAAAAAGGCTTCCCCACATCAAATGTCGCCTTAATCCTATCCATCAAGCCCTTTATCAAGCAACTGCCATCAATCTCGGTGCAGTCTGCTTACAGGAGACTAGTATACAGTCGGATACTGAGCATCATGTTCAAGAGTCGAGTCGCGGTCGAAGAAGCGTCTTATGTATGTTCAAGGCCGAGCCCAACGTCATGGTCAACCGACGGTGAGACGGATCTTTGAGCACGCACGCACTTTGAATATAGTAACCTCTGCGGCTTGAACGTCCTGAAGTATACCATCAATCTCCGTCCCGGATTGGATGAGACACATGTTTACGAGGGGAGTCAGTGCTTGAGGGAAACTGACGACATAGCATAGGCTGCTACACGACAATCTAGAGCGGTCGCAAACAACCCGCGCGATACATCGACATCCAGTCGACATCGTGCTGAGCCCGCGTGGGACGCTGATTACCCGTCTCTCCGTGAAGGTGTAGTCAGCACAGACGCCCATTCCAATTCATCAATTGCCGTGTACGGTAGCAACTGTTGAACATGATAACAATAGGTAAGCTATCGGAGGTTCCCACAGGCAAGAACGCCCTCCTCACATCTCGGAGGGAAATGGTTGTGCGCGATGGCGTCAGCGATGTGAGCAGACAAGTCAGAAACAGCGCCGACTGACAGATAAATACCCCCGCGACGGGATGGACGACTCCACCCCAATCTTCATTAGAAGCGCACAATGTCTGGCTTCAGAACCTTTGCAGTAGTCGGCGCGGGCAACGTGGGCGGCTTCATCGTCGAGGAGCTGCTCAAGAAAAAGGCAGCAGGCGCCATCGACGAGATCATCATCGTCACACGCCCCGTGCGCCCCCCTCTTGCCTCAGCATGAAACGCGAGCTGACCATGTCCGCCCCTCCGCAGGCTCCCTCGACAAGCTGCAGAATCAGACCTTCGCCGCGCGCGGCGTGCGCATCGCGCCCGCGGAATACGCCGATGTCTCCGCGCTGACCACCGCGCTGCGCGGCGCCGACGTGGTCATCAGCACGATCAGCCTCCTCGTTATCGACGCGCAGGTGCCCGTCGCACAGGCCGCCAAGGCCGCGGCGCGCAGGTCTTCGTACCGAGCGAGTTCGGCGGGCCGACGGAGAAGCTCGAGGGCCTGCTCGCCGCCAAGGGCGCGCTGCACGAGCGCCTGCGCGAGGTGGGCCCACCTGTTGCTCGTGTACACCGGCCCGTTCGCGGACTACTCGTGGACACCGTGAGTCGCGTCTCTTGTGGCTGTGGAGATGAATGGGCGGGCTGACGCGCGCCGCGTAGGACAGTCAATCTGACATCAAGAGCGGGAAGGTCGCCGTCGGCGGCGATGGCAACGCGCCGATATCGTGGACCGCGCGCGGGGATATCGCGCGGTTCCTCGTGCACGTGCTCGTAGAGCAGCCTGCGTCGCGCCTGCAGAACCAGACGCTGCGCATTGAGGGCGACCGCACGGTGCGTTGTTCTCATGGTGCTATGGCGTGACATGGGCCTTGACGCATGGGTCAAACCAGTCGTTCAATGAGATCTTCAGCGCGTACGAAGAGCGAACTGGCACGAAGCTCGAGGTAACGTACCGCACGCTCGACGACCTGCGCACGAAGCTCGCAGCGAACCCATACGACTTTGATGCGTACCTGCATATTGTGTGGGTTACGGATGGCCTCGTCGGAGAGCCGGACAATGCGTTGTTCCCAGAGTGGAATCCAAGGAAGGTCGCCGACATCCTTGCGCCGAGGAAAGAATGAACGGGTGAAAGAGAGAGCTATTGATGTGGTATCAATTGTAAACAGTGGCTGTGTCTGAAGTAGTGTGTATGCGAGAATTAGGCTCTTCGACTTCAACTGATACGCGTAAGAATCCAGCTGACGCCTGATCAAAGAGGGTGCGTCGAGTCAAGAGCCAGACCCCTCAAGGTGGTGGGCACGGCTCACCGAAGCTTAGTACGCACGGAGCTGATCCGCCTTGATACCTTCCTTATCAGCCTCGACGCCCCAGACGCGCTTCATCAGCATGTGTACGAGCACCTCTGCACCTGGCGTTGCCTCGACAACGAGCACGCCCTCGTTATCATCTTTCCCGCTCGGCGGTGATGGCGTGCCTTCCGTCTCAACGCGCGCAGGCACGACTGCCGACTCGAGCGGCCCGAAGCCGCCACCTGAAATCATACCGCGCTCGAGCGCGGCCTGAACCCGCGCACGATTTGCACCCGGCGCGTATGCGCCCTTGTCGTCGCGCCGGTCGACGACGCACATACCGCGTGTGAGCTCGCCCGTTCTGCATGCACGAACATCGTCAGGGTACCTGCGGTAGTATAGGGAAAGCAACACGTACCGCTCAATCTGGAATCTGCGCCGGCGTACCGTCCAGCCCGGCGCGGGTCCCTGCAGCCCGGGCGGGTGCGCAATCGCTGCCCATACGGCCGCGATGTCGTGAAGCTCCATTGCATCACGGCCAAATGAGCGCATAACGGTACGCGTACGCTGCAGGAAGGAGCTCGTAAAATGTGCAAGTGGTGTCTTGCCTGACGCTACAGATGGGGCATCCACATCGAACGTAGGGTCAATATTCGTGGCATATGAAGTAAAGGGTAGCAAGTGTGCCGTGGTGATGTCCAGAGGCAGAAGGAGTACACGCGAAAGAGGGATGCCCGAATTGTCAGGTGTGAGTGTCTCGGCGACAGCGTACGGGTCCGCAAAGAAGTTAACTACATATCAGGAATGAGCAAGTGATAGGCAGTGCTAAAGATGAAACAGCCTACATTCAGCGGAAGGGCTAGTATTGCCGGGCACGTCGAGAGCTCCGCCCATGATCACGAAACGCCCGACGCGCTCACGTACGCAAGCGCCGTCTGTGCGCAGCACTTGTGCAAGGTTCGTCATTGGACCAAGCACAATGTATGTTACGGATTGTGGTGGGTATTCACGGAGCACGTCGAGTGCAACTTCATGCCCTGGTCGATTATCAAGTTCAAGTTGGGGATGAACCCCAGAAGAAAGCAGGTTTGGTGGGAGGTTCCATTCTGGGTGTGAGTTAGTTATTCCGCTCAAGCCGTCACTACTATGATTCAGCGCCTGAAGTCGACTGGAGATTAAATGTATGCGCACCGCCCGTGGAAATAGGCAGCATTGTGAAGTTCGCCGCTAAGTGGACCCGCTGCACCTCTGACGACAACAGGTTTTCGGGCGGGGTTGTAGTTCGGAAAGAGGCTGCGCGACTCTGGGTATTGTTCGATGTGTCTGCCAACAGCCTGGTATATCTTGAAGATGTTGAGACTCAAAAAAATCAGCACTTCCACCAGATTGGGCATGCATGAAGCGCGCACTAGGATGCCTCAAGGTCCGTATTACCTGCAACCGCGTGCGATGAGCAGGTGCGGATGATGCATCCAGTTACTGTTGCGTACCGAAGGAGACAATGAACGCCAAAATCTCTATTTCTGGAGACGCAATCGCCATGAGACTATGGCAACAGTTAGTATGTGTGCGCAGATAAGGATATAGATGCGCGCTGACATGGCGATGGTGTCATCTACACCAGGGTCGGTGTCAACTGTGAAGGGAGCGATGTGAAATGAATTAGACAATCAAGGGGAGCGGTGCGGACTGATTACTGGAATCTTGCTCCGAGAATTGGACATCGTTGTGATGAGAGACTATGCGATGGTTTGTGGTGCAGTTGAGGTGGTGGTTGAGCGAGAGTTGGAGAGTGTGACATGTCGGCGGGCCAATCGTGCCGTCCGCCCTGCCCCAGATCCCGCTATCTCGGCCAAGCCAGATCTGCCACGCGCCTCGATCCGGGTGTGGCAAGCGATTCCAGCCACCAGCCTCGTTTTGCTCTTCGCGGCTTCAGGAACGTATACGGCCGCCTGGCGAAATGGCATCGCGTCTGACTACGATTTGGACTTGCGGGCTCCGACTACGATGATTCGTCGGAATGGAGATTGCAAGTTCCGATACGATAGTGGTATCCACAGTCGGAATCAGGAGATTGCAGGTTCGACCCTGCGGTGGTCATTCCATTCATTTTTGCCGCTCATCCGCAGTCCGAGTCGCCAGCATCACCTATCACGATCTCGCAAACCAAGGAATCCGGGTGAGGTTCCATTGTCCGCTTGGAGACCATGCACGCGTGAACGTTACGTTGGACAGTGGACGCGGCTGAGCCTCGTGTCCACAATGAGGGCAGTGCTCATACGGGTGGCTGTAAACGTGAGGCTACCTATGTATGCAGTCTTCGCTAGTCTGAGCAGTAAGTAGTGAAGCTAGTGAAGAGCCACCACGCGACGCCGGGGCCGTCAACTGAGGTTGAATATGCAGTATATCGAGGCTCGATGTGGTTGAATACGTGACTTGCGTATTCAAACATCCCGGGCAACGTTTGCTGGGTCGTCACTTCGTCATTCATGCGACTCGTCCGCTGGACGCCATTATCACAGGACTGAAGGGGCTCGGGCGTTCGCGTTACTTGCACCTGCCAGTGAATGAGCGCACGACATCCCGAGGCTCCGTTTGCTGTGGATGGCGCCTCGCCTTCATACAGCAATCATGAGAGCACGCAAGGGCTCATTTTGCGTTTGCTTGTAAAAAATACAAACAGAAAAAAGTAACACGATCGATCGACTGCTGCACCGCACTACGCCGAGCCCACACCCTACGATGACACGGTCCACACGCGCACCTGGTTGTCCGTGAAGCCACCGAACAGGGTCTGGCCGTCCGCTGACCAGGCGATAGACACACACTCGGGCTCCCGCGAGTTGGCACCAACATCGACAAAGTCGGGCTTCAGTTCGTCCACAATCGACCTGCGCGGACGCGTCAACGGTTTCATATGATGCCATGTTCTGGGGAGAAACGCACTTGGACTCGAGGTCGAAGATCTTCACGCACGACGCGGTCGCGGCGCAGAGCCAGTAGCGGTTGGGAGAGAAGACGAGAGCGTTGACAATGTCACCCGCCTCGAGCGAGTAGAGGTGCTTGCCCTCGTTGAGATCCCAGAGCATGGTGATGCCATCCTTGCCACCGGAAGCAGCGAGGGAACCGTCAGGGGACACGGAGACGGTGTTGATGTACCCGGTGTGTCCATAGTGGTTGGTCTTCAGCTTGAACTTCGAGAGTTCCCACACCTGTGGTGTCGGATAAGTATCGTTTCGCAACGCGAGTGAAGCGTTAGATAGGAAGGGTCAGAGATCTTGGTGATATTGTGTGGTCTCATCGGGGCGAAGCCCTCTGAAGTAGCAAATATATAGTGTAACATCACACCCGGGGATAGGGGAGGTATGGCGAGTATTGAAAACCGTACCTTGACGACCTTATCCCAGCCAGAGGAGACAATGACGGGATTCATCACATTCGGGCTGAAGCGAACGCAAGAGACCCTGCAAAAGCCGTCAGTTGTACTCTCAGTATTGAGCGGTAAAGGACGCACCACTCGGAGTGACCATCCTCTTTGATATCGTACTTGCATTCGCCGAGAGTGTTCCACAGCTTGATGGTCCTGTCACGAGAACCAGACACGATCTGACGGTTGTCGGCGCTGAAGCTGACGGAGAGGACATCAGAGGTGTGGCCGACAAATCGGCGGGTGGTGAGTCCAGTATTAAGATCCCAGAGGCGGAGGGTGTGATCCCAGGAAGAAGACAGCGCGAACTGGCCGTCAGAGGAGATGACGACATCCGAGACGAAGTGGTTGTGGCCACGGAGGATGCGTTTTGGGTAGCCATATGAATCCTCGTCACGCGTGAGCTGCCATACAATGATCGTCTTGTCTGTACGAGAGTGTGCCTTTAGCGCGAAGATTCGTGATTGAAGGAAATGAGTTACCTCGGGAGGCAGTCAAGATGACATCGGGGGTCTCCGAGGAGGTAGCAATAGCGGTGACCCAACCCGAATGACCCGTAAGGGAGCCAAGGAAGCGCAAAGATTCAGCCATGGCGGTCGTGAATGTGGTGTTGAGTAGCTCTCGAGGCTGCGATGCACCTTTCCGCCTTGATTGTCTCTCTTGACCCGCTCGCACGTCCAGTGACAGTGACAGCCACAGTCACACCAACTGTGCAGTTCTTCGGCGTTCCCCGGACCTCTCATTACTAGCTCACTGTTGTCACTGGTTGCTGCCTCGTCAACGCAGATATCTACTGAATCTATAATCCACAACATAGAACGGAATTCCAAGCTAATTGTCTAACACAATGTGTGCCTATCTGGCAGGATGAATGAGGTGGATAGGCTAGTACGAGGCATCCTGCAGGGATTCCAGCGCACGACAGACACAGGTCGGATCTCTGTTCCATAGTCATCGGAGGTGATTGTGTAGCTGCGCCCGCGATCTTTTGGTGGATTGCTGCACTCCACCAAGGAGGTATGGCGAAGGGTACAATCTATGTGAGCACGGAAGGCCCCCCGGAGCAAGGCAAGGTGTCCATGTTAGCCGCCTATAGGAAGCATTGCAGTGTGCCCTGCATCAGCTTCCTCCATGTTCCGTTGCCGCTCCGCATAGTCCCACCGATCGAACCCGCCAAAGTCTATCCGCAGTGCACGAGCAGCGAGTCCCGCCTGCAGCTCCGCCATATGGGTGACGCGAGCACGCCAACTGTCTCCTCTGTGGCGACCATGAGACAGCTACATCAGTTACGGAAGAAAGACCAGAGTAGAGACGGGGACTCACGTCGCGACATCCCCTGCTTCGCTCACTAGCCGTGCACACCCATCTTCGCGCGAGCGCGCGTCGAATACCCACAGTGTGCGGCCCTGCGCGTCATAGGTCTCCTGCAGCCCCCGCAGAGCAGTTAGCCGGTGGGGGTTCGGGTGCGGGGCGGGAGCAACGCGGGCGTCGACATCGAAAAAGAACCGCAGCGCGCGCAGGTTCGAAATACCCTCGAATCGCGGGTCCGAGACGGGCGCAAAGAGCGCGAGCTCTCCGCCGTCTCCTTCCTCCTCGTCCGAGCCGTCGTCGTCGTCCTGCTCCGCCATCGCTGCGTCGCCATCGGGTGTTGTCGTCGGTGTCGGCCCATCGGCCTGATCGGCAAGGAACTCGCGCTCCGCGTCGCGCAGCGCGGCACAGAATGTGGCCCAAGCTTCGTCTGATCCTGCACCGTAGTCTGTGCGTACAACAATACCAGGGGAGGCATCTTCGTCCGCGTCGAGCTCGTCACTATCACCTGTCCACGGCAGAGACTGGGCCTCTAACTGCACCATCCATAAGGCAAGAGTAAAGGTCGGTCGAGGAACGACGGCACTCACCGGGTTCGGAGATACACCAGCCCATGCGCGCGCATCCAACGCCCAGAACTCGTCAGCAGCGATGAGGAGCAATGCGCGCCGGCCGAGCGATCGATGCTGCGTTTTGAGAGCTGTATATCGATCCTGAAAAGTTGCTCACTTGGTGAGAAGCTCCCCCCAGCGACGGGGCGCATCCTAGCGTACAAGGAGGTAGTGGCGAAGGATGGAGGGGTCAGCTGGCGGTTTTGAGGCTTTTGAGGCCATGAAGTCACTGCTCAATTTCGACCAGTACCAACACAATGTGGTTTGACAGGGTCTGAAGAACGACTAGGGATTCCGAAGTAGCCTTTGATAATGCAGACTGGACTTTTGTCCTCACCGTGGCAGACCGTGGCAGGTGGTGAAGACCGGCCTTGTGCGGGCCGGAAGGATGGATCGAGCTCCCAAGCCCACGTCTCGTGTTTTCTTGCGACTCTTCTCGAGCAAGGCCTTGCAGTAATGTTGTGCCCAAACTGAGCGTGCAACTTTCCCATCCACATCACCCAGCATCGACAGCATCAAGATGCACTTCTCTGGGATCCCTCTCGAGATATTCTTTCACGACATCCTCCCAGCTGCCCAAGTACGCGACATTCTGAACCTAGGATGCACAAGCAGATTCTTCGTGGAAGTCTGCTCAGACGACGTTTTATGGAAGGAAAGATGTGAGGTCGATTTCCCTGCGCAGATGAAATCACAGGCGTTGTCTTCCCGACGAAAGAGGTGGAAGGTTCAGTACCGTGCGCTAAGCTTTCCTAAGGTCTTCGTCTGGGGGTTAGTTCCTTCACCTTATCTCTCACACGAGATAAGGGACGGCAACGTGCTCATCCATTCAGCCATCTGGCAAATGGGAGACGCGGCACTGCAGACTTTAGATCAGACGGATACGACAGTTTCCCCTGCCCCGTCGAGGTCAAGCTTCCTAGGGTTCAAATCGTGAGCATGAAAGCGGGTGGCTGGTGAGCTTCGGATGTAATCTATGCTAATGAACCGAATCATTCAGCATTTCCAGGTGTTTCAGTGCTCTCGATTCGAAAGGCAACGTTTATGTGTGGGGTGCGTAGCCTATACTATACGGCTTTCTATCCAAAGCGCGTAATTGAAGGACCGACCAAGGTGCGCTGAGGGAGGGGGGCATATACGGCATGGAGACAACAGGGCGGTTCACGTATGGATTCGAGAAAGCCCTTGTGCCGCACAAGCTTGACATGCCCAATCCCATTAGGATGGTTAGGTAGGCCACCTTTTTCTCGCCGGTCGGGCTGTCTCATCTGATGTTGGCCAACTTGGTCCTCTATGGCAGTTGCGGTAGGGCACACATGGCGGTCCTTGACTCCGAAGGACAAGTGTGGACTTTCCTTGCGTGGGGGATGCCCTTCAAGCTTAGGTCTTCATTGCTTGGTTGTCACTCCCCAAGCTCTACACCTTCGCGCATCGCGTGTGGCTGGGTATTCACCGCGATCCTGACGGAGTATGGCAACGTCCTCGCCTTTTGGCCCTATGCGATCAACACATTACACCTCGGTACCTCCTACGCTTCTTGGGCAGAAGAGATTCCTAAAGATCGTCGCATTATTTGTGTGACTCGGGATATAATTACGAATCCATTCCGACTACCGGAACTACCGGCATTACCTAAATTCAACAGCTTCGGGGTATCGGAAGGGTTGGAGGATGTAGGAATCACCTTGGTCGAGATTGCTGCACTCGAAGATCAGCTCATAGGCTTGACCAACAAAGGTCATGTCCTCAAATTCAACGATATGCGGGATCCAGGAAGTCTGCAACTCTCCCAAGCAGGCTGGGAATATGTAAGTGAACGCCAATTTAGTTGAGCTGCAGGCACTGATCTATGGCCAGCTGCCGAACTTCAGTGAACCTTCACGAATACAGCAGTATACTTCCACGGGGAAAGGCGATACCCAGTCTGCATCTTTGCCTAGGATCACCCATGTCAGTGCCATCGCGAGCAATGCATACTATCTATATCAAGATACTCACCATCAATTGCCGCAGATCGTGGCGCAGTACCAGTCGTTCGTGGCATACTCGACTGGGCAGGGATCTGTAGCCCTGGTTGGCAGCGTGATAACACATCGCGATTCTCCTCCAGTCGTCCTACCAGGGATGCAGAACCGCTCCATCGCCTCAGTAAC
The DNA here is from genome assembly GCA_022496205.1 of Gloeopeniophorella convolvens. Lineage (NCBI taxonomy): Eukaryota > Fungi > Basidiomycota > Agaricomycetes > Russulales > Gloeopeniophorella > Gloeopeniophorella convolvens. Next base: position 202,939 of record WTXD01000012.1, on the reverse strand, counting down.
GCTCGGCGATAATCACGGTGCTGTGCTCACAACCGATGGCGAACTGCTCACCTGGGGTGGTTATATGCGCGGTGCCCTAGGGCTGGGGGACCCTATGGTTCTCCCAGTCGGCGTTCCTGGAGGATACGCGGATGAGGAGGGGCGCCAGCACTTCGTTCAGACTGGCGCGCCCATCGAGTTGCCGAACGTGATAGTACCCACGCAAGTACACTTTGACCACCGCGAAGACTGTGGCGCGCGCAATCTCTGCGTTAGCACGACTGCATCGGGGTGGCACACGGGGGCGTTGGTGGTAGACCTGGAGGTACGTACCGTAGAGACCAGTTTTATGTGTGCGTTGTTCTCATGCGTGATGTCTAGCCCGAACAATGAGCGGGGAGAGACTTCACGATGCGCGTTCCATCACAAGATCGTGGGGATTTTCAACAATAGCAGATTTGCTTGAGCCAGCGCTGGAGAGATCTACGTCACTCTGTATGTAGTGGTCTTTGAATTTGGCATATGCTATCACCATAAAGCAACTTGTGAACTTGAGCACTGGTGATTAAAGTGGCCATGGCGGCGACTTTCACTTGCCAGGTGCTCCGGCTTTTGCCGCACCACGTTGACCACCGCCATGATCGATTGATCACGCACCCAGCGCTCAGCGCTCAGCCGTGAAGCGCCGTGATCAAGCTAGCGTTGGGCGCCTGGGCGCTCATGGGGAACCAAACCAAAATATACACGAACATCCAATGCGCCTGTTCCCTGCGCCTTGAACAAAACTCATATTTGTCGTCCTTCTCCCCATGCTCGAAGCGTCATTCCCTTACTTCCACTACTAAGCAATGCATCTTTCGGACATCCCGGTGGAGATCCTTCTCCATAACCTGTTCCCGATCGCTTCTATAGACGATATTCTGAAGCTCGGATGCACAAGCAAGTTCTTCGCATCAATTTGCAGTGACGATGCGTTTTGGAAGGGCAGGTGTCGAACCGATTTTGCAAATCTCGCCAACACTGGAGTGTTTTCGCGGAAGACCGGATGGAAGGCGCTGCACCAGGCGCTCAGCTTTCCTCGGGTTTTTGTCTGGGGGTTAGCCCATCCTCGCAATCTCCTCCTATACTACACCATTCAGACTCTGTCACACTTCCCAGCTACCTCGACAAAGGTACACGCGGTATTGGCAAGAATTCCCAGTTCCATCGCAACGCGGGCCCGTTCCCGTATCCCGTCGAGGTTCCTTTTCCTCGTGTCCGGATAGTGAGTCTCGTAGCATGCGATAGGTGCGCCCCGCCTATCCGTGCTGGAAATGATCTCACCCCCTGCAGGAGCTTTCAAGCCCTCGACTCTCAAGGTTCCGTGTGGGTATGGGGTAAGGTTATAGCTCTGAGCCAGAGCAGGGGCTGCCTCATGAAGCCATCGTTTACAAGGGACGTTGACTCAGAGTTGGGGTGACATTGACGGCGTCGAGACAGACGAGATCGACGACGAAATCGCGTCGGAAATGTTCCATTTGAGGAAGAAAACAGTATACGGACCACACAAACTTGACATGCCCAGCCCTGTCACTGCCATCAGGCGAGCGCGGCAGGCCCAGCTCTTGCGTGACGCCACACCTAATACGTCTCTGCCTCACAGTTGCGGAGGCATGCAAGCAGTCATCGTTGATTCTGCCGCGCGATTCTGGACGCTTCTCAACTGGGAAGATCCTTTTCGCCTGAAATCACCCTTTCTCGACGGCAAATCTCCAGAGACCACACCATTGCGTATAGCGTGTGGCCGGTGTTTTGCCGCTATTCTGACCCACTCCGGGGATGTCTTCGTCTTTTGGTGGATGCCGAGTCGAGAGGCACGCACCCGAAGCAAACCCCCATATGTTACTGAAGACCATCGTATCTTCTGCGTACCTGGAGACCTGACATATGACCCAGTCAGGCTGCCTCGGATACCGCGACTGCCCAATCTCGGGGGCGTTCAGGCCTCGGAGGAACCCGATGCACGTGAAACATCCATAGTTGAAATCGCAGCCCTCGCAACCCAGCTCATCGCTCTGACGAACAAGGGCCACGTCCTGAAGTTTCGCGACTTGATAACCCACGCGCCTCCTGACCACGCCCCATGGGGGTGGGAATACGTCAGGCCACTCCGAATTCGGACCTAGCTATCTTGTGCTGACTCCCCGTCACACAGCTCGAATGGTTCAGCGAGCCTTCCAAGATTGCGCTGCGTCTACCTTCCCGAGCCGTCAACAGCCCCAGGAGCCTGGCAATCCCTCGTATCGGCCGCGTACAGGGCACCTTCTCGCCAACTCCTGCTCTTTCCCTTCACTGACTCGGACCTCTCACAGATCACAGCGCAGAGCTGTGTCTTCGCCGCATACTCGACCGGCGCGCAAGCAGTCATCCTCATGGGCACCAACGCGACGCGTTCGGGTGACCCGCCATCGCCAGCCGGACGCTTAGGGCTACCCGACGACGCGCTTGTTGCGTTCGTGCGCGGCGACGAGCACTACGCTGCGCTCAGTGCGGACGGCACGCTGCGCACGTGGGGCAGCGCGCACGGCGCGCTCGGGCTGGGCGTCCTCTCGCTCCTTCCGCCAGGCGCCGTGAAGGCGCCGGCGCGGGGGTCCAACGCGCCGCCAATTGTCGTGGTACCCTCGCGCGTGAGATTCGGCCCCCGCACGCAGCGCACGCATTGCATTGGTGTGGCTGCTGCAAGGTCGCACATGGGCGCGCTGGTGGTCATTTTGCCGGTGCGTGCTAGGTGTTTGATTTTGGAGGTCGGACTAACGTGCGGCTTCGATTCAAGCCGGAGGATGACGAGCAGTGCGGCCTGCGTACTCGACGTCAGCGCCGGACGGTTAGCTAGGACCGGTGCCGAATATACTGATGCCAACGCTGTAGCAGTGCGGACCTCGTTTTGCCGTCTTTCGCCTTACTTGCAGGCGGGGTCCTCGGTCGCAGTTGACCTCACGGCGCTTGCATTCGCGAACGATTTCGCACTCGGTCTCTTTCATCTAAGTATAAGTATGCGATGTTGCACGAGCGGCGCTTTTCGAGCGCACTTTCCTCCCATCCCCACACCCTCGGCCGATACGGGCGCTTATCGTCAATCATTCCATGTGACACCTGTGTTACGCAGAATTTCTCCTGCTTGCCTTCGACTCATTGCTGGAGATTCATGTACGGCCCCTGCCCGGGCATCACAGACAAGCACGCATATCGTCGGAGGCCACACTTCTGAAGTGAAGACTGGGTTCGCAAACAATCAATCGAAGCTGACTGCAATGTGACGTCGAGACCAGGCCCGCCTCCTGTCCTACCCGGCCCGCACTCTCGTATTATCCCTCCCGCCCCCGCAGGAGACGTTCTCGAGTTCCCGTGGTGTGCCACGCAGCGCCTCAGGCACGCACCCGCGTTCGGCCGTAGGCGCCTTGCAAGGGGTCAAGCTTCAGTACGCACAGAGAGCGCGTGTAAGCAGGGCAGACGCACGAGGCACCGCAGTGCTTCGCTTCGCGAGCACGCTCGCGCCGCGCGATGGTCACATGTCGGGCTCGCGGGCAGGCGCAGCACACGCGAGCGCGGCCTTGACCGTGGAGGCGTGTGCGCGGCGCGCCTCTGATGATATGAATCAGGGCGGCCCCTGTCCCGTCAGGGCCGTGATCATCAACGGACAGGTCGTGCGCCCTGTCACTGAACGTGCGCCCAAGTTAATTATAGAGCCACCTACTAGCTTATCGGCGCGGTGGAGTCAGTTGCGGGAGGTGAGCGGGCGTTCACGTTCAGGGGTTTCATACGCCTGTGGCGCAGGCCGGGTTGACAGGATCAAAGGCGTTCATTTGTGAGGGCGCAGCTGTCACAATGCAGGTGCTTATGAGTACGGGAGCAGTGGTGCTTCCGCTTTTGAGAGTGCGACTTATTCGTGGTGGTCGGATGTGACTTGCTCAGGCTCTCCTACTTGCACTCTTCTCCCATGACAGCCTGGTTCTCGACTCCAACATATTGCGACCCCGGACGTTCTATCACCACCACGCTGTCTAGTCGAGGAAGGTCTCCCGCATTTTCCTCGTCACCATGCAATTGGGGGTCTATGAATGGTCTATTGCTCATGAAGACTCTACCAGGAGGTGGAGCGCGGACTGGCAACATGCTCGGTGACATTGGTATTGAGCATCAGAAGACATGCTCCGTGTGTCTCACGGAGAACCCGAGCTCCACGAGGCCTGCGCTCACCGAGCCAGAATCCAGCTAGGTGCTTCGCAACGGGCTTCTCATCATGATTTCCGCATGAGTTATCCCGCACGAGTTTATAGGTATATCCGAGAGCTCTCCAGCTGTTGGGAAAACTTTCGGTCCAGAATCCAATTGTGTCATCGCCTTGCAGACTGCCCATTCCATCAAGCGGATTCTGGCAGATCCCCACGAACGTGCGCGCTACTAGGCCGGTCAGCTCTGCGTCGCGGTATAAGGAACTCCACATTGCGTCTTCCTCTTTAAAGGATCGACGCAAGAACAGAGAACCGAGGTCCACATCGAGAGAGAAGAGCAGGGCAGCCCCAAGATGTCGGTCAGCGCGGGCTTCGCGCAAGCTCCTCCTCGAGGACGTCGTAGGCAGGGAAGATGTCACTGATCGGTCGTGGGATTTCCGCTTTTGACAGGCGGCTGACGTCGTGCAAGGAATCGTAAGAATAGGCTACGTATCGGGGCGCGAACGGGGGTGTACATGTACATAGCGCCGGGCACCGTGTGGTAACAGTGGAGCGTTTTCGCCCGAGGAATCCTCTTGGCATCGGCGGACGGTGGCGGACGCGCACAAGGCAGGCGGGTCGCGCCCCGCGCCCTGCCCGTCGTGGCAAGAACGGCGATAAACAGAAACAAGAGAGAAAGACTTTCTTTCTGTGGACGGGGGGAAGCACGGGGAATGACGCAGGGCATCGGCGAGAGCGGGCGACGTTATCTGGCGGGCGGACGTTGTAATTGGAACAACAGGCACGTCAAACTATTGTCCGCGCTTATCGCGAGCGAGCGGCTCTGTCGTGCGGCGGGGGCTTCCATCACGCCGGCATCGAGGATGGGGAGATGTCAGCGAGGCTGCTGGCTCCCGTGGCCGCAGCGAGGACGATGGAGGGAGCGGTGGAGGGAGCGGCTGGCGGAGGGAGAACAATGGCGGGGCGTCGGGGGACGGGCCGGAGAATAATGGATCGATGTGTTTCCTTTGAGGGAAGTGGACCTGTTTCGTTTTATTGCCCGCATACCGCCAGGACAGTCTTCTATCTCTCTTTTCCTTACCCCCCGAGATCTTTCACTATCGCTATATAACTACGCTCTTTACCATGCACCGCAGGACAGAATCCCAACGTCAACTCTCCCCCTCCCCCATGTCCCGCTCCTCCCCCTCACACCTCCCCTCCTTCGGCCCACCGCCCTCCGCCTCCGCCATCTCCGCAGGCCTCGCCGACCTCCTCCACCCCCGCAAGTCCCGCCAGCGTGCCACCATCCTCTGCCTCCTTTCCCTCGTTGCAGTCACCGCCTACGTCTGCCTCGTCTCCCAGCCCGCCCTCGCACCCGCCCTCTCCTCGCACCATGGTACACCCGCCGGCGCCGAGGACGCATGGCTTAAGTGGGCCGCGAGGTTCCCAGCCGCGCATCCCGCCCCAAAGCCCCGCCCAGAGATTACGCTCTCTCCCGAGGAGGAGCTCGGCGCGGTGACCGCGTTTATGGCCGCGCTCCCGCAGAACATCATCCCCCCGGGCATCGACGCGACACGGCCCATTGACCCCCAGCTCGTGCTCGACTTTGACACGCGCAGCCAGCGCGCAGAGGCGGAGGTTGCAGAGGTCGTGAGCGACGTGTGGTTCCGCAACCCAGTTGTGGTGTTTTCCAAGGTGCGTCAGCCTCACGCAATTTTTTTCGACATGGGTCTCATATGTGTCGTCGCGCCGGTGGCAGCTTTACTCGCCCGCCTCGCGCGAGCTCAAGTCCACCCTGGATGCCATGGAGCTGAGACCCGCTCCCACAGTATTCGACGTTGATGACCGAGGTGCGTTATATTTCAGCCGACGGCTATGAGCATCTGATCGAACCATCACCATTTGATACCCTAGCTGATGCGGACGTCCTTATCCCACTCCTCTACCGGCTCACGAACACGACCGAGCTACCCATCCTCCTTATCGGTGGCACGCCAATAGGCTCGATGGACGCGATCCGCGAGCTTGACGCGAGCGGGCAGCTCAAGGCGCTCGTCACGCGCGCAGGCGCCGTCCTCGACGGCTCAAAGAGGCGCAGAAAGGGTCGTCGGTAATGCAGTACGACAGAGACGTTTTCCCCCCATTTTCTCCGCTTGGGCACTCTCTAGACGCATTGGACATTCTCACTGGCATTACATACGGTCCTGTTGGATATATATACTGCATAACACGACCCCCTACGCGCACGACATAATCTATACCTTCTTATACCTGCTATCTCCCATCTAAGGATGTCATGCCCGCTATTCCCCTGACCTCCCGCTGCCATTCCCGGTTCTCCTCTTGTTTTACTGTGTCATGTTGCAGGCCAGACAGGAAAAAACGGTGCAGTTCCAGCAGTCTTGACGCAGTGGCCCAGACTGAGTTCGAGCTACTACCATTTAAACGTAACGTGCACACGTTCTGGCCTCCAGATTCTCATTTCACCCCAGCGGAAGCTACATGTCATATCACCTTCTCCGCATGTCAAATTTGTGAAGATGGTTTCTTCACCCTCGATCTACCCACGTCTTGCCATAACTGTCAAGTCACCCTGATAGGCTATAGCCGCATAGACGATAAGTAGCATTCCGGCGGACTGTGATGGAGTGCCATAGCTGGGACGCGTGGGACGATCCATCACCATCGACGGGGTGGCAATGTGCAACGGTGATATTGAACGCGGACCCGAAGACCCGAGCGCTCCGGATCCGCTGCTCTCACCAGTCGACTCCGAAGCAGCGTGCTCAGCGCACTTACAGCAACTTACAACACCGTCCCGAGCAGGATGAGCGCGGGAACGTCCACGGGCGGTACAGAGTCCGCATCGTGGGTAACAGCGGTGCGCACCCGCCCTGTCCTCCCCGCCTTCACAGTCCTCATCACCTAATTTGTGAGGCGCATACAAGGCATTATGCATTATGCGTCAAGTTGTACCCGCAGCTCGCCGCCCTGTCAGCGCGCTACTGACCCCGGCCGCTCAGCCCACCCTCACATCCGCACTCCCCGCGACGCTCGCCGCATAACGCATACATAGCTGCATACACTTGTCAGTTTCACTTCCGCACGCACCTACAAGCCGGACATAGATCGCCCCCCTTACAGGCTCTCGAGCCGTCCCGGGAGAAATGCGTCTCCGCCCCGGTTCTCCTCATACCACGGCAGATTGTGCGCCAGCAGCACCCGCACACGCGGCACGTCCAGCAGCGTGCGCACGCGCACAATATGCGCCTCGGCGCCCGCGCGGTCAACATGCGCGCACACGAACGTGCCCGGCCCGCCCGCCACGCGCCGCTCCGCGACCGCGACCGTGCCGCGCAGGATGCGCCAGTCGTGCGCCGTGTCGCCCGCGAGGTACACCCACCCGCCGTCCGCCGACGTGCGCGCGAGCACGTTCACGTGGCCCGGCAGGTGTCCCGCCGCGTCGACGACGTACAGGCTGCCGTCGCCCGCAAAGTCGAGCGCGGCGCCGAACGGGCCCAGCGGCGGCCAGCCGGCGGGGTCGAGGAAGCGCGTGCGCGGCGCGGGCGGCACTGTGTCCGGGCGGTACCACGAGTCCGCGTGCGTGGGGAAGCTGTGCGCGAGGAGCGGCGCGGCGGCTGCGCCGACGAGGAAGGTCGCGTGCGTGAAGGGCGCGGCGTCGCCCGTGTGGTCGAAGTGGACGTGCGAGAGGCAGACGTGGTCGATCGACGCCGGGTCGACGCCGCCTGCGGCAACGAGTCCGCGACGTCCTGCGCGACGATGACCGGCGGGAAGGACACGTCGAGCAGTGCGCGGACGGCGGGCGGGTAGGCGCGGTCCTTGCGCAGGCCGAGGTCGAAGAGGAGCGTCGCGCCCGTGGCGGAGTGCCGCAGGAGGAAGCAGAGGCTCGGGACGGTGGCCTTCGCCTCGGGCGCAGTGGGTGGGTCTATGTAGTCTTCCTCCCGAAGCGTCAGGTGGCCGCCCTCGAGGACGGAGACGTGCCAGTAGGGCTGGTCTACGCTGGGTTCGGGCAGGCTGGCGGACATTGCGGTGGTGGCTGGTTGGAAGTCGGAGGACCTTGGGAAACTCACACTGGCAACAGGACACACGCCGAAGCACTCGGCTGCAGGCCGCGAACCCACAAACGGGCAGCTCTTGGGCAGCTCTCTCGCAGGCATAAACTGTCATCAGTTTGAGGTACGGGTGCGTTTCGTACCATCGCGATCACGGGGCGATATCAACTTCGTGTCAATGCATAACTGATCAAAGAACTACAGAAAGTTCGAGTTGATTTCCTTGGGCACTGTCTGTTCCGTACACGCTAGACGTACGTTCTACGCAGGGCAACTGATATTAGCCGGCCCATTCGTACCATTCAGCCTTTGCGTCCTGCTCAATCAACTCTTTCTTGCACAAAATCACCCTCAACTTTTCGCAGGCTTCCAGAGTTGCCTGGAATTTGGACTCGTCCACCACACTTTGAGAGGACACGGGTAGTCTGTCTTCCCGATCGCGGAGGGCATGGGACCTGATAAAAGCTACCACCCACGTATTCCGCCCGTCATCTAGCGTGACTATATGAATACGTATAGGTATATCTTCCGGAACCCCGGCTTTGTCGCATAGGTCTTCAACCATTGGTTCGACGCTACGCTCTAAGTCGAGGGTGGGGTTATAATGATGTAGGGCTTTGTTGGCAGCTACGCCGAGTCGTGTAGACGATCATAGTTCAGAGCAAATCCGTAGATGCGATCGACCATTGATTGAAAGAGGTGAGGTTCGAGAGGTATCGGGTGGATGGGATTTAATTTTGAACTCTGGGATAATCTCAAGTCCAACCGAGTATTGTGCTCTTATACGCGAGTGGCACCACACTTGGGCCCATCGAGTGCAATCGATGATCGATGTTCAGCGCGTTCATTGAATCCGGGGCCACTGTACGTATTGTCCCTTGCGAGCTTGGCCCAACGACAGGCCTACTTACCCATCACCGACTCCTTCCACCAGGGGCCCGACTGGAGATTCCGAGGCCAGCTTCGATGACATTGCTAGTCATGGGCCTCATCAAAGGCCCATCTGACTGAGCTTTCACGATCATGAGTTGGGCCACTGCTATACATCTTCCCGTACAAGGGATGCGTCGGAGGGCCAATGAATCGGTGCAGGCCAGTCATGTAGTAGGCGGCCTGGTCCCTTGATCCTGCGCCGTGGCACGGCCCGGGTACATGTGAACGACTGTCTTCACTTGGCCAGTCTGTTACGGAGACTAGGCCCGGGCCACTGTTGGCCATCACTGTGCATCATGCATCATGACGTAGCAGTGGGCCTCTTCACCGTCAATCCGGGTAATAACTGCGAGTCTCACCTTGTATAAAGAGGGGCTTCTGTCTGCCGCTAAAAGGCAAACCCCCAGACTTGAGTCTTACAGTGCTCTACTGCCACTATCTGCTTTCACCACCTGAAGCGAACACCCCCAATTCACAGCCTGCTACTGCCGCGATGTCCAAGATTCTGTCGAATTCCAGAGTAGTGGACTCCGACAAGGAGGATGCATACTATCGTGACACGCTGGATGATCATCACGGTCGTGCGGACGCAAAGAAATCGAATTGCTACGACCTCGAATCCCCGTGGTATGGAGCATGGGGGTTTGAACTTATCTACCCATGGCTCAAGGCGCTCCAAGCTGGATGTCAAGGTCATTCTGTCAAGGTTACTCTGTGCCCCCAGCGCACGATCAGGATCAACAACGAGCAAGTGCTGGAAGCCTTTCGTTATTTCCAGGATCTCCAGAACAAGTTGGGATCGTCTGGCACTGTGCAGAGTGCACAAGACGGCACAGCACCTGGAGCTCGCCGTCGTCTTCGTACACGGCCACCTCCCGCAGCAGTCCGACCTGAGTCCGACTCCGAGTCGGCCCATTCCTCTGGAGACTCCCATAACTGGGGAGTTGAACAACGTATACCGGACTTCTGCATTGACTTTTCTCGCACGAGAGATTTCAAGTTGCTGAATGACCCAGAGTATGGTGAGAAGATTGCATTGATCATCGAAATCAAGAAAAAGGAAGATGGGTGGGAACCGATCCAACAACCCGGCAACGAAGGGGCCTATCAGAAGCGTTCTGGGGGTCCCTCAATAGCTGCTGACGCCGAGAGAGATCTTTTGGAGCAAGCCATCTGTTACTTCATTTTCACCCCTCTGAACGTTTTTGCCACGGCCTGGTAGTGATAGGCCCATATTGGGCTTTCACAACGTTGACGAAAGATAAAGCCCTGCGGAGTACGGTCTTCGAAGAGATGTTTCGCAACGTGATCCCGTGGGGTCCCAAGCGACCGATTGTCTATATCTTGGAGTATTACGGCCGAAGCTTCTATAAACTGGGGACTGAAGCATCGGCCGCCCATAGGGATAAGTGTCTAAAGATCATATTGTCTGACAATGCAGCCTGGCTTGAACCGGACAGACCTGCTGATGCCATCTCACTTGCTGGGCTGAATTTGGAATGAGAGTAGGATAGAATCGACTGCATGTACAGCGCTGAACATAGAATTCAATGATATTGCCAGTAAGCGGACCTGATAAGTGACGGAAGAACATTGCCCCGTTGTAAGTATGGGAGCATAGTTTTTAGGTGGCCGAGGGGAGAGAGCCTGAGGCGCTAGCGCGGGTGGGTGGATAGGAGCTTTGTGGTGGTCATAAGTCGTCGAGTGTAGGCGTTGGACGTTGGACTCGAATGACCCGGGACCGTAGCGGTGCTAGGAGCACGTCACTGGGCACGCACCATGTCCTCCACGTTCCTCCTCCACGCCCGCAGGTCCCCGCCCCACCCGCCAATCCGGCGCATCGTCCCACCGACATGCACTCCTTCAACGCGCATGCGCGCGCCATTCACACGCCTGCGCTCCCAGTGCTGGCTCACACACCACCACAGGATGCTGTCCCACGAGCAGAACGTCTCGCGCGCTCGCTCGGGGCACCCTGGCGCGCAGCTGTCGCGCAGGCCCGCAAGGCGCAGCAGCGTGCGCCAGCACAGGCGCGGGAAGTACAGCGCGAGCGGCGGGTCGAGCCCTGCACACATCAGGTACAGACCGTGCGCGGGGTGGGGCACGCACAGAGCACGTCGGTGACCTCCTGCGCGAGCACCCCGCCGACGCGCTGCGCGTAGTCGCCATCGACGACCCACCCGCGCGGGCACGCGGCGAGCGTGTCGCCCAGCCGGGCTGCCAGAAGAGCGTGTCGAGCGCAATGTGCGGCACACCGAGTGTCGCAGCGAGCGCGGATGCGAGGGTCGACTGCGCAGCCGAGTGGTCAGCGCCGGTGCGATGGGCAGCGGGTACGACTTGCCTTTCCTACGCCTGGGCAGGGTAGGCAACTGGTCAGGGTTGGGAAGACGGGGAAGACGGGGCAGGTGCGCACCGCTGTTGCCCACGATGTGGACTCTGTACCGGCCGTGGCCGTCCCCGCGCAGAGGCACATCGAGGAGCGGTGTGGTCACTGAGCTCATGTCGCCGTCTTGCGAAGGGTACCGGGCGGACTGGGGGTGGCGAGGTTCAGAACTGCTCGAGACGGCGCCATGCTGAGCATTTTCAGCTTCGAAATCGACTCATGAGCGAGCGGAGCGCTCGTGTCTTCGGGTCCGCTGCACGTTGTACTCGAGTCAAGACTCGAGTGCATATAAAGAGTGCCAGGCTCGGGATCTTTCTCCCGCACGCCACCAAGCTGCCAGAATAGTAATACCACCACACGTCCTGTTCTTGACTCACACCATTCCCATGACCACCTCAAGCTCCCAGGCTCACTTGCGCTGCATTGCTGTCCATCGAAATGCCTGAGAGAGAGCTGCCCGTTTGTGTCTTCGGCCCGGTGCGTATCTTGACATATCTCTGCTCCATCGAGAGGTTGGGTATTCCCAAGCCCGGAACTTGCAATCGACCACCATCACAATGGCCACCAGCCTGCCCGACCCCAGCGCGGACCAGCCCTACTGGCACGTCTCCGTCCTCGAGGGCGGACACCTGACACTCCGTGAAGAGGACTTCATCGATCCCCATACTCCCGGAGCGAAGGCCACCGTCCCGAGCCTCTGCTTCCTCCTGCGGCACTCCGCCACAGGCACGACCTTCCTCTTCGACCTCGGCCTGCGCAAGGATGGCGATTACCCGCCCGTCATCCGCACGATGCTCGACGCGCGCTTCCAGCCGGTCATCGTCGCGCAGGACGTTGCGGACTCGCTGCGCGCGGGCGGCGTCGACCCAGCCGCGATTAACCATGTCTGCCTCTCACACATTCACTTCGACCACACTGGCGACTCGACGCCCTTCACGCACGCGACGTTCCTCGTCGGCGCCGCCGCCGCGCCGCTCCTCGCACGCGGCTTCCCCGCGCACGCGGATTCGCAGTACCGCACCGACACGGTGCCGCCCGCGCCGCGCACGCGCTTCCTCGACCCCGCTGGCTGGCCAGCGCTCGGCCCATTCAGCGCAGCGTTCGACTTTGCAGGCGACGGCAGTCTATACATCGTCGACGCGCCGGGGCACCTGCCGGGCCACGTGAACGTGCTCGCGCGCACGTCGGCGGACGGCGGGTGGGTATACCTCGCGGGCGACGCGGCGCACGACTGGCGCCTGCTGCGCGGCGAGGTCGCGATCGCGGAGCGCACGGTCCCCGGAAAACCCGGCACGTTCACGTGCGCGCATGCCGATCGCGCAGGCGCCGAAGCGCATATCGCGCAGATGCGCGAGCTGCTGAACGTGCCGCGCTTGCGGCTGCTGCTGGCTCACGATTTGCCGTGGTACGAGAAGAACAAGGGTGGGAGCGCGTTCTTGCCGGGCACGCTCGAAAGCCTGTGAGAGCGTGCGCTGTCTTCAGGCGCGGGCTTCCTTATGCCCTGTGTTGACGGAAGTAAAGCATCTGCGCAGTATACACTGAATTTGTACATGATGTAGTAGTAGTGCTAAAGAAGGAACAAAAAAAATGTACATGTACGCATTATGCACCGTATGAAGTACCGGATAAATAGCCCGCAGAAAACCGAATAAGTTACTTCAATACCCTTAAGGTCCCCAGAACGAAAGACAGATCGTTCACTGCAACACGCTCCTAGCCATCAACACACGCCGCTCAACTCTGCTCACCGACAGGCCCAAACAGCCGACCGTACGCCGCGAAGCGCGCGCGCCACGCCGCCTGGTGCGCCGCAGTACGCGACGCCTCCACGACGCCCGCGTCGTGCGGCGCCATTGCGGCCGCAGAGAACAGCGCCGCGCTCACGCGGGTGCGCGGCAGCGGCGGCACGGGCAGGTCCAGCGGGCCCGCGCGCCGCGCGAGCGCGGCCCACAGCGCGGTGCCGCGCTCGCGCACGGTGCCCTCGAGCCCCGCGCCGAGGTCGGCGAAGCGCGCGAGCAGCGCGGCCGCGCGCACGGCGGCGTCGTCTGCGTCGGCGCTCGGGCCCTTGTGTGTCGGGCGCACGGCGTCCTTGCGCGTGCGGTGTGTCGTGGAGTCGGCGCGCTGCGCTGGGGGAGGGGGGCGGGTCGGCGGGGGGTGCGCTGCACTGCTGCGGGCGGTGGGGATGGGAGAACGGGTTCGGTGGGTACGGGCGTGAGCACGGGTGCGGGCGTAGGAACGGGTGCGGGCGTAGGAGCGGGTGCGCCGGGCATTGGCGCGTCTTGCGCGTCCTGCACATCCTGCGCGTCCTGCGCGTCCCGCACGTCCTGCACTTCCTGCGCGGCAGGCTCTGCATCGTGCTGCTCTGCAGCCGCAGGTGATCCCGCGTTGTCGTCCTTGTCCGCTTCAACCCCGTTTCCCGACTGGACGTCGGGCGCCTCAGTCCCCGTCTCGGCCTCGGCCTCCACCTCTGCTTCGCTGTCTTCCTCAAACCCCGCCCCCCGCTCTCCTGTCTTCACGCTCGCAGCGACGTGCTCGATGCGCGCCAGGTCCGCACGCACCGCGCCCAGGACCGGCCCGAGCCCTGCGGGCGGCGGCGACGCGCCGAGCTCCGCGCCGGCCCACGCGTTAGCGGTGTTGGCCGCGAGGTGCGCACACATGCGCGCGAGGTGGCGGAACGGGTCCTCGACCTTGTCGTCGACGGGCGTCGGCGGCTCGAGGAGCTCGCCGGGCGTCGTGGTGAGCGACATCATGTCGGCGGTCGTCGGCGCGGGCTCGAGGAACGCGACGCGCTTGCGGCGCGTGGGGCTCGGTGCGCCGGTGGACGTGACGAGGCGCAGGAGGAAGGTGAACGTGGACGCGAGCGCCGCGATGCCGAGGAGGAAGGCGGCGGCGCTGAAGACGTAGAGCGTGTGCAGGATGCGCGCCGGGAGCGCCGGCGCATCGGCGGGCATGGACGGGGTGCGCGCGGAGGGCTGCATTGGGATCGTGGAGCGGTTGGAGGTGGTAAGTGAGCTGATTGTTAGGGTGTGCGAGTGGAGAAACTGTGAGGTGGGCCGGGGTGGAGCACGAGCAAGTATATAAGCCCCGGAGCATCGCGCTGATGCTCCTGTCCATGCCCTGGACCGCGTACCGCACCGCAACGCGCGCGCGCCGCGCGGCAGCGGTCTGGAGAGCGCGAGGACGCTGACGCGTCTGGGCAACTGCACGCAACATTCATGATCGGCCCCGCAAGCTGTGCTGCTGCTGCAGCGGAACGCCCATCGGGTGATCAGCTCCTTTTCTGGCCGGACTTCGGAAGAGAGGAAATGAACAACATGCGCGTACAGATTGGTGGACCGCCACACGTACATACATACACGCTCTGAGCCTACACGCGCATTCTATGCAACAATCACTCTCATGCTCCAAAGGCACCGTTATAGCTAGCGCACCGCGGCGTACGCAACACCGCGTGAGCCGGCGGCGACGGTGGTGGGGTACCGAAGTCGCCTTCTAGCGACTCGAGGAGCTTTTGCGACATAACCAGATCTCCGGCCGACGAGCCGGGGGTTGACGCGAGTGCCGTAGCGAGCGTTTTCTTGCGCGTCTGCTCAATGCATGCGGCATCAAGAACCGGCAACGGCTTTTCCGTAAAGGGTGAAGATGGCGAGGCAAAGGGGTCCCGCAGCGTGCAGAAATCTTCCGCAGATGCAGTGGTGGCAGGCTCGAGCGTTTGCAATGACCCAGCGTTACTGGGCCGGGTAGAATATATGGATACGTGTCCGCTCTGCCGACGCGGCGGAGTGCGTATCGTAAGGAGCGGGCTTAGGGAATTACGCGTTGGCAGACCGGAGTAGACTGGATCATGTTGGTCAGCATTTGGGCCTAGCCCCGTGGAAATAGAATGAGCGCACTGTGGAGCGCGAGCAAAACGCATGTAGCCCAGATCGCGTCGAAGAGTGAGGCAGGGGTCTGGAAATCCCCCTTTCCAACGAGAGAGCAGGCAGCAGAGATGATCCCACATGCCTGTCCGATTGTGAGGACAAGCCACATGCGAGCAATGAATGAATGCTCCTTGAAGCGCCGGATAGATAGATAGAGGAGGATGGTAATTAAGCACAAGGGTATCAAGTAAACAAGCCAGCAGAATGCTGGCAAGCGCGCCGTGGGGTAGCCTTCTTGAAGGGCGGCAAGTACGATAGAAATGACAATGACTGGCGACATAGTAAGCAACGAGGAAGACGCAAGCAATTAAAGACACGTACTTCCGGTCAGTGCGGGAGCCAATACTGCAGTCAGAGTCCGAATACTGTCAGAGTTGGCCATATTCGTAGATGGTATCATTGTGGGCCCCACAAGGGCCTTAAGATTCAGGATAAACATCGTGCAGGCCGAGACTGAAACGCCTGGTTAGCTCAGTGCCTGCCGAGGACAACGCTAACCACTCACGTCCGGATCGTATAATCACGAGAATAATTTTTCCTCCGACATTAGCATGTGAGGCGCGCGACGTGTCTCCTGTGTGCCATGCTCGGCTTGCCACCAACCCTAGGGCCCCAGACAGAATAGACAAGAGGGCGATGAAAACGGTAAACCAGAGTGCCAGGAGCCGACGTGTGCCCTGCGGGCCATGAGTGTCCCAATGAGACTTGCGGAGCGAAGAAACTTGCGGTGCGATCAGAATGAAAGAAACGAGCGGAATGATCAGCAAGAAGGAAGGAGGGGCGGTTTCGGGGTGCATCTTTACGAGCGGGCTTGAAGTGAGTGTGGAATGAGTAGCTATGGTGAGTCTGGGGCAGCCGGCATGACAGACGGTGGGCCCCGGCCATGCCGCGTCGTATTTATACTGGGAGCGCGTATCCCCCAGGGGCGGAATAAACTTGACAGAGATCTGTCATAGCGCCAAACGGCCTTCAGTTCAATTGATGTTCCCGAGACGTAAGCGGTGAAAGTGAGGCGCCCTGAACCTGAGCGCTAGGGGGAGCCGCGGCCAAGAGTATGAAAGAAACAAATTCCTATCGCGAGAGAGGGTTCTTGTGGATAGAATAGACCCCATGGTCTGCAAGAGAATGGCGAAGAGTAAATCATCATGATAGCCTCGTTGAACGAGGCTAGGGCGACTTTTCCGACTCGGGTGTACGGTAAGTATCAATATGCATTACGATTAGAGTCGCTCTAGACTGTCTGCCTCGTGACGGAATGGGCGCCCAAAGCCGGTGTTTTGATATTTTAATCTTACGGAAAGCGAGAGAAGAGAGAAAAGATGCGGTACTAATTCCTTGGCTTTGAAGTACGTTGACTTCCATGAGATGGTTATGGTTCGATAATGGGGATTGCGGCGTCGAGAGAGACTTCCCTGTGGACGGAAGATGGTGGTCAACTCGGAACGGAGGCGACGACCGAAGTCCCCCGAAGTCTCAGATTTCAGAGCTTCGGGCCGGGAAAGGCCGAAGTGATGACCTAATCTGGCAGCCTGGCACCGCAGCTTTCCGCGTCTCCTGGCACCGTTCGCGTTTGTCTCCCTTTCTTGTTCCGTCTCCAGTTTGTTACCAGCACCGTAGATCAAAATGTCTTGGGCGGGGTATGTATCGTCATACACCACCTTGCGGGGACTATGGCTGACGCCTTGTAGATTCAAGAAGTCTATGAACCGAGCAGGGACCACTGTACGCCAGAACCTCCTGCGGACCACTCGCTTCCCCGCACTGACGTTTTTACTCCACAGCTCCTGCAAAAGACGGGCCAGATAGAGCGTACGGTAGACCAGGACTTCGCATCGGAGGAGGCGAAGTACAAGACGTGCGTCCCTTACGCTCTCGGGTCACGCGGCATACGTGCTCAGTACTACTCCTCTACAGATTCGAGAAAGAATGCGGCACCCTTCTGAAGGACGGAAAGTCGTACCTGGACTCTATGCGTGGTGAGCAAAGGTGGTGTCTTGTGCCGCGCCAGCAGTTGACAGGGATGCAGCCATGTCCTCCGCGCAGCTCCGCCTCGCGGAGACGATCGACACCTTCTACGGCGCCTCCGACCGGACATCAGACAGCGCGATGGCTGCGCACGCGTACCGGCGCTCCGTTGAAGAGCTCGACAACGGCATCGGCCGCGAACTCGTGCGTGGCCCCCCTGCGCCCCCGCGATGTGCGCTGATCAGCGTTGCGCGCACAGGACACCCCATATCGCACGACGATCCTCGACCCACTCGGCAAGATGAACGCGTACTTCCCCATTATCAACGAGCACATCTCTAAGCGTAACAAGAAGGTGCGTCGCGTTTCGGCCGCGTGGCCCCGATCCCACTTCGCGGTATGCTAATCGGCCGGTGTGCGCACGCACGCGATGCAGCTCCTTGACTATGACGCGGCGCGTAGCAAGGTGCGCAAGATGGCTGAGAAACCGAGTGAGGACCCGACGAAGCTGCCCAAGGTGCGTTCTCCTTTACCTTCCCCATTATGCCACGCGCTTCCGAGTGCTGACGCGATTTGCGCGCACACGTGTAGGCACAACAGGAGCTCGATGAGGCAAAGGAGGTCTTCGATCTCCTGAACGACCAACTCGTGCGGGAGATCCCGGTTTTGCTCGAGCAGCGCGTTCCATACTTTGACCCGAGCTTCGAGGCGATGATCCGCATGCAGTGCAAGTTTGCTGAGGAGGGCTACGAGAAGCTCTCCGGCGTGCAACGCTACTTCGACGACAGCGTCCGCGACGACTACGCCGCGGGCCAGCTCGATGCGCAGGTTGAGGGTGTCCTGCAGGAGATGCGTGAGCTCTCGATCTGCGGCGCCGCCTAGACTCGACCTCCTTCCTTTTGTGGCGGTGCAGGGAAGCGGACTGGGGTCGCACGACGTGTATGTTAACTGTCGCTCTCCGGGTTGTCAAGGGCGGATACATTTGTGTTGTTGTAACTTTTCTGCTTGAATTGTGAGAGTAAAGGATAAAGGGAGAAGGCAATGCTGGATATTATACGGTCCATAATTACACGTGCACGCCGCGTAAGCTAGCTACACAGCGTGCTCTATCGTCTGATACCAGAATACTAGACATGAGTGTGTCCTCACAGAGGCTCAGGCACCTGTCGCCGTGCCTCTGAGGCCTCGTCTTTCTCGAAGGCGGCGCGTGCCTCGTTTGCCTGCGCGCGGATGGGCTCCGCGAACTGCTCCCGCAAGCGGGTTTCCACCTGGCGTTGAACCTGAGCCCGGCATCAGCATCGATCAGAATCAGCTGCAGTCAGCCAAGGCCGGCGTGCTCACCTCGCGCGCGACAGAGCCGCCAACATGCATGAGCGGGCCGACAAGGTTGAGCTGCACGATGATCCACCTGCGCAGATCATACATCTCATCAGCGACCGCTATTACCGGAGCGGAACAGGGCTAAAGCAGGGACTCACGCGCCGGCCGCGAGGACGAGAAGCATGGTGAAGTACAGTGGATTGAAGAGGACCAGCATTGCCTCGTTCCATCCGAGAACGACGAGCACGCCGTACACCCAGTACGGGATCTGCGCGATGCTCGCGACGGTGCTGCGCTTCGCCTCGACGTAGTGCGCGTCCGCCTCGCGCCGGAAGCGCGCGGCGAGCTCGATGGTCTTCGTCTCGGACAGCACTGCGAGGCCCGGCACGCCGTCCTCGCTGTCCTCGGGCGGGCTGTAGGCGAATGCGGAGTCTTGCGGTGCGATCTTCGCGTACAGGGGAAGCAGAGTGAGGGTCACGTCCTTCGCTTTCGTGAACGCGCCATCGATATCATCGTCGGGCTTCCAGACACGCGGCACACCACTCTCGTCGTACCGGAAGCGCTCCTCGAAGTAGCCGCGTAGCTTCGTCAGCAGTGCACTGTCGGCCGTCTGCTCGTCGACCTTGACGCGCAGCGCGGCCCACGCCCGCTGCCGTAGCGTCCCGAGCGCCTCGTCGTTCTCTTCCTCCGTGCAGTCGAAGCCTATTGGGGCGGCAGTTAGTGGATGCGGAAAAAGGGTACCCGTGAGATAATTACTCTTGGCCTTGGTCAGGTAAGACACCTCGGACTTCCCGAGCGTCTCTTTGTATGTCCGCAGGACATTATCCCACATCTCGGGTGTGGGTTTGCTCAGCTGCAAATCGACTGGCTCCGAGATCTGCTTCTTGAAGTTACGCTGGACGGATCGTTAACATGATCACCGGACACTTCCTCCGGATGGCACATACCTCTATTGCGTTGACCATCTTCTTTGTCTCATCCTTCCTCAGCTGGTCCGCGACAGACTGGATTTCCTCATGCAACAGCCGCTGTTCCTCCTCCCACTCCCATATGGCATCGCCCTCGACAACAACGGCTTCCTTCGCGCCTTGTGAAAAGCGCGACTCCGCCCCAGCACGCGCCTTGCTGACAACATCCGCGAAGTTGTACCCTTCCACCTTGAGGCCGGCGACGATTTCCGCTTTGAATGAAACGAGCGCAGCTTTGTGCACATTCTTCAGCTGTCCGACGAACAACGGCGATAGTGTTGAGTCGAGCGTGCTGACGAGATCCACACGCTTGCGCTTGTACACGCCTTGGTGATACCGCGACGCGTCGCGATCGTACCGTGCTGTGACAATGATGTTGTTAGCCACGATCGCGCACGCGCAGCTGAGTAAACCAGTCACGCACCGAGCGCCTGCGTGCGCCAGTTGCGCATCATCTCGCCAAGCCCGTCGACAACCTTGCCCACCTCAATCGGACGCTTCTGAGACTTGGCCTGCTCACTGAACTCGGCGAGTGCGCCTGCCGAAATCTCATCACAACGGAATTGGGCAAGGAGCTCCTGCTGAGTGGGCAGGTCGAGGTCCTTGTTTGTTTGCACTTGTTCCTACACGTTGCGTAACGGCGTCAGCACCTATCGGCGCCTTGGGGTGGAGCATACGTACCCAAATACCTTCCATATAGAACGCAACACCATCAGCAGGGATGCGCTTGTGATAGGCGGGCTTGAAGATGAAGTCGTCTCTTGATTTGTCTGTGAAGCGGCCGCGCAGTGACTTGACGTCTGCCTCGAACTTGTCGGCAGCAAGGATCTTGTGCGGCAAGGCCGTGAAGGCAAGGTCAAAATAGTCGCTTAACTGCCGGTCTTGCAATTCAGCTGGCTTCGAGAGGCTGTCCCAGATGCGCTGCAAGTCGGCGGTCAGCGTCGCCTGAAGGTTGGCCAAGGGTGTAGTTCCGATGTGGTCGCGGATGACAAATAGAAGGAGTGTGCGTTGGTTCACGCTGTGAGATTTTATGCATGAGATGACACCAGCAGAAGTGGAGACCACTCACCTCTCTTGCGTCTTCTTTCCGAACAATCCAAGATTGACTTCGAAGACGGTCTTGAGAAGGCCCATATTGGCACCTTGATACAGACCGACTTGGTGCTCCCATAGATTGACAATAAGGACCTCCGATGATGCGAGTGAGAACAGAGCAGATTTGCGTTCAAAGTCCTGAGACGTAGGGTCAGACGCAGTTGGATAAAAGTATTCGAGGAGCGCACCTGATCCTCCCCACGTTCACGCCCATCCGTACCTTCCACATCCATAACCAAGACGTTCATATCGCGGCCCCTACACATCCAGATACCTAAGGGAAGGTAAGCCTGCATGACCAAGGCACCCTGGAGATAGTATTTAGGACGCTCGGAGAAACGCTCCACGGCTCGCAGCATGTCTCCGAGCGGGGTCTGTGTGACCATGTCCAGAGGCGCGCTTACACACAGCTCCTCCAATGCAACCTTCGGAAGGTAACGAGTGATGTATTAAGGATGTTGTTACTTACCCTTCGTCGTTTGTTGCCGTTGCGTTTCGTCCATGACATCAAAGTTGGTACCGAACAACCGGTTCAGCAAAGTACCTGAGCAATGCATGGTTGACACATGGCTCGGAAAATCACTCGAGATACGCACTTTTCCCTGTCGACTGGGAGCCGAATACCGCGACAAGGTTGTAGTCGAAACCTACGTCGTGCAGATCCCATGCAGAGATTTGGCCGTTCAGTTCAGGCCTAGGTGACAACGCTCAGCACTCGATAAAGGTGCCCTCGTAGGTAGTCATACGTGAACTCCTTCTTGTCATTGATAATTTGCATCCGGTCAGAGGTGCCGTTCGACAGCGCATGTCCGTTACTGGAGGGTTTCGGTGGTGACGCAGCGTTCGTGGGGAGTGTGCCATTGGAAGTTGGGATGCCTGCCGCCGACATAGTGTAATAGAGGCACGGATGCAATGATGGTCAGAAAGAGAAGGGCAAAAGCCGCGTGGCGGTCGCGGTGGTGTGTTGGAGCTGTTCAAGGTATGCACTTAGTACACGCCGGCGCGACACTGCTCGTTCCTTTCAGAGCACGTGAACCACGTGGCAAGCGTATTACCCGCCCGGCGCTGCAGCCTCCGACTTCGCTCTCTTTGTCTGCCACTCTCGAGGCTCTCCCTTGTCCTCTCAAGATTTTTGTCCTGTTCGGCGTGTGCACTACCTTGAGGATCAAGCCTTCAGAAACCTTTTGCAAAGCCTGTTACTTTCTCCAGTCTCTCGTCACACTTGCACCAGCCTCGACCCTCCGTCGGACAGGGTTAGGGAAATTAGGCTAGAAGGATGGCCTCAAACTCGCCTCGTCTCGCGGAATGGTCTGGGACGGTCCTCTAAACCAATCAAATGAGAGGTTGTTGACATGGCTTTTCATCTATCGTATGGTGCGCTCCTGCATTAATCACGCGCCTCCACTGCTCAGGCTTTTTCTGCAATATAAGCCCCATTTGATCCACGGTGCATGGGGATCAGGTTGTTCATATACTTCTCGCTGCCATTCCATGCGGATTCTGAGAATCATCAGGAGCTTCTCTGTATCCAAGGATTCAGTATGTGTCCCGGAACTTGAGACTGGCAATCGAAGCTACTTCTTGAAACTAAGATCCTGTCTAGCAAAGGATGAGGGCGAGATCGGATGGTTTCGCTACTATTTATAGGCAAGCAGTATCACGAATCTGTTGCAGGACAGGGCCTATGTAAGTGTATCCTATTGTTGTCAATGCCCGTGTATATTGACTGCTCAAATGACTTGGCCTTCTACACCGTGTTGTACCCCTGCTTCGCGTTTGTGGGCGCTCGCCGATAGATCCTACGATTTGCACGCATGCCTACTCGATAACTGCCTACTTGACGATCGGTATAGATTACGAAGCTTGCCTCCATCCGGTGCCCACGATTGCAACGCTGCGAAGGTGCACTGTATCGCCCTATGGCACTCCTACGGAGACTTTACCGCCCCTTATCGGAGTACTTTCCAAACATTCACCGCGGTGCGCCCTTCTGTGAGCATGGCTTCTGCTCTACGTCAGAGTTCGTCCATGCTTCATTCTCAATCATGTGGGGTGGGTGCCATGATGACGGGAACATGCAGGACATCTTCACGGCCAGAGCGCGAGCGCGTGCACCGAGTATAAAGATCAAGCGAGTGTCCAGACATCCGCCCAGGAGCTCATCTTGTCCCGCGTCTGCATTCCTGCCATGCCTCTTCAAACACCTCTCCTTGACAACCTTCACGAGGCAGTCTCGGCATGGTTCCTAGGACCACAAGCAGAGAATTTCTCTGTCTTGGAAGATCTTTTCGAACGGACACTCAACTCTCAGACGGAAGTTCGCCGTGAATATGCCTTGAAACATGGGGACCCTGTAAGTAAACCAACCTTTGACCAGACGGGTCTCCCTGACCAAAGGTGTCGTTGCAGGTGTTCATTACTCCCGAAATGCAACAGTCTCAGATATTCCAAGATAATAGAAATTTCCTCAAGGAGAGGTTTAAGGAAGTCCTGGACGCTTTTAATCGTTACTCTGTGCCTTTCTTTTCGCGTAAGTTTCCTGATATGCACCCCTGTTGAACGCTCTGACGCAGTCCACCTTCGAATATTTAAGCGAGGTATGCTGGGCATATGAACATGGAAACAACGCTTCCCGCCGTCGCCGGTATGGTCTCAACTATTCTGTTCAATCCCAACAATGTATGCTGCTACGAAACTACTTTCGGTGCCCCACTAAACACCTGCCCCTGGCCATCGTCTACCGCAGGTTACATTCGAGGCCAGTCCCATCACAACGATGGTAGAGCTAAGTGTCGGCAAGGAGCTTTGCGAAATGCTTGGATACGATGTAAAGGACGACGAGGGTACATCGACCAAGCCGACAAGTTGGGGGCATCTTCCGTCAGATGGGACCCTTGCAAACCTTCAATCAATGTGGTATAGACGCCCACATTTATATGTAAAATTCCTCACAACTTACGCACACTTCTTGCGACATTACGCGAAACAGGGCAGGTAAATGCAGCTGTACGAAATTCGCTGAACGCGTGCTGATTGTGTCTGCTATGTAGCCCGGAATTTGAAGTTCTATCCCCTCGCGCTGCGCGCTGCGATGGAAGACGGAGAACCGTTGGCCTTCGTCGCGGATAGTTTCGAGGTTCACCCATGCGCCGCGCCCGACAAGAGTGTACTGTTCAGGGACCTCTCCGCTTGGGACCTCCTGAACTTGCGAGTTGACGAGATCTTGAGCCTGGGTGACCGGCTACATGAGCAATATGGGATTTCAGCCACGTTCTTGACTGCCACTCTGGATAAATTCATCATCCAAAGTACCAGCAAAGACGTCCTGGTCAGCAAGTTCCAAATCGAGGAACCCCCTCAGTATCTGCTTTCAAACACTAAGCACTATTCGTGGCCGAAATCTGCCGGTAGGAATTATTGACCACCGTGTCTGCATATCATTCCTGAGCTGTCTATACGACCAGCAATCCTCGGTATCGGCAGCGATAATTGCGTAAATGTTCCTGGTAAGTGCCGGGATCATGTCATATCCGGTGTCTTGGCTTAACGCTTGCTAGTGGACAATGATGCACGCCTCGACATCGTCGAACTCCGCAAAGCACTCCAAGACAGGCTGGAAAGAAAGCAAGCCGTTTATGCCGTTGTGGCCATGCTCGGTACCACTGAGGAGGGTGCCGTCGACTCCCTTGTTGACATCCTTGCCCTCCGCGATGAGTTTCAAACTCAGGGTCTGTCGTTCGTCGTCCATGTTGATGCCGCTTGGGGCGGCTATTTCGCAAGCATGATCCGTCCTAACCCGTCATCACCCTACAAGCTTCCTGCCGATCCACCCGACGTGGTTTTCGTCCCCACCATCGCCCTGCGCGAATCGACTGTCTTACAAATCCGCGCATTGCGCCATGCGGATTCAATTACCATCGACCCGCATAAGTCTGGCTACATCCCATACCCCGCTGGAGGCTTATGCTACCGCGATGGCCGGATGCGGTTCCTCTTGACATGGTCAGCCCCTTATCTGCACGACGCTTTCGAGAGCATTGGCAGTTATGGTGTCGAGGGCAGGTGAGTGTCACATGGTCGGAGAGGTCTCCTGCCAGTTCTGATCTAGAATGATTCGCCAGCAAAGCCGGTGCGCCCGCGATGGCGACTCATCTGCACCACCAGGTCATTGGCCTGCACAAGGAGGGCCATGGTGCGCTCCTTGGCCAGGCTTCGTTTACCTGCCGAAGGGTGAGTTGCTCACCGAGTCACTCCGTCTTATCAAGTTTGACTGACAACACACCAACTAGATGTTTGCTCATTGGGCAGCCATGTCCGATGCTACGACCCCTTTCGTTGTCGTCCCTTTCAACCCACTCATCAACGATGACGACCCGGAGAAACTCGAAGAAGAGAAGAGGTTCATTCGCGAAAATATTCTCGGCAGAGAGAACTTGGACGTCATTCGGAACCCGACGGCCATGAAAGAACTGTGTGCCATCGGCTCCGACCTGAACATCAACACCTTCGCCTGTAATTTCCGCATCAATGGTCAAGTCAACGAAGACGTCGAAGAGGCTAACTACCTCAATAACCGTATCTTTGATCGCCTTTCTGTGACGGCACCCAATGAAGAGCCCATCATGCTTCCTCTATTCTTATCTGCCTCCGTCTTCGGCATCAAAGATTATGGAAAATGCGTCGAGAACTATAAGCGGTCTGTGTCTATTATCCATCCACCGTCTCTGTCTGATTTTCGCATTTTAGACGCCTCGGTCTGGAAACCGAATCTAAGCAGGACTTATTCGTCCTCAGGAATGTCGTCATGTCGCCATTCCAGTCTGCTGGCAACTACTTGCCAAGAATTGCGTCTGCATTCCAAGAAATACTCCAGGATGAAATAAAAGTGCGTATCTGCGCCATATATGATAAGCGTGAGCGACGCTTCTCATAACGCATCCCAGAACGTCGTCTGGCGCAATACCCTGGCACCACAAACCCACTGTTTCACCATGCAAGGAACTGACCAGCTCTTTCTCACCTACCGTCCCCTATTCCGGAAAGCGAATGGGCGCCTCCAACTGATCGTAAGCGCCACCTTCGCGGACGCGAGAGAGTGGAAAGAGTACCTTATGTACCGCAACCGATTCCCAGACAGCGTATTCTCCATCAATACGGAGGGACAAGTGCTGCTCTCTGATATCCTGCGCCACCAGACGTTGAAGGGAGTTATCATAGGAGGGTGTGTTGGCCAACAGGTTTCAGCTTCTCTGGACTGATAGTAACCTTCCTAGGCCGGTTGAACCCTTCAACGTCGTACTCTCCGACATTCGGGTCATCAAGCAGCGACCTCTCGACTCTAGATGGCGCGATCCAGAGTATCCTCTTTTCGCTCCGTTCTATTTATACGGAACCACCGAACAGCAGCACATCGACCACATGCTCCTCCGTGCGCCCAACGCCCAGCTGTCTGCCGACAAAGTAGAACTCAATCTGGACAAGAAACTCCCCAAGGAAGAGTTGGAGCGAGGCGCGCTCCTCATGATCGATCGACAAGAGGTGGCGATGCAGCCTTTCAATGAAGAGAACCCGCCGTCATTTTTCATTTATAATGCAACGTTCAACGTGACCGTGTACCGCGACCCTCGTGAAGCGGTCGCTCACGGACCCGGTCTCGCGTCAATTAACGAGACGGAGAAGCTGGCCTCGGGAACTATGCAACTCTCCAGCAAGGCTATCTACGTGGATTACATGGAGCTCAATACGGAAGACTTCGTCAGCGATGGGCGCATCATCACGGACTACACTTCGGCCAAGGCTCCCCGCTCTATCAAGGAGCTCTGGAGCGAGGTTGCCAAGGAGAAGTTGAACACTCGTTGAAGTGGCCGAGGTTTGGCTTTAGAGTATCGCGGTTTCTTTCGAGATAGTGTCCTTGTATCGATTCTGTACGATCAGCGTAGTGAAGAGGTCTGATGAGGCTTTGATGATGTCAATGCACGCTTTGTTTGAACAGAGAAACCCGCATATGAATTAGATACTCTGCACACTGCCGACGTTGGGTTTCAAGGAGATCGCTGGTGGTAAGCTAACCCTCAATCTGAGAGACACATTGCACCTGGCGACGGGCTGCATCGGACCTAGCTAAGTGACTTAGTAATGGCGGTGGATCGCGGCCGCAGCGGCAGCTTGCAAGGGCCCGCTGCATTTGTAGCATAGGGCACGTTGGCACGTGCGCATGTATCACGCGCGCAGCCTGACCAATGCTTATAACGGAACGACTAAGGTCTGCTTTAGGAGACAATGACCAATGGCAGGCAGGGTCGTTCGCTCGGGCCGCCGTCAGGCTCGCGAATCGGGCTATACCACTACTACTTAAGTTGGACCCCACATCATCTCGCTGTCTGGTTTGAATACTGCAAATTCTGTGAGTGTCCTTCGAGATCCAGCTGGCTCTCAATCCATCACTAAGTCCCGGAGCCCCAACTGCTTCGAGGAGCCCCCGGAGTTTTATTACGGCGCGTGTCGTAGGAGACGGAGCGCCGTCAAGCACCCGCCAGGCATCCGTGCGTCCGCGTCAGGTGGGGTTTTGGTTTGCTTATGTATGGGGTTCCAGCGCCTACCACACGCACGGCAATTCTGGGAAACTCTCGGCATGTGCGTGTGAGCAGGCAAGAAGGATTCGGACGCACCAAGACCTGCACTATCCCTCAACCGCCCCGCACGACCCTGCCATCCCTCGACCGGTCTCGATAGGTTGGTGACTATCTCGCCACCGAACATGACAGTCGATGCCTTCGCGAACTCTCGGCTCCTCTGGAAGCACCCAGCGCCACACCGCACACGAGTAGAGGCGCTCAGGCTGCTAATCAATCGCAAGCATGGGCTTCATCTCAGTGCGTATTCTCTAATTTCCCGGAGCCCTACTCATTTTATGGTGCCCAGAGGATTTCCATGACCTACACGAATACTCTATAACTGACTATACGTTCTGGCTTGATCTATGGGAGTTCCTGGGTATCATATCCTCGGTTCCGCCTAGCAAGGTCCGCCTGTTTTCACTCGTAGCGCCATACATACTCAATCTGGACAGATATTCGAACAAGGCTACATCAAGGAGGTCCCGCGGTGGTTCCCTGGTGCTCGCCTGAACTATGCTGAAAACATGCTATGGCGCAAGGATGATGGCCTTGCGATAACCGAGAGTGGCGAGCTTGGCCGTGTCAATTCTCTCTCATATCGGGAATTGCGAGAAAAAGTGCGCGAGTTGGCGTCGGCGTTGAAGGCGCATGATCTCAAGGCCGGGGATAGAGTTGCAGGTGCGCTTCAACACACTGCACAATGTTTCGGTTCCGCAGCCTGATCTATCATATGCGTCCTAGCGATCATCTCCAATAGAGCGATAGCCGTTATCATCGCTTTAGCCACGGCGAGTCTTGGGGGGATCTTCACAAGCACTGCCACAGACATGGGTGTCAAGGTACAGTGCTTGGCAGCGCATCGACTCAGAACCATATTCAACTGCGATGCTAGGGCATCCTAGATCGCTATCGACAAGTACAGCCAAAGTTCATATTCTCTGAAACAGAGGTCGTATACGCGGGGAAGGACGTGAACCTCATCCCAAAACTCACGGAGGTCGTGGACGATCTATCGTCTAAGGGACTTGGCCACGTTATCCTCATTCCCAGTGCCAAGACCGGGCGAGAAGTTTCTCAAGATGCTGTGAAGCGTATCGCTTTTAGGTCGGTCTGGGTTGATATAGTCATGCTGCACGAGTCGTATATTGAACTCTATTCAGTACGCCATTGTCGGCTTTTCTGGCAAACGATGATGGCCGGCCATTAACCTTCGAGCAACTCCCATTTGATCACCCACTCTTTATCCTTTACTCGTCCGGGACGACGGGTCCGCCCAAGTGTATTGTGCACTCGGGAGCGGTAAGTGAGTCTCGCGCTTCCCGGGAACTCGCCGGACTCACAGCATCTCAGGGCGTACTCATGCAAACGAAGAAAGAACAAGCGCTGCACGTGGATATTGGCATTGATGACACCTACTTCCAATACACCACGGTCTGTTTTCCAACTTCATTACGTTCGAGAACGTATCCAATATGCACCTCAGACAGCTTGGATGATGTGGCCTTACATGCTTACCGGTCTAGCCTCGGGAGCCCGCATCATCCTTTATGACGGTTCGCCGTTCTTCCCGGATGTTAAGGAATTCCTCAAGTTCATAAACGAGCAGAAGTTCGTTTGGCCCTTTCCTGATGCCGCTGCAGCTAATGCATCTCGCAGCGTTTCCATCTTTGGCACAAGTCCTCGCTTTTTGTCCGAGGTTCAGGGACGCGGCATCCTTCCCCGCAGTACTTTGGTTATTCAAACTGTCCGTGCTTTCTATCTGATGAGGAAACCCTAGGGGATATCGGCGGGTTCGAGGCTCTCCGTATAATCGCGTCCACCGGTGCAGTCCTCACCGCCCCACAATTCGAATGGGCACAGCACGCGTTCAATGATCGTGCTGCCGTCACGTCCGGCTCTGGGGGCACAGACATCTGTGCTGCCTGTAGGTGTCCATTTCCTAGATTCGTCAACTTGTCTGATCTAAGAACCGCAGTCGTCTCTGCGAGTCCCACGCTACCTACATACGCCGGGGAGACTGGATGCAAAGTCCTTGGGATGGCCGTCGAAATTTTCGACGAAGAAGGAAAGGACATCTCTGCCACCGGTGTGCCGGGTGAGCTGGTTTGCACTCGGCCACATCCGTCTCTGCCCGTGTGTTTCTGGGGTGACGATGCGCGTGGGTCCAAGTTCCTTAAGGCTTACTACGATGTGTATCCTGGTGTATGGCGACATGGGGACTTCATCGCCATGAATCCACGCACGAAAGGATATTTAATTTTTGGCCGAAGGTGTGTGCTTCTGTTCTTTGTTCTGCAGTGATCGACTCATGCAACGTCAGTGATGGCGTGCTGAATCCTTCGGGCATACGCTTCGGCTCGGGCGAGATCTATGGCGTGCTCGAACGCTCGGAATTCGCGTCACGCATCGACGACGCGATCTGTGTAGGGCAGCGTCGCCCTCAAGACAAGGATGAACGTGTATTTTTGTTCATGAAGATGCGTGCAGGCCACAAACTCGGTCGGGCCTTCGAGAGAGCCATACGCACTGCAATTAAGGACGCACTGAGTGCTCGGCACGTGCCGGCATACATTTTCGAAGTTCCAGAGATTCCTGTAAGTTACTCAACATTCTAGCTCATGGCCAGGGTGTGTCAACTGATGCGGCCTAAGTACACGGTCAACGGAAAGAAGATCGAGATCGCGGTCAAGCAGATCATATCGGGGATACGGGTCGTGCCGAGCGCTACGGTGGCCAACCCAGAGGCATTGGAGCACTACTATCAATACCAGGACGTCGAGAAGCTTTCCCATTCCAAGGGAAGAGGACGTGCCAAGCTGTAGACTATACAAACTCTGATACTTTCTTGTGACTGACGTTTTGTTGAGCGTGCTGATCTCGTGCCTTCCCTCTCTTCGGGGACTTTCAAATATACGCAATTTCAACGGGAACACAAACTCTTGGACACTCTTGCACGAGCACCAGTTACGTACATAGCGCTCTTTCTGCGACTCGACGGCATCGGGAAATCATATATAACCCGGATTCAGGACCATGCTTGCCAAGTTGCCGTTTGTTCACAGAAGGCTGAAGTGACTTCTTCCGCCCTAGGCTTTCACGTAACACTCAAGCTTCTGTATTCGAGGAGATGCTGGCCTCCCCTCCCCCTTCCGGCGGAAACATATTGCGCTATAATCACAAAGATCAACAGACATTCGCTTGACTTATTTCATCTCAACGCTCGAATACACTCAGACTGAACCAATGACACCTGAATGACCCACAACGCCCTCGAACGATATTCACGAGAATAGGAGTTGCTAAGTCAAGAACCTGTACGCTCTTACTACGTATGTAGTGCATGACAGCCGATTTTGCGCGACAGAGTCCGGGCAATGATCACACGTGCTCCTCATAACCAAAACATTCCCACTTGTTATTGCCCTTTTGGGGGGCTCGGATACACGCTATGTCTGCCTACAGCTCAAGCAATAGTGAACTCCTCGGACGCATTGCCGGAGTCCCCGAACACTGGTAGCACACACAATGTTAGACGGAGTGTCATCGAGGTGCAGGTGTCAGGTACTTACGGACGACGATATAGGTAGTGCCCGGGGGAACGTCAGGGACAGTGACCTGCTGGCTGCCCGTAGTGAGGTCGATGTTCGTCGCAAGTGGGCTGGCTAGAATGACACAGGCGCATAGTCAGCGACCAGCGTCACTAACACGAGAGGGCGGCCCTACCGATGCCGAGGTTTTCCCCGATTTGTCCAGGCACGATGAAACCTAGCTCAATCTTACCGGGCGTGTCGGAAGGCGACGTGCCGGTGGTGTCCCAGGTGACAGTCTGCGTGGTGCCAACAACCCAGACAGAACCCGCAGAGGGCGAAGTGATGTGCGGATCGATGACGTCCTTGGAGGCGCGAACGCCAACAGAGGCGGCGGACCCGAACGCAGCCATGGACGCTGCGAAGAGGAGAGAGGCGAAAGACTTCATGACGGTTGAGATGATGTAGCTGAGAGCTGAGCGAGTGGAATCCTGCGACTGAGGAATGCCAGACACGGCCTCCAACCTTGGGTCTTTTATACATGTCGGGGGTCAGATTGTTGTTGTCTGTAATCATCGGGAACGTAAAGTGGGTTGCGAGTCCTGCGTGATGAGGACACATGTCTCCGCCGACACCGCACCCTTCACACGCTCACGTTGTGCTGGCTTGGGCTGTTACGGGAGGCAAGTTTTGTCAGGTGAGAGCCTAGAGCACCGAAACACATCATTTGACTGGGCTCTGGTCAGCTCCACCATCCAGAAGCAAAGTTGGAATGACACCAAACGTCGGCAAGGTGTCAAGGAGGACCTGTTCGATACGTATCAGCTTGCATGTAGTGAATTCTCCGATCCTATGTAAATGCTGTGAGAGATAGTTTCTAGACAAAGTGTTACGAGAATGGCCTAGAGGAGCTAGTCGAAGACTTCGACGGATCGTCCGCATCCATCCTACGGGCAAATGAGCTGACGCATGACAATGGTAGCATTATGAAAGCGGACCGACCTTGGATTCTACCGACGTGCTGTGCTTAAAATACCGTCCGAGGGTGAATGCCGACGCCAAAGAAGCAATCAGTCACGATGTTGGCCGACGAGCCGTCGGCGACTCCTGACCGCGTCGATTACTGCAGAACGTAGACGATTTTGACGTGGGGTAAAGGAGTAGGCCGGATAAGACCAAGTTGGCGTCGACCCCCATCTCCGATGGCAGGTCATTATCTTCAGTTAGTCGACGGGCGTCTGGGTGGAGCTTCAGCCGGTCAACCTGAGCCTTCAAACGACGGCGGAGATATATTCGATTGACTTGTGAGAAAAGCACATAGCAGCCGTTTAATATGATAACTAGCTATACTGTCATCACGCACCCGCCTCAAGTTTGAAGATTTCCATCTCGCACCTTGGTTGTAATCTGCCCTTCCAACAGAGGGTGGAATGAACGGTGAGATCGATGCGAATTAGAGTCGAATAGCATCGAACTGAGGGCCACGAAATACCGGCTCCAAGGCGTCCATCGGTAAGGTGGGGGATGAAGGTCCCAGTCAGTCGAGGCAGATGTAAGATAACAGTCTTTCGAGTTGGCCAGTCTCCAGAGGGAAACATCCTGGTGAGTATTTCCACACGCGGCGTCATCGTTGGGATATATAGCCTCACGATCTTGCTCGCTTTGTGCTGTCGCCGGGTATAGCGCTCTTTTGTCCCCAAGGCCCCGAGGTACACCATCGTCATTTGGGATACCCCTCGATCGCGTAGAGTTCTGACAAGGCGCATGGCCAGGTCAGCCATCAAGAAACATTCACTGCGGAGAACCAGCACTGGGCGCCACCCGCAAAAGACGCAAACAATTTACCGGACGCAGGTGGAGATGAAAGTGGAAGGGTGAGCTTACTTTGTTCTATACTCCTCCCAATTAACTTTCATCCCTCCCCCCTACTCAAAGAGAGGCGAGACCAACTTGGTTTACCGCCAGTGTGTTGCGTAGGTGCGACCTCATATACTATCACCCCCTCTCAGTAGGGCTAGGCCAGAAGTGCAAATGGGGGGCCGGACGCGAGAAGAGGCCGCGTTCTCCACCCATTCTCGGTGGCCATACGGCTCACACCAGCTGGTGACCGGTGAGGCGCAGCAGTGACAAAGACTATATTCTTATTAAGAATGTTAGTACGCGCGTGTGTCCGATCGATGACAAGAGCACCTTCAACTGTTACCCCGAGTGACCTTACTACGACGACATCAACGGCAGCGCGGTCTCAAGCTGGTGCCAACTCGAGGCTGTTGCCGTCCGGTGGCAGTGGTGCCATGACATCCAATGCCATGGAGGCGAGTAGAGTACATAAATGCCTGCAGGCGCCGGCGGCTCACGTCAGCTCACGCCACGCGGCGTTCAATTCCTCACTCAGCCTGATCAGCGAGCTCAACATGTCTCGACTTCTAATTCATGCTCCCAATACTTTGCAGTGTCGCCCACGACTGGTCTTTGATTCATCACGTTTACATGGACTGACATGAGTTACAGAAAAGACAGTGTCAATTCCAACCCCTCGTCTTCCACAAAAAAGCTCCAATGTCATCTTGGTGCATATCAACCTCGGGGCCGACGAGGCTGTCGCCTACTATTAGCGGTCTTTCGCTCTCTACTACGCGCCATCTGTAGAAAAGTCGGATATACTGTTTCTCGATGCTCATGGATAGATGCCAAGCAAGTAGCTTTCGGCCACGACGCGTGCGCGTGAGCACGTGCGCCGAGTCCCAACATACGCTCTCTTCCCGCTTCATGCGTGCATTCGAGTCCTCCTGACAGCCGTATTCATAGAGTACATACAGATCTAATAACCAACACACTTAGATTCGTATACAATCACTAGGTCCCGAGCAGTCCGCCAGACTGGTAACAACACACCATGCTATACAAACCGGCCTCCTAAACCATAGGCGAGAGCATGCTAGTCTCGTACGCCCGCGACGCCCGAGCCCCGGTATTGTCGTATGCCCGCGACAACCGCGCCGCACCATCGCCCATCGCCATCCCCTGGCCAGGCGCAAGCGGCGCAGGCGGGTCCGTCGGGTCGACCTCCATCCCCCGCCTCATATGCCGGCGCCGCGCAAAGCGCAGGTACCGCGAGAAGCGCGGCGGCTGCGATGCGCGGCGCTCCACGGGCCCGGGCTCGCCGCCCGCGAGCAGCGTCTCGAGCGCCTGGAAGTCGTGCCGGCAGATCGGGCACGAGCTCGACAGCTCGAGCAGCCACGGGTCGACGCACGCCTGGTGGAAGACGTGCTTGCCCTCGCACGGCAGCACGCGCACGTCGTCGCCGTCGTCAAAGTCGACGATGCAGATCGGGCACGTCTCGCGCCCGATCGCCTCGGGCAACGGGTCCTCTGCCCCTGGTGCCGACGATGATGGGCCTGCGCGCGGGCGCGCGGGCGGCACGTCGTGCGCATGCACGTGCTGCGCGTCGCCTTCGCCCTCCGGCTGCTCCGCCGCGTGCTCGTGGCTTCGGCTCGTGCCCGCGCTCGCGCCCGCGGCCTTCGGCCCCGCCGCGTCGTCATCGTCACCCGACCCGCGGGCGATATCGCGCATCTCGAGCGGCGGCATTTCCGCGTCGCTGCCGCTGCCGCTCTGCGCCTCGAGGTCCTTCGCGTCGCGGGGCACGCTGGCCGCGGCCTCCTCGCGGCGCGCGCCAAACTTGATGAGCGGGAACGTATCGAGGATCGCGCGCGTGAGCACGCCGCCGCGGCCCTGCCCGCCGCCGTCGCCCGAGCCGCCTGCGAGGCGGTAGCGCTCGGGGTGTCGCACCGCGCGGATGACCTGGGGTGTGTCAGCGCGCTGAGTCAGCAGAAGAGAAGCACGGGGAAGTACGCACACCGGTAATGATGACGACTGCGAAGAGGCCGGCAATGCAGCCTGTGATAGCGTAGAGAATGACCCTGGGCTACGTATGAGCGAAGCACGCTCGGCGGACACACTCGCGCGGCGACTCACATCGCTAGTGTCGTTTTAGAGCTGCCGCTACCGCCGTTGTTCTGGTTGCCGTCGCTGGCGTCGACGCCGTTGACGTTCAGGGGAGCCGTGGCGTTGTACGCCGCGAGCGTTGCCCACATGTATCCCGGCGCGGTCGGGTAGCCCGCCTGGAGCGTGTCGTTGATGGCAGACTGCGAGGCATTGAGGAGGGCGGGGTTGTAAAACCCGTACGTGCTGACATTGACGGCCTCGAATTGACCAAGGATGACCCGGGCCGATATGAGGGATTGTGTGGAGAAGATGTCCATGAGAGGGTCGAAGCTATCGGGATCGAGATACTCGGCATTGATGATGCACGCCTGGGACCACTCCGAGTACAACAGCTGCCACCCCAGCACGCTCAGTCCAACAGGTCCAGTATGGCATGCGGAAAAAATGCACTCACCGCTCCGACGGCGCCTCTGTCATTAGCGAGTGTGAAGATGTCGAACTCCTGCGAGGCATGCGTCGCGTTCCCGTCACACGAGACGAGCGCTATCCAGGGCGTGGCGGCTGCGTGGCGCGCAGCACACATGCATGTCAGCATCGCAGCACCCGGGACGCATGCACAGAGCGAGATTACGCACTGGTGTCGTTAGCAAGCTGCGTCGCATTCTCCTCCGAGAAGCGCACAAGCGCGCCCTATCCACGCATAAGCCGCGGCGCAGACACGCAGACCCTGCAGCGCGCGCAGCGGGGGCGCACCTTGCTGATGCCGTCGCTGTTTGGCCCGACGAGTTGGTACGATATCGTCTGCGAGTCCTCGCCGGGCGATCTGTGTGGAGCAGTGGTCAGCACGGCATGATAGTGGAGGCGGCATGATGCCGGCGCGCAGCACGGCTAGTGGTGCAGGGACGCCCGGACCGGCGGAACAACACGGAAGTGGACCCTCTCAGCCTCGAGCGCCGCGCGAACAGCGAGCAGCATAGGGGACAAAGGCAGGGGGGATAAGGGCGGGCGGACGAGCGAGCAAGCGCAGACAAGGCCTGTTCTAATCTTGTGCGTGCTCCAAGACCCCAGACTCCCACCCGCGGCGGCCGCCCCATCGTGCGCTGCGCTGACAATGGTATGCCACGCTGCGATATGGGCACGCACGGGCCACAAGGGCACACCGCGGACAGGCGAAGCCACCGCCGTGCCCGCCAAGGCAGAAAAATAAGGCTCACCCGACGATGTTGTACCATTGGAGATAGACGCGGGAGGTGTCGGTGACATTGAGGCCGTCTGCGATCGCTGTGCTGGTGTCGTTGGTGGGAATGGCGGGGATGTATGCGAATGCTGGCGTGAATAATGCAAGGGCGGCGATTGCGAGCGAGGGGAGTAAAGGGGTCATGGTGGAGGGCGGAGGGAAGCCGGGACCATGAGAGACACGCCGCGAGTGTGTGGCCAGACAGAACACACGGCGTCTATCCTCGTCTATCCCGCTTTCAGCCAGCCTCCAGCTCCAGACCCGGCCAATGCGACTCGCTCTCTCCGTCCTTCGCTCCCTCGCACAGCAGGTACCACTGCAAATGCTGCCCTTTTCTCTGCAACAGGAGACCGGGGCTGATGTAGGTTTGTAGAGAGCGAGTCGCTGTTTCATTGTGCACAACTCTGATGCACGTGAGATCGACACCCGATCGCGATCGACCCCGTCCGCTGAATAGCGGGCTCGGGGCGGTGACGCAGGGGCCATCCAATTATCCTCGAGTCGAGCCAATTAACAACGTTCACACCATCGACACCATAGTAGACATGTCTGGGTACATCGGAGGCATTTTGGTACATGTATTGCAGCAATCGAATATCCTCTGGTGTTCACGCCTCCTTCACGACCTCCTCCACAGCCTCCGTGAAGATCTTGATTCCCTTCGCCAGATCCTCTTCCGAGATGTTCAGGGGCGGGATGAACCGCACCGTCTCGTACACGGACGTCGTGAGCAGGAACATGCCCTTCTCCAAACAGCGCTTCGACACCTTCGCTGCCAAGCCCGCCGGCGCGTCCTTCACGGCCGCCGGGTCGCGCGTAGAGTGCGACGGCGACGCGAACTCGACCGCGACCATCAATCCCTGGCCGCGCACGTCGAGGATGAACTTTCCGGCACCGCTGTCGTTCTGCAGCGCTCTGAGAGCCTTGAAGAGCTCGGCAGACCTGTGTGCGGTATTATATCAGAAGATATCGCGTGGATGTGGGATTCAGTGCACACCGCGCGTTGACATTCTCCAGAATGTTCTCCTCCTTGAACGCGTCTACGACTGCGACAGCTGCCGCGCACGATACGGCGTTTCCGGCGTACGTTCCTCCCTGCAGCCAAAGCTCAGAGTTGGCAGTCGCACCACATACACGCGCTCTTACCATCGACCCCGGCTTCAGCTTATCCGTCAGCTCCTTCCTGCTGACCACAGCGCTCAGCGGGAACCCATTAGCAAGGCCCTGGAAAGCATCCGTCAAACTCCACACACCATGCAAACAAGTGCAACACGCACCTTGGCCATGATCAAGATATCCGGCCGCACGCCGCTGTACTCGACATTGAACATGCGCCCCGTGCGTCCGAACCCGCTCTGCACTTCGTCGATGATGAGCAGTAGCCCGTGCTTGTCGCAGATCTCGCGTAGGCCCTGCAAGAACACCGGCGGTGCGGGCACGTACCCGCCCTCGCCGAGCACGGGCTCGACGAGCACCGCCGCCGTGTCCGTCGGCGCAGTCTGCTGCGCAAGCAGCAGCTCGAGCTGGTACAACGCTGCGCGCGAGAGCTCCGCATCATCCGCGCCTGGCACGGCGTTATAGTGGTGCCAGTACGGGAACGGTGCGGTGAACACGCCGGGCTACACCCGCGGGCATCAGCCACACAATCTCAGAGCAACGAGGGCACACGCGGGCGCACCATGAGCGGCGCGACGCCGTCGCTATAGATCGTCTTGCTCTTCGTGACCGCCATCGCGCCGAACGTGCGCCCGTGGTACGCGCCCTGCATCGCAACGACGTTCGGGCGGCGCGTGATGCTGCGCGCCATCTTGAGCGCCGCCTCGACCGCCTCGGAGCCCGAGTTCCAGAGGAAGAACGAGTCGAGCGACGCGTGCGGCATCAGCGGCAGCAGGCGCTCGATCAGGCGCAGGTACGGCTCGTGGTACGCGATGCTGCACTGTGCGCGCGCCGTCGGCCCGGGCGCGCTCGGGATCGGCGGCGGGGACGTACCTGACCGTGCACGAGGCTGAGGCACTGGTCTGCCGCCGCCTTGCTCACCTTCGGGTGGCAGTGTCCTGCGCGAGGACCGTGTCAGCGGAACGCCGGGCGGCGGATGGTGGCGCGCGCAACGCACCGAGGTTCGTGACGCCGATGCCGCACGTAAAGTCGAGCAGGCGCCGCCCGCTCTGCATCGTCACCCACGAGCCCTCTCCCTTCGCAAACACGTCCTCCGTGATGCGGTTCAGGCCCTTCGTCACGTGGCGCTGTGCAAAGTCGACGAGCGGCGGCGCAGTCGCCATCGTGCGTGTCCTGCGGGGGCGCATTGTGTTAGGCCGAGCGCGTCAGGAGTAGGGCGCGCAGGTGCGTACGGCGGTGTCGTGCGCGCGCTGCGGGAGGCAGTTCGTAGGAGCTTTTGTCCCAGCGACATTTTCAAGTATCGGATTTTGGGAGGAGCACGAGGAGAGTGGTTGGCAAGTGCACCGGTAGGAGAGCAAAGAGAAGGGTTTCCACGAGTAAATGGGCGTCTCGCGCAGTTGTGAAAGGCTTGTGACTCGACCTGAGGGTGGGTGGCAAATGTGCCTCAGGGATGGTCGTCGAGGAGAGCGTCGAACGAGTCAGGTGTCGGAGGGGCGTGCGCCGGGGTCGTCCTCCGCCCTGCTCCGTCATTACGTCTTTGCGGGGTTGACGTGATAAGATAACGGAACATCCATCGATGCGCTCCCATCGCGGGCGCCTCGCGCGGCCCGCGCCACTTCCTTCTTGACCACAACGACACGACAGCGGAGCAACCAACAACTCGCTTTTCGCGCAGAACCTCTTCTGATTTTGGTCCGTACACCACGGCCCACGTCACAATGGAGGATGGCCTCGACCCTAGAAACTCCCAAATATCAAAGATGGCTGGAAGGCGGGAGCAGTTACGCAACGTCTGCGAGCGCGCACTAGGAGCATGATTCTCGCCACTCGCGCGCGGACCCGTGCTGTACGGACACCCACCTCTGTGTCTACATGCGGTGTGCCAGTGCCCGGCCTTTTGCCTGGGGGCTACGGCCAATTAGCCCATCGACGGCTAGCACCAGAAGGCAAGCAACTTGACTACAGGCTCGGGTGCTGTAGGTGAGTTGCATTGCTGCTGCCATGGAGTATGTCTGACACCAGGGTATGGAGTTGCATCAGCTACGTGCCTGGCGACCTCAGGTATCCTGCTGCAGCTTGGGGCGCGCCCCGACATCACGTCCTCCGCCGACATACTCAAACCCGCGATTGCGGTGATCAAGCTCCGGAGCATGTCTCTACGCAGACCCCGCTTTGCCTTCTTGACAGCTTCCCGTCGGTTGGCTCCTGTTGGAAGGCACGCTTTCTGAAGTTATCTCGTGATTTCCCATTCACTGCGCGCGGTACAAGTTGGATTTTCACTCATAGCGGCCTCTTCTGCGCCACCTCAGGAGTTTTCCGCAGAGAAACACATGGTGTTGCTGTTACAGCGACTGCGGCGCCAACCCCACTCACACCCTATCTACAATCATCTACGGCGTACACCATAATCGGACAACGGCATTATCCGACTCGGCCGCCACCGCGCATCTGCACCATTTCTCCCGACCGTGTGCTCCTTTCCTCGTAGCTCTCTGTGGTATCCCCTCCGATCACCCGGTCAGCCCCATTTCAGTAACGCTCTACGGGAACCCCTGGTCCGCGCCAATCTGTCTCATTCCGTCTCCGTCGCCGTGCGGCTGCAGTGACACTATGTAACTCTGCATGTGACTTGAGTCGACATGTTGGGGTACCAACTACTTTGTTGGGGCTTCCAATGCGTCAGCGGCCTGATGGGCAAGAGACACGTATCTCCACACCAGGTTACTGGTATCTGCTGCTCCCGTTTCCTGGTTGGTCCATCAGGCTTCCTCGTGAAATCCTCCTACAAACCCTGCATCGATATGCGTCACAACGCCCATCAATCGACTCACCGCGAGGTGCCATGACACTCGGCGTCAGACCAGAACGCTATCTCTGAAGCGATGTGCTCTTGACTTTACCCGTGTTAGAGTCCTGCTCCACCAATCTCAAGTTCACAAGGTTCTGGCTGTTTCACTAGCTATCATTGATCGCAAAGCGGAGGCCTTGGCGCGAGAAGGAGCAACGCAAGGGCATAAATACGGAACATGGACGCTGAATGAGGCATCCCAGACATCAGCATGTACCTCTTGCATCTCCTTACCATCGCTGCTGCGAACTGGGTGGTGGCCACCGCCTTCTCGCCTTTTGAACCGACGAAACATACCAGTGCCGTCCGAAGCTATCTGGAACACCTCATCCCGGTCTTAAATGATGTGCTCCTTCGCCAACTGACAGGACCAGAAGCCGGGGCAGATGTGCGTGCATTCCACTTGGCTGATCGCTTTGTGGACGGGTAGTGATTGACGACCCATGATCAGCCCGGTGTAATTTTGACTCTCCTCCCTGATCCCGATCACCCAGAGTGGAACGTGTACTGGGTCCGCGATGGCTGTCTCGTCTACAACTCATGGCTCAACGAACTTGTTGCCCACGACGACAAGTCACCTCATCTGCGCCAATTCATCGACGACGCGGTGCATGCGCTCGTCAGGACCCAGCATGTTACCAGCATCGCAGGCAACATCTTCACTGGTGGCTTGGAGGAGGCCGCTTTCGACGTTCACCTTGGAAGAATCCTGAACTTAGCAGCCCGTCCCGGATCTCCAGCCGCCGGTTCGTCTCTGCCGCTGTAATACCTTTCTCGCTCAGCTCTGAGACGCCTGATAGATGGCCCGCCCTTCCGCGCAGCGACGCTGACCAAATATGCTGACTGGTTATTAGAAGCGGAGCAAGGCAACGGCACATGGGTGGCCGATGTCCTCTGGCCTTCCATCGAGCTTGATCTCCAATGGATCTCCTTACACTGGAACGAGAGCTCGTATGTGATGAAATAGCTCATAGTGCTCTACGCAGACTCATGCTCTTCACCAGGTGGGACCTCTGGTGGCCACCCGTTTGGGGTGGCTCATTCTGGACTGCGTCACTCCAACATCGTGCGCTGCACACCGGCGCCCGCATTGCCCACAGCATCGGTCGCGGAGAGAACGCTGCTGAATACGAGAATCGTGCGTCAGTTATCCTCGACTATCTTCAGGTACGTCAACTTCTCCCGTGAGCTGCACCTACTCATGATGACCACTTCGTCCATCAGACATTCTGGAATGAGGAAGAGGGATTCATGACCGAAACTACAGTCACCGACGTCTCGACCGGCGGGCGCTCCGGGCTCGGCGTGGCTCCACTCACGGTTTCTATCCTCAACTTTGATCCATCTTTGGGCTGTGACTCCGTGACATTCCAGCCGTGCTCCGACCGTGCGCTTTCTAGCTTGCAAGTCGTCAACGACGCTTTCTGGGAGCTCTTCCCCATCAACCAGCGCGCGCCTGCAGGTCAGCCGCCGCTCCTCGGGTTCTACTTAGAGGAGCAGCTATTCGGAGGACACGTAAGGTCGCGCCGCTTCTACATCGAAGCACTTGCTGACACTCCGCAGCCGCAGCACTTCTCGACCTACAACGCCGCGGAACAGCTCTTCGACGCGCTCATCACCTGGGACCTACTCGGCGAGCTCGCCGTGACAGACCTCTCCCTCAAGTTTTTCCAGCAGTTCGACAAGGGCATCCGCACGGGCACGTACCCGAAGGGCTCGGCGGCGTACGCGCGCCTGACGCGCGCCATCACGGAACATGCCGAGATGACGCTCGTCCTGCTCGCACGATACACGCCCGCGGACTACGTTCCCCTGATGTGGATCGACAAGGACACCGGAGAGCCCGGGGGCCCGCGAGGGGTGCTGCGCAACACCATCGCTGCGCTCGACGTCGATCACGCGTATGGCGGGTTTGTTCCGCCGTCGTGGGCCAATGGTGGCCGGAGAGTCGCTGGAAGGGCGGGGAACGCGTCCGAGTCTCAGGGCGTGGAAGGGTCTTTATGGCGCGATGATGCCGCCGCTGGATTCCAGACTCGCTTTGACGCATTCTGATGGGTCTCCTCTACTGTTTGTTCCTCCTTTGTATTATGCATGGTTTTTGAATCTCTTACTTTGGATGGGTCGGTTAGGGATGGCACTGTAGGGCACCATGCTGTGGCGCCGGTACTAATTCCCGTCACCCGCCGAAGGGGTCGGGCACGTTCAACTTTGCGCGCTCGTGGTGCGCGCCGCTCAACACTAGTATGGATGAAGTTAACACGGAGGAAATTGGACTGCGCGCGTGTTTGTCCACATGCACGCGCCGGAAACGAAAGTTATAGTAAACGAGCGTACTGTTAAGCTTTTCACGGATCCAACTGGGTTGTGGGTACGTAGACGGGCTGTGACTGCCGCCAAATCGTGCTGACTCGAACGGAGATCATCGCACGGATCGGGAACCGCCAAAAGACGAGAATTGACGTCCAAGTTGTCCGCTAGTGCCCGTTTTCTGAGATGCTGCACGTGAGAGTCGGTTATATCGAAGTACGGATTCAACACTTTGACGGAATCTCAAGATCTCATCCTTCCTCGAACCACGTTCAAGGCTTCCTGATCTCCTCCGGAATGTTGCTCACCCGGATCTCGCAGTGTATATCGCGTTTCTGGGCACCTTATTGCGTCGCCTTGGACGTGCCAAGGGCGCTTCCTTCGAGTGGAAGCGGAACATGGTACCCACCTAGCGCGCGGCCTGTCCGAAACGCCCATGAGTCTCTTGATGCTGGTTGACGGCACGCGCCAACGTTCTGGCAGGTAGCTCGGAGTATGTACCCGGCGCCAGGCGAGCTCGCCTGGACAGGGTTGTGACGACGAGCCACCACATGCTCGTGCTGCTCTGGCAATAGCCTTATCCCTTGCAGGTACTACCACGAATTCCGACGAGCTATTCCTATCACAGCTCGCAAGGTCCAAATCCTCGTAGCCCTCCCTCTGGGTCCAAAGCGGAAATGTACCTGCTAAAGCCCTGGGTGGATAAGGGCGTCGCGATAGCATAAAAGGCGAAACAACAGCGACCCATCGATGATGGCTCAGAGGCATCTCTCTGCGCACCATGCTGCCTCAGCTCCCCTTCTCGCTGTCCTCTGCTGCAGCTTACCTGTCTGCTGTTGCTGCGGTTCCAGTATCTTCTTCGACAGCTTCCAGCATCTCTCTCGATGAATACTTTGGTCATCTCATCCCGGTTACAAACGACGTTATCTTCAATCAACTCTCCGGGCCAGAGACTGGATCCGATGTAATTATATTTTTCTCCCATGTATACCATCGGTGTGGCACTGACGCTTCTCATCCAGCCGGGTGTCGTTCTCCTCGTCATACCCGTACCCGAGCATCCCGAGTGGGAAACATTCTATATCCGCGATAACTGTCTCATGTACAATTCGTGGCTCAACGAACTAGCCACCTTCGGCGACGAATCCCAGTATCTGCGGCCATTCATTGACGATGCCGTCCACGCCCTTCTACGATCCCAGCATGTCCCCAGCATCTCCGGGAATATATTCACAGGTGGCCTTGAGGAGGTCGCTTTCGACAAACATATCGGCAAGCTCCTGGATCCCTCCGCTCGCGTCGGCTCCCCCGCAGCCGGTACTGCTCCTTATCATTGGCTATTCCCTTTGTCTCACACAAGTCTCATATGATCCCCTACAGACGGTCCGCCATTTCGCGCAGCAATGCTGGTCAAGTACGCTGAATGGCTGCTGGAGTCGAAGCAGAATAATGGCACATGGGTGGCCGACGTCCTCTGGCCCGCCATTGACCTCGATCTCCAATGGGTCTCCTTAGACTGGAACGAGAGCTCGTAGGCGATCGATTCGATAACTCTTTATGAGTAATCTGTTCACGTTTTGATTATTAGCTGGGATCTATGGTGGCCACCCGTGTGGGGCGGTTCGTACTGGACGGCATCATTGCAGTACCGCGCGCTGTACGCTGGCGCCCAGCTTTCCCGCAAGATTGGTCGTGTGGAGAGCACGGCCGACTATCAGAGCCGAGCGGCTCTTATTCTTGACTACATGCAGGCAAGTAACACCCCCGGACATTTTCGGCTAGAGATGTGCTGATGCGCATATTTTGGGGCCAGACGTTCTGGAACGAAGATGAGGAGTTTATGGCTGAAACCACCGTCACCGACGTCTCGACAGGCGGGCGATCTGGCTATGGCGTCGCGCCTCTCACTGTCTCCGTTCTGAACTTTGACCCGACACTGGGCTGCGACTCAAAGACGTTCCAGCCATGTTCCGATCGCGCGCTCTCCAGCTTGAAGGTCATCGACGACGCCTTCAAGCAGCTCCTCCCTATTAACGCCGGAGATCAACCGGTGCTACTGGGCTTCTTCCTGGAGGAAGAAATGTTCAGTGGTCATGTAAGGTCGTTTTCCCCTAGTTCGAAGTATCCG
Source organism: Gloeopeniophorella convolvens (assembly GCA_022496205.1). NCBI lineage: Eukaryota > Fungi > Basidiomycota > Agaricomycetes > Russulales > Gloeopeniophorella > Gloeopeniophorella convolvens. The sequence goes on along the minus strand of WTXD01000012.1, from coordinate 158,382 downwards.
CTCAAGTCGATCCAAGCCGCAGTTCTTCTCAACGTTTAGCGCTGCAGAGCAACTTCTCGACGCGTTAGTTACGTGGATTTGATTGGAGGACTCGAGATCACAAACATCTCTCTCAAATTCTTCCAGCAATTCGATCAGACGGTCAAGAATGGGATGTATCCCAAAGGCTCCGCAACATACAAGAGCTTGACATACGCCATTACGGAATGGGCGGAGAAGACGATTCTTCGACTAGCTGAGCACACGCCGGATGACTATGTACTACCGATGGGGATTGACAAGGACACCGGAGAGCCTACAGCTTGCGGGGTATGATTCGCAGCCTTGTCTCTGCGCGCGATATCCTCCGTGCCTATAAGGGCTTGACACCTCGCTCATGGGCTCACGGAGGACATTCTGCACCTCTGACCGAGTCTTCCTTATTCAAAGTATCCTCTTAGATTATTCCCGGCTGCAATACTTGTCGTCTCGTGTCACCGAATCTGTTCCGAGGTTTCATTATGTGAACATCTGCATCGTTTGTCGTTGCGAGATACAGTACGCGACCGTATCGCGTTTGTTGCTGCCGCACTATCGTACTTGTTTACGCACGCGGCCATATAATCAACTTTTGCCGGTTTCACCGGCGGCTTCTCAACACCCACAATGACCGGCGCCCTGCCGCCGCTGGCGTCGCCTTGGTCGAGCGCTGTCAGTTGAAGCAGTGAGCCCGACGCGCGGCGCGACGGGCCGCGAACATAGGATGCGTGCCACACGGCATGTCGCGCACGTGGCCGACACGTTGCAAGCCAACACCGGCTAACGAATATCTCTTCTCAACCACGACAGTGGGTGCGACATATTATGTCGATCCTTAGATCCCCGTATCGGGATTCCGGCGTCAGGGGTGCTCTGCTGAGCGTGGCTACAACCCAGCAGGTACTTATGTGTCCTTAAGTGCACTTCGCGGCACACGCTTTTTTGCGTGCAACTCGATTCAAACTACTCTTGGGCTGTCGTGATTTTTTGGGCTCACCCACACTCTTCGCGAGTATTTCTGTAGTTCACCCGCTCTGTTCTTGAATTGTACATGGCCTTCTTCACGTGTCTCAAAGCTATGTATATATACTGGCGGGATCTACCTCAACAAAGACACACAAGAGGAGCTGCAGTGGAGACGAGTCCAAGTCACCAACGCCCGCCAAACACGTGCCACGCGCCACGCGTCGCGCACGTGGCCGACATAAGAAGCCAACACCGGCCAGCGGGTTTTCTCTTCTCAACCACGACAGTCCGAAAGCCGCGACGCTCTCTCCATACCGGCGCCTCCCAGCGCCTCTCTCGTGAGCGGGCTAGGGTCTGAGTCCCGTCCTCCCCGATCGGCCCTAGCAGGGCGCTGCGCTCACGCGTGGTGCAGCACACCAGAAATGCGCACACGCGCTCCGCATGCCCGACGACGGTCCGTCCCCTGGGCGGCCAGAGGGTGGGGCGCGCGAGCTTGGGATTGCTGCGAGGACCGGGCGCCGTGCCAGCTGCCCATGCGTGTCGGGCTCTATCGCGCCGCAATCGCCCTTACGGGCGGCACGGCACCTTTGGTTACATGAAGTAACCTCTTGGTGCCGTGTGCGATTTTGCGTTCCTGCGTTCTTGCACCTGCGTCTTGCGTTCCTTGCGTTGCGATTTACTGGGCCTGGCTGGCGACACCTCCATGAAGGAGCGAGGGCGTGCACGCCCCTGGGCCGGGCCTGCGGCGTACGAGGAGCCCGTAGGGCAGCTGTGTACCTGTAGGCGTCCTTGAGTGCACTTCGCGGCGCGTGTCTTCGTGACGCGCAACTCGATTCAGACTACTCTTGGACTGTCGTGAATTTTTTGCCCACCGTACTCTTCGCGAGTATCTTCTAGATTCTAGTCTGTATGCTATTTTTCATGGGATAGCATTGTTCAGTGGTGGACCCGGAACTCAGAGGGACCACATTACACCTGCCGCCTCGGCCTCAGTACTTAATTACTTGTACATCTCTATCTTCGTGTTTAGATGATGTTGGCACCATGTCAAATTCTTATAACGGTTCTCCAGCGATATGATCAGGACGAAGACGTGTACGGAATGCTCGTAAGTATGCCGCGTACTCTGGGGCTGCTGTCGCTTTCGGGGGGACGAACACATGATGCGGAGGCCTTCCATTGGGATCCGTTGCTCCGAACGTGCGTTGGCAGGGTCAAGCATCGGCTACCTGACAGTGGCTATTTCGTCATCCGTCGTCGAAGTGCGCCTTCCGTTGGCCGGGGAGGTTGTCGAATTTCTGGCCAAAGGATGTGGCCTGCCGAAGCGAAAGTCCAACGAACATAACGACGTGTCGGGCTCTTCCCGACCTCCTTGCCAGCCTGACGTAAATGAATGGCTTCCCGTAAGGGTTTAGAGGAGTCCAAACCGTTGTAAAAGTCAATCATAAGCAAGTGATAGTGATTGGCGTACCTAAACTGATCGCTGCGAAGAGGCTGGACCAGTGGACCGCCCGGTAGAAAGACCGCGGGCTGTGAGGGCTGACTTTGATTTCGTTATCTTGACTGGGCAGGGGAGATATTTTTCTGACGCAGTGATGGTTGCAAATGTAGATAGACGTAGATATACCAATGAAGACGGGGCGTGTCGCGAAGCTCCACGAGATAAGTCATCAGCGATGAACTAGTCTATCACCTTTGTCACCTCATTGTATCTAAGGAACAAAGATGGGTCAAGCTCAGCAGGCACCTTCGATGTGAGCTCGCCACATTCAATCCCAGCGTCTAAGTGATCTGGTGCGCTCAGGAATGGCGGGAACGTCTGAGGAATGATTGTCGCGGACTCAAGCTTCAAGTCAGGCACTGGTCAAGTCAGGCACAGGAGCGCTTGCACGATGTCTTGCACGCGTGATGATGTCCGGGACTGGGAAGTAGGAGTTAGTCTGCGCAACAAACTCACATGGCATCGGAGAAGGTAGCGGTGCCAAAGCGATGCAGCTATTATCGCCGCTCGTATGCGTACCCAGTTCGATGGTGGTGACGTGAGGGCGGTAACATGTGGCGGGGACTGCCATACTTTCAGCAAGATAGTTAAAACTCACTCTATCTCCACGCACACGGTATCGTTGATGCCGCTCACTGACTGCAAAGCTGAAGTCGAAGAACTTGTTCAGGCCAGTACTCGAGTACTATCAGACCCTAATTCAAGGTTAAGGTCTCCCTTATTACGGGCAGGGCCGCCAAGAGTGAAGATCATTTCATCAAAGACGCAATTTCTTCTCGAGAGCTCCTTCGAGCTCACCTGCAAGCCCGGTGAGATGCGTGCCTTTCACCCCTGACACAACGTACCTCTCTTGGTCGACCACGTGCGTGTCACCAGCGACCAGTTGAACCCTGACGCCGATCAGCGCCAACCAAAGGCTCCCTGAAACGCGCCCAAAGTCGTTCCCTAGGGCCCGCGGGCTTCGGCCACCGCCAGGATGACGTCGCGCACAGCATGATGCAAGACGCTTCAGCGCGCGAGAAGAGATAATGGGGCAAGCACGGCACCCGAGCGCCTCCTTGATGGCACCGTGCTTCGTGAGCCTAGCTGGATCTCCCGAGCCTGGAAACACGAAGGAGATGAAACACAAACGCGGGATGTCGCTGCCGCGCACTGCCAGATGACCGGGACCGGTGGCGCGGGCAAGTACGGCATCTAGCAAGCATCTGGCGCAAAGCGGCGGCAGCCCGGTGGTAGCCCATGGTAGCGCGCCGCCTCCTCGCGCCGAGACGTCGAGTTTGTCTAGCGAAGAGTTGTGAGGATGCCGCTGAATCACGGCTAGTGGCCGAGTACGAGCGCCATGAGTTTAAAATAGTCGCGCCTCACCAGCAGCCAACTCCAGAACTCAAAATGAAGGCGTCTCGCCTCCGACAATGCGCAGGCCAGCGGCCCTCTCACGCCGCGTGACTTGCGCCCACATCACACGCCGCAGCTGCGAGCGCTCCTTTCATCGCGACTAAATCCTTTGAATTACATTACTTCTGATTCTACAGCAGCTCCGGGGCACAGAGTGAATGAGCGATAAAGAGGGACCGGAGAGATTGGGAGGAACAGGAGGAGCGAGCGGAAGAAAACGAAGGGGATGAGGTAGGGAGTGGAACGACCGAGCGGAACGGAAATACAGAAGTAGTGCGTCAACAGAGTGCAAAGATAGAAGCGGTACGTTGTATGTGGGCGTCGGCGCCAGCTCAGCTTTAGCAACAACGAACGAAAAGGTATTAGTGGCAATAGTAGTCAGTCAGCCAGTCCCGACAGCAGTGTAAACAATAAACAGTGTGCACATGAAAGAATCCAACCGCAGTCCCGTGCCCCCTGCTCCTCCGAGTCTACGCCCACCAGGGACTAGGTCTTAAGCAATGAAAAGGAAAATTATAGGGACAGCGAACAGGAAGGGCGCAAGAGCGAAGGAGATAGAAAGCCTGAGATGCAACAGCGACGACAAGAGACAGGTACAATTAAGCAAGTGCCCGTGCCGGGGACAACGGGAAAGGAGGAAGAGCGAAAGGGCGAAGCCAAGGCAGACGAGGTCATTGCATTCCCTCGTCACCGTTCACCGCGTGTAGACGCAGCGGCGAGCGCGCCATATCGATCGCGCTGTATGCGGGTGGCGGGAAGTCGTACAGCTCTGCTTCCGTGTCATCGGGCGTAAGTACGACTGCACCCGTGCCGACGCGCGCGTCGGCTGCACTGGGCAATCCAGGGGCGGGCCCGACGTCCGTCGTGCGGATGCTGAGCGGCTGATGATTTGTGGCCGGGCCAGGACCAGGGCGCGGCACGGAGGGTAGAGGTGTCGGATCGTGGGCGCTGGCAGCATAGTTCGGCGGCGCCTTGACAGGAGAATGGTATTCATGCTGTTGCTGCGCTGCGCGTTGCTGGAGGTGAGAGAAGGACTGTGAGCGTGGTAGGGAGGGGACATGTGGGACTGAGGACGCAGGTCCGGGAATAGGTGATGAAGGTGTAGAGGCGATTGATGTGCTAGGCATGGATAGAGGGGGTAACGAGGGTATCGGTGGTTTTGATGTTGATGGGGTCGGAGGAATAGGTAGCGAGCGGGCATGTACACTGAAGGTAGGCGATGCGGTGGTATGGCGCGAGGGTACTATGATCGGAGTAGGAGCAGAAGGTCGACTTGTGCGTGGTGGAGCGGATGCTGACGATGAAGCAGGGAGAGGAGGAATGGGAGGTGGCTCGTCGTGCGAGGGTCGCGGGTACCCCGCGTACGAGGCATGTGATACATGAGATGAGGCTGAGGATGGTCCGCGGCCGTAGGTGTAACCGTGAGAGGAAGATTGCACAGGTGGCGTCGGCAGCTCGCGCGTTCTTCGATTTGAGTTCTGTGTCGCCGAAAAAGCGTGCGATGCGAGGGAAAGCGACGAGCTCGACTGCACAGAGTACATCCCTTGCACAGACGGGTGTGCTGCGTGGTTCGTTGTCGACTGAGTATCTGTATGGAAAGAGGTACGGCTGGTTGTGCGTGATGCAGTAGGGCTTGCCGGACCATTGACACTCTCGGCGTAACGCGACTGATCGTCGTCTCTATTGCGCGGTATATGTGACCGCCAATTCTCGATCGCCGGAGTAGCTTCCGTATTCTGCTCCAGTACGACAGGGTCAGGGGTCTCGGATGACAGCGAGCTAGAAGATGGCCGAGTCTCCGAAGGCTGCAGCCCCTCGAAACCGGACGAAGTGGAGATTGAATGGTTCAGATCCGTGAAGGACTCTGATGGTCCCGCCCGCGTCACGTTCATCCACTCATCACTCGGCGTTACCAGAAGCATGGCAGTTACAAGCAGGAAGTCCAAGAGGCTGAGTGGGAGCCCATTGTGCATCCGTTGCGGTTTGCTTGTGCCCACACGGAAAAGAGGATCTATGATTTTCAGTTGTGGGGGTATCCGTTGCAGAGCCAGCTCTAAGACGGCGACGGGACCTTTCACTGTCTCCGTCGTACACTGCAAGAGGGCGATGAGCGTGGGATAGTAGATGGAGGGCATTATCAACGTACGACGTAATTGGTCCCAGAGCGCTTCCATCTTAGACTGTGTTGGTGGTGGGGGATATAGAATTTGCGGTAGCTGCGAGGACGACCTGAGTATAGCCATACACATGAAACGAGAGAGTACGCACCTTGATAACGAGCCATATGAGTATCCCAGGAATTCATCCGCCGGTTTCCATTGACCCTTGCCAAAGACGACCTCGACACCAGACAGGTCCTTGCTCTTGCGGGAAGCAGCCTTTGGATTCAGCTCCGTAGGCCAACGGACGCGGGAGACATTGACGAAGCCCTTGGGATCTGATCTGCGGACCTTGGTTATATTGTCGTCGGTATCGATGACATAGAGTGGGTTGTCCGATGAGCCATCATGAATGACCGAATCGAGAAAGGAGGGGGAAGAGAGGCGAAGAGTCATGAGGGGATGAATGGTCTGCTGCGAAGAGGACGCGACGTCGGGCGACTTGAGGCGACGAAACATGGACGAGGTCGACGAAGTAGATGATTTTAACTTGGGCGTGAATGAGGTACCGGCCTGCGGCTGGGACTTGTCCTTGTCCCAGCCGGGGAGCGAGAGCTTGACCATGGCAAAGGGTGTCCGCGAGGACGACGACGTCGAGGAGAGTGCGACGGGCACGTCGAGGGAGGAGAAGAGGGACGGAAAGTAGAGCGCGTGGGTGCAAGAGCTAAGCTGAACTAACCGCGCAGCGAGACAACGCCCGTCACCGTGACGCTAGCCGTGACACTCAAACCCTCTTCCTGCATGTCACGCTCTTTGTCACGCCCTGAACCTTAACAGTATCCTGACGCACCTGCCAGCTCGCATTCTTTGTGGCGCTCCTTCTGTCTTTTCCTACATACCTACGACATATCCCACCTAATTGCAGCGCTCTTGTTTTTGAAACACGGGACAGACCGCGGACCCATGTGGCGAGAGCGCGTCCATGCGCGCTGCTGCCGCCTGCATTCCTCCGGGGCCCCGAATCCGGTAAACCGTAACGCCACATTGCCGCAGCGCACTCCGTCACGCCGAGCTAGAACTCTTGCACGCGCACTTGCACCGTTCCAGCTCGCTCAGCCTCAGCGCTCAGCCCTCCGAGCAATAAGAATGCATTCTTCCTTATGGACCGTCATGCTACCATTCTCGTCACTGCTTCTCATCAACGAAGCTTCCCCACTCTGGCCAAGTGTGACGCTTATGTTCTGGGCGCATTGGGCCATGTTTTCCCTGCGCCTGCCGCGACGACGACGGCCACCGACATGACTTATTATGATGCAATTACGACCCCCCGGGGAATCGCAGTTGAAATCGCCGTCTGCGCCGCTCGACGTTCATTGTCGAGGACCGCCGGACATGCCAATTAGCGTGTTCTACATGCTGGCATGATTCACATGCCCTGTCACGCCTGCGAACCGGGCAGGCGGCCGCCGGCTTCTTATGGACCTGCTTCCGGAGATGCGACCTCCCGACGCACCGACGGCGCCTTCTCCCCCTCTATCCGCGGCGTATATCCCCGACGCCGAACGCAGCTCGTCGTCATCGTCCCAATCAGCCCGTACGTGGCGCGTCGGTGCTCCGCCAGCCCGCGACTTACCCCATCTCGTCGCTAGTCGCGCCGGGGCCTCCGGCGCCGTCGAGTACCGTCACCTGCAATTGACGGACGTGGCACGGCCGGGTCCGCCAGGCACCGCGTGAGCTTCTGTGCTGCAGAACTCTGGACGACCCAGTTCTGAGCGGCCCCGACCTGACTCACGCCGTGCACACCAAGCCAGCTTCCGTGAAAAAGACCCTGCAGTATCGTACACTCGGGTGCATGGAAGCACCGGGTGCGACTGGCTCCAGCCGTCTAGACTCTGGTAACACGAACTGTTACTTACAGGCCGGCTTCTCAAACGTAACATCTGAGCAGCATCAGCATCTGTCTCAGTGCATTCACCCCCGCAGGCCCTTTGAACTGCCATGACTGCAGCATATGTTTCAGAACGTCGTCGCTGTCTTGCACTCTGAGTCTTCGACACTGGCTACTGATGCCTGTCACCAGCACTTAGACCCTTCACCAACATACGCATCCTAGCCTAGGCGATGTTCGCACTTCTCGCGGGTACACTGTCTCTGCAACAAGATAACGAAGCGATGCGGGCGAGGTGCGCCGGTCGCAATAGATTACAGCACCTGGCTCATCAGAGGGCTGCTTCTGCTATCTTTGGCGATAACTAGCGATAGCTCCGCTCGTATCACCCGGTCACGCCATCGCGTAGCTGTGATAGGGTCCTACTAGCGCATTCGCAGACCCTTCGACAAGCCGGAGTGAGCATCACTGGATGGCCATCGTGCTCCCGCCGAATCCGGGTCCATAGAACATCTGTAACACAAACCCTGCAAGCCCGAGATGCCCAACAAAGGCAGTGCTGTATGACTGATGTCGACGACTGCCAATGTTCAAGCTGAGCAATCAAGAACCCTCCTTGGCGAAACTCTCCAATCGGCGCAGTTGGTAACCCCACGCCTGGACCGACATATTTCTGATACCCCTAAGAAGTTGCTTTTAATTAGGGAAGAACCCATGGCCGAAGAGTTGTGCCTCCCTGTGGACCTTCTTGATCCCACATTAAACGACAGAAATACTGAGGGTCAGAATGCCCGAGCGCAGAGCACCGCCGCCCCCCGAGCGCCAGTGGTAAACGCCACTAGTCAATTACTCCTAGTCAATTACTCCCCATGAGAGCAAAATGGCAAAGTTAATCGAAGAGGTCCGGCTGTAGACGGCAGCGAGCAAAGCCCCAGAACCGCCGAAGGCACCAGCGACACGGAGCCCGCTTAACCCCCAGCTCGCGGCCTTCTAGAAGACCTTCTATGCTGTCACACAAGCATGCATGGTTTAGGCTCGCGGGCGCACGCACGTCGCACGCACGCAGGGAAATCGAGTCGTCTCGGAGAGTTGCGGCGGCTCGTTTGGGTAGGTAGCAAGCGTGAGCGTGGGAAGTGCGCGTCGCGCAGCACGTGCGCGCGTTACCGTGCGAACGTCTGACACAGCGCCGTCGCGGCTCGCTCGCGTCTTTCAGTTCATCCGCATCCGTCTGCAACCACCACCACTCGGCACTTGTCCGCACTCACGCGCCTAGCACCGAGAACTCGCAAAATGTCCACCGACGCGACGACCCCCGCGTAAGCCCGCACTTCCATGCCCCCGTATTCTCAGCGGCGCTGACGGTGGCATCCCTAGAAACGGCACCAGCGCGACGGCCGCGCGCCCGCCGAGCCCCTCCAAAGGCAAGGGTAAGGGCAAGAGCGCCGCGGCAGAGTCTGCCGCTCCCGAGGAGTACGATGAGGAGATAGAGGAAGAGGACGACGACGAAGAGGAGGACGAAGATGAGGAGATGGACGAGGATGACGATGACGACGAAGATGAGGAAGAGGACGCCGAGGGTGCCGAGGTGCGTCTCCGCGCCGACCTTCGCTGTGGCGCTGCAAGCGCGCTAATTGCCATCCCACGCACAGCGCATCGACGCGAGCGCGATCCTCCCGCCCGGAGCGCGTCGCTCCGCGCGCGGCGCGAAGATCGACTATGCCTCAGCCGAGGCGCTGCAGCGCGCGGGTCTGAACGCCGAGGATGAGGACGAGGAGATGCACTAGGCGCCGCGGGGTGACTTATAGCCTCATTTATTCGAGTGCGAAGGGCGTGTTTGTGTGCTGCTGCTGCAAGTGCAGTATCTGTTGTCTCGGTCTGCTGTTGTTGTCCTTGTGAAATCGAGTTGGCCGTTGTGTGTGCTGTTCACGATCGTTCTCTGGTGCACTAAGTCGGACGTCGGTGCCAAGCCACTCCGCGTTGACATGGACATTTCATAAGAAAGAGCTCCATGGGGACGCCACGTACGCCTAGAGCACAATTAGAAGACCCTTGGTCTATGGGGGCACCGGTGATTCATCAGTCATCGTCGCGGTCTCTGGATGCCGACTCATTTACGCTGATGCCGAGCCCTACGGCGACTATATGCGCGGAGTCTTCGAGGCCTCCGTCCCACTCCACATCGGCGGCACCGCGAACGCGAACGGACTTGCGCTATGAACACCTTCATATATCCTTACTCGTCTAGAAGGATCATCGTAACGTGCGCGCGCCTAATTCGAACTTATTACCGAAATCAGTGGCATCCTAGAGCATCATGCATCACACATCAGCCAAGTCACCAACATGATGCCCACAAAGTCTCATCGCATTGTCACCACACAACACACAAACAACGAACCCACAAGCCACCCGAGCCATCTGACAACCAAACCCCTACCCTGATAGTACGTAGGTAGGTAATGTGAACACCCATCTCGCCAGACGGCGTAGGGCGCACACCCGGAGGACCACCAGAACGACGCACTTCAACCGACCACCGCACCTCCCCGCGCTCACCGCAAACGTACGCGCGTCTCTCAACCCCAGAGGGGAGAGTCGCACGGCGCAGCAGGAACAGCAGGGTGGGCAGAGGTAGCCGGCGTCCGCGCGCGCACTGGGACCCGCACTAGGCGTGGCACCCACGCGACCGACGAAGGGGCGGGTAGGTAGTAAGGAAGACAGAATGAAGAGGGAGGCACGGAGAAGTGTGTGTACCGTAAGGCGAACGCTGCGACGGACGACGTAAGCGTATGCGGGTATGAGAGGGAAGGAAACCGAGACGTATAGATAGGCCGAGAAGAGATGAAACGAGACAAGACGAGATGAGAGACGATGAGTGAGACAGTCAGAGGGAGAATGTGTATACAGAGATCAATGAACCGTCCACCGCTGAGAACCTGAGAAGAAGTGTGTTGTCTGTGTGTCTTCAGAACACCGGTTGCGCGAGGCCAAGGGAGGTCTCCCACGCGCCGAGGTCCAGCTCGAGCGCGGCCGCGCCGCTGCCACAGTCGTTGTCAATGGGCAGTAGCGACGCGCCGTCTATCGTCAGCCCGAGTGCGGTACCGTCGACCGGCATCAGGTCCAGCAGCCTCTGCATCTCTCGCTCCGCTTCCTTCGTCGCCGCCGCCGCGTCCGTGCCTGCGCCAGCCCAGCCCTGATCAAGGTCTAGCCCCGGAATCTCGCCCTCCCCGCCCATTAGTGACGGCGTCGTGGAGGAGGGCGCGGGGGACGGCGCGAGGATCTCACGGAAGAGATCATCCATCGCCGCCTCGTCGACGACCTCGTCCGTACCAGCAGTGCCAAAGAGCGCACCAAGGTCTTCGTCTGTTTGCGTGGGTCCACCCGCTGCAGGGACGCCGTCGGAGGGACGGAGCTCACCACCCGTGCTGAGTGGCAAGTGGACTCATGCGTAAGGTCAAAGACGCTGGGGCTTGACATGCTGGATACGGCGCTGGAGTAGGAAGGCGCCGGTGAGAGGGGGAAGGCAGTGGGGTCGAGAGGGAAGGTGGGGGTAGGCGGAACGAGTACAGGGAAGGTGGTCGTACTCGGAGGGGGCGACGGTGATGAGGCCGCTGATGATGGTGATGGGGCGTTCGTCTCTGCAGGTGGTGGGACGAGGAGAGACGGTAGACCCGCGGCGACGCCGTGCGTCTGGAGGGCGCGGACGATAGCTTCCCACCCGGTCTCGAGAACCCGCACGCGCTCACGCAGCGCAGAATTCTCCGCTTCGCGGGCAGCGTTTGCTGCGCGCTGTTCGGCGTTGTCGGTGGAAGGGTGGGGGTGGGCCATGCCTACACGGAGAGCACGGTTCTCGGCCTCGAGCTCACCAATGCGAGCTTCGAGAGCGGAGAACTGCGCCTTGCGCTTGTCGCGGCTGTTCTGGGCAGCGATGCGGTTGCGGTGTGCACGAGCCTCTCTGCGCTCCTCCTGGGTCAAGTCGGACCGTGCCCGCTTCCGAGGTGCAGTGTTGTCATCGCCAGTAGTAGGTGCGGGGCGAGACTTGGCAGGAGGCTTGGAGGAGGAAGATGGTGGGAGAGATGATGTAGATGACTCGGGGGTGCGTGATGGAGAGGGAAGAGCGAGATTGGAGGGGTCTACGAAGGAAGCGTCTGAGGCAGCCATGGATGTAGAGAGATCGTACGTGGCGTTGGGAGGAATGAAAGGAGGGAGAGGGTCTTGTAGAGGGGGGGAAGACTGCGGAGTGCGCAGGACGTACGTGGTCGTAAGTGAAGAAAAGGGATGCCACGTCGCTCGCCTGTTTTTACGCTGACGTGGCACTCACAGCCTCCGCGCCGCCGACGGCCCGACATCTTCCCGCCCGCCGCGGCCGCATGACTCTCCGCTTTCCTTAAAGTCCTCTCCTACCTGGCCCTCGCCATTATCGTCGGAGCTCCTCGAAGGCTTGCCAGCATGCACTGCACATATTTATCTCGTCTGTTAGTGCCATTGACGGCATCGCTCAGGTCCCGCGGCACGCGCAACGACATCGGCTGATCTTTCCGGCTGCACTGTCACCGCCGACTCCGTGTCCGGCGATGAATATCAGTATCTAGAGAACTTCAGGGCCGTCGCTAACAACGTACTCGCAGAGATAAAGGACAGTAGAGTGCGCGCAGTCAACCTGCTCTGTCTGCGATTTTTGCTCGGTCCCCTTGCGACCAGCGGCGAAACCATGGGCACTATCAGTGCCTTCGGTAGTTAGTGTCGCAAATATCAGCGCCTCAAATAGAAAAGGATCAGTGCCTTGCAGCGGGAGAGTTGTCTTGTCGAGCCTGGCCAACATCCAGCGTCTTGCTCACGTACTACCAAAGCGGAGAACTCGGCGGCAATTTCCCTGTCTCGGAGGGAAGATGTCTCCCGTTGCAAATGGCTACTCTTGAACTGGCGCTCTTGGTTCTGGTCTGGAGACGAATCGGTGTGTGACAGCATGTTGGGGTCTGGCAGCTGCCTCCTGCTCAATTCCATGCATGCCACGCAGCATCGGCTCCTGCTTCCGGTTTCGTGCTGCAGAGAAGCCCTCCATTTAGAATGTCGTTACATTCCCTCGCCTAGCCACCTCAGTATCTCCAGGGAGACTCGTTTTCACAGGGCTCACTCCCCTTTTGACCATCACTTGGCACCTTTGGGCCTTGGCTCACCAAAATATGGCAGCTTCGCACCTGGGCACGATCTTGGGAGAATCTTCCCGCCAGCCATCCGATACTCTCGGATATGGCGCAGCGTTCGTACGGCGTCGTGCCCTCGGTTAAGCCACTAGATTAAGTGTTCTTGAGCGCCTCGATATCGCGTTTAGACGGCTCGGCTATCATTTCGAACGTCGTTTCGGAAATGTGTTTGCTGAGGGTGAGATCCAATTGTCCTTGAGCGTGTTTTAAGCGACTCAGAACACGAGAACGACAAAAATATCTCAGATACAATCCACGCGCAGGTAAGGTGCTCAATCACTGCCTGATCACTGGCCACTAGTCCTCGTTGCGCCGCTCGTGCACGCACGGCTGGCTGACTGTATGGATGTGCGCGAGGATGTCGGGCCTTCCTACTTCAATCAGATCAACTGCGCCGTCCTCGTTGCTCTTGAACAATCAATCCAATCACGAATTTGGTTTCTGCAAGCGCTCCGTCCGCCCACGACGCATAGCAACCTCACACGAAAACGAACAAAGACGACCATATACGACCACTCGCTTACCTGTACGAGTGGCCCTTCTGCGATATCATCGCGATACCTCCCACACCGCTCCCCTCCTAGATTTCTTCACAGAACAATTAAGTACGCACTCAATACCGCACATCACGCAACTGCGACCGTCGTCGGTGCACGGACCGACGCGCGCCAGCTGGACGGACGTCTTCTCAGAATCGAACGGTCTAGGCAGCATCCTACCGAGTTCAGAGCTTGAGCGAATGGGCGGTCGACTGGTTGGAGAATAATTTCTTGCGCTTGCGCGCTCGAGGCAGGGCGAGTTCGTTGACCAGGCCCGGCCCTGCCATTGGCTCACCGCGCCCGCGACGGTGCTGCCGTAAATCGCAGGAGGCTGGATTCGCAAAGGCTGCCGCCACATCTAAGGGACGCGCCGCCGTGAGTACGCCGTAGTGGTGTGTTGTACGAGCGAGGATGCATCCGCGATCGAGGCGGTGTATGGTGTGGGTGCCTGTGGCTCCCATCTATGGCCCGCAGTACAGGGAAGATTGAGAACGGCAGGTGTACGCATGGAATCATGCGGGGCCAGTACATATTACTGGATCGCATCGGAGCCCGTGTTTTGTGAGCACCCGAGCAGCCCTTGCTCTCAGGCGAGATGGGAAGAGATGACCAGATCACCCCACGCGCGTGAATGCGCACTGAACGTTGTGCACACCACCGAAAAGCGTAATTAGTAGGTCGAGGGGCCCCTCTGACCGCCGCATCTTTATGGGGCACAGAGCTTAATCCACTTCTGGAAGATAGAAGCCTGTTCAGGCGCGGCCACGTGTGCCGTACATAATTGAGACGTGATCCTTACTTGCTAGGTACTTCTGTATGTATCGCCATTGCCGCGCAGCATCCCGGTGCGCCGAGGCGTTACACCAGTTGGGCAAGTGGATAGAACACACACGACACAGACCAGAACACGCCCGACCTTCCGAGCGGGCACGTTGCATCCTTCCTTTCACGTATGCACACGCCCCTGGTTGCGATGGGCCGCGGGCGGGCGCGAACTCGACCCCGCAGCCCGGCACCATTGACGAGTCCATCGAACGAGCGCGCAGGGTGGGGCGCGAGGCCGCGCGGCGCCTGTCCACGCCCATGTATTTGTCATGCCCGCACACACGCGCACGCGCCCCCGTGGCACCTGCGCCAAGGGGCGCGCGCATCGAGGGCCATGGTCCGCCCGAGCGGGGCCCCGCCGCCCTAGATCTCAGCGCCCAGCCCTGGCGGGGGCTACGGGCGACGGGGGGACCGTGGCATCACATGGAAGCAGTGCACCGCCTCGCGCACCAACGCGCCCCGCTCCACCCGCCCCGCCCCGCGGCCGCCCCGCCCCGCCCGCGCGGGGCTGGTCGATGGCGCGCCACGGTCGCCAACCGAGGCTCAAGCACCCTAGAATCGCGGCTGGGTCGCATCGCTCCATGTCTCCGAGTCCGAGGGTGGACACCACGGGGGCACATTCGTGTAGCAGTGCTGGGGCTGCTATGGTCTAGATCGTACGAAAATTTGAATGCACGGGTGCTGGCTGGCTGGCAGGCAGCTGGGAAGCCCGGCGTCAGCTCGCGCTTCTGGCGCGGTGCCGTTGATAAAGCTGCGCTCGAGGGCCAGGACAGCCCAACTGTTCTATTTTCTGAGTCCCCTATTGGTCGTTGCTTGGGGCCAGGCGGGCGGGACGCGAATTCCGCACAGAGCGATACGGGGCGAGCTGCTGTCTGCACGCTGGGAGATTCATCTGTGTACTGGACGACGCTGGAGCTGGGCAGGGAGTGATGGAAGCTGGATGTGAGGTCTCGAAGCTGCCCGCTCGCACGAGGACCGCAGATGCTGCCGCACCGATTCGCTGCGTGAGATGCCAGCTGCGCACATGCACGTAGGTTGTCTATCTTCCAAGCGAGAGATTGGGTATTGGAGTGGGTTGGAGCCCTCGATAACGTGGCGCAAGGGATATGTAGGTCCATGCGCCAGTGATCGGGCGTGCTGATTTTTGGGGGAGCTGGAGACAGGGTGCAGTGTGGGAGAACCGGGGGCCACGGCGTCGCTTTGCTTGCCTGTCCATGCTTGTCGTGGGAGGAAGGCGGCCGCTATGGCCGGAGGAAGGATGGCGATAGGCCGAGACACGGATCGAAGGAAAGAAGGGAGGAGGGGAAGAAGGCTGGTCGAGGGCGCCGAGCCCCAGGCAGGCATCATGATGGCTCCGGTTCAGGTCCCGTTGCCTGTGTCGTCGGACCTTTGAGTATTACACGAGGGCCAAGCCTGTTGAGTGGGGGAAAATCCAGCGGTGAAGGGGAAGGCAGAATGGCGTCCGTCACCGTGGCGAGGTCGAAGGTTGACAAAGTTGAAACGCGAGCATCATGTCAGGCACACGGCCGGCAGCAGGCCTGCCTCTTCACATTCCGGGACAGTGGTTGAGAAGCATACCTCCGGCTGAATGTTCGAGAAGTAGTATTCCAGAGGCAAAAACAGCCAAAAGCCGTGCAGCCTGCACGCAGTGGCCGCTTGTGGTGGGGGAGATCTGGCAGTGGATCAACGAACCGGAGCGAACAGAGACGCTTAGCCTAGCCAGTCGCGTGCCCTAGGACGCCCATCCTAGGACAGTGCACGGATGCGGCATAGTAGGCGAAAGGAAGGGCAACCAGCAGATCACCATCACGAGCCCCAGAGAGCTTCGCCGCCCCGGACCCACGGTGTCCCGGGGGATAAGCAAAGAGCCACCGCAAGAAATTGATTGTGCGCACGCCGCCGCAGTGCGCCCCTCGCCGCGGCGAGATGAGGCGCCAAATTATTGAACAAGTAGTAACGCCTGGCTGCCCGTCGTACGAGTGGCGAAAACGCGGCCTGGCACCCCACACCCCCCGATCTGTTTGCTTTGCCCCATTAATCCGCGCAGGCCCTGCACGCAGGCGCAGGGTCCCAACTATGCACGCACATTGACACGCAGCCCCTGTGGGGCCGCGTCACATTTCCCCCCCTCAACGACAGAGCCGAAGCGAGCGCAAACGTGACGCGAACGGACACGAGATAATCATAGCGGAATCTAAGGGTAGCACTCACAGCACGGGGGCCGGACGGAGCTCCAGCGTGTTGATCAGTCGGTCGTCTTCCATCTTCTGTATTCTTCGCACACCAGCACGCGGCGGTGCGGCGGCAGAGCAGAACACCGAACCCTATTGATAAAATAATCCAGGTCCTACATAGCTAAGGCAACACGGGGTGACAACAATCCGAAAAAATACACAGGGGGGCCGAGGGCGCCGGGCGATGTCGGGGCACATATATAGATGTATACAGGGGAGCATGGCATGGCGGTCATACGGATCCTCGAGCTATGATATTGCGTACATTCCGGAGGGCGGGTATATCGAGTTGTGTCGTGCAGTGGGACAGGACGGAGATAGAATAGGGACACACGAGGTTCCAGCAGCGGGAATTGCAAAAAAGAATATAGAGAGGAGAATGGAGAGAGAATGATAAGAGAAAGTGGACAATTGCATGGGAGGCAGGGGTGGCGGGGGGCGGAGGCGGGATCTAAGCGTGCGACGAGTCCGGGCCGTAGTATGTCGTGAGCGCCATGCAGCCGAGCCACGCGATCTCGACGGCCGCGCGGCCGATGGCCGTCAGCGGCTGCGGCTCGACCTCCTCGTCGACGGGTCCGCGGTCTGCATGCCAGGGTGCGTGTGCAGCGGGACGGCGGGCAGCGGCTGCGCGCGGGGCACGCACAGGCCGAGCTTCTCGAGGCCCTCGGGGACGAACTCGATAGACCTGCCCGAGCGGTCGATGCACATGCCGATGACGAAGTCGTCCGAGTGCACGTCGCGCAGCGACGCGGGCGGGATGCTGCGCTCCGCCTCCGCGAGCGAGCCTGTCACCGCGAGTCCGCGCACGGGCAGCCGGATGCCCGAGCCATTCAGGTCCGAGTGCGCGACGAGCCGCCCGACGACCTTGAACCCGCGCTGGGCGTCGAAGAGCGGCGGCGCGGACTGCTGCGGAGTGTGCTGCCGCTCGCGTTCGCCCTTGCGCGGGCGCGAGCGCGAGCGCTTCTTCGCGGGAGTGGCCCCACCGCTCCCGGGCGCGTCCTTGCTCTCCCCGCGCTCCTCAAACGCGACGTAATACACGAGGAGGTAGAGGTTCTGCTCGCGGTTGAGCTCGCGCGGGGACGGCTCGGGGCTCTGCACGGTGTGGGCGGGGTCGGTTTCGTGCGGCCAGAGCGGGAGAAGCATGTAGAGCGACTCGTCGGCACGTGCGTGAGCACGTCCTTGTTCTTGCTCTTGCCCTTGCGGCCGATGCCGGCGCCGCCCTTGGGCCGTCCGACGGGAGCAGCCCGACATCTTTGAAGGACGAGCTGAGTCCCTGGATCACGCGATCCTGCTCCTCCTGCATCGAGCGTGGGGCGAGCGTCATCCACGGTGGCTGATCGGCGCGAGGCTAGAGAGCGAGCGCTGCGCGCCGCGCCGCTGCCGCCGCCAGCCGGGCTGATGATGCGCTGGAGCCAGCCGGGCGAGCGCCGCGCGGGCAGCGGTGTGTGCGCTCGTTCTTGATTTTGTCGATCGCGTAGCTGTCGAGCGTATCAAACGCCTCGGCGTGCGTCCTGCGCTGGACAGGGTTGCCGAATTCGCCGTCGCTGTCTTCTTCCGCCTCGTCGGGCGGGGAGAGCTGCCGCTCGGAGAGGGAAATGGACGAGGAGACGGACGAGGTCGAGGGGGTCGTGATGGACGAGATGCTGTGCCCGGCCGACCCGGACGAGACGGTCGCGGTCGTGCCGGAGAGGTCGAACGAGGATGTGACGGTGTGCGACGAGTTGCTCGCGCTTGTCGTCGCGACAGGGCTGTCGAGCTCGTCGAGCCGACTCGGGTCGATGATATGCCGCGGCACCGCAGGCTGCCGCTCGGGCAGGGCACGGCGAGCGTGCGCGTGCTCGCGCCTGCCCTCGCGCCGGCCGCCCTCGCGCCGCTCGCTGCCTTCTTCCGGCAGCAGCCGTGCGCGTCGAGTTTTGACGTGCTCTTTGTCGTTGTAACTGCTCCTGGACGCGCTTTGTCGCTAGCAAGATCGCGTTCGACGGCGGGAGCAGCACTGTGCTGCCATCGCCGCGCCGCCGGGCGCGCCGCCGCGTGTGCCGCGCGATCCCGCAGTCGTTGTGCTGCTACGCGTGCCAAGTTGTGGGCGGCGGTAGCGCAGGCCGTAGTAGCGGTAGAGCGAGAAGGCCATCGCGCGCGAGTGGCGGTGCACGATTGTTGTAGGGCCACCGAATGTATTCCCAGACTCGCGGTCAACGTCATGCACGACATTGAGGCGCTGCTGGTCCGGCTTGGTCGGGTCAGCTGAGGAGTGCGAGGGACACGGAGAGAGGGCAAGAGGGAAGGTGGGAGAGAAAGGGGAAATCCCGCATTAGCACGCGCCAACGGCGTAACAAGGAGGATATGGTACGTACAGGACGGCAGGACGGCGCGCTCGATGCGAATCTGGCCGATCTGCGTGGAGCGCCAGACGTCCCACACCTTGGGGACGCCGCCAGTCTCGCGCGGGGGCACGATGTGCGGGGCGGGCCCACGAATGAACGACCACGCCGTGCGGCGCACTGCGTATTCGGGGTCGTCCCGGCGGAGCCCGCCCGCAAACGAATCGTCGAGTGTGACCGTGCTCGGGCGGCGTAGGTCCACTTTGGCAGCATCGTCTGCCGTTGCCCACGGCGCGACGTCGAACAGGTTCGGCACGCCGCTCGAGCTTGCGCCGACGAGGTCCTGCACGACGAGGTCCATGTGCTCCTTGGTCTTGCCCTTGTCCTTCTTGCGCTTCTCCTTGTCCTTCGACTTGGTCTTGTCCTTGGACGGCGGCAATGGCAACGCTTGCGGCGCGATGAATGAGTGCGATGAACGCCGGGAGTCTGCGCCCGCGCCCGCGCTGACGTCCAAAATATACCCCAAGTCCATGCCCGAATACACGTCCTCGCCTGTCTCCTGTGCCGGCGGCGGACCTGCGTTGTTTGGGAACATGCTCCAGTCGGGTCGCGGCAACGGAGGCTGTCCCTCCTCTTGGATGGCCGCCGCTGCCACACGAACTTCTTCAAGAGTGCTGTGGCTCGGCCGCCGCACCGTCACCGTGCTGTCCTCGCGCTCGCGCCCGCGGACTCCAGCATCGCCGCTGGCGTCGAACCCGCGGTCTCGAATCGATGCGGCGCGGATGGCAATACTGTTGCGACGTATGGCGGCGAGCCCTCGCGAGCCAGTTTCGGAGACATCCGAGTCGTCGTCCTCGCTGTTGGTGCTCGCAAAGATAACGGGCGAGCCGGCCTCCTGGCGTCGCTCATTGGGATCAACGATGTAATAGTCCGCGTACTGTTGTGTGCCCGGCTCGCAGTCAGATTCGGCCTCGGAGTCGGAGAAGTAGGGGGAGCGGACCTTCTCGAGGCCAAAGGTGTGCTGGGACGCGTCGTCGGGGACAATCCCATCAAACTCGACGTCCGTGTCGACAAAGCCAGACTCGTTCCCAGGGTCGATGTCGGCTTCTGAAACGTTGCCGGACGTGGTCGGGTCTGAATCACTTCCGGGGGCATCGGTGTAGGGGCGAGGAGAGGGACCGGCGACGTCGTCCGAGGGTGGCTGCGCGCCGGGACGATTGGAAGTGTAGAGGTTGGTAGGGAGGGACGGTCTGCGGCCGCCGTCGTCGATGGCGCGCATTTTAGCGCGGCTGCGGCGGGTCGCGTCCTCATCCTCGTCCCCGTCGGAGCCGCGGGCGTGGGAGATGGAGGGACGGGGCGTGCGATCGGTGCTGCCCGTGCCGAGAGAATGACCGCTTTCGCTCGTGGCCTGCGCGGAGAGGGGGCTGGACATGTCAGTGTCGTAAGATTGGCGAGGGGCGGAGGCAGCGCCAAAGGAGAACGTGGCGAGGCTGGAGTGGGCGTAATAGTCGTCATCGTTTGTGTTCTCGGACTTTTCTTGCATGGCAGGGGGAGAGATGGAGAGTGTGGGAGTGGTTGCCTGGGGAGGGGTGTGTAGATGGAGGGTGGGGAGAGAACCACGACGGTTGGAGGCTAAAGAAGAGGAGGACTGGGAGTGGGCGTGCTGAGGGCGCCGCGTGGGCTTGGATGGTGGATAGGGTGCCGTCGGGCTGACGCGGGTCCTGACGTAGGCACGAGAAGGACGGTTAGCATTCAAAGTTGTCGTGGGTGATAGAGGAAAAGATATAGCGAAAGGGCCGATGATGTATGAATTTGACGCGAGTCAACAAAAAAAACGGGACGGAAGGGGAAAGCGATCAACGTTTCAGCCGCACCGCACCGCACCGCGACTTGGGCGAGCAAACGCGCCGGAAGCAGAAACAAGCACGAAGCTACCGAGGATCTGGATGGGCCGGCAGAGGGTGCGGGCGGGCGCTATTTCGAGCCGGAACAGGTGAACCAGGGAAGGAAGCGGCGCGGAGAAGAATTGACAGACTCGTGGCGAGTGATGCACAGCGATAATGGGCAACGGAGCCCAGATGGGAAAAGAAAAAGGTCCGGCGGGGGCTGACCTCACATGATCGCTCGAAGACGAGCGTTGGGTCGGCCATGAGGCAGGCCAGTCACACAGACAAGCCCCGCCGATATTTTGATTTCGAGGCCAGCAGACGCGAGGCGAAGGGGGCCGGCCATCACTGGCACAGGGCCGCCGTCATCATAGGGCCTTGTAGGGCCTACTAATAGGCTCCCATGGGGTCGTCCGAGCGATCCTTATCGCTGCTCTCGGGGCGCCCTGAGCCGGTTTACTCGTGCAGACTCGGCGAAGCAAGAAGAAAACGAGGCAGGTGCGACGAATGGAATGTCCCATAAAAGGCAAAGAAAGAGACCGGACGCTGAACAGAGGAGGCACATACTGGGATAGGCGGCGGTGGGCAGAGCTCTGCGAGCTGCCGCTCGGGAACAGGCCATCCTCGCTCGTGTACGAGGCACGGCGCGGCATCGTGGGGTTTGAGGGTGCGCACGAGGGGATAGAGAGGGCGGGGGCGGCGTCGGCGGGGGCGAGAGCGAGGGCAAGAGAAGAAGCAGAGGGGGATCCAGTAGAAGAGAGGATGTCGGGAGGGGTGGCAGTGAACCGTTGCTGATCTATTTGAGCCAGGGGGGCGCGATGGAGATGCAGTGTTGTGTCGGGGGCGTGCGACGATGGGGGATCTGATGGGTTGCTGCGTGGCAGGGACGAGTCGAGTTTTCTGGAGCGAGCGAGCGAAGAGGGAATGTGGGAGAGCCTGGAGAGGGATTGCATGGGTACACGACGCAGGGGCTGGAGCGGGGACAGTGACTGGACCACAAGACGAGCACGGTGCACGGCGATGACCCGGAGCCTGATGCGCAGCCGCTCCCAGCGGCGGCAGCGCCGAGGCGAGGCATCTCCCACGTGGCCGGCGACCTCTTGTTCTCGTTTCGGCACAACGGACCCTCCCACCCTCCTTGTCCGCCTCTTTCCCCCACCGTTTCCACCGCACCCGGTTGAGCGCCACCCCGAGCGAACACCTGCGAATGCGGGTGGGTGCGGGTGCACACCCGCCCACCACCGTGTTTCCGAGGCACGCCCGGAGACCGGCAGGCGCGCACGCTCTCCTCTCCCGACTCGGCGTCCTCGTCCACGTGCGAGCTGTCACCATCGCCAACGCTAATCTCCCGATCCTCCTCGGCACGCTTCGCGGCCAGCTCACAGCCTATTCCACGGTTTCTCCGCGTCCCATCAATCCATCTTATCTGCACACCACGCCACGTTGCTCCCCCGCCCCCCGCGCCGACCCATCTCGCTCCCCGCCCACCACCACACATCACCGCCATCATCCCACCAGGCTCACCTATTTAGCCGCCCTCCGACCGCCGTGTTTCTGTTGTACGTGAGCTCGCTGATCTCGTCGCCCGAGCGCGCCCAACACAGATTTTTTTTTCGTGCCATACCCCGCCTGCGATCATCGCGCCGCACAGCCCGTCGCGAGCTGATCTGCGCCGTCGCGTCTGCCTGCCTCCCTGCCTACCCAACATCAGACGTCCGCACTCTGCCAGGCCCCCGCGTGCGGTTCCTGGGGGTGGTCCAGCCACCTTCGCCCCGCCCGCACCAAGGCACGCGATCTAGCCCACGACTGCGATGGACACGGGCGAAGCTGAGGCCGGGGACCACCGCGAGCTAGCTGAACCCAACTTCATTCGCGGGTCTGGGCCTCCGCTCCATCAGCGACCCAAAGAGGCAACGGCAAAGCATCCCAGGGCGAATAACGACGGGCGCCGGAAGCGCGAAACGGGCTCCGAACATGCCAGAGCTACTTAGGCAGGCGCCACAGCGTGCGGGGCTCGTCGGTGCCTGCGGCGCTCGTGTCCCGCGTACGGTCTAGTCCTCTGTCACCCACGGACGTCGCGGCCGAGCCAGGGACGCACTTGTGCGCGCAATTATCTGGCGAGCAAGGTTGCGCCGTGCGGCAATTGGACGGGGCTAATCAAACTTGCGCGTCGCGTCTGCCGGCGTGTCGCAGTGGCGCATCGAAATCGATTGACATGACATGATATGACAGGATGTGCTGTCGCTTGTCTCGGGCTCGCCTGCCTCGACCCGCCCATCCAGTGACATCTTCCTCGCTCTGCCTCATATCGCTTCGCACAGTTTTCGTCCGGTGGCCAGACCCTCCCTGTGTTCCTGCATAAAAGTCGCCTTCGAAGTTCGGGCTGGCCTGAGCTAACCCGAACCGGCGCCCCGAGGGCTTCGCGCTTGCACAGCTGGTTTCATCTGCATCGAAGGCCTTACATACGCGGCGGCTTGTCGTGTCCCCCAGCCAGTGGGGCGTCGGCCACGACCCTGCTACCGGCAACTGCAAGGATGACTGCATAACGTGAAACGCCCATGCATAGCACCCGATTGGCCGTCCCTGCCGCCTCGTCTGCGCCTGCGCACACGTAACGCGCAGGAGGGCGCAAGATGGCCCCAATCCCCGGCCACCCCCCGTTCTTTGCCCACCATCGCCGAGGCACAACGCGGCGCGGACGTTGGAAGGGGCGTTGCTGCCGAGCGTGGTGTACTTAGGAGGAGGAAAAGTTTGGCGCTTCCCGGACTAGCTACGGTGCAAACACAGTCTCGCGTTCCCGACTTCTCTCTCTCTCCGCCGTCTCACCCCCTATTCCAACGTGCGTCCAGCTGGGCTTCTGCTTACCATTCAATAGAATACTCACCTTGCCTTGCTTAGCGAGGCGCCAGCCATCGTGACGCGTGATGGGTCCCCGGAATGAACTTCCCGGCGCGCGCGATCTAGCGACATCCATTCAGTGCAGGCGAGCAAGCTTCCGAGCGTGTGGTACGCAGCACTCGCGCAGGGCGTGCGCAGGCGAGGCGAGATAGGCGAGATGAGATCGTGCGCTTCGTCTGGCGGTGTGTCGTCTCGCGTGTGCATGCCGTAGGCCCTTTAATGCCTGCGGCTTGCCCACTGAATAAGTAGAGCCTCGCCGCAGGACGCGCGCAAAATGAACATTGAATGATTGAATGGATGCACGGACAGCGTGCGTGGAGCGTGGACCGCGTAAGGAGACGTAAGTAGGAGATGCTGGCGCCAGATCTGCCCAAGCCTGGCGCGCCAAGTGCAGTAATGGCTGGCCGTACCGGTACGTTGGGGGGACATTTAGGATCCATCCGGTCGCGCTCTCACACTCATCTCGCGTTGGCCTCCTTACGTGCACGACTTCGTACGCTGCGCTCCAGTACGCCGGCACGCAGCCGCGGCTTCGCAGGAATAAAATATTATTCTGCCTCTAATCCGTGCATGTCGGGAGTCAGATTCCGCCGCGGTGTGCCTGAGGCTTGCGGCCACGAGCTAAGCCGGCCCCTTAGAACATCCAAGAACCCTCGCGCAAGAGAAGATGTGACCAGGGTGCGCTGCGTGTCAGTGCGTGCCCTGGATCTTCTCGCCGTAAGCCCATCCGGCGAGCTCAGCCCGCGCGCTGCCGGCAACCCATAGTCATTGGCATTGACCTTGGCACCTGCGCGGTGCTGCTGCCATATGGACCTAACCTTACCTGCGCCGCCACGGGCCCGACGTAACATAAAAGTAAGGTTAGTTGCCGTTGGTTGCTGTGGAGCGCACTGGCAAGTGGGTGCAGCTGACGATGTGCCTAGCACGCGGCGTGCTTCCTTGCGTATGGTCTGTACTGCGTTACAGCACTCGTCTCGAGTGACGGCGGCCGTGCCATAAGGACTGTCAAGATGCACCCCGCAAGATCGATAAGAGAATACAGTACGTTACATGTATATAGCGTGCATCTGGAGGCGGGTTGTGTGCGGGGAATATCATTATAACTCAAAGCATGTCGTTACCGTGGTCAGAGCCAGACATTTCCAAGAAGGGAGAAGGGAGCGGTGGAGGGGTAAATGCGAGACAGGGCTGAGCGGGCGGAGCGTTGTGGCTAGCTACAAAGGCCATCCTCGAGCGACGCACCGCAGCGCTTGCACTGCACGCGCCGGTCCAGCAAGCACAGCCCGATACCCAGGGGGAACCACACGATTGCGGCCAACACGCCTACCCACAAAACCAAATAAGCATACCTCTTGAGCCAAGACAAGGGGCGACGTACCCAGGATTCCGTAATGTGAGGCAGGGACGTGTGTGCCGGCCTGGAGGCAGATCATCTGCGGGTGGTCCGGCGGGAGCAGCGACGCGACGCGGTGCCCAGTGTGCGGGTCCTGATAGTAATACACTGCAGTAGCACCCAAGTCGTCCGCTGTCGTGGTCGCGCCGTAGGTGGGCTGCGGCGGACCCGCAAGCATCAGCGGGGCGCCTTTCGGCTGCGCGTCCGCAGGTGGCGATGGGGCACCCTTCAGGGGCGACGGGCTGTGGTTCCGGGAGTGTGTTAGCACTAGTGGAAAGTGCAGGACTTGTGCGCACCATGTGGGCTCGAAGAGCCTGCGATGATCGCAGAGTCGTACGTGGCGGGCTGTCTGATGGTACAGGTGCAAGGATCGTTCTCGTCGCGGCGGGCCTAGCAAAGCGCATGAGCAGACACTCGATCGGTGCTGTTAAGCGCGGACAATGCGTACCATGTCGTCGCTCTCGTTCGCGTTCGGTGTGTCGGTGGTGGATCAACGATCATAGCAGGTATGGAGGGGGTATATATACGCGCAGACCGGCCGCGGAAAAACCCAGAAGCGGTTGGTTGGGGCGAGAGCGCTGCGGAGGGCGGTGGCGAACCTGACCCAGCTGCTCCGCACTGCGCAGCGCCACCGCAGCCAGACGCGCGTCCGGGGACGATTACATCAGCCAGAGCACGTGATAGGCTGCTAACTATCGCGATCGCGCGCGCTGCTTTTTTTCGCCGCCGCGTCTTTTTGTTGTAAACGTCTTCTTCATCCTCCCCTTTGTTGGACTCCCTTGATACTACGCACCGCGCAGAAAACATGCAGGGCTCATCGACTCACCCCACCGCCCCGGACAGCATGACCTCGAGGGACTAGTGCGTTCCTGCGGGCTATCGCCTTTGATAACCTAATATACTGATACCGTTCGCGCAGCTACGCGGACTCGTATGCGCATTTTGGTACGGTAATATGAGTATGTTCGGGATACATGCTGAGTTTTATGCCACAGGTATTCACGAGGAGATGCTGAAGGACACCGTGCGCACGGGGTCATACCGCGCCGCGATCGTCAACAATGCGCACCTCTTCAAAGACAAGACGGTGCTCGACGTCGGTTGCGGGACCGGAATCCTTTCCATGTTTGCTGCCAAGGCCGGTGCAAAGCACGTCGTCGGTGTGCGTGGCTCCTTCCGCACCCTTCGCTGTCCTAGTGGCTTATATGCGCGCTGTGACAGATCGACATGTCGAACATCATCGATCAGGCGGCCAAGATCGTCGAGGCGAACGGCTTCAAAGACAGTGCGTTGCGCGCTGCCGCGCGCTCGCCCGCCTGATGCTCACGGATCGCGCACACGCGCATGTCAGCGATCACACTCGTCAAGGGGAAGCTCGAGGAGGCTGAGCTGCCGATACAGCAGTTCGACATCATCATCTCCGAGTGGATGGGCTACTTCTTACTGTACGAGTCGATGCTCGACACCGTGCTCGAGGCGCGCGACCGCTACCTCAAGCCCGACGGCCTCATCTTCCCCGATCACGCAACAATGTACCTCGCTGCGATCGAGGATCAGGACTACAAAGAGGAAAAGATCAACTGTATGTGATATACCAACATTGTCTTTGTGCTATGCGGTGGCTGAGGGTGCTCGGGGGTGTAGTCTGGGACAACGTGTACGGATTCGACTATTCGTGCATCAAGGACATTGCGCTACGCGAACCGCTCGTCGACACTGTCGAGATGAAGGCTGTCGTGACAGATCCATGCGTGATCAAGGTGTGTAGTTCAGGGGCGAAGTCGTGGACGGCTGTCGACCGCACGGTGCTGAGGCTTGTCCAGCGCATAGACCTGAGGTCCGCAAAAAAGGAGGACCTTGCCTTCACAACGCCATTCGAGCTTCGCGCGACGCGCAATGACTGTACGTCACCCATTCACTTGGGGTACTAATTTGGGATAACATAGCACATTCACAGACATACATGCGTTCTTGGCATGGTTTGATGTCTCGTTCGAGTGCACACACAAAAAAGTCTCGTTCTCCACGGGCCCACACGCAAAATATACCCACTGGAAGTGCGTGCTCTCGCGTCGGCTGTGCCAGCTATTTGCGGACTCACGCTCGCGGTCGGCAGACAAACGGTGTTCTACACACCCGACACGCTGACGATCTCTGAGGGCGAGAACATCACAGGCGAGTTGTCGTGTGCGCCGAATGCGCGCAATAACCGTGATTTGGACATCACTATCTCGTACTCGACGCGGGACTCGTCGCAGAAGCGGGAAGAATATCGGGTAGAATATAAAATGTGCGTCTCCATGCCTTGCGTGCGGACAACGCTAACGGGTTGCAGGTCGTGATGACTGTCACTCCCTCTTGCTGCTTCTTCTGTCACGCCCACGCTTGATCTGCCACACATACACCCACACACCGCTTCGCAAACATGCACATGCACACGCACTTGGACTTGCGCGTGGACACATTGCCGGGATGCAGGTATTGATATCCGTGCGGCCGCCGCATGACGATCTAGAAAGCGCGATCAAAAATTGTCTGTATTATTGTAGTCTTGTGATGATGGGTGTACATGCTAGAGATGCGATAGCAAAGATGCGCATGGGTGATGTCGATGATGATGATCAGTTGATGTTGCAGAAGATCTGATGTTGTGCGTGCTGATAACGGCCGTGTCTGCCGGAGCGCTCTTGGCCAATGGTACGTGGCCGTTGCGTGGTCGCCCCAGCGAAGAGGGCAAGTGACTGCGACCGAGCTCAGTGAATGTTTGCTTATGTACGCAGACCCACGCTAGCGCCCAACCGGAGATGAGCCCGATCATGAACCATTGGTCTGTTCTTCCCCATTCTCCGTATTCTCAACACCCTCTCCAGCGCCGGCCGCTTTTTCTTGGTTCTTCCCTCCCGCCACCACGATGGACGCAGTCCCAGCAGACATTCTCCTCGAGGTTGCGAGCTATCTCCCCTGTTCTGCGGAGGTCCTCCACCTCTACCTCACCGTGCGCACCTCCCACTTTGTTCGGCCCTAACCCGACTCACATCCAATTCACATGACAGTCCTCCCGTATCGCTGATGCGCTCACGCCCGCCCTCTACCGGCACCTGACGCTGCGCGGGCCCGCGCAGTGCGTCCGCACGCTCGAGATGCTGCACGCCCGCCCCGAGCGCGCGCGGCACGTCCGCACCCTCGCAGTGCACCCCGACGGGCCTCGCCTGGCCCCGCGCTGGGGTCGCGCAGCGCTGCCGGACGGGTACGCCGTTGCGGGCGCGGTACGCCGCGCCGCACCGCGGCTCGAGGTGCTGGGCAGCTTTGCGTGGAACGGCGAGGAGCTGCCGCCGTACGACGACATGTGGTTCGCGCTACGGATGTTGTACGTCGCCCCCACCCTCCCCCACTCGTGCGCGCGCTCTGCTCACAGGGAAGTTTTCGTTGCGCCCTACCCTAGCTGCCCACGGCTCAAGGTGATTGCAACGACGCTCGGGTCCATCTTACCCCCACCGAACAGCCATGTGCGCGCGCTCCGTCTCTATTCTCAGACACGATGCATCGAAGCTAACCACGGCGCGCTGGGCGGCTTGGCTGGCAGCTGTTCGACTTTAGCGACCTACAGGGCTTCTCGCTCACGTTCAAGAGCGGGTTCTACTGGCAGAACGACGGCGTCTCCCGTGGTGCGTTCCCGCTCGTCTCCGCCCGGGTCCCGCCGCTCCTCCGCCCGCTGACGTCATCGCCCACTCCGCAGATGAGGCAGTCCCGGGCTACGACCGCCTCTGGGACATGCTCACCAAGCGCTGCCCGCGTCTCGAGCACCTCGCCATTGACGGCCACTCCCCGCACGCCCCCGTCGACGCCCACGGGCTCGTGCGCGGCCGCTGGCCCCGCCTGCGCACCCTTCTCGTCGGCGATGTCGTCCTCGACTGGCACGTCGGGCTTAACCCTGCGCTCGGCAAGCCCTTCCGCACCTTCCTCGCTGCGCACCGCGGCATCGAGGCGCTGCACCTCCAGAGCCATGCCCCGAGCGTCGCCGCGCCCGGTGTGCTCGCCGAGCTCGAGCCGCACGCGCTCGCCAAGGTCACGACGTTCAGCGGCTCGCTCGCACAGGCGCAGGCGCTGCCCGCGCGCGCCAGCCTCAAGACACTCCGCGTCCCCGATGCGCTGCCTCTCCGCGAGAGCACCCCGCTCAGCGTCAGCGCGGCGCTCGCGGCGTTGCCCGCGCTCACGTCGCTCACGATCGCGTTCCGCCTCGAGCAGGGGTACGACAACGGCGCGGTGCTGCGCGCCGTCGTGGCCGCCTGCCCGCTGCTGCAGCACCTCGACTTTGCCGTCGCGTGCCACCCGTCGTTCACCATCGTGCGTGCCCCCACCGACTACTACTACTTCCTCGTCATCGCCCGCTCACGCCTCCCCCACAGGAGACGTTCGCGCGCTGCATCCGCCCCCTGTGCCAGCTGCGCACGCTCGCCCTGCGCATCGTCCCCGCGGCGGGCGAAGAGCCCCTCCGCGCCTGCGGCGTCCGCCTCGTGCGCGCCTCGCCGCGCCTCGCCTCGTTCGAGCTCGTCTTCCTCGCGCGCAGCGCCGGCCGGCCGCTGTCGCCCCCGTGGCTCGCGCGCGCGCGCGCAAAGTTCACGCTCGCGGCGGACGCGCACGGGCTGCCGCTCGCGCTGCACGTCGTCGAGCGCCGCGCGCACGTGCTCTGGCCCGGCGAGACGGTGCGCCGCGCGACGCTCGAGATGCGCCCCGCGGGCGCGCCCGGCACGCGCCGCGCGGCGCTGCCCGCGCTGCTGCTCGAGCGCTCGCCCGCCGGCGAGGAGGCACGGCTGTTGTTCTTCTGCGCCGTGCTCGTCGGCGCGGTGGTGTGGGGCTGCGTCGTGCTCTGAGCGCCGCGCCGCGCCCCACCGCCAATGTAAATGGTGTATCCTGTGGTATACGGTATATTTCAGGAAGTTGCAGGGAAACTTATTGATTAATTGGGGCTGTTGGTCTGTCCATGCCTGCGTCGCTCGTTCATACATACATAACTCATAAAACCCACGCGCTCCATGCGCTGACTAGTAGATATCCGTGTATCCATCCTCGCGCGCTGCTGAATATGTATCTTACATACCATAATACGACTCGGTCCATAACGTACTACTTCAGATCCAAACTTACATCGTACATAACCCTAATGGTCTGCACAGGCAGAGTGAATCCTTTGCACCCTCAGGAGCCCAAAGCTCGCGATCGCACCCTCACGCTTCATACCAACTACTCACTGTTGGAATCATGATCGTCGGACAGTGATAAGATAAGGATATCGGACATAGATCAGTCATAGCGTACACTCTTTGTTCCTTACCGTTTGACACACGACTGTGTAGACAAACGGATTCATCCCTCCTTACCTCGACGGGCGACACCATCCAGTCTTGAGTCACGGAATATTCACACTCACTGAGGTGACAGTTCCCCTAAAGGTGCTCCCATGCGGACCTAGTCTCCGTTGCTGACGTTATCACGATCCCAGAAGACAGTCGTTCTGGTATGTGATAAATGCGGACCCTCTGCTGCCCTCGACTGGGCAGTTGGCTGACTCTAATCCAAATCTATAGGCTGCCTCCGACTGACTGCCCTCAATGCCTGTCACCCTCGACCGGCTGCCCTCGATCCAGTCATGACCCAGTCAGACCTTCATTCATAGATTTGATGACCCATCTAAAACTCACATGAGGATTTGTGCAGCATTCGACACTGTCACTCTGTGAGACGAGGCCATTCCGACGAGTGACAAGTACACATATCGAGTTGTCCGCCAACGCACAAACTAGGTCTCGCGTCGACCAACGGGATGTTGAGTTTAGAGTCTTTTCGGCTCTCAGTGGTGTTGATCACGCTTGCACGTCGGGCACTTGAACCATCACACTACGCGATAAACGACGATGCGCACAAAGCACTTTTCAGGTAGAGAAAAAAATACAAGGGGTAGGACGGAGAGCAGACGATCGGATCGCGGATAAAGACACACCCACCCACGCACGGAGGCGGAGCAAGAAACGGCGGGGAGAAGAGGGAGCAAATCGTAGTAGTACAGGCCGGATCTGAGCCAAGGACGAACGACACAACGACGAGTGCTGCGGGAAACGACAGGGAGGGGTAAGGAGATGTGTGGTGTGGATGAGCGCGTCGGGCGGGGGAAGGGGATACGGGTGCCTCAGAGAAGAATAAAGAAAACGAGAAGAGTGAAGAAAACGAAAACATAGAGGCGCGGAGTATCTGTACCGCGCAGTTGGTTCCTGCAGAAACGCAGTTAATATCCGAGCTGCGTTGCCCTGCTGGGCTGTAGACGGCACGTACAACGCGATTGCGAGATCAGTAGCCACTGCCGCTGTAGCCGCCCTGGAAGCCTGTAACGTATGTAGCATTTTAGTTGACAGCTCGCGCGCGCTTGCACGATAGCCCACTCACCACCCTGGGCGGGGTAGCCCTGGTTGCTGTAGCCGCTCTGGCCGCTGAAGCCGCCCTGGCCACCGTAGCCCTGGCCAGCATAGCCACCAGCAGGCTGGCCGGCAGCGTAGCCTTGCTGGTAGCCGCCGGAGGAACCGCCGTAGCCGCCCTGGCCACCTGCTGTATGGGTAAGCATATGGCTAGTCGATGTGACTGGGGTGGCCGGCTGACCGCCACTAAAACTACCTCCTCCGTAGCCTCCACCACTGCCACCACCACTGTAGCCACCCTGGCCACCACCATAGCCTAGAAATTATAAGTAAACCGGATGGTCATAGAAAGAAACGAGACAGACCACCACTTCCGCCACCGGAGGGACGAGCGTTGGCAATGTTGACACGGATTCTGCGCCCATCGAGCTCCTGCTCGTTCATCGAGTTGATCGCCAAATTTGCCTCCTCGGACGTGCCGTACGTGACAAAGCCGAAACCGCGCGAGCGCTGCGTCTCGCGATCACGCATCACAATGGACTGTAAAAAAGGAGCGCAGGTTACGGCGAGCCGAGAGGGAGCGCAAGGTCAAGCTGAGGCACTTAAACCGCAACGGGCGGGAAGGCGTACGTCAAGGACCTGGCCGAACTGCGAGAAGGCCTGACAACGAAAACACCGGAACGAGCGTCCAGGACACGGGAACATCAGGACGACGAACGCGGACAAAAACATAACGATCAGACTGACATCGCGCAACGTGTCATCCGTGGTATTCCAGCTCAGATTGCTACACAAATTACAAAGCAAGCGCTATCAGTCAACGCGCTTCCCCCGTCAGTCGTCGTCGTCAGCAGGGAGTGATGACGACGGCAACAACGAAGGAAGCGCGCGGCGGAACATGAGCAAATCAACAGGCGCGCACGGACTGACCCAACATAAATCTTCGTAGACATGACGGACTGACGGACTGCGATAATACAACGAAACTGAGACCTGACCGGAACTGCAACCGAGACAGACGGAAAAAGACTGGGAAAAGGGGGACGGAAAACGGGAACGGGACGGGTGGGGTGAGAGACGAGGGGTCGTGCGACCGTGGTCCGGAACAACCGCGCGTCAGCGAAGGCTATATACTCCGCCCCCGATTTCCAGACTCCGCTTCAAACACCGTCCGATGCTTCGGCACTTCTAGGCCCTGGTCACCGGACTACCCCGTTTGGCTGAAGCGCTTCTGCGCAGAACCATGGCATGGAAGGTGTTAAAGCAGCGTGTAATAGGATGCTGTACAACAACTCAGAAGTGCAGGGATATCGGTCATTAGAGAGGTGGTCATAGATCCGGTCGTCAAATTGAAAGCAAAGCAAGCAGGTACGGGAGGGGAGAAAGCAATGATAGCATGGAGAGAGGTCATCACGGAGTAGGTTGAGTGTGGTCGGAAAACAGAACGGGGAACGTAGGGGACGAGAAAATATGTGGAATGTGCAATACGAGGTAGATGTGTGAGATAGGGTTGCTGGGGAATCAGAAGCTCCCGCGTCCACAAGAACAGGGCAGCACGCCCACTCAGATGAGGGTCCGCCTCTTCTTCTTGTCCTTCTTTTTCTTCGTCTTATCATCCGGCTCGCTCTGCACGCTCGGAGCAGGCGACTCGGTCGACGCCTTGGGCGCCGCATCGTCTGCCGAGGCCTGCACGGAGCCCGCTGCCGACGCTGATGCGGACGATGAGTCGCGGCGCAGTTCTGGAGAATCGGGATGCCCGTTGCCGAACCGGCGCGTCGCGTCGTCACGGAGATACGTCGTGCGAGTCGCTGGAAGTTCTGCGACGAGATGCGCTTGCGCTTCGGCTCCGCGTCGGGGTCGGGGGTGCCGGTGCGCTCGGGTGTGCTCACTTCTGGCGCGAATGTGATGCCAGGACTTTGCGTTCCCGAAGGAGCCTTCTGGGAGGCCGCCTCGTCAGACACACCACCAGGGAATGCAACGGGCGCAGAGTCGGACGGTGGGAAGGCAAAGGGGCAACCTCAGGCTGAACATGATCGGTGGCGGGGGCATCGTCTACATCAGACGAAGGGAAGGCAACAGGGGCATCGTCGACTTGGGAAACAGTGGCCACTGCGTCGGGTGAGGGCTTTGCCTGGGGGGCGGAGTCTTCTGGGGTAATGTCCTGGCGGGCGCGGTGTCTACGGGCGCCTCTAAAGCTTCCACGGGTGGTTCTGCCGTGTCTTGTGTGGGCGCGGCATCAAGCTCCGCAGTCACGGGCTCATCGGGGCGGGAGCCGCATCGTCGATCTGGTAACCGCTGACTGCTTCGACGGGCGCACTGTAGGCTGGCTGTTCCTCTGTCGCAGAAACCTGCTCCGCCCACATGGCCGCGAAAATGCCGTTGAGTTCGAGAAGCTGCTTGTGCGTTCCTTGCTCCGCGACCTGGCCATCCTTGAGAACGAGAATCCTACGGTCGCACTAAGTACACGTCAAAGAAGTTAGACAGGAATGGCTCACAAGTCTGCACTAGCAATAGTCTAAGATTGGAATGAAATGTGGGTCAGGGCGCCAGGTTCTAGACGCGGAAAGAGACGAAAACAAGACGTACCGACAGGCGGTGGGCAATAGATAGCGAAGAGCGCCCCTGGACAAGGTTCTGTAGAGCCTTCTGGATGTCGCGTTCCGTGGAAGTGTCCAGAGCGCTGCGATAGAGGCGTTATTCACTCATAGATAGGCCACTTGGGATATGAGCGCAAACCTGGTAGCCTCATCAAGCAGCAGAATGGGGGGATTCTTCAGCAGGGTACGTGCGATGGCCACACGTTGCTTCTCGCCGCCGCTGAGCCTAATTCCACGCTCGCCGACCTTGGTGTCGTACCCATCGGGGAACGTCATGATACGGTCATGCATCTGCGCCGCTTTCGCCGCATCTTCCAGCTCATCTTGGCTCGCGCCGAACTTCCCGTACCTGCAAGATCCGCCATCAGTACCACGTCAAAGGCCGGAACATACATAAGTATGAGAAACACGCACCCAATATTGTACGCAATGCTCGCGTTGAAGAGTACAGAGTCCTGAGGAACCACACCGATGGCCTTGCGAAGGCTGGCTTGCGTCACATCGCGGATATCTTGCCCGTCGACAAGGATGCGACCTTCGCCCTCCTTCAAATCATAGAACCGGTAGAGAAGACGAAGAACCGTCGACTTGCCCGCGCCTGACTCGCCAACTAAGGCCACGGAACCGCCTTTCGGAACCCGGAAGGAAACGCCACGGAGGGCGGGCTGACGGCCATCATACGTAAGCTAACGTTGTCTGTGACTTGTTTAGAAACTGTACAGACAAGGGAACAAGACACATGACGCTTACCGAATTCGATCTCTCCGTTTGAAACAACAAGGTCGGGGGCACTGGGCTTATCGTTGACATCGGTAGGTTCATTCAGGAGTTTGAGCAGCTTCTCGGTGTCAACCAGAGACTGGTTGATGGAGCGGTAGATGTATCCAAGCATATTGAGCGGCCCATAGAGCTGTGGTACCATTAACATGTGCATCGTGCGGTGCGGCAAGAACGCATACCTGAGCCAGGTACGTGATGAAGAACACGAAATCTTTAGGCTTGAGCAAGCCGTTCACAACACGGTGTGCAACAATCATGGACCCGACCAGTAAACCGACAGTCTACCAAAGGTATTGGCTCAGCTCGGCTCAATAGTTCTGGAATAAACATAGCTTACGATAATGAAGCTTTGCACCAAGTTGAGCAAGTTCATCGACGCTTTTGGCATGTCGCATCAGGGCGACTAGGGTTCTAAGCCACATGATGTCACTCACCAATGACACGGTATTCAAGAGTCTGATACTCCCGGATGGCGCCGCGGTAGCGCTCACCTTCGTGGGCCTCACCATTGAAGTACTTGACCGTCTCATAGTTCAGGAGGCAATCAGTGTGGATCCCGCGCGTGATCTGTAACCCTTTGAGTAGCTATACTGGTTGCAGCCCAAGAAGACGCACTGTGTCACGGTCGTTCATGGCACGCCGCAGCTTTGTGCGCCACCTGGTAAGAATGACACTAGCCATGACTGAACGAAAGCGGGTAAGCATCAAAGGTATGCTGCTTTGGGTGAACACTGACTGTATGCGACCATGACGAAGAAGATCACCAATGCGAGAGTCCAGTCGAGCACGAAGGTGAACACGACGAGTGCAATAACGATATCAACAAATGTCGGGATAATGTTGAAGAGTAGAAGCTGCCAAACAGATACATGAGTATCACTCAGAACGGACAGTGGAGAGTTGATCATACTTCAAGCGCGTTGTTGATAGCAGCACCACGATCAAGGATGCGGAGTACCTCACCAGTCTTGCGGCGAGTGTGCCACGCGAAGGACAAGTTGAGAAGGTGGTCAAAGGAGAGCTGCGACATCTCTGCATCCGTCATCAGCATCAAAACCGAACATAGCCCGCGTAGATACGCACCACGATCCGAGTACTGCATCACGGGGGCCCAGAGGGTCTGAAAAACATCAATCAGCAAAGACGTCCGGAGCGGCGAACACTTGACGCACATCGCGAAGTGCAGACAATCCACCGCTGCTCTGCAAGAAGCGGAGAGCAACATATCCAAAGAGGTAGGGCCAAGGCGAGCTTCCGTTGTCCTTCTCAAACACGGCCACCAACTCAGCAAACAGGAAGGGGACTGCGAGGTTGATTGCGCGGCCAACGACGAGTAAAGCCCCACAAAGCAACTACAGCAGCGCGTGAATCCAAAACACTCGATCACGGAACTAGAGCAGTACGCACGGCAACGCCCTGGAGCGCACGGCTCTTCTTCGGCCAAAGGTAAGGCGTAACGCGCCGCAAGCGTCGGAGTATCTCGCCCCACGATGGGTCAAGGTCCAGCTCCTTTTCCTTGGGTGCGGGCTGCGGATACGTAATGAGTCATCCACCTGCGCCCAATGCTGTGCAGCACGCACCTTGATCTTACTCGCCGTGCCATCAGGCGTTTGGGGGCGAGTCACTGGCACGGACGCCGTGGTGGGTGCAGAGATGGTGCTGTGGAACGTCCCGTACTTGCTGCCATTCGCCGCGCCAACACTGAGACCAGTCGAAGCGTTAACGCCTGCCTCGGGAGGAAGTAAGAGTGACGTAGACGTCGGCTCGCTTTCGAACGTCTCGGCAGACGCGATCGCGGTGTACGTAATGACGGGGTTTATCAACCCAAAGAAAAGGGGAACAAGGAGAAGGATGCGGAAAGTAGGGAAGACAAAATGAAGCAGGGTCGGAATGGTGTACGGGAAGGGATATGGATGGGAGTGATCTAGTGATGAAGCGCATTCAGCTTCCGTGCAAAACGGAGAGAGGTGGTACACACGATCCTTGGGCATGGAAGTCCCATAGAGGACGACCAATGCCGCGTCCAGAATCAAGGAAAGAATGATTGAAATTTTCACTCTCTTGAGGAACCAGACGTCGACACCCTTGACATCCTTCCAGCTTCCCAGAGCGGCGAGGCCGGCGAAGGCAACGAGACCAACGAGAGCGTTAAAGTCTATGCCGGTGTGCTGCGGCCAGTACTTGTTGAGGACGGCGTAAATAACAAAAACAAGGCCGTCGAAGAGGTAGGTGAAAGCAGAAAGAGACAGGCATGACAAGATGAGAGCACGACGGGGAACACGAGCGGCGACGACAACCGAGATAATGGGAGAGGGCTCCTGCGGGGGAGGGGGTCGTGTGGCTAGGAGAGAGATTGTAGTAAAGAGGACGAGGACAGGGGAAATGACCCTGAGCGCAAAGAGCGCAAGGCTGATCGCGCCGTCGGAGGCCGCGATCGTTGTCATGATTGTCGTCGCCGGGGGTCGTGAGCGTCAGAGGAAAGAGAAAGAAAAGAGAGAAAAAGGGGGAGAGGATGCGGTCCGCGACGAAGGCGCGTGAGAACGGGCGGGACGCGTCGACACGCGCCTTTAAAGTCGTGGATTGGTCCTGTGCCGCACCGGCTCAACACAACAAGAGTTAACAACGTGAACAGAGTTGATCAGAACTTCGCTTGCACGCCGTCGCCGTCTTATCGATGCCGACGTCCAACAATTCTCTCCTTCTGCGCTGCGATAGCCACGCCGTGGCCACCGCACCTGCGCCCCCGCCGCCCAACGTTGACACCCATCCCAAGGTCCGCAGCCTCGCGCACAACACGCGGTTCAGGCCCGCTGTCGCTCCTCTCAGTGTGCCCGGCCGCAATGGCGTCACTGCGGGCACCCTTGCCCATTTATGGCGCTTTCGTAGCGCGTGAGCGCCTCGCGGTAGCCTCGAGGCTAGAAGATATCCTTTGTCATGGATCTACGCTAGCGGATATGAACTCGCGCCGCGCGCGTGCCTTATCTACCAACAGACAACTATCATATATCACACCCCGGCAGGTGAGCCGACTCTAGCTCTGCGTGCGCAACGTCCGCGCTCGAACACCCAGCGCCATGCGCCACATCGGGCTTGCGCCCTTTGACCGCCCGCCGCCCGACCTCGAGTCCGCCCAAGCCCATATCCAAACGCGCGCACACGCCTGCCGGGCAGAAGCGGCGCAACTTGGAGCGTGAATTGGAAGCGGGCCTGCGGATCATGCGACGCTCTTCACCGATTGATCCACCTGGCGCGGCAGTGCAGGTAGCTCGCGGTCGCTCACCTTGGAATAGCTCAGGAGCCCTGCAGCCCCGCCACCACGTCCTCAAGCTTATTCCGCACGTCATCCACACGCTCGCCCTGCGCCTCTGCGTCGCCCCTGTTCTTGATCTTTATCGCCGCGCGCGCCTCGCGCACGAATTCATACGAGCGCGCGACGGATTCATCTACTTTAGTCGGCGTGTCGGTGCTGGGCGCTGATGTGGGTACGGACCCTGGTGCAGTGGAGGCGAGGATGGCGGAGAGGTCTACATCGGATGCGCGCAATATAGCGAGGTCACGCAGTGTGTCCTCGAGGCTGAGCGGGTTTGGCTTCGTCTTGCCAGCGGCGGTCGACATAGCGGGTCGTATCAAGGTCAATATCGGTGTCCCGGGCCGTGACTTTGTCTCTTTGGCAGGCGCTCGGCGTCACCGATTGATCGCAGGCCGTGCGTCGTTTCGTGAGTGTACAAATAATGAATTGACCTGTGTAGATAATCTAGGCAAGTGCGAGGGACGAGCGCTTGCCAAGAAGCATATCTAAGATACAACAAAGCCTATGCATCTCGTCTCTCCTTTTCCCATTTCCACTAGCTGCAGGCCAGCTCTCTCGTCCTCTTCTCATTTGCACCCGCCCTCCCTCCCTCATTTTCAAACACCTTTATACACCCTATGTTGATAGCGCCCATCCCCTTGCCCTCCACCATAATCGGCAACCTTGCCAAACTTGTACAACTCCGTTGTGTTTTTATTTGCCTTCAAGCGCCCTTCCACGCCACTTCCATGAAAAGTTCTTGTGGCGCTGGAAGTTTCACTTGGGCGCGCCTTTTGCCGATATTACTTTATGCCGCCTTTTTAACCTTGCAGTAGCCGCAGGGCAAAATCGTCAGCCTCCTTCCACCATTCTCTACCCTTCAGAATGTCTTTGCGCCGCAGCACCTCCTTGTCTGACCTCCCTATTCAGGGCCGCACACCATTCCGCCGCACAGTCGACGTCCCAAAATTGCCCCACCATGGCCCACTCACCAACACCTCGCTCACCCTCTCCTCTGTCACCTGCCCCAAGCTCCCAGCTCTACATGTGAAGGAACTCACCACCATCAATACCCCACAGGAGACTACCACAGTGTGGAGCATCCTCTGTAGTCCCAGCATGCGCATCCGGTGTGGACTCCTTGGCGACCTTTTTGAGACGGAGCTGGCTGACGAAGATGACGGCATCGTCGCCAGAGTCCGCATCGGGTCGGTGTGGCGGATTGAGGCGGAGTGGATCTATTTCAGCATCCGGCTGTGCCCCGGCCCGAAGAAATCTGGACTTGGGAAGATTGTCCTCGCAGTCCCCATTCCTTGGACGTACGTTCCCCGCCCGTCCTGGCCCGTCGCTGCAATTCAGTTCTGGCGTGTCCTTCGCAACCGAGGACACTCCGAACCCATCATCACCCGCTCACCAGACTACACCCGATACACCCACGTTGCACGCGACCACCTCTCCGGGGACTGCATCCACGTCAATCAGAGGCCGGCCCTCTACACCGCCCAGTGGCACATCTGGACCCTGGCAGAGTCCCTCTAAATCTACCATTCCACGCACTCCCTGTCGCTCCTGCCGAGTCCTCGCCGTCCCGGACCGGTTCTGATTAGCCTTACTCTCACATACACGCGCGCGCGCGAGCTTGCCCACCCTCCCGCGCGCCTAACTTTCCCTACATAGGCTTTTCTGTTCCGTGTCGGAAGCCGTGGCGAACCGGCTTCGCCCATCCCTTTCGTATTTCGTATCTCACGCTCGCTACCTTTGTTTTAAGTTTGCTTTGATTGTCATGCCAATACACACTCCCTTTCCATTGCTCGAGTGGCCACAGCCATGTCCTCAGATTGCACAACAGGCGACGTGACATCCTAGATACGTGTACAAATGTATGATGGAATAAGGTAGCCTGAAATGCGACAAGACAAGAAAGTTAACTAAATCAACACAAGCTCAGATCCTCAGTCTGGGTACGCGAACAAATCCAAGACATCGCCGTCGCTTGGCAGAGCCGGAGCCTGCTCTTCTTCCTTTTCGGCTTCGGAGTCCGACGAATACCGCCGCTCGAAGCGCAGCGAGGCGCGCCGCTTGACATTGAGGTCCGTCCGCGTCTTGAGTGCGTCCGCGAGCACCGACCGGAACATCGCCGACGACCGCCTTCGGGCCACGCGCTGTGCCGCATCCTCATCCAGCACCTCGACCTCCGGCGACTCCCCGCGCGACGGCGCCAAGGATGTCGAAGACGAGGATGAAGATGAGGCAGACGACAGCGGCGGCGTTGACGCCACCGACGCCGAGACAGACGTCGCGCGAGATAAGGGCGCCCGCCGCCCTGTCCGCGCCCGCTCGGCGCCATCTGTCGTGCGTCGAGCACGCTTTTGGGGGCGCCCATCTGCGAGGCTCCTCTGCACCCACCCGCCGACCATATCTTCCCACTCCCATTCGCGCGCGCGCGCTGCACAACGCTCAGCCTCCTCCAGTGCGTCCCGCAACGCATCCCTCTGCGCGGCGGCCGCGCCCGCACGCTCGGCATAGCGCAGCGCGGCCGTCCAAAGTGCAGCCTCGTGCTCGTGCAGGGCCTTCGCGCGCAGGGACGCCGTGAGCGTTCGTAGCGTGACGAGCGGGAGGCTTGCAAGCGTAGTGAAGGATGCTGCGCTGGGTGGCGTTTCGTGGAAGAGTGCGAGGACCGTGCGTTGGTGCGCAGGGCTGGTGGTAGGGAAAAGCGGTGAAGCGATGGTATGCGTAACGGCGCACAGTAGCGTTGCGCGCGGGTCAAGATCGTCGTTCTCGATGTCGATCACGAAGCGGAGGTGCAGCCTGCAAGCGTGGGCAGAGGTGAGGATCTCGACGACCGCGTGGAATTGGTCCGCGTAGTCGACCACCGCCGGTTCCCGTGTCTCCGTGAAGAAGTCGGAGATGATCACGCCCGTCCACTTCGCGAAGCGCGCAGCGAGCGCCGCGGTGGCGGCGTCGTCGGTAGGGTGGCGCGAGAGCACGCCGATGAGCGCGCGGAGGAAACCAAGGAAGGCGCCAAAGTCGCGCGTGCGCATGCACTGTGCGAGGCGGGTCACGGATTTGCATGCCCATGCCTCCGGCGTGCCGTGCTCGGCCAGTACATCCAACACAACGGAGATGAAAGTGCGGTGCGTGAATGAGCGCGTCCACTCTGTGTAGAGGTTGACAAGGTAGGAAGGGTGCTCAGGGTGGGCGATAGTGGGCGTGGCACCGGGGCGTGGTGGACGGATGATGCTCGTTAGGAGACCGCGGAGGAAGGTTGTAGACTCATGAAGGAGGCCATGGGAGATGGAAATTCCCAGCAGCGCGAGCATGAGTAGAGATTGGTTAGGACAGGTTTCCACGATGACGCAGGTCGCGTGCGCGACGAGGGACCATCTAGGGGTTATTGCCTAAGTGAAGTTGATTTCAAACGATGTGGGGGCAGATTGGGCATACCTTCGGAAGCGCAAGGGAACGGATTCGTACAGCTCATCAATGAGCGTCTTCTCCTTCGCATCGTCGAACTGGTCCTCGTCCACTAATTCGGCTGTGCACCGCGCGACCTCGGCTTGGATATTCCGTCCTACTACCGCCGCGCAGACATCTGTGAGCGCAAGCGTCCCAGAGCCAGATCTCTCTGCATCACCCGGAAAGGAGGCCTGGACGATGTTGCGATACGCGTCTGCGACGGCGTAGACCTGGCGCGCCCGACCCTCCAGTGACCCATGTAGTGACCGGCTGTCCAGTTGTGCGAGCGAGACGACGAGCACAGGATCACCGAGCACGTCCAGCGATGGCGGGGCGCGCACTCTATAGGTCGAGGAGCTAGAACCGTAGGTAATGGACGCGAACGAGCCGGACGGACGGGATATTGCGGAGGCGAGGTTGGCGCATTTGTTCCGGAGCGGGCGGAGGAGACGGTTGATCCTGGCGACTGAAAGCTCGGCACCTGTAGCGTGCACTAGGCCCCTACTTTCGAACATCTAGAGATAGCTTTCAGCGCGGGCGAGGTGAATTATCGAGGCGGTAGTGGCTAGTGTTACAATATGGTGTCCGACTTGGGGACGCGTCAAAAGTTGCACTTCGCGTCAACTTGCACGTGACCGCGTGGACACAACCACGCGGATGCGAGCCACGTTGGGAGCGCAACTCGTGCCCTTCCGCCCCAACGCCCATCCTGGTCGTGGCGTTGGGAAATCCGATCCCCGAATATGCCAGAGAAGCCTCACCGTCCCTACTCTTCACTGATTCTATTCGGATGATGTGCGGGCTGCCAAAGGATTAAATTCGCCAATACATGGAGTCCTGATACCGAGAAGGCAGGTCATGCGGGCCACGAAGACCTCTTGACCTGCGCTTTGGGCCACAAGATGTTGTCCTTCAGGCTTCTGATATCTATAACGTCATTCGCAAATGCGTTGGCTGTCACGTCATGACTTGGTCCACAAAACTATGACAAGTACGACTGCCGGGTGTCCGAGGTTCATCCTTCACCATTTCGACTCATGCGAGGTATCTCCCGCATGCTTCCGCCCTGCTACTAATACACGTGCTGTTTGCCGCCATACCTTCTGAATCATTGCTACTGTAGCTATGTGCCGCGTCAGTGCTCTTGCCGGTTTGCTTGTCATCTTCGCTGGGGCCGTCAGTGCACAGAGTGGGGCGTGGGCCCAGTGCGGAGGCGTCGAGTGGTACGTCAATCCTTTGTGCATGACTCATAACGAGGCTCAGATTACATGGGATTGCAGGTCTGGCTCGACGACTTGCGTGTCAGGGTACACCTGCACGTTCAATAACGAATGTATGTTTCTCCTTGCTCCCTGTGAATAGCCTCGTGAATCAAGTGCAGATTATTCTCAGTGTATCCCTACCCCGACCAGCACGAGCTCCAAAACCACGACGCAGTTTCCTACCTCACCATCGTTCCCGACTTCAACAGAGTCCAGCTCGTCATCGGGAACGACCACCAGCACAGCGCCCGCGCCTACGGGTTCTCAGATTCGCTCTGACGACGACCCGACGTACCACTTCTACCTGCAGGATATCGGTATGTAACCTTTTCCTGCTCAGTAAGCCGGCCGGAGCCAACTGCGGAAACAGGTGGCGAGCCCGTCCTCGGTCCAGAGGTATCCTCGGGCTACTTCATAATCGGCAGCACGATCGCGCTGAATAACGCCAATGGGACCAAACTGTTCCTGAACATCGACCAGTCGGGAACGGCATCCTACAAGGGGCTCACGCTCGATGCGACCGCCACGACGACGGACTGGGCGCTCGAGGGCGACACGATCATCACGTCCTCGCCGCGCGAGCTCAACTTCCTCGCGTGCGCGACGTCCGACCCGACGGTGTATAGTGTTTACCTCCAGGAGGGCAATGACACGCCGAGCGGGCAGACGTGCTCGATGACGTCATTGCATCTGCCTTGCCTGTGCTGAACGCAGAGCATGGTCGCTCTTCTACACATGGTACATATGGCATACCAATGTCAGCGTTGTGTGGATACTCGGCCATTAATTCAAGGCGCCCCGCGTAACCTGTATCTATTTTCAACTTGCGCTTCCTTTTTACTTCTCAGAATGCAGATATATCAAGACCTTGACACGCCGCTAAGGAAAGCAACCGAACGAAGTAACTCTATGCCTCAGATTGCACAGCGCAGCACACACGGGAGCGTGGAACATTCCACGGTAGCCCACGTGGCGGATCAACTACAGCCTACAAAAACCAGCCATCTCTGCGCATGCTCGCCTTCTTCCCAACCTCGACAGCCCGAAGGCCGCGACGCTCTCCACGTACTGGTGCCTCTGGCGCCTCTCTTATGAGCGGGCTAAGGTCTGAGTTCGTTCTCCTGGATCGACTCCAGCAGAACCCCATGCCCGTTTTGCGGCGCAGCGCGCCGGGAATGCGCCCGCTCGTATCCCCGACGATGGCCTTATGGCTTGAGGGTCGGGCGCTTGGACTCTGGGTTGCCGCAAGGATCGAGAATGCACACGGGCTGTTCGCATACAGGCTCTATCGCGCCGCAAACGCCTTCGGGCAGCACGCTGCATTTCCATTGGTGCGATATATCATCTCGATCATCGGTCTTCGTATCGGGCTTCCGGCGTCAGTTGTGCTCTGCTGGGTTTGGCCACGACCCAACAGGT
Organism: Gloeopeniophorella convolvens; assembly: GCA_022496205.1. NCBI lineage: Eukaryota > Fungi > Basidiomycota > Agaricomycetes > Russulales > Gloeopeniophorella > Gloeopeniophorella convolvens. Next base: position 114,008 of record WTXD01000012.1, on the reverse strand, counting down.
ATACCGACTGAGGTATACGGTTGTCTTTGGCGAGGATTGATCGGGATGATGTCTCGACCAATGGAGCTTTTGTGGTGTGATGGCTGCGCCTCGAGCGTGGCCTCGAGCTCGGCTCCTGGGTGCGCAGGCCCTGGGTCGAGCGCGCGGCGTATGAGGGGCCTCTGAACAGTCTGTGCAAAGCGTCCTTGAGTGTATTTCGCGGCGCGCGCCCTCGTAGCGCGGAAGCCAGCTCAGACTACTCTCGCGCTGTCACAAATTTTTGGCTTTGCATACTCTTCGCGAGTATTTTCCTGTGGGTGTCCTCGACGTGCCGCTGTTTTCCCATAGCTCGCAAGGGGCCGGTCACTTCTGCATGATGTTCTCCACTGTTGATAGTATCTTATACCACTGTCTGGTTTTCGGTCACCGGTTGCTGGTTACCGAGTACACGTGACTGACATACGCACCAGCCGATTTTCAACAATCTCTCTTCCGCAACCCATGACAGCCCGAAAGCCGCGATGCTCTTCCTGTACGGTGCCTCCAGCACCCTCTTCGAGAGCGGGCTAAGGTCTGAGTCTCGTCCCCCTCGATTGGTCCTAGCAGAGCCCCGCGCTCACGCGCGGCGCGGCACACCAGAAATGCTTCCACAGCCCCGCGTGTGCCCGACGACGGCCTTACGGCCTGAAGGCGGGGTGCGCGGGCTTGGGATTGCCGCGGGGACTGGGCGCACGCGCTACTGCGAGCGGGTGGGTTCTATCGCGCTGCGATTGCCCTTGCGGGCTGTACGCCACGTCTGCCTCTGCCCCGTTCCCGAGGTGCCTTTTCTCGGTCCATCCTCGCAATGGGATGGCTTCCGGCAACGGGTATGGGCAGGTGAAGTAGCCATAGCCTGAGTACCCCAGCCCCCGAGCTTGAATGCTGCCAAAGTGGCCTGATGGACCAAGCAAAGGTATCCGGGACGTAAGGGCATGCAGAACTGTAGTGGTGTTGCATGGTCGCACCTCGAGTCAATGGCTGCTGGCTTGGATGCTGGCGTGGCAAGGCTCCGTCAGTAGCAGGGTGGAAACCCTGGGTGGTACCAGCGGCGTACGAGGAACTATCCAGTGAGCAGTGTGTATGTGTCCTTGAGTGCACTTCGCGGCGTACGCTTTTTTGCGTGTAACTCGATTCAGACTACTCTCGGGCTGTTGTCAATTTTTGGGTTCATAGTACTCTTCGCGAGTATTTTCCGTAGTTGTTTCCTAATCCATTCATGAATAACACCTGTCGCCTTGTTTACATGTCCCAAATGGTATTATATACTGGCAGGATTTATCTTAACGAAGGGACACAAGAGGAGCGGGAGACTCGTCACTCGCTGACGCCCGCGCATGCTAGGTGACCTACTAGCAGATTTCTTGCTGCAGCTTGAGACGCGTGACCCCGACATCATGTCCCCGGCCCCGCACCCGGTTCCCGACTACGTGCTTGCACGGCCGCGATCAAGGCTCCAAATCATGTCCCCACGTAGACGTCGCCTTAAGTACTTCTTTGACAACCTCCTGTCGGGTGGCTCCCATATTCGAAGACACGCGTCCTGGGGTTGCCTCGTGATTTTCATCCTCTGCGTGCGTCACTTAACTTCCAGCGCTTGTCGAAACCTGGTCGGGCAGATACCGTTACGAGCGCTAAAGTTTAAACGTGCCCAAGTTCAAGTTCACGTTCAACTTTCAATCATGTCGTGGTCGTCCCTCGAAGGTGCTCCACCTCGGAACTTAAAGCTTAAAGCTTAACCTCTTGCGGAGCGCTGGTGTCAGTTCGAGCTTCAAGTTGAGTACTCGATGTGGCCGCGTAGTGGACGCCGCTGGGATCAATGCACTCGAACACGAACCTCTACTAACAGATGCCCCTGCCGATGCTCCCCTCGTGTCAGTGTGCTGCGGGGGCTTCCGCCGGGACCTCTCGCCCTTCAAATATCCGAATTCAGCGCTTCGGCCCGATCCCGCCCCCTCTCGAGCCACATTCAAGGCACTCTACAGAGCTATCTGGAAGTGTGCAACTATTTATCCTGAACTTTACAAGCAGGCCAATCGCGCACGGCCATACTGGGACCCTGCCCCTCCAACGCCTAGCACGCCCCCGGGTTGACGGTACGCTGAAGGGAACTATCACCCAGTGGATCTCGCTGACGATGTTACTCACGCGGATTCAGTAATACTCACGTTATTGGACACCCGACATACCACTTCTACCTGCAGGATATTGGTGTGTAACCCTCTCCTGCTCAACAAGCCGACCAGACCCAACCGCGGATACGGGTGGCCGGCCTGTCCTCGGCCCAGAGCATCCCCGGGCTGCTCCACGATCAGCAGCACGATCGCGCCGAACAACGCAAATGGGACCAGATCGTTCCTGAACACCGACCAGCCGGGGACGACATCCTAAAAAAGACTCACTTTCGATGCGACCGCCACGACGACGGACTGGCGCCCGAGGGCGGCACGATGCATCACGTCCTCGCCGCACAAGCTCAGCTTCCTATAGAGTTACTTGCGCGACGTTCGATCATCTGCATCAGTCCAAGTCGCTCTGCGCAACCTGGATCTAAACTCAGCGTGCGCTTCCTTTTTACTTCTCAGAACGCCGATATATTAAGACCTTGACACGCCGCTAAGGAAAGCAACCGAACGAAGTAACTCTATGCCTCAGATCGCACAGCGCAGCACACACGGGAGCGTAGAATATTCCACGGTAGCCCACGTGGCAGATCAATTACAGCCTACAAAAACCAACGATCCTCGCGCATTCCCGCCTTTTCCCCAACCTCGACAGCCCGCAGGCCGCGACGCTCTCCACGTACTGGTGCCTCTGGCGCCTCTCCTGTGAGCGGGCTAAGGTCTGAGCTTCGTCCTCCCCGGTAGACTCTGCCAGAACCCACTGGAAATGCCCGCGCGCGGTATTCCCGATGATGGCCTTGTGGCCCGAGGGAAGCGCGCGTGAGCTCGGGGTCATCACGAGGGCCAGGCACTGTGCACATGGGCTATTCGTATACAGGCTCTATCGCGCCGCAAACGCCTTCGGGCAACACACTGCATTTGCCACGTTGGGCGAGGCATATTTTGTCGATCACTTGGGTCCCCGTGTCGGGCTTCCGGCGTCAGTCGGGCGCTGTTGGGCTTGTGGCCGCTTTCCCAGCAGCTATACCGGCTGAGGTATACGGTTGTCTTTGGCGGGGATTGGTCGAGACCATATGTCTCGGGCCAATGGAGGTTTCGTGGTGTGTATGGCTGTGCTTCGCGCGTGGTCTCTAGCTCGGCTCCAGGGTGCGCAGGCCTTGGATCGACCGCGCGGCGTATGAGGAGCCTTTGAACAGTCCACGTGCACAGCGTCTTTGAGTTTACTTCGCGGCGCGCGCTTTCGTAGCGCGGAAGCCAGCTCAGACTACTCTCGCGCTGTCACAAATTTTTGGCTCTGCATACTCTTCGCGGGTGCATTTTTCTGTGGGTGTCTTCGATGTACTACTGTCTTTACATGGCTCGCAAGGGGCCGTTCTGCACCGTTGATATCTTATACCACGTGGTTCCCGGTTACCGAGTACACGTGACCGACATGCGCACCGTCAGCTAGTTTTTTCAACAGTCTCCCTTTCACAACCCACGACAGCCCGAAAGCCGCGATGCTCTCCTCGCACGGTGCTTCCGGCACCCCATCTCGAGAGCGGGCTAAGGTCTGAGTCTCGTCCCCCTCGATTGGCCCTAGCAGGGCCCCGCGCTCACGCGCGGCGCGGCACACCAGAAATTCGTCCGCAGCCTCATGTATGCCCGACGACGGCCTTGCGGCCTGAGGGCGGGGTGCGCGGGCTTGGGATTGCCGCGGGGACTGGGCGCACGCACAACTGCGAGCGGGCGGGCTCTATCGCGCTGCGTTGCCCGTGCGGGGCTGCACACCGTGCCTGCATCTGCCCTTCCTCGAAGCGCCTGTGCTCGGTCCTATCGTCTTGGGAAATACCTACGGCGACGGGGACGGGCGGGCGAAGTAGCCGTAGCCTCCGCACCGGCCCCCGAGCTCGATGGCCCTTGTATGACGTCTGGGCCGAGTCGACTCTGCGGGGGTTTCCGGGGCATGCAGAGCTGTAGCGGTGTGCGGCGTGGCTGCACTTTGAGCCTGGCTACTGGCTTGACTGCTGGCGGGGGAGACTCCGTCGGCGGTGGGACAAGACCCGGGTGGAGCTGGCGGCGTACGAGGAGCCATCCAGCGAGCGGTGTGCACGTGTCCTTGAGTGCACTTCGCGGCGCACGCTTTGTTGCGTGCAACTCGATTCAGACTACTCTCGGGCTGTCGTGAATTTTTGGGCTCACCATACTCTTCGCGAGTATCTTCCGTAGTCGTTTCCCTACTCTGTTCATGAATAATATCCGTTGCTCTGTTCACATGTCCCAAATGCCATACACCCCAACAAAAGGACATGAGAAGTGGGAAACTTCAACGCCGCACGTGCGCGCAGTCCCACGTGGAGAACACGCACGCACACATAAAACGCCGCGTGGCAAGCGCGCCCGCCCAATCCCAACCACGACAGCCCAAAGGCCGCGACGCTCTCCCCGCACCGGCGCTCCCCGCGCCGCCCTCGAGAGCGGGCCAAGGTCTGAGTCCCGTCCTCCCCGACCGGCCCTCGCAGGGCCCCGCGCCCACGCGCGGCGCGGCGCACCAGAAACCGCGCCCGCGCGCCCCCGCACGCCCGACGACGGCCCCCCGCCAGGGGCTCGAGGGCACGGGGGCGCACGGGCTTGGGAGCGCCGCGAGGACCGGGCGCACTGCCGCGCCGACGCTGTGCCGTCTACCATGCGGGTTGGGCCCTATCGCGCCGCAGCCGCCCCTCGCGGGCGGGCACGGCTCCTTCGTTGCATCTCTGTGCCCAGCAGGGGTGCGCGCGACGCGGCACAGCTGTTGGGTACCCCCGCGTAGTGTGGACACTGGAGTTCCTCAACCGGCGCGGGTGGATATTGCAGGCTGTGTCGCAGCGCGACGTCACGGGGCCGTGTGTTGGGCTGCATCGTTGCATGTGGGTCTGCGGTCCGCCTGCGCTGTGCCCTGCGGGCTACGGCGCGCCTTGATGGGCTCCTACGGGAGGCCTAGTCGGAGCGGGGGTGTCGGACGCCCCCGAGGCGGGCCGCGGCGTATGAGGGGCCCTTTGGTGGATGGTGTGTGTGGTGTGCAGGCGTCCTTGAGTGCACTTCGCGGCGCGCGTTTCTTCGGAGACGTGCAACTCGATTCAGACTACTCTTGGACTGTCGTGAATTTTTTCCTCCCTGTACTCTTCGCGAGTACGTTTCTCGGCCGTGCTTTGTAGTAGTCTGGCCCGCTTGTTCGCACCTCGTAGATGAGTCTTGTGGAATGCAGATGTTTTTTTTTTCATGTTCGTCACAGCAATGCTAGATATCACCGCAGCCGCTCAACAGCGCAGCACGCCACTATACGCAACGTGCACGCTCATGCACCCGCAGCCGGGGCGCGTCGTACGGCGGCAACCCCCACTCTTCGGGCACGAAATCCTCAAGCGAGCGCAAGACTTGGTCGGGCTGCGCGGCCGTCGGGTCGTGCTCTACGCCGAGCAGGTTCGCATCGGGCACCCACACCACTATGCGCACGCAGAGTCAGCGCAGCACGCAGAGAACAAGGCGCGCGACGCACCGTGCATGCCCGCGCGCTTTCCCGCCTGCACGCCCGGCACCGCGTCCTCAAACACGAGGCCCCGCCCACGCTCAGCGCGCTCCGCCACCCCGACGCCCTCGCCGTCCCCCTCCGCACTCGGACCAACCGCGCGCCCGAGCCCGCGCGCAGCAGCGAGGTACGTGTCCGGGAAGGGCTTCCCGCGGCCCGCGCCGGCGTCGTCCCCACACACGACGCGGCCGCCGAACAGCCCAAACACGCGCGCGAGGTGCGCGGTCTTGCGCGCGTAGTTGCGCCGCGTCGAGCCGGTCGCGATGGCGAGCGGGACGCGGTGCGCGGCGAGGTGCGCGGCGAGGCGCGCGGCGCCGGGGAGGAGCTGCACGTGCGGCCAGCGCGCGTCTTGCAGTGCGGTGCGCTGCGCGAGGTAGGCGTCGACGGTGAGCGGGATGTCGGGGAAGAAGGAGAGGAGGTGCGCGGCGGCGGCGCGCTCGGCTGTGGGCGTGCGCGGGTCAGAGGGCGCGTGCGGGTGCGTGGGGCGGGAGGCGGCGCACGTTTGCCCATGAGCCCGGCTTTGATGTCCCAGGTCATGGTGGCGCCGTACGGGGCGAGGATGTCATCTGCGTGCGCGGCGTGAGGCGCGGTGGTGCTGGCCGCGAGCGAGCGAGCTAGTTACTGGTCACGTCTGTGTAGACACGCTCCGAGTCTATCATTAAGCCTGAAATGGGCGCAGCGATACAAGAGAGGTGGTGATGAGTGGCGCTGCGCCCGATCAGATCAGAACGCTGGACGACGCACCGTCCATGTCGAAGATGACATATTCGATTTTGGCGCGCGGGGTGGCCATTGCAGCAGTCAGAGGCGGGAGGGTTATGTAGATCTGAGTGGACGATGGATGTGCATTGGTAGATCTAGAAAGATATCGCAAATCGCCGTCCGTCAATTCGCTGGGAGGGTCTGCGCGACATGCAGAACCCCGAATGCAGGCACTTGACGTCTGTCACGGAAGAAGGGTCCGCAGTAGATGCGAAGACGACATGCATCGGCACAGCCCAGGTGAACTTTTTCTCTCAAGCGAGTGCAGGGGCCGGCTGCTGCGGTTGAAAGTGTCCCGCGGGGACTGCGGAGGAGACGGTGATGCCCATCGCCATCTAGCCTTTTTACCTCCAAACGCAGCACGATCGGGGGGCGCCAATAAGTATACTTTATTACAGGATTGGATTTGGAGCACAGGAATCAGTCCCACCGCCATCACGCCGCCTGTCCCAAGCCTGCATAAATAGCAGCCCTGCCCCGGCCGCACGTTCGTCACACGCCCCCATGCTCTCCGCCACAGCTAACCCCAACGCCCGCCTCCGCGGCAGATCCCCCGCCGCCAAAGACCGCGCCCGCATCGCCCCCCCGCCCCCGACCGCCCCGTCCCTCCAGATGCCCTCGGACCGCGCCCAGCGCCGCCGGCGCCGGCGCCGCCTCCTCCTCCCGCTCCTCGCCCTCGCCCTCCTCGGCGCCTTCCTCTTCTCCTCCTCCCACGAGCTCCTCGGCCTCCCCCCCGCCCTCCGCGGCCTCCGCGCCGTCTCCCCCGCGAGCATCGCCGCCCTCATGCGCCCGCGCGTCGACGAGCTCCGCGGGCTGCTCTACTACGCCGTGCACGCGTCCGAGATGCCCGCGGACAGCGCGCCCGACCCCACGCGCGCGCTCCCGCTCACCGTGTACGCGGACGGCGACCCCGCGCCGGACTGGCCCGCGCGCGTGCGGCACCTCGACGCCGAGGCGCCGCTCATCGTGTTTAGCAAGGTGCGCCGCCCGGACGCCGCCGCGTGTGCCGTGCCGCGCGGGTGCTGACCAGACCCGACGCAGACATACTGCTCGTAGGTGCCTGCCTGCCGGGCGCACGCGCGCCCGCCGACCCTGACCCATTGGCGCGCAGATACTCCAAGCGCGCCAAGGACCTCCTCGCGCGCTACGACCTCGTGCCGCCGCCCAAGATCATCGAGGTCGACCTGCGAGGTGCGTCGCCCGTTTTGCCTGTCGCTCTACCTGGCTGGAGACGGACGGCGGGCGGAATTATTGCAGACGACGGCGACTTTATCAAGGCGGTGCTGACGCGCCTCACGGGGCGCGGCACGTTCCCGAACGCGATCCTGCGCGGGCGCTCGCTCGGCGGCGCGGACGACCTCGCCGCGATGCACCGCGAGGGGCGTCTGCGCCAGCTGCTCGAGAAGGCGGGGCTGCGCGTGCGTGCGGAGCTCAAGGGCGAGCCTGAGGATGCGCCGGAGTCGCCGTAGGCTGAGCGGTCAGGCTGTAGCCATGCGCGCTGGACGCTGTATGTGTACCCGATGTGCATAGATGTGCTCTCCCTCGAAAAAAAACCGGACGCGGTGAAATCTGCGTCGGGTCTGTACATACATACTTGGAACTGCCGAAGCTTGTCGTTGCTTGTATGACGTAGCGTGCTTCGGTACCAGTGAGATCTGCCGCGATCTCGTACCACCCCGTCGGGCTTCATAAGTACACGATACACAAGTACAAAAAGCACAGAAGCTTCCTCCCAGTTAATCCATTAGTTCAGAAATAAGATCCCGCGCCTGCGTACGACGGCCGTCCCTCCGCCTCGCCGTCCGCCGCCCCCGCAGGATCCTCCCCGTGCGCGCGCGCATACGCAACCGAGCCAGGCCCGAACGCAGGCGCAGGCGGCGCGAACGCCCGAAGCGCGACCGCCAGGCGTCCTGCAGGCACGGCCGCCTGCAGCTCCGCCTGCGCCGGCACGGGCTGGAACGCGAGCGTGTCGTTCATGCGCTTGTAGTACCGCAGGAACTGCGCCGTGCGCTCCGCCTCCGCCGCAACGGCCTCGCCGCCGCCCTCGCGCAGCGCGCCGAGCTCGCGCGCGGCCCACCCGAGCCACCCGACCGCCGCGCCGGGCGCGTCGTGCGCGCCCGCGTCCGCGCCGAGCCACGCGTGCGCGAGCGCCGCGTGCAGCGCCGCGCCGGTGCGCGCGTGCGTGCGCAGCGGTTCCGCGATGCCCGCGCCGAGCAGCGCGGACGCGGCGCCGCACAGCGCGGAGGCGTCGAGGTGCAGCTTGGCGAGCAGCGCGGGGGACGGGTGCGAGGCGGGCAGCGGCGGGCCTGGCGCGATCGCGCTCTCTGCGGCGGACTTGGTCTGGAGCTTGCGGATTGCGAGCGCCTGCGCCGCGGCGAGGGCGAGTCTGCGGGAGGGTGCGGCGGCGCGTGAGCGGGCGTGGGGGGTAGATGGGGGGGGGGGGGGCGGGGCACGCACTTGGCGAGAGCGGCGGGGAGCTCCTTGCTCAGCTCGGGCGGGCGCGTGCGCATGGGCGGCAGCACGGCGCCGCCAACGTGCTCGAAGAGCCCCGCGGCGCGGCAGAGCTGCGCGACGGCGTGGCCGAGCTGCTCGTCCTTGGCGCGGCGCTGCGCGTCCGAGACGCCGCGCGCGCGCTCGTACGCGCCGAGCGCAGCGACGTGCGTGTGCGCGAGGCGGCACAGCGCACTCGCGAGCGTGAGCAGCGCAAAGGCGCGCTCGGACGCGAGCCCGGGCACGTCGAGCCGCGGCGCGTCGCGGAAGAGGTGTGCGGAGAGCGTCGTGCGCCAGCTGAAGACTGGGCGCGTCAGGTGCGCTGCGGGCTGCGGGCTGCGCGGGCGGGGGCGGGGGCTCACCTGGTTCCTTGGTCTGCACGAGGGCGCCGCTGGCGACGGCGGCGGTGATGGCGTAGAGATGCGGGAGGTACTCCTCGATCGTCTGCGCGGGGGTGAGCAGGGCGGGGCGGGGGTAGGCGGCGGACGCGCCTTGACGAGCCTGAGGTAGTCCTTGTCGCCGTCGGTGTGGCGGCTCTCCTTGAGGGCGGCGCGGAGGTTTGCGCGGGCCTGAGTGGCATCGGCGATCTGAGCGGCGTAGGACTCTGTCCCGTCCGCAAAGTAGTCTGCAAAGGCGATCGCGCCTGTTGTGGGGAGGTCGAATGGATAGATGCCGGCCATCGCGTACGGGACCAGTGGCTACGTAGTTCTACGTAGTTGTCTTCCTGCGCCTTCTGTGCGCCTCGAGATAAGCTACTCGAGGGTTTGCAGCGGTGAGGTCAGAGTCTGCCCAGGATGGAAATGGGCCCGGCGCTCCATCTCCAACCTTATCGGCTATTCCGCCAACGGCATTCCCCGGCTCTGTCCGCCGCCGCCGCACTTGCGCTCTTGCGTCGAGGTTATAATGCCCCTTTGTTACCCACCTCGCCTTTCCCCCCTTTCTCCCCGACCATCATCATCTCCCCCACCCAGCTCGTCTCCTCACCCCCAGATTTTAGCTACTCACGATTCCCTCTCTACTTAGCTGTATCTCGTCTCTCTTCAAGGCATATCGTCACCAACAATTTCTTTGGTTCGGCTCACTTTTCATCTGTCCAATCACCCTGACAAGGCTGAGATTGCGCATCCTCTTGTGTTCCGCCTCTTAGATCCCTTTGATTCGCTCCCACGGGTCTTCACAAGTCCTCCCGCACTCTCAGCTTCTCGATTATAAATCCATGCCATCGCGCAAACTTATCGCCGCCGCTGCGCCGGCTCCCACCCTCAGCGGCTTCACGTGGTCCACTATCGGACAGAGCCCGTCGCTTTTGGACCGGATGAGCGACACTCCCCGCATGGCTTTCCGCCAGCCCTCGCCGGAGCCACTGCCTGCCCAGGACCAGCCGTCGCCGCCTCCGCCGTCCCAGGCCCGCTCCCGCCCCCCGTTATCTCAGTCCACGGTGGCATCGAGCGCTCCGCAGACCGAAACAAGCAAAGTTATCAAGGCACACGTCGCCCACCAATCCCAATCCTATGTTCCTGCTATAGCTGCCCCTTCTACTCCTCCCTCCGCTGCTGCCCCTCGTGCTGTTCCCTCTACCATTCCTTCTACCGCTCCGTCTGCTGTCCCTTCGGCTGCTGCCTCCCCACCCGATGCCCTGTTCCCTCCCATTGACCACGCTCGCATGTCTGCTATACCGGATCTCCAGTATCCTCAAGCGCCATCCGAAGTCGACAATCCCCTTTCCCCGTCCCTCGCGCAATCTCAGCATGTCCCGATGGAAATTGACCCACCTCGGCCTTCCCGGGTAGCGCAGCACGTCCGGACAGGCGATCCTGGGGGTGTCCCCGTGGACGCGACAGATGTCGCGGATGGGCTCATTGGCGCTGTTTCTCCCGTCAACGGCCAATCTTCGACACCTTCCCTAACTACCCGCAGCACCACTTCCTCCGAGCCTGAGGCCGGGCGCCGACCCGTGGAACATTTCCTAAAGATGGCCTCTATGCGCGAGGATCGCATCGCCAAGCATCGTGAGATATATGAACATCGCACCGGCGAGCTTTCCACGTTCTCTGCAGACGCAGTGCAATCCACGGATGCCGTTCACGATCAGATTCAAGCGCTCAAAACCCTAGCAGAGGAAGCACGTGCCCAGGCCGAACATCTGATCGAGGAGGGCAACAAGACGCGAGACTTTGCCGATCGCATGATTGCGTCCGCAGATGCCTTGTGCGCTAATGTCCAGACCATGAAGGGCCATGTATCGCGCTCTACGGAACGCTCTGAGCAGATGACACGCTTTGAAAAGAAGCTTTTCGACTGGCTTTCCAATCTGCGCGCGCGCGAAGAGCCCGTCATCGAGCAAATACAAGCTGAGCTCGCGGAGCAGGCTCGTGTTGAGTTGGCCGCCAAGGAAGAAGCAAGATTGAAGGAGTTGCAACAGCAGCTCGAGCGTCGCAAGCTCGAAGAACGCAAAGCGAAGGAGGAAGCAGCGAGGCGCGCCCAAGAAGAACAGGAGGCTACTAAGAAGGCAGAAGTAGAAGCCGCCGCCGAGGCAGAAAGGCAGAAAATCTACGCCGAGCAGCGCGCTCAAGTCTTAGCCACGAAGCGCCGTGCGACCGAGCGGCAAGCGCAGTCCATCCAAGCTGAGCGCGAGAAGAAGGCCGCGTCTAGATCCCATAGTTCTAGTGTTTCCCACAGCATCTCTCCTGGCGCCGTCGAGCAAAACAGCGTCGCTAAAACCCCCACCCCTGCCCCTCCCTCCCAGCCGACCGCTGCCCCAATATCCCGCTCTTCGTCGAGTCGGAATGAGAATGCACCCAGCACCCCGAAACCGGCTGCGGTCAGCACTACTTCCAAAGCCAAGCTTCCGCCCACCGGGTTTGTACCTGCGCAGACCGAGGCCGGACGCGCGGTCAACACAGACTCTCCTCTAAGCTCGACTATTCTCGCGTCGGAACTGCAGGCGCAGCACCAACAGGCTCACTTCCAGGGTGCTCTCAGCCCTCTTGGGCCGGCGGACGCTTTCCAACGATCACAGCTTGAGCCTCTGCAAACGGACTACCCCATGTCCGAGGTCAAGCGCGAGCCCATCGCAGAAGAGGTCCCTCTATCCCCCATCCACCCCCTACCTCTTAAGCCCTCCCCTGAAGCCATTGGCATTGGCAACCGGCGCCATGAGCCGCCGCCCAGAAGTTCCAGTCCAGGCCGGACCAGAAGTGTTCGGCCCTCAGCTTCGTCTAACTCTAGGCCGCGCGGCAGCTCGACCAACGCCACTCGCATTGACGGCCAGTACCGTCGCGACCTTGCCCCCTCATCATATGATCAAAGTAGCTCACGGTACACCTCCACCTCCCACGAACCCCGCGGACGCCCGCCCGTGCGCACGCCCATCCACCCATCCAGTCAGCAGAATTCGCCGCAAAGTAACCGCGCATCCCTGCCACGTTCGATTGCTAGAGACTGGAACATGAGCTCGCCCGAGTCGTACAAGCCACCAAGGTCCCCGTATTCCGTTTCGCCTTCGCCACCCGATCGCGATCACGGTCGCCGTTGCCTGAGTACCCGCACAAGCGCAAACGCTCGATAACCCCCGAGTGGCAGCGGAGGTACGATTCTCCAAGGGACCGGCCACGTCTGCGCTACGACGACTATGAGATGGAAGAGCGCATTCGCCGCCAGCGCTTCAGGGACAGGGACTACGATGTCGACTTCTCTACTAGGCGACGCTCCAGCTTCCTCGCTCGTGAGCGCGACCGCGACAGGCATCGGGACAGGGAGGGGGGCAGCCCGGAGGCGTGGCGCAGGCTCTCAGCACGGCGATACTCGCGAGAATCGCCGCCGGCAACCCCAGCAGTGCGCCAGGAGGCGCGCCGTCTCGAGACCGATACGTATCGCCCCACGTACAGCGCATACTCCACACGCGACGACCGCATTGATGACGCACGCACGCGCACGACTACGTCCGTCCGTGCGAGCTACTCCGATCGGGCTCAAGACGCCGCAGGGACGCGCCGTGCGGCGGAGGACTCTAGGCCGCCGCCAGCCCGCGCATCATCGCCGCGCCAGGCGCCAGCGCTCCAGTGGGCCTCGTCGCCACCCGCCGTGCCGCAGGCACGCCCTCCTCCCCGCGCGGCAACGCCGCCCCCGACCCGCGCGCCCCCGCAGCGCGCACCATCGCCCCCACCCGCGCCGCGCACCTTTCCTTCTGCATTCCCCCCTCCCCTGGCCGCGGCAGAACACGCACTGCCGCTACAAGCACCCGCGCCCGTACCCGCCGCGCCGGAGCTCGGTCTGCTCGACCGCATCGACATGCAGGCGGTGGAGCGCGGGCAGCAAACGCGCGGGCGCGGGGCGGCTGGTGGCAGTACGGGGCGAGGCGGGACGCGCGGGCGGGGCGGACGCGGCGCGGCGGCCGCTTCTACGTCCACGCGCGGTGGCGCGGCAGCTGCGGCCTCCACACGCGGCGGCGCGGCGGCTGCGACGCCCGCGCTGCTGTCGCGCATGAGTGGAGATGTCGGTGGTGCGGGCTCGCGGCGCGGTGGCGCGCCGCTGTCTGAGCGGATACAGATGCAGCAGGATTGAGTGGTCTACGCCGCTTTGGGTGGTGCTTTTGGGACTGGGGGCGCTTGTGGGCGTCGGCGGTGCCTCGTATATGTCTATTCTGGGTGGCTCGCTGGTACATCATGGGTTCTATCATGGTCGCGTCGCGTCGCCGGTGTGGCGAACGCGCGAGACTGGAGAAAGTAAGTAATGGGAGAAGCAGTAGGTTAAAGGTTTATGCTGTACTTGTATATGTGTATCAGTGCTATAGTGGTTTATACAGACGTGATGACTCCTTGAGTGTTATTTGAGAGACTGTAGGGTGCGTGAAGATCTTGGGGTCTGGGTTCGCTCGCGCACGTGGGGCTCGCTTGCAAAGTTGCAACGTATCTGCATGACGACTGACTCTTTCTCCGTTTGCTCTGCGTCCGCCGCATGTTTGGTCTTCGGGTTTGCCCTCGTCGCGCCGCGTCCCTTGTGCCTCTCGGGACGATTCAGCCACGGATCGTGCACGCGTTCGAGTAGCGACCCCCGTGGCAGGCGACATATATGTGAGCTCCTCGACTCGCTAGCGCTGCAGGAGAGTCAATATTCAAACGTGCGCGACGACCTCGACTGACACCCTGGGGACGGGCCCGGTGCCGACTGCAGATTCTTCTTCCTGGCGGTGTGCTTCTGTACTACCTCGTGCTTTGAGTGTCCTTCGCAGTGACCCCTGCGCCGGTGCCTGCTCTATAATTAAGCCCCGGTTTCCGAGTCCGAGATCTTGATCAGCGCCTATCGTGAGGCTGCCAACATTTGGCCAACATCTTCCCTGACCCCGGCCGCCAGGCGTCGACTGGAGACACTGACAGTGGTGAATTTTCTACAGGCTCAGCGTGACTCTGAGCATCGGGACTCGTGCGTTTGGCTTTGGGTCGATCTTTGGGGTACGTCGAGGTCTCATTAGCCGCTTCCCGAGGACGACCAGCTTAGCTCAGTCAGCTCCAGTTTTTGAGGTGCTCCTGGTGCCTCCGGCTGCGGCCGAATGGTGCAGCCTGCCGGTTGTTGCGTCGGAGTCAGACGCGTTGCGGCATGGTCATCGATAGCGTGTGCACGAGGGTAGATCGCGCTTTTCAAGGAAGGTGTACTACCATTACAGGTTTATTCTGATGTGGGTGACAGCCTGTTCTTGAACACAGTGAACGTTGACGCGTGATCATGTCAAGGCGAGCGCCGCCTGCTATGCCCTGACCTCTGCGCCTCCTTCTCTTCGGATGGCCTGCGCGATGAGGCTGACCTTTCGGCTCTGACGCGGACGCCCCATGTTCCGAACAGCACCGCGGACGAGCGGTCGCTATGCTGGCAGCTGAGGGCCCGGCCACGGCAACCAACGCGTCCAGGCAGAAGCGTTCTGCAGGCTCGGAAACAAGGATGGGAGTCCCTGGTTGCTGATCACATCATCATGAAGCCTCCGTATGACAGGCACGCAGGAACGTGCACGGTGCAGCGCGCGCACGCCGTCTACTGCCCGCAGTGGGCGCGCGCAGGCTGGCGTTGCCAGCAACGGGGACTTCGACAGCGTGCCGGAAGGTCGTGCAGGGGACGCTCTAAGCCCGCTGCAGTGACGGAGGGCAGGCTGGCGCTGACGAGGAAGCTGCAGAGTGCTTGTGCCGGGTCGCTCCCACGGGACAGGAGTGGTGATGCAAGCAACGATCTATTTCCGCACGCCCAATCTTCGAAATAGCTTTTGCGCGCCGCACGCGTGCAGCTGTATAAATCACGCCCGTCCGGGACTGCCCCTTGTTACCTACCTCCTCCCCCTTTCTTTCTCTTTCACCTCCTCCCCTCCGCACGTCGTTGCGCTCCTCCTTATCTCCCGCTTCCGTGTTTCCGTTCGCGCTCCACAGCCCCACTTTCGTTGCCCCCATGGCCTCTACCTTCTTTACACTCGCCTTGGCCGCGCTCACCGCGGCTGCAGCCGTGCGCGCCGAGTCGCACACGATCAGCTTCGACAACCAGTGCGCAGACCCGTCTTGTTGATTCTCTGCAGAGCCTTGTGCTGACCGGTGCGCCCAGATGTGGCAAGGGAACGGTGAGCGTCGCAGCCGCGCGATACGCGCTGGAGCAGTGGAGCTGATACTCTATCGTTTCGCGCGCGTAGCCCCAGATCGTGATTGGCGGCCAGATCGTCTCGAACGGCGAGCCCTGGACTACCGGATCCCAGGCGGGTATTGCGTGCGTGGTCCTTGCATCCTTATCTGTGCGCCCGTGCACCTCGCGCTGACCGCGCCTCCGACCTTGCCCAGGTACCTGCAGACTGGTGCGCCTCTCCCGCGTGCACTGTATCTGCCATGGTTGAGCTGACTGTCGCGTGGCGCCGTGCAGGCAACTGCGGGCTGAACGGCGAGAATTGTTCGCTGCTCGAGTTCAACCTGAACAACCCCGCCCCTGGCTGCGAGGGGTGTGGCTCCAGCACGGACATCTCGCTGATCGATCCGTACGTCGCGCCGTCTCGACGTGATCCCAACGATGGCACGCGCTGATGATACCATCCTTTGAACTCATCGTAACCCAGGCACGCGTTGAACGTCCCCGTCGCCTTTGAGTAAGTTTTCCCCGCGCATGTGTCGCACGCGTGTGGATCTGATGATGGCGGGTTTGCAGGTACGTCGACGGCTGCAATGGCCAGGGAAATTCCTGTAAGTCTATGTACGTGCTTGCTGTCGCTGCAGCTGCTGAGTGGGATGATGCGCAGGCTCCACGCCCGACTGCGCCGGCGCGTTCCACAACCCGGACGACTGGCAGACCCAGGTCGCCTGCCAGACCGACAACGTACGCTCACGCCGCACACTGCCGGACGAATGCGCATATACTAACCCGCGCTACAGGTGGGCCTCCTCATCACGTTCTGCCCAGGTGGCAGCGGCGGCGCCCCCGCGTCCGCCCCGGCTGCCTCCCAGTCCCCTGCCAGCAGTAAGCCCGCGCTTCCTGCGTCCACGCAGTCCGCTGCAGCTCCTTCTCCCCCTGCCTCTGCTCCTGCCGTGCCATCGTCGGTCCCTGCCCCTGCGCCACCATCCTCTGCGCCCGCGCCCGCTCCGCCGTCCTCCGCGCCCGCGCCCGCTCCGTCGTCTTCCTCGCCCGCGCCCGCCTCGCCGTCCTCCTCGCCCGCGCCTGCGCCGCCGTCTTTCTCGTCCGCGCCCGCCCCGCCATCTTCCTCGCCCGCTCCACCGTCTTCCTCCCCTGCCCCACCCGCGCCCGCCCCGCCGTCGTCCGCCCCCGTCGCGGCACCCAGTTCCGAAGTGCCATCTCCGGCGAGCGTAACCCCGAGCTCGAGCTTCGCCAGCCCGCCGCCCGCATCGAGCGGCGCGGTGCTCGCGCCCAAGCCCAGCTCCGGCGCGGGCTCCAGCAAGACGTGCAAGCCCAAGAGCAAGAAGAGGAGCAAGCGCCGCACCCCGCGCGACTTGACGGCCCCTGCCGCGGCGCACCGCGCGCACCGCCGCTCTGGGCACACCTATTAGTCCAATAACGCACTGCGCGCGGGGGGCCGCTGCCGCTGCCCCTTGCCCCGTCTTTCTTTTTTATTCCTCTCTTTATCTGTTAATACACGATACACGTGTAGATCGGCGCGCCTGGACGGCGCGCGCGGGGCCCCGGCCGCCCCGTTCTCGAACCCCCACTTCTGCGCACGCTGTCCAGGCGGCAGCGCACTGCGCGTTTCCCTCCCTCGTCGTCTACTTGTTCTCGCTGGCCCCTGGCCCCGGTTCTCGTTTCTCTTATCCGCGCTAGTGCGCAGGTTGTCGTACCCGTACGCTGTGTAGTCTCGAATGGATTCGAGCGCAGTCTCGCTTTTCTTTATGTGCTTGTTGTGTGATGCTAGGGTGTCTTCCCCATTGTGAAGGTAAGTATGGGCTGGATGATTAGTATCTAAACCCGTTTCGCACACGACACGTGCGCGTGCGGCCCGTACTTGCGTAATCGGGCCGAGCGATGATAACGGGTCTGAGTCGCTCTCGTCCCGACCCATCGCTCGATTCTTTCTAAATCCAATGTCACAATTTTACTTTCTCTTCCCTTGAGATTTTGTCCCAGATCCTCTCTTATCTCCCAGTTGTGGATATCCTTGCTTGCAAGGCGACCTGCAACAGCTTCCGCCTTTGGCTTGACGATGACATTCAGCTACGACAATACTGCACCCTTATCAGGGAGAACGGACTGGTTGATACTCCTCCTCCTGAGGGACTTCATATCAACTCCCGTTGAAGGCTCTCCGCCGCTGGGAGGTCAACTGGTCAATTTGAACACGCCTGGCGAACCTTTGGCACAGCTGCACTTCGAACACAATAACCGACTCGTTTCAAGCACGGACTGGTTCATTGTAGACGGGTTTTTCGTTGAATTGTTTTCTCTGTCAATCCCGCAGCGTTATTGCTCTTATCACTATTTGAACCTCCACTCATCTTCAATGCAACAAGAGGGTATATGTAGCGTAAGATTATTTGATCTACCCCCGGGACACGCACAACCAATTTGCATGTCTATTGCTTTCGCAATCGAGCAGTCCAATCTCACTGCTGTTATCTCGAGGTATGGCCTCTCCGAGGACCCTAAGGGTTATGCCTTCACTCATCTATTCTTAGAGATTCACCAAGTCGTGGACCGGCCGCGCTGGCGTTGCACTTGGTCGACTTCAGTCATGGAGGTCCCCACCCACTTGCAGCTATACCGATAATCCGTATGCTGGGAGCCAACCCACATGCCAAAGCTCAGATCCAGATTTTTGGCGATCACATCCTCGCCATCATCATGGGTCATCACTCAGATGGATATGTAGAACGAATCTCCCTCGTCCATTGGAGAAGCGGGAGTGTGAAAGTCGTACGTATTGACCAGCATCCTTGATCTGAGTCCCCATCTTCACGCCAGTCTCTCCAGTTGCGGGAAACCGGAAAGCACAAGATGGGTTACGCTCCTTGCCTGATTGTGGTCTCCCCCGACATCGTCGCGCTCGTGAGGGAGGCACCGGAGAACGCACTCGAGCTCTGCAAACTGGATACCACTTCTTCGACACTGAAAACCCTCCGCGTACTCGAGCTTCCGCCCGTTCATGATACGGTGGAGCTCCGGCCCTACGGAACGTCGCACAGCATGAGCACTCAATTTATCGCCGACCCACCCGCTCTTGATAGCGCAAGGCTACGACGCGCGTCTCGCGGCCTCTTCCACTACGATCCTGCCCAATCGATCATCTGTATCAACATCTCGTATCAGCGCGATCCCGGTACAACGCCGCCCTCGATGTCCTACACTCAGCCCGTTAGTTTCGTGATTCATCGCCGTGCTCTGCTAGGCCTATCGACGGGCGCAGGACGTCCCAGCCTGTCTAGGCTGACATGGGACGAGTGGGGCATAAGACACTGTCACATACGTGCGATACCCATGTGGAGCGGAGATTACAGAGTCACATACGGGAATCCCATCTCGGGCGAACTGATGTGCATGCGTTATTTTAGCCCGCGGCTATGGGTGGACTTCAACCCGCATCGCATCCGCCGGGCAGGCGGAGGCGGGAAGGTCGTTGAACAGAACACAATGGAGTTTGACGGCATCTTCGTGAAGAGTGTCGTTTCTGCATTGCCTTTCCGCGAAACTCAAGTAAAGCAGCCGGGGCCTGCGCAGGACGTGTGCGTGGGTGTTAATCACGTAGTCCGAGTTGAAGTGAGTGGCCCATCCTCTGTGCTCCGGCAGAATTCTATGCTCAGTTCCGGACCAACGGGTAGCGCGTGGTAGAACAAGGAGGGACACCCGGACAGCGTTACGTTGTATACTCGATGTCCGACTAATTAGTTGCCAATTCACGTTGCTGGGTGCTGCATGTGTTAATCCGGCGGACTCGTCGCAACGGACAATCGTTTGTGTGGTCCACTTTGTTCTCTTGACAGGGCAGCAGTTTCCTTGTATCATACTCTAGGGCAACTTAGCACGACGCATCACGTCCGGTTCATTTGTAATTCGAACCCAATTCACGCACAGGCAACCCAACGAACTCATTTTTCATTCTGTGCTGGGGCAGATAGGATGAGGAAACTAATAGAATGGGACGTTCATAACGGATAAGATAATCGAAGAACGAGCACGTGGACCAGGGAATGCGGGAGACAAGAGACGTGAGTCCAAAAGGGTGTAGTTGCGCTGGATGAACTTGGTAGACGGAATGTAAGATATCTGCGTAAATATACAAAGGCAGACAGGCTGGGGCTATAAACAAACAAACAAACAGAAGCAAATATAAGACAGTGCCCCGACACCCAACTAAGACCCAACTCAAGGGTCCAGGGATAACAATTGGAGATGCAGATGGGTGGCAGAGCATACGATAGCGAGATAACGACGAAAGCAGATGATGCGACAATATACATGATGCGTGATGCGTGAGACGATGTTCTTGTGGCTCGAATGTGATGCGGAGGTGGATGCGGCTGGTGGATGATGGGAAAAGGCAGGACAAGAGGAGGAAGGACCGTGGGGAATCTCATGCTCTTGCGCGCTTGCGCGAAGTTGGGACGCCAGGATGACTTGCCGCCGGCGACGGAGCCTGAGAGACAGCCATCGGAATTTTCCACGTTCCAGCCACGCGACGGGCACTAACATTCGCAGCGCCACGCGGAGGTACATAGGGCTCATGAGCGATAGGTGAAGGCACCGACGCTGAAGAGGCAGGCGAAGGCGACGCAGGGTAGAATGATGGTGTAGGGGTGGCGGCCGGAAGCTGCAACGAGGGAGCGGGCGACGGGGCGTGCGAAGCTGCTTGGGCCTGTGCGGTAGACGAAGCACTGGTCGCGTCCTGAGAATAGCCAAAACCCGTGAACGAGCCTCCGGGGTCTTGCAAATACTCTTCAAAATTGAAGCTTTGCGCAGACGCATCAACCGCCGCATCTAGATATGGAACAGGTTCTTGCTGCACCTGTGGCTGGCCGAACGCATTTACAAATGCGATGAGCTGCTCAGCCGTAAAATTCATGCCGCCAGTGTCCCCGCTAGTTCCGCAGGATGCATCGCTAGAGGTGCTCGGTTCAAACGTACCCAACGGGTACTGACCAACGTCCAGGTAAATGCTAGGGGGTGGGGGGGCCGTGAGATCATGGTTTGGAAAGCTTGATAACAAGACGCCGTTTTCGTACGGGGGCAGTAGTGAATCGTCTCCTATGTTCTGCCATCGTTCATAGTCCATAAGAGCTAGGTCAAATTCGAGGTCCTGCAAATCCGTTATCAATCATGTCGCAAGGCACACTAGGGAACAGACGTGCCTCGGCGACGGGTTGCGATGACGAAAGAGCACTGTATGGAATCTGAAGCGCCGGCAGACCACTCTGTGGCCATTCGGTATCGGGAGATTCGTGAAGAGGGCTGAGGGATATCAAAGGAGAAGACGAGCGGGACGGCCGCCAGCCCTCAGGAGGAATGTATTGCGGCGGAGTAGGCAGAAGACGGGCCGGAATAGCGGGCAATGGCACTGATATGGACACTGTGTCGCCAGGATTGGGAGATGAACGCGACGATCCCTTATCTGAGTCTGGGGAAGGGAGTTGCAGGTTCGAAGACGCGGCGGGCGACGCGGATCCAGAGAGCGCGGTGGCATCCGATACGGGTGTAGAGGATGGTGTGCCGAGAGAGGGAGAAGACGCATTCGAGATGGGTGGCGACGCGTCCTCGTGCTTGAAAAAGGGTGCTGTGAGAGGGACTGGAGATGTTGTTGAAGGTGACGCGGTCGAAGGGGCGGGATAAGGCCTCGCGCGGCCTGCCTTTCTGCGTTCAGTGCGATCCTTGTCTCGAGCCTGTCGCTTCTCCTCGCGAATCCGTTCCTTCTCAGCCTTTTTCATAGGAGCGAAGCGGTAGTTGGGGTACATTCGAGCGTGTTCTGCCTTGAACATCTCGGCGCGTTTTTCGTAAGTGGCGCGGACATCTTCCTTTTCCGCCTTCCACTGCGCGGAGATGATCTTTGATACTTCGGCCTGAGTCAGCTTGGGCTTTCCCGGAAGAGGAGGAGGGAGTTGTTGGAGCTTCTCTGAGCGGTAGAGAATCCAGGCGTTGGGTGGCCTAGGTGGTTGAGTGCCTAGCTTGACTCGAGCGGGTGTGGCGCTGGTGCTGGCACTTGACATTGTGTTATGGGATATGATAGTCAAGGCAGCCGGCACGAGGGTTGAACAGGTAGGAGCAGGAGAGGGAGAAGGGTTGAGAGGAAGTGTCGTAGTCGATGGGATGGTGATGAAGAGTGAACTCATTCTGTACGGCGCCTTGCGGCTTTAGGTCCGCCGCGCTTGTTCGCTACCACGACCACACAATCGCTTTGAACGCGTCTGGCAGCCTACAACGCCTGCGGTCACTGTTGATCTTGGAGTTCGCGGGTATCGACGTAGTGCGCAACGAAGGGTAGTTAAACACTTTCCATGAACTGGAGGTATCGGTAAAAGAGGACGCTACCCGAAGAGGAAGGCCCCGCCGCCCGGCAGCAATCCCAACACCTTCTTGAGGACAATAGGCTCACCATCCCTCTGGCTCGCTCGTGTCTCCCTTTCCCGCGGCCAAACGTGTCCGATCAAACCCTCTCAGGCGCGTTTCCTGGACTCTGTGCCTTTCGATGGCACCCACTGGTGCATTCTCAAGTGCAGGCATCACATACTCGTCCGTCTGGCTGTTTTTCCGACCTCTCACTGCACAGAATTCACATCTTACGCCTTTGCAGTCGCTTGTGGGTCCTTGTAATCAGCCAGTTATCTAATCAATCTGGACCCGGTTTCCAAGCGAAATCATGGCATGGATGTCTCCATTCATATTGACTTCGGTCGTATAACACTGGCAGCGCCCCGTCTCGTACCTGGAAATCTCGGCCAAGCAGCCATCCGCTTGCGCCTACTTGGATCCATACCCCCCAAATTCTGCTCCGACAGCTAGTCTCCGTTGCCGACCTTATGCCGATCGCGGAAGACAGTCGTTCCGCGATGGATAAGGTCTGCATCAACTTAAGGGGTTTGAGGGGGTACACACACCTTCCTCATTTAGATTATCGCGTTGCCTCGTCTCTTATTGTTTTGAAGTAGCGTGTAATCAGAAATGTGTGATATATCCGGCTACTCATCACGGCAATGACACGATGAGGGTGGCATGTGCTGAGCACTCGCTCAATGCAAATAAAAAAGACACCCCATCCGGGTTCGAACCTGCATAATACTCACGAATGTGCAACCATTGGACAAAACCACTACACCAAAGGGACATCCTAAAGGTCTGATCTGGTCAATATATAAACCATGTTCTCGTTGTTCTCGTTCGTCTTGACATATTTCTTGCGTGGGTTCCGTAGCGTTGACCTGCCTCGCATGGCCCATCTGGCCGCCAAGTAGACAGATAATTGACTAAAATAGCCCTGGTTCTCCTCTGAATGGAAACTAAGACTAGGGAGCCCATGGAAGGAGCAGAGTTTACTGATTATTGGGACAAAGGAAATGGACGCGTCTTGGGGGCGCGTCCGGTCATGTGACTGTATTATGCTACTAGGAATGACACAACCCTTCGAATGTGGCACATGGCTCGTCCGAAACGGGAAACCAATTGTACCCCACCCAAACCCCCTTAAGTTGATGTAGACTATCCGACAGCCACATCGTACGAGGGCGACCACACGGTCCCATCTCCCCGAACGCCCACGAGTTGCCCTCGTGTTCGACGAGAGAAACTTCTTTGCTCGCTTTTTCGCGCCCCCCCCCCCCCCCACCGCGGACGTTAGAACGCGCGATGAAAGGACGTTTGAATATGCTGGCCGGCCACGTTCCCCAACCATCTCAGCCTCTGTCGCTTGGAGTACCCCTCGCTTGTTCGCACTCAAAGCAAATTGACGGGTATCTATGTGGTCCATCCATTGTATGCGCTTTTTGGTCTAATGCATTGGGCGCCTCGTGTAGATGCGCATAAGTCCGTCTCACGATATATCCAACTGCGATGACAGCGCAGGCGTGTTGTCGGCTTTCCCGGGCCGCAGTATCACAAGTCGTCATTGTAGGCGTCCATTCGAGAGAGAAAACAAAGGAGGCCTAAATGCTTCCCTCTCGAAAGACCTACCTCACTCTTATGACCCCCAGACCAGTGAATAGATCCGTTCTTAACAATGCAGTGCGCGGAATGAGGTCAGCTTGCTGCAACACTCAACTGCAGCTAGCACTGGTGAGTGCCGTTCATTTGGATTTGATGCACCACCGGATGCAACGTGCGGGTCTGAGCAGTATCTGAGCCTGCGGATGTTTGCAACGAGGCGCTAGCACCACCCGCCATAGTTGCATGTGCAGAATCGTTTCTCCGAGCGGAGTACGAAGACGAAGCGATTGCGCCCGTATTTACACTGACACCTGTATTGGGTCCAATATGATACATCTTGACGATGGACATAACCTTGCACAACCTCGCGCTGGCCGAAGGCAGCCACATCCCCAAGCGCATGCACCCTGCGTAGTCCTATGCGGGCACTGCGGTTACAACACGCGTAGTGAGAAAGGTACTGGGATACCAATGCACGGACCGCCACGTGCTTCTCACTGACACCCACCGAGGCTATGGACAAGGCGGATCCATGCATGAATGGTATGTCAGGACAATGCGTGTAAATAATATACATAATGCACAGTGTGTAAAAATCCAATTGAAAGTGTAGCATACTAGTATCCAAGTGACGATATGGCGCGACGTCCAACCAGCACAAGAGCGTTCCAAAGTGAAAGCAAAAGAAAGTAGGTGGTCACGTCCGCAATAACGCCTTCCGTGCCTCCTCACCCGCGCGCCGCACAGACGATCGCGCCGCGGTGCCCGCACTCCTCGCGCTCGACCCCGCAGCTGCCGCAGCCTTCGCGTTGTTCGCAGCCGCAGCCGCCCGCAGCAGGTTTGCTCCGCTCGGACGCTTCGTGCGGGCGGGCACAGCAACCCCACCCTTCTCGCGCTCGATGCGCCGTAGGAATGGACTCGGGAGGTTCTCCTCGTCGCGCATGTCGTACACCGGTGCCGGTGCAGGGACACCCGAGGGGCGTCCGGGGTCCACACCTGTGGCAGTGACGGTGGCAGTGGCGGTGGCAGTGGCGGCCGAGGATCCGGACGAGGACGAAGACGCGGAGGAGCATGAAGCCGCGTCGTCCGCCTCGGATGCGGAAGATGTGGCGGCCGCCTTAGCACGGCCCGGGTGCGTGAGCGTTCGGGATGACACGGAGGGACGTCGTAGGCGGCCCGTGGGTGGTCCCGGGGCAGCCCGAGTAGGGACAGGCGCAGCCGCGGCGACAGATCGCGCCGCACCGGCGACAGGCACGCGCTTCGACGGCGACTTGGGTGCGGATGTTGCGCGTGTCGATGATGTCGCAGGCACAGAAGTCTGAGTTTGGACCTGGGCGGCAGTGGCAGACTTGCGTCTGGAGGGTGACTTCGGCGTAGAGCTCCTCTCGCCAGCACTTTCCTCTCCACTCTCCTCCTCGTCCAGCTTGTCGAAGTCGAAAATCTTCGCGAAGCCGAGATCTCCACATGCTTTGGGCGTGTCGATGAGAATCTTGGTGAGTTCGTTTGGCGCCGGCGTGGCAAGGGGCTCGCCCGTCGCAGTAAGGATGACACCTTTCATAGCGGACGCCACGGCCTGATGGAATACTGGGACTGCGGGGCGAGCAACCGGTGTCTCGAAGGGACGTCGCGCAGGGCGCGTCGGGGAAGATAGATGAGGGCGAGGGGTACTCTGAGGGTCTTTGGCCAGCTGTGCGAGAGGCGCAAGGATGTTCTTGACTTCTTCCAGCGGCGTCTTTTCTCTCCTGGGTCCTGCGCTAGGCGTCAGAACCCCGCCGAACGGAGGTGAACGGAACGCACCTTTTCGCTGAGCCTCCTCAACAGCGCGTGCCTTCGCTTCGATCTCGTCCTTCAACAGCTGAAGTTTCTCCCACTCCACGCGCCATCGCCCCTCGAGCTCCGCCTCACACACTTCGCGAACCGCAACTTCATGTCTTTGCCATGCGGCAAATACCTCAGCCTCGCGCGCACTCACGGCATCCATAATCTCCTGCTCGCGCTGTTGCATGCGCTCACCGACTATCTTTTCGTACTCGAGCACCGCCTCGCGAAGCTCCTCTTCTCGCTTTACGACCGCCTGGTGGACTTGAACTGCAATCGATGAGGTTAGGTCGGCGAGTTGTGCTTGAAGAGTCGCGATCTGGCCATCCTTTTGCGAGACAACTGCATTGTGTACTGCTTCTTGGGCGGTGACCGCGGCCTCCCGTGTAGCGAGCTCTCGTTCACGGTCAAGGATTGCTGCCTTATGGAACTTCACATTGTCCAACCTGCAAATCATCAGCAAACATTCTCGATCCAGCCACTTGATACATACTGCTTCTGTGTTTCGAAGACCTTGTAGGCAAATTCTAGTCGCTCGTGTTGCAAAAGCTGTGCCGCAGACGGTCGCATGGAGGGCTGTCCTTGTCTGTTATACCGGGGACGGATAAAAATATCATGGGAACACCTTACGTTCAGGTTGAGCATTGCCTTGATAACACTGGAAAGAGCTTGACTGTATCCGCGTGGTAACGGTGGGATCCGACCGTTTCTGATTTCACGATTAGTTCCCAGGATACAAGGACATTCATGGAGGCGCCTACCGGATGGCCATGCTCAACTCTGAGTGTGTTTTGGCTTCATGAAAAGGTGGCTTGTGCGCACACAGCTCATACACAAGGCATCCTAGTGACCAGATATCCGATTTTGAATCGTAGGCCTTCTCTTGCATGAGTTCGGGCGACATGTAATATGGCGTCTGAAGGACACCTGTCTGTCAGCATGGCTTCGGCAATGAAAGGAAGACCACAGACGCCGACATAGGTACTCGCAAGGCTCGCTTGCGTGAGTACCTTGGATAAACCGAAATCTCCCAACTTTACTGAGTTGGTTTCGTCGAGGAATACTGCGAGACAATCAGCGGCGTCAAAACGTCCGGGTGCTCCCACGCACCGTTATCTGGCTTTATGTCTCGGTGCAGGATTGGCGCACGCCGCTCTTTGCTATCTCCTTCGGCACCCGAGCCTCCTGACCGGGAGTTGCCATTTGGGTGATGACAATAGTGCAACGCAAGAAGAATCTGCATAAAATAATGCCAAACGGTCTCTTCCGGTATGAAGCGGGTTTGTTTCTGTGCTTGCTTTATGACGGAAGACAGGTCACCGCCTCCGCAATATTCCATGAGGATGTATAGCATCCCCGCGTCGCGGTCGACATATCGGTCATGATACCGGACAATGTGATCATGGTCGAGGTCCTTGAGGATGTTGCTAGTGGAGTGTCAGTGCGAACGTCTGGCTCAACGGGCAGGCTATAACGAACACTTCCGCGACGACCTGTTTACGATCGCGCTCGTTCATGCGCTCGAAGTCTATCTCCTTCCGGGCAAGAATCTACGGCACAACATTAGTGCGCTTGAGAGGTGTATCATAGGACTACTCACGACGCTGTCGTGTTTCCGTCTGACTTTTCGGATGATTCCAAACGACCCATTCCCAATAACGTCGAGTGCATCGTACTGGTCCAAGAACGAGGATGGACTGGACATGGTGAGGAGGTCGCCAAAGGGGTATAATCCGGATGCTGCTGGTCTTCACCCCTGACCGGAGTGCTTGTGAAGATGGATGGCTGCAGACGCCGTGCAGCGCTCGTGTCCGAGACCGTGGACCAACTGGCAGGCGTGTTCGGGTGGCTGCACGTGACCGTGTTTGATTTTCACGTGACGCTCACGTGGCATGCGCGAAGTCGGCCACCGGTCACATGACAGCTTTGTAGTCGTTGACGAGCCTCGATCCCGTCAGAGGCCTCTCATCGTTTTCAAGTTGCTTCAATGCTGTCATTTTCAAGCTTCAGGGCAGAGCTGAGCAACATCATCTCTCATTCCGGCCACTTATTTTGGAAACACTCAAACAGTCTGGCTTAATTGGCGTGTGGTGATCGCTGACTGCGATCCGATTCGGGCATAGCGGTCGTCTTGGGCAACCCCCGACTCGGACGATCTGATGCGTTTTGTCCGACCACCGAGGGGCTTGGTGTCGTTATGTTGGCTTCCCCGCAGTTGCATTGTACTTCAACCCGGTGTGGAGGAGCTATTGAACTAATTCCGGCCTCTCGAGGACCTCCGGCGGTACCGCCTCCCGTGGGCGCTAGGCAGTAGCATACAAGCAAGGCCCGAGCTACGACCACGCCTTTCGAAGCACCTCCAAATCTTAGACAGGCACCAATTCTAGGTCAACGAAGGTGGAACGATTACTTGACCATAAAATTTCTACCGAGTATAGGGCGCAACTAATACCACTGGATCACCGGTCGCCGGTATTGCTGACTCCCGCATCCTTTCTGCGACTAGTTTCTCATACTGATATGGACACACGCAGGATCACTACACGAACTCGTATCATACGTTACACCTCGAGACTCCCTGCCGGTGTTAATACCGACCCGTGCCTGCTCATGTGGCCGCCCACTTGATAGTAGTAGGGACAAGCGTAGGGGCCGGGACGCCCAGGTTGGGCAAAAAGACGATCATCCTTCCATTCTAATTTTCCGGCTCGGTGTCCAGGCAGGGAGGGGTTGCAGAAGACCAGGAGCGGATGATAAGTATGAGAAGCGATAGTAAGGCTGTGATATGGTCTGGTGATACCCACCTGCAGGGCCACTGGGTTCGCTGATCTGCATCACGATGTGCCACTGGTATGTAGTGACCGGTGTACGTAGAATCCAGAGCCGGACCCCACTAACGCGGATGTATGCTGATTCCTAAGGAGTCTTGAGGCCTCTCTACGCCGTGTTGCGCCGCACTTTTCAAATGAGTCCTATCGTCCCTCTGTCTTGGGTGTCGTTTTAGCCAATATGAGATGCATACCGGTATGAAGACTGCCATCGGTACACCACCTTTCCCTTCCCTTGGTAACATATGCATGAAGGGATCGTCTTCACGTGGTTGCAAGCAACTGGGGACGCTACCTGAATGAATGGCTCTCCCGATGAAGCTCGGGCTAGCTCGAATCGCGCCAAAATCTGGACGCAGCGTTCGCACTCCCTGAGACTTTCGATCGTCCATAAACGAATTACAAGCCCATGGCACGTCGGGCATCGCAAAACATGCTACGTAATATATCATTAGGGGCAGGGAATGGGACGCTAGTAAATACATGAGTCTATGCAGGAACGCAGTTCTGAGAGACATTCTACGCGTGGATCCTACAACGGGGCGAAGGGGCATACATATTCAAGTACAGAGAGATGTACGGCACAAATGCATATGTTAACGAATATACTCATGTTGTGACCAGTGAAGAACCTGGGTGGGCAGGGTATAGGCGAAATAACCTTGGCAGCGCCATGACCATCAGACCCCAGCACTCTCCTGTTGAAGACGTCCTAGTTGATAGTCTGCCAAGCGCAGCACATGAGCATGGGAATTGACAATATAGAGAACAATGGTATTGGCACGCACTCATCAAAGCGCAGCGGGGCGCAGACGCCGCCATCACGGACTGCAGCTGCTCAAGTGCGTTGCGTAGCTCTGTGTCACGCCGGTGAGGAGACGGTGTGGGTTCTACTTGGAAAGAGCGCAGCGCGATAATTTCATTGATAATGACCCGACCGCCGGCGGCCCACAACGTCTGCTCTGAAGTCAGACACGTTTCATATCACGGAGAAGAGTGAACTCACGCCGAGAACTGGGGCCGTATACTTGAACTCATGCGCTCGAACCGCTTGGTTTGCACGTATCATGACCATCACAGCAGCTAAACACTTGGCGCGGGAGCCGGTATTCTGGGAGGAGAACGTTGCATGCAGTTGCATCGTTGCTCCATTCCCCAGGCAATATGCAAGGTGCACCAGCGGAGCGCTGCGGCTTGACACCTGATCAAGGGGCGGGAGCTGCGACTTGAATTCATCTATGCGCTGGTCGATAGCGACAAAATCCGAGTAGAATGAGCCGACGTTTGGGATCTCTGCTGAAAAATAAACAGATGGCACTATACGACGTGCAATCATCGTACCTGGTCTCCAAGTCGCAGCCAAGCGTGTCGCACGTTCGAAGAGTGCGGCCGCCTTGCTGAGTTGGGTAAGGGGGCCGTGGTTTTCCCAAGGCCAGCCATTGTTCAGACCAGTGAAGAAGCTGCGCAGGGTCCCACTAGTGCGGAGATTGGGGTATATCTGTCCCTGAAAAATGAACAATGTCGTTGGTCTACAACGCGACATCGAAGAAGCAGGCACTCACGCGTTCGTATGTTTCCATCTCCAAAGGCCAAGGTGTATCGATTTGCATTCCAGAGGCATCTGTATCCGAGATCACCGAAGGCCCACCGAACGTGACCGCTGAGCAGCGATCCATGCAAAAGACGGCCCAAAATGCATTGATGCGTTCGCCCTCCTCAACTTGATCGCGCGGCTCCTGCAGGCCAAGGTCGATTGGATCGACAAAGCTCGTAAATGCAGGCATGGGCTGCGCCGACCGGATCTTGTGTAGCCCACACGCAATAGCGAGAGACGCTGCAGAATCAGACTGGTGTCTCCCAGCGAGAAAATGGCCGATCTGGAGGAAGTAATTGGCGAGAAGTAGCTTCGCTTGAATCACTTGCAAGATCTGATGGGAGGGGGTTGCGGGAACAGCGTTCCCTAGTTGAGCTGCCATGCGAGATACCAGGAGAGGCTCCCGGGATGCGAGTTCCTCTTTGCCGGTGAGATGGATTCCCCAAAGATAGATTACGTTCATGAGCGCGGAGATGGGGCGATTGGCGTTTCCAGGTGGGAGGAAAGCAGAGTGTCGGAATCTAACAACGTGCAGGAAGAAGCCTAGATCGGATGCATGTTGCAGAAATGCGTCGAGGCTGTCACAGCGAAACAAGTCAGTGACGAATTGTGCACTGTGAGGAGCTTTTACGCACAGTTCCTGTGCGACATGAACTGGCGGTTCATCGGAGGTCACCCATAGCCTCGGAGTGGAGGACTGTAACGATGCCCCAGTTCCAGCTAGGTCGGACGTGAGCCTTCGTACCGCAAAATAACATTGTGGGCTCACCAACGGAGGGACTAGAAGCACTAGATGAATGCGACCCATGCGAGAATTCCGTCATAGGAGAAAACAGAGGGGAAGACCGCAAGGAGGGCCCAGGGGGAGGCGATTGTTGTGTCTGAAGGAACACGGAACGGGGGTCGTGGAGCATCACGGAGGGGGAGGTCCCATCGGGGTTCTCCAGCTCTTGTACGCGAGCCTCGAGCTGAGATATTGTATCCTCGAGCATCTGTGTACGCGTTCGTCCCTGACCGTCTGTGTACTCGCAGTCATCTGGACGATTGGCTCGACTGCATGGCCCACACACAGGGCGGACGCCATCGCATTTCTGCGGCAGAAAAGAAAGAGAACATCAGGTTGGACACGATTTGGGATGCGCGGGAGATCTACCATTTTCCTGCGCCTACAAAGCATTGCATCGTGAGAGGCCCATGGACACCGACCGCTGACTGATGTTACGCACCTGCAGTTCAGGCATGCTTTGCCACGTTGAAGAGTGCTGGAGGAGCTCGTCCGCGGAGAATCAGACTCCATCTGGGTCGGTTCGAAGAGTTTGAAAAGATCGAGAAGTGGCTTGGGGAGGGACGGCGTCCATACTTATATACCTCGCGAGGGATTAAAGTACATGAAACAGCACTGGCAGTTCGAACGCGCTGTGCACATGAATAAGGAGCGCGAGGCAACCAGCAAGTCATGTCAAATCGTGCTGGATCTGGGAAGGGTCAGTCATAAGACGGTTGACCGTTTCGTTCCCGGCATCGAGATGGAACATACGGTCTGGCGCGAGCGAGCGTCATGGCGATTGGCTTCATCTTCATACGTGGACTGGATCTCGGAGGCGGAAGCTGACAAACGAATTTGCACTGCGCGCCAAAGAGCAGGATCTCTCCATCCGAGCCGGCTCTTTCCTCCTTTCATGGACCAAAAGTCGCGCTGTAGGGATGTCGCGAGGATCGGGTGTCCCGCGGTGGCAGCAAACCCAGAATTGAGCCTAGGCGATAAAGCTCTGATTGTCGTTCCGGTTCGTGCAAGTGACGCTCGTCGAACCCACCGCTGGGTTTCCGGGGTCCGCTCGGCTGCTTGTTCTCTCAGCCTGCCCGATTATGCCCGGGCTCCCTTGTGTTGGATGCAGCTTGCCATAATTGAATTGCGACCTGGATGGATGTTCGCAGTCGATTTCATGGATTCAATATCCATGTTTTGCACCACGTTTCCTTCCGGTTCGCCGGGCTGCGGCCACTACCCACCATACTGCGCGTTACATGAGTACTAGTATTTCCATCCCCTGCTGCGACTCAGCACCATGCCGCGGCTGAGCCGACACTTACAGCGCCTCCGGACTCATCTTGTGGAATCATAAAAAAAAAAGCAGACTCGTGTAACACGTACTACTTGTCACCCAAGGCAGTCAAGAGCGATTCTTGGCATGGGTCTGTGTCCGGCACCTAGTTGACGCGCGTCAGGCCAACCCGCCGGCTCCCCCCAGTATGTTCCAGCATCGTCATTTACACGATACCATCTAACTACGTGCAGTCTCACTAAGGCACAGGAGCTCCCAGGCGAGCCACCCCCCTCCAATGGTCCCACCCCGAGGGCTGCTGACTTGATAATCCCGCCCTTAAGAGCCACACAGTGCAGCTGGCTGATCTAGCAGTTAGAGCAAAGTTAGAGCGCCGATACAAAGTACGCAACTTACCGCGACCCTGCGAAGTTGCCGGCGCTCTGCGGCGATGTAAGGGCCTTCTCGCTCCAGACTTCGGCCAGCTTCTCGGTCATGGTTGGTAGAAAGCGCGGAGTTGCGGCACGTTCACTGCCGCATATACAGTAGTTAGTCAGAGCACAGTGCGGACGCTGTGAGCATCCGGGGGGTGGCTACCCCGCCGCGCAGCGCGCCTCTCCCGATACGGACGGCCCTATAAGGCGAACGTGGCTTTACTTGCTCAGTCCGCAGGTCAAGGGCGGGCTGGAGTCAATTCCTGGCTGGAGTAATAGGGGGGGGGATGGCTTGGGCTCAAACACTCGTTGAATGACTCAGATCGGCGCCCGGCGACGGGCGTAGTGTTACGCCGCTCCCACTGGCGGCGGTGCTCCAGGCCGTCCCCGTGGAAGTCGACTATCACGATACGGCAAGGTCGTGTACGAGAGTGACACTAGCCACTCGTTTTTGTTTGAAGCCTGCCGCACAGGTTCTCGAGCTCATCACGGAGTCATCAGTGCCGGAACGCCTCAGGACGTTGGAAATTTGAGCGAAGCCAAGCACGGCTGTCAACCGCCGGATTGAGTGCGCGATGCCGTGCCGCTCTAAGGTTGAGGTACATCATTGGTGTGGAGGCGGCGCGTGGGTCTGCAACGTCGTTTCAAATGGGCTATGGGGCGTCCATGACGGGGAAGAGTGGGCCTTGAGTACCGAGTAGTGGCGGCCGGATATTTGCGGGAGTTGGAGCGGTACCTCGTACGACAATGAGCTGCATCTAAGGGTTCGGCATGACGCTTGACTCGTGCAGAAGAACCTTGAACCATCCAACGGCGAGCAGCACCCTCTAGTTGAGTAGATCAATAAGCGAAACATGAGATCTAGAAAATTTCCGCACCTTCAGGTCATGAGCTACGCGTTCCCCCGAAGTGAAATCCAGTCAAATAGCGGCGAGTGCAGGTGAAATGAGCGTAGAGTTTCCACTTCGCGTGGCGGGGTCATCGAGGGGTGATGGACATCGGACCGTGTCACGGGAGTGGAGGGAAAGCGAAGTAACGGTGGACGTATGCCACTTCCAGATGGCATACCACGGAAGTAGTACAGGTTTTCTATCGGTGGCAACATCGTTTGGTGGGTTACGGGGCCAGACGGGTGTAAGAGAAGCTCGAAATGCTGCTCCCACGTTGGGGGAAGCTGCGAGCTCCCACTCGCAGATGCGATCTTTGTTGGATAGGTCGACTGAAAGAGAGGTGCATCTGAAGAGCTTGAGCATTTCCAATGGAGCAGAAAATATTCTGAGAAGACGAGGGGAGTGGGGGGGGAAAGAAAAGTAGACGACTAGGTGTGACAATCGAATTCCAGCGCTAGGTATTCGTCGCTTGATCGGCCACCTGCGGCGATGATGTTACAACAGCGGAGCTTCAGGCTGTCGTTGAGGTGTCATATCCAACGAGGCGTCCGGGGATAGAAGAGTGACAGAGTGCGCGTGTTTTTTGGGGGATCCACCAGACTCTACCTCATGCGACTGCGTTTCCCCAGAGAGATAAGTGTTCAATAAACACACTCTAATTGTGGTGTGAAACGCACCGCGAGGCAGTCATTGATACCGGGCGGTATCAGGAAAGGAAAAGGCCTGGACGAGAAGATCGTGAGTGAATTATACGGGCATGAATAGCACGTTCCTTACGCCAACCATGGTGCTGGGAAACCCCGTTTTGACGGACGGGAACCTTCGTCGCGAAGGGGATATTAATTGAGGACGTTATTCAACAATACAGCGTGCCCCTGGTCAACGGAAACAGCGAAAAAAAAGGTTACGGCTTGAACGGCTTGTTGCGGTCCATGGCGCGTGATCATGCCCAGAGACCCCAATGTTACCTTCCAAAGCGTGCTTTAAAGTGCTACCTTTGCATGCGGACGGCTAAGAAGTCCGTCTAAGGATCGATGAGACCTGCTTTCCGAGAGAACACGGAAGTCGCATGCGACAGCCGTGGAAATTCTGTACCATGCCTTCACCGCAGGCGCTCACTGAGTGTTATCAGGGCGGAAACGCCCAAGATCGGGAGAACTGTAACGAGAAACTTCTATGGGTCAAACAAAGCTACTTACTGTGACAGGCAGCCCGGTCGAATAACGGGATAGGTGCATGTCGGATCGATATGCGACCTTCTTTCAGGTGGAATTACTTCACTCCAACCGTAGCCTCCCTATAGCTGCGACGGATGTGGAAGTAAGGCAAGTCAAGCCGTGGTCAATTGGCAGGGTCATACAAGGGCTGGTCGTTCCGACTGGTGGTTCGCTGTACGTCATCACGTGACCCCGGACAACTTGTATTATTCCGCAGGCGATCCACACAACAAATAATTGTACAACTTCATAAAGCTCTGAAAAACGTCAGTCACAATCTCGGAGGAAGGGAAAAAGATGATCGACACCTCAATTTCCATCTACACGCTCATCTTCATCGCGATGGCCGGATGTGGGTCATACCCTTCTACGATGAAGTCTTCATACGTGAACTCTTCGATGTCCACTACTTCACGCGCCCAGCAAAGAGTCGGAAAAGTGCGTGGTTCCCGGGAGAGCTGCACTTTGAGCGCATCGATGTGATCTCGGTAAACATGAGCATCCCCGAGCTGAATGATGAGCTCATGTGGCTCCGTGCCGGTTACACGCGCAATCATGTGTGTGAGCAACGCGTAAGATGCGATGTTGAACGGAATGCCGAGACCCAGGTCTGCGGAGCGCTGATACATGAGGCAGGATAGCCGTCGTGGTGCGTTGGGTTCGTCTGGGGGAGGGAGGTGGACATAGAATTGGCACATCATGTGGCACGGAGGAAGTGCCATGAGTGGAATGTCTACAGGAAGATCAGCTGAGGTAGGGTTCGAGAAATGAGCTCCATATGTACCTGCTGGATTCCACGCGCTCATGATGATACGGCGGTCAGTGGGGTCCTCCTTGATCTTGCGGATCACCTCACGTAACTGGTCGACACCCTTGCCGTTGTAGTCTGCATCTGCATCGATGTATTCGGCGCCAAAGTGTCTCCATTGGAAGCCGTACACGGGTCCCAAGTCTCCAGTGCGGCGGTGTCCCAGTCCGCGCTTTTCGAGGAAGTCCTTGGAGCCGTTTCCGTCCCAGATTTTGACCCCCTTATTCGACAAGACAGTCGAATCAGTTTGACCCTTAACGAACCAGAGAAGCTCTTCTATAATCCCACGGAGGAACGTTTTCTTAGTCGTGAGGAGGGGGAGGGTAGAGTTTGCTAGGGAGAAACGGAGAGATGGTGGTGCGAATAAGGAGATTGTTCCTGTCCCCGTTCTGTCGGGACGCGTCTCTCCCGTGTCGAGGATATCTCTTATGAGATTCAGATATTGAAACTCGTCGTGAGGTCGGACGGGTAGGGCTGAAGGGGACATGGTGTTCGTCAATAAGAGAGAAGCCGCCAGACAGTCCAACGAGACGCGTCGACGCGACAATGACATAAGCAGTGGTGTCGCCGGCGGCACTTCCTTTTCCGGATATGATACGAGAAAGTTATGACTGCGGGGGGCGCCGCAACCGTTGCTGCCGCACAGCGTTTTGCCCAACCATCAGCAGAGCAGCCAGCGGCCATAGGGGACATGGCGCCATCTCCAAAGATCCCCGAAGAAATTGGTTAGTATACGTTCTCTCTCCTACTCAATTATTGACCAACAACTCGTTGTCAAGACTTCAGCCTCTTCGGTGGTGCGGAAAGTCTCGTGGAGGGCAAGCAACCTCCCGCTTGGCTACCAAGGCGCACAGAGATCCCAGACGCTCGTAGCTCCCAGGATGTCTATGGTGCAAGCCCGCAGGACCCTTCGGACTTTCTATGGATTATGACAGAGGAGCCTCACCGCTCCAGGCGGAAAGTCATCATGAAGGCACACCCGGAGGTGAGCAGTCGCCTATATCCTTTCTTGTCCATGAGGCCTTCCTATACGATCTACGCTCGCGGACTTGCGAAGGAAGAGCGCGCCTGCATCTCAGATCTAGCGCACGCTGTTCTCTAAGATCCATTGTCCCAGTCCTCTCAGGACCCACGACACTTCTTCCGATCCTCGCCGGTTAATTTGGCACAGTGTCTCCATTTTCCATATACGAAATACTCTCCCTTCCTTCTCGAATGACTTCTGAGCTTCTCCATTCTAGGTCACCAAACTCATGGGCCACGAACCACTTACGAAATATACCGTTTTCGCGGTCGTTCTCCTTCAGTTTGTTACTGCCTTCCTGCTCCGGGATAGCCACCCTTTCTCTTGGAAGTTCCTCGTGGCGGCATATATCGTTGGCGGCACGGCAAACCACAATTTATTCCTCGCAATTCATGAAATCACGCATAATCTGGCGTTCAAAGGCGTAAAGGCTAACAAAGTACTAGCGATCTTTGCTAATCTGCCAATCGGGGTTCCATATGCTATCACATTCAAGGTGAGCGAGATTGATAACCTCGACACCATCACCTCATGTTCGAGCTTGGCAGGGCTACCATTTAGAGCATCATAAATACCTCGGGGAAGATGGGATCGACACGGATCTACCCACAAGGCTTGAGCTTCTGTGTCTTAACAACGTTCTCGGCAAAGTGTTCTTCTGGTGAGGAACGCCGTCCCTAAACAGCCCCCCTTTCGTGTTATTCACCCTGGCTGGGCAGCACATTCCAGATACTCTTTTACGCCCTCCGCCCGGGATTTGTACGCTCCCAGAAGCCGACTTACTGGCATGCCATTGGCATCTCCACTCAGTTATGCTTCAGTTACCTGCTCATCACTTTGGTCGCCGGTGGGAAGTATATGGTGATATATTTCATCATGTCAAGCTTCTGGGCTGGCAGTCTGCATCCACTGGCCGGCCACTTCATCGCTGAGCATTACGTATGGGACAACCTTCAGCAGGAAACGTATTCGTATTACGGCTGGATGAATACCCTTGCTTACAACGTGAGTCTTAGTCGCTGCATGATGACGCGCGTGAGCTTAGCACCGCTAATCCGCGAGAATCTAGGTTGGCTATCACAACGAACACCACGATTTTCCTTCGGTCCCGTGGACACGGCTGCCGGCCCTGCGCGCCCTTGCGCCCGAGTTCTACGACACCATCCCGTCGCACCCCTCGTGGCCCATGATTACCCTTAACTTCATCCGGGACTCGAACGTGGGCATCTTCGCGCGCGTCAAGCGCCCCTCTCGTGAAAAGAAGAGGGCAGAACCACCGCCGGTCGAGCTAGATGGTGGATGTGCGGACGAAGCGGGACGGGCAAGTGGCACTGAGATGGACAAGCAGGAGGCGGCTATGGTTCGGAGGAAAAAGTAGAGTGCCCCCGGGCGCCAGCGCCCATGATGCTCCATTTTGGATAATGTCACCATTCAGTCGGGTCACATAAACATAGTAGATGCCATACGTGGTGCAAAATTAGCTGCTCGAATCGCTACAGATCGTTGTGGTGGGTCGCAACCAGAACTTGGAAAGACCCGGCTAGACAAGCACGTGCCAAGCGATATTATTGCTCAATGCGGCTGCAGGTCGAGAAGAGCGCAGTGCAAGTCACCCTGGCCCCGCCTCATGTTGCACTTCCCTAAGACCATGCCTCCCCCTACCAACGCACGACCACTTCCCCAGCGTACATACAGCGTCAATGCTGTTAAAAATGCGAACTTTTTCAGCTCCGTCGACGAAGAGCTGCGCGACTGCAAACGGGCACAGCGGCAGGGCCAAGAAGAGGATCTGCGCGAGGCGCTGAGCCGTGTAATGGCTAGGATGGAGGAGATGGTGAGATCGCGGCGCCACCCCTCCTCGCTTCATGTTATGCCATGCTGACCGCACACGGCGCAGTGCGCGATGCTCAAGTCCTCCTATCAGACAAATACAGATCTCGAGACTCAGCTTACCCTCGCACAGTCAAACCTCAAACTTGCGCTTGCGAACAACGAAATGCTCGAGGACGCGCTCAAGAGCAGCTCGCTCCCGAAGGACGTCGGCTGGCGCCGGTCGTCGCGCGAACCCGGCGCGTCCTCGCCGCTCCCGCCCTTCGCGTCGCAGCGCACGAGCATTGACGAGGGCGACGAGAGGGCCGACTCGCCTGGCACCGACCGCGACAGCCGCGCTCAATCACCGTCTCCCGCCCCCTTGCCTGTGCCTACAGCGCAGAGCGAGTCGGGTTTCTTTCGCTTCCGGTTTTCGGGCAGTGGCCGGTCCACGCCCACGCAACCGCCAAACTCGCCGCCACGCTCATCACGGCCACTACGAGCATCGCATCCGGCTGCGGGCCACCTAACGTCCGCATCGCTACCGTCCCTGGTTGCGCCAACCACGAACCACGAATTGGAAGAGCTGCGCGGGCAACTCGTTGTCGAGAAACGCAACTCGGAGAAGATCGCACACGAAAAGAAGGAACTAGAGGGGGAGCTCGAGAGCCTGAGCCAAGCACTATTTGAGGAGGTGTGTGTGTTCATCTGGATTTTGTCGGTCCGACTTGACGGGATAATGGTGTACAGGCAAACAAAATGGTGGCAATGGAACGCATCAAACGTGCTGAAGCAGAGGACGAACTGAAAGAAGTTCATGCCGAGAAGGAGGCTCTGAAGTCTGCCCTCCGACTGATAGAAGAAGAGCGCCTGCGTGCAGAAAGCGCGTACTCTCGGGTCAATGGCACCGTTGCGTCTTCGCACGCCCTCACGAACGGTCACTCCCGCTCCTCCTCGCGTGAAGCCATCGTTTCTCCCCGTCCGCGCACCGACTCAGGTAGCAGTCTGCGAGACGAGTCGCGTCCACCCTCTCCTCCACCTCCTTCTGCGCAATCGCAATCGCAGTCCCCGATCGCGATTAGCACCAACATACAGGTGCTCGAGCCTGATGCAGATGCAGACGAAGTGCCTTCATCTCCCGCGCCGTTATACGTGCCGCCGCCGCATCTTGCAGACTCAGCACCAGCATCACGCACGGGGTCGCCGATGCCACTGCCACACCCACATCGCCCGTCTCACTTGCGGCCTACGGGACCTCCACCGGCTCCGCCGCCGCCGTCAGCGGCGGACGGATTTCCTGACTCGCCATGGGCGCGACCGCCGTCAGGTGAGGACACGGAGCCTGAGGTGCCACACATTGTCGCGCCCTACACGCCGCCGCCTGCAGACGAGATGGCAACCCCTTGGGGCAAGTGGTGAGTGCGCCTGGGTGCGCTTGAGTCGCCGTTCGCGCCTGGACGCACACTACTCTTGTTACATCTCACCGCATCGGTTCCGGCACCGTACCACGCCCGCTGTGCTTCTCGCATTAACACATACGTGCACCACTCACATACTCATGCACATGTTCCGGCCCCTTGCAGGCATAACTCCATACTTCTTGCTCAGAGCTCCTCCTGTCTTCTCTCACGCATAGCTATGTATCTCATCAACCGCGTGCGTGCCTGGTGCGCCACGGATCTTTTTTACAGCGGGCTGAGCACGCGTACACGGACCATACTGCACGGGCGCATATACAACGGAGTAGGGCACATAATGGCGTCTGAGCCGCCTTGCGCGCCGGGTGCCTCGGACACCCAACTCCACCCTCACTGGCGCCTGCACGTGGCAGCTTGCTAAGCACCGCGCTTGCAGTCAGTCAGCGCAAGTCAGCGCAGTGTGCAAGCGGTGTCGAGCTTTGTGAGCGCAATGACAAGTTGTGCGCATTCTCGACGCGCGACGGCCCTGGTGCAGGCACCACCGGTGCTGCGAAGACACGCTGGAGGAGCAAGTGCGGCTGCGAGTGCGTTATTAAGAATTGTGAAGTTTTTGGCTCCATCCTGGCATCCGTGTATCCTGATTCTCCGAGCCGCTGCCCTGGTGGTCAGAGAGACTGCGCCGCAAATTAGATGCAATATGTATCAGTCTGCGGAAGGGTGCACGGAGGCCCGCCCTCGGCTGAGCCACAGGGCTACTCGAGCTCGTTGCGGCCGCAGAGCAGGCTCAGCGCTCAGCGCTCAGCAGCTGAGCGGGGCGATGCATACCGCAAAAGGCAGGAGCGGCCAAACACGGATGGACGAGGCTCGAGCGCACTGCGGACCGGCGATGGCCGTCGATTGGACGCACACAATGGTCTCCTTCGGTGACGTCGCGCTCTACGGACTCGTCCTTGGTTTTCCCCTCGCCGTCCTCTTCCAGCGCTACGTTGCCGACTCAGAGGACACTCCCGTCTCTCAGACTCAGCCAGACAACAGCAGTGCTAGTGCTAGTAGCGACAAACCTATCATGCAGCCCGCACGCAAAGACCTCGCCCCGCCCAAGGACGACCCGTTCACACAGGAGCAGCTGCGCGCATTTGATGGCAGCGACGCGAACAAGCCAGTTTATGTTGCCATAAAGGGTGCGCCGCAGACTGCTTTCGCTTCTATTCCTCATTGCTTACTGGGGTTCGGACTGCGCAGGCACCGTGTTCGATGTTTCCCACAAGCGCGAAACGTATGGCCCTGGCGGGTCGTACTCGTTGTTCGCAGGCAAGGACGCATCACGCGCCCTCGGGCTCTCGAGTCTCAAGCCCGAGGATGCTGTGCCAGACTACAGTACGCTCGAGGAGAAGGACCGCAAGACGCTCGATGAGTGGCACTCCTTTTTCACGTGCGTCGCCCCTATCACCCTTCTCGATTTTATGCTGAAGGTTGCTTCCTCGCGTTACAGAAAGCGGTAC
This sequence comes from Gloeopeniophorella convolvens, assembly GCA_022496205.1. Classification (NCBI taxonomy): domain Eukaryota; kingdom Fungi; phylum Basidiomycota; class Agaricomycetes; order Russulales; genus Gloeopeniophorella; species Gloeopeniophorella convolvens. The sequence continues at coordinate 73,101 of WTXD01000012.1, read as the reverse complement.
AACATCGTTGGTCGCGTTGCCGATCTGCCGGAGGCCGTGGCGAACCTGTGAGCCGCCGCACAGCCCCCTCTGGAAGTTGGGGAGCATGGCGCTTGGGGCGAGCAGTGCTGGCGCCTGCAGTGGTTGACTCCACCTTAGACGTACGTTTCCTGCAGAATGAATGCTTTATGCTTTGCCTTGTATGATTAGCCTGAAGAAGCTCCACTGAATCCTAGTTCGGTTTCACCTCCCGCGTTTCAGTTTCGAAGCGATAGCTGGCTCCCTCATCTGTGTGCATGTGGACGTGTCGAACGCGAGCCGGGTCTTTGTTGGCGCCTTCATGTCTTCACATCCGCAGTCTTGCGTTGCAATCCTGCTCCAGCGATGATACGAGGCGCGCCTCGTTTCTGGAACCAGCGCGAGCTCAACCAAGCCATCTTCGTTGATCTCGGGCTGATACACAGGCGCCAGTCTCTAAGTAAGTACGGTCTTGTCTCCGTGCATGGTTCTCACGGCTTCGTGACTTATCACGCCATTATCAAAGGGACCATCGTCACTTTGTCGGTGCCACTGCAGTGCACGCCAACCGGTTCGAGGTATCCACGGGATGTGAAGCACGGTATGCTGCAGAGGTCGTCCTTTTGGTGAGCACACCTGAATTCAGCCGCCTGCTCACGGTGTGGAAAAGTGCACACATATACGTCCGGAGCTACCAGCGAACTTTGGGTCATGTCATTATCACGGACCAGCCCTGCCATTCAAAGCAATACGCGCCTTCCTAGTGAGGGTGGTTTATATACATATACGCCGCATCCAAAATATCCCAATCGACCTGTTATATACTACAACGTACACGAGCAACTGACGTGCACTATTGAAGGTCGCCGGACGCCCAAATCGCGCGCCACCTGTCCGATTTGCTGAATGATGTTCCTCGCCGACGTCCCGTACTACAAACTCTAGAGCCAATCAGTACTCTGCTCATGCAGACGATCCAGCGAGCGTACTCAAGTATCTGTCGTCTCGAGGGCGTTCTAGCGTGTGCCAGCCGTGCTCCTTCTTCCGCCGTCGGAATAAAGTCAATTACCCTCTCGCCTTCCTTACCCTCTTCTCTGTTGACAACTAGGATGTGGGGTTGACACAGGTCTCCAAATACGATGTAGTGGTCGTGCAGTGCCCGCGCGACCTTTTCCGCTGCTCTGCACACACCAACAAATACAGGATCGCTCACATAATCGTCAGCCTCGAGTTGGATGCTGGAAACGATGACACAACGGCACGACGGCATATATATGCCGGACGTACGGTATGTAGGTTATAGCTGATTGCATCGCGTACAACAATCGTGGGGTCGCGCGGAGGATTGGCGTGCTGAATTGGGCCGCGATCTGCCGCGCGACGGCTTGTCGACTTCTGTCACGATCGTGTCGTCCCCGCGCGATGCCGCAATGACGTGATGTGCGACATCGCCGATCTGCGTCGCTGGGCCGCTGCTGAGCCGGCGGCTTGCGCTACGGGTCTAACCTCATGTGCCAAGGCTCGACGGAAGCAGATCAGATTGCGCACACCGAGCCGAGGCGGGGACTCAGCGCTGCGGGGCAAGATCGAGGAGTGGGGGTGCGCAGACATGTGAGAGACTCTACAATATTGATACGGTCGGAGGTGGAGGCTAGGCAGCTGGAGACTGCTAACCTGTATACCTACGTCGTCCGGCATCGTCGGGTATTCCCGCTGAGCCGCTCGTCGATGGTCTCACGCGGGGCGGCGGGCCTACTACGGCTGGCAGGACATCGATCAGAATGATCTGCACGTCTCAGGTGATAGACGTCAAAAAAGTATGTTGGCTTTACGAGCTCAAGAAGACGAGTGCGGTGTCCGGCTGGTGCCGGCATATAGGTAGCGGCTGCTCCTTCGAGGGAATGCCAATCATCTTCTATTCTTCTTTACTAAGTACCCAGGCCACACGATTCCCTCCCAACCACATGTAGCAAAGATCACACAGGACATCACTCCAGTGCGCTAGCTACTGCCTTTGGATCCACGCGATGCCTTAAATGGGCGCGCATCAACGCCCCCGCGTAAAAGGCTTGCTCACAGCTGTTGAAGGGGCGTCCATGAGCGTCTGTTCTTACCAGCGTTGCCGCCAATCAGTAGCTCTTCGACCCTGCGCGCGCTTTCAAACCCAGAAAGACGCACCGCACTACGCCCACAGACGACAGCAGGTGGCCGCTTCTCACGCTGACTATCACGAGCACACGGACGTGCAAGCCAGTGCCATTGATCCATACCGCATTGGAGCACGGCGCTCTCATAGCAGCGCAGGTATGTGCTTGGCCGCTGATAGGCACCCGCAGAGAAGGGTATATGGCACAGTCGGGCGGGCGGACCGTGATGATTTCGCATATGCCCGCTGAAGCGCTGGCCAAGGACCATCACCAGCGGGTCCAGAGCGGTGCGCCGCCGAGGGGAGGCTCGCCCGCACTCCGCCCTACACGGGTGTGGAGCCATCAGCGGTATGAATCAAGGAGATATCCGGGCGTGATGACAGTGGCAGCGCAGTGCTCAGCACGGTGCCACCGAACATGGCGGGGCCACCCAGACGCGTCGGGCGATGGGCAGGGCAGTACCGGGTGGGCGCGCGTGTAGGTACTAGGTAGTGGTCAATGGCAGCAGGGTGGGCATCCGAGTCGGATGAGAGATAGAATGAGTGTTGCAACTTGACACATTGACTTGCGGGCCGCGGTTTCCGAGCGGGGGCTGATTCATCCGCGCCGTTGGACGCGGTGTGCCCGAAATAAAAAGGCGCGAGGGCGCGCGGGGGGCGCAGGATGGTTGCGAGCACCGCCGCCGGACAGTAGAATGAAGGATGGGGTGTGAAACGGAGAGCGTCGCTGGGACGGATGATGGAGGAGACGGAGAGGTGATGGGAGTGTTGTGGTGTATTTGTGTGTGTGTGAGGCGATGGAGTCGGATTCCGCCCATTTTTGTTTTGCCGCTTCCTCGCAACCGTCCTCATCCCTTGTCTCCCGCCTTCCACTCCATCCTTCCTCCTCTCCTCACTAGTCCGCTCTCTTTTCTTCTACTCTTGTTCGCATTTTTTATTCCAGAAATGGGTTGTGTTCAGTCTTCAGCCGTGGACGAAGAGGCAAAAGCCCGTGCGTGATCTGCCTCTCCCGTCTTTCCCCCCGCCTGACCTTCCGCCCCGCCTCTCCCGTATTTTCTTCCCTCCCCTCCAGGCAATGAGGAGATCGAGAATCAGCTCAGGCGGGACAAGGTCATGGCGAAGAACGAGATTAAGATGTTGCTGCTTGGTGCTGGCGAGTCCGGCAAGGTAAGAGGTTGTCTCACTGCGTGTCATGCCAAATCGTTGACAAACATTGCTCTACTGTCGTAGTCTACCGTGCTCAAGCAGATGAAGCTCATCCATCATGGCGGCTACACTGACCAGGAGCGTGAATCGTACAAGGAGATCATCTTCTCGAACACCATCCAGTCCATGCGTGCCATCCTTGAGGCGATGCCCCAGCTTGATATCTCGCTGTCTCCTCAGAATGACGCCCGCCGCGCGGTCGTCCTCTCCCTCCCCCCACAAATAGAGTCGGACGTGCTTCCATCCGACGTCGCGGATGCCGTCCGCGGCCTCTGGCGCGACCAGGGTGTCCGTGAGGCCGTGAACCGCTCCCGCGAGTTCCAGCTCAATGACTCGGCTGTTTACTACTTTGGCGCAATTGACCGCATGGCCGATCCCCGCTACATGCCGTCAGACCAAGACATTCTTCGTAGCCGTGTCAAGACGACGGGTATCACAGAGACAGCATTCAAGATTGGCGAGCTTACGTACAAGCTTTTCGACGTCGGTGGCCAGCGAAGCGAGCGTAAGAAGTGGATCCACTGTTTCGAGAACGTCACTGCGCTCGTCTTCTTGGTATCTCTCAGCGAATATGACCAGATGCTGTACGAGGACGAAAGTGTGGTATGTCTTGCATATTGGCCACATATTTGATCTCGTGGTTCACCTCGTCTTTTCAGAATCGTATGCAAGAGGCGCTCACCCTCTTTGATTCGATATGCAACTCGCGGTGGTTCGTCAAGACGTCGATCGTATGTATCTTCCCATTATCGCCAGAGGGTCCTGATGGTGTAACTCCACATTAGATTCTGTTCCTGAACAAGATCGACCTTTTCGCCGAGAAGCTGCCACGGTCACCGTTGGGTGACTATTTCCCCGACTTCACTGGCGGCACGGATTACAATTCGGCGTGCGAGTATTTGCTGCAGCGCTTTGTCAGTCTCAACCAGAGTGCGGCAACGAAGCAGATCTACGCGCACTACACTTGTGCAACAGATACCAACCAGATTCGATGTATGTTCATCCACCCCTCGGCATGTTCGGGCATCGCTGATGGTATCCACCAGTTGTGCTCAACGCGATCTCGGACATCCTTCTGCAAATACACTTGCGGGAATGCGGTCTTCTGTGAACGGACTCCGCTAGCTGCATCGTACCGCGCTTCGCAGCGTGTGTTGCGCTCACCTTGGCAGCTGCCGCTGTCCGGCCAGGGCTCTAGACACGAACACCGAAACGTCGCGACGTCCCCACGTTCAAGTTCTGTACATATCGATTCCGATCTGCATCTCCAACACTCGTTCCCTTGCCCTCTCTTCCATCCTGTTCCTCTCATCTGTATGCAATATCTACGCCAACCTTGCCTCTTACGCGTTCTTATTCCCCTCGTACACTTTCCACCCGCTACACCCGCGCGACGCGCGTATTATTACCCTTATTCTTCTCGCCAACGACGCCCCCTTCCGTCATCTTTTACCCTATTCTTGTTATGCCCGTTGCGCCTTACCCTTCATGTTCGCCGTAGTACGATTTTGATCTTCCTTCCTGTGATATTTGCGCTTATGATTCCCTATTCCCTCCATCCCTCCCTCTGGTCGTGGGGCAACTGGCGCCGCCCTCTACGGTTGTTCGCCGTGCGAGCGCTTGCACTTCTCGCTTGTAAGCGGATGCAAGTGTGTGCCGCACGGCGCCCTTGTTACACGTCACGCGCGTTATGTAGTGCGCTCCGAGTACGTCGTACCTACGTATGTCCCGCTGTTCATGATAGCGTCACTTGCAGCCGCATACTTAATGTCTGTCGTGGGGTGTGCTGCTCATGCGATACATGTGTCACGTACGGCTGCCTGGTGGGCTCAGGATACCTCTTCTTGGATTCGGTTCGAATTGCCGAGTATATGCTTTATGCGCCTGCATGCCTCTACAGATATTGTAAATCCATTTTATTTTAACAGGGAAACAGCGGGTGTGGTTCAGGGGCCTCGGCCCCGGCGAAGGAAGGACTGATTGGTGACGTGACGTGAGCCGCTACTAATAAGCGGGTGCTAAACGCACTTAGCGCCGGTTAACTTGGCCGCTTTGTTACTTACGTCTGTGCTCCTCGAAATTTGCTCTCTGCTTCTTGGCTGCACCGTCTCAGGCTCATTGGGCCCGAGGATCCACGGCAGTGGACTGTGGTTTCACGCCCGATACCTGACGCTCGACAGCGCCTCACACTCTGCCTGTATACTGGACCCGATAGTCGAACGCTTGAACGACCAACTCTCCATGCCATGTGGCCAATGGCCATGGACCTCCATGTGGTAGTTGAAGCGAAGCGACTGCTGATCGCTGGTGATATGGCGACACCTGGCGGCACCTGACTACCGCTGGTAAATTCGGTCCATTCAGGCTGACCGTAGCTCCGAGGCAGGCTCTTGAGCGGTCCTGCCCGCCGGTGCCCCGAACGTGCTCCTTGGGTCGCCCCGGCCGCCTGCGCCGTCAGAAACTCTCATCAGTTTTCTGAGGTTACAGCTAAAACCGAAACCTTAGGCCCCTGCCGATTGTCCCCAGATACACGCGAGTCTGACATAACCTGAGCGGAGCAAGAAGTTAAGTCCTTGACGCTGGGTTATCATTTTGTGTTGCAGGCGGATGTCTCGGCATCAGCAACCGAACACTAATTGAGACCCGGCCTGTATTCCCGAGAAGTGGAAAAGGCCTAAGGTTTCGGTTTAGCTGTAGTCAGTCGTGTCCCAATGAATCACATAACATCAGAGTTCTGCGCGTGGTATAAGAATGACTCTTCGATGTTGAATCGCCGTCGACCGCCGGCTGCGCTGATATATACAGTGTCACCATCGCTTATGATTGCTCAACGCTTGAACTCGCCCGGCAGGAACCAGGGCCGTGTTTGAAGTTGGAGGAAAGCGAACCGATACGAACACAAGGAACACCAGTTATGGCCGCTCCAGCTGCCCGCGCCCCGCTTCAGGGTCGCCATCTGGCAAGTGCCCTTAATTACTCTTGCTTTGCGCTGGGCGCGACGCTGACGGAGAGTCGTTGGCCATTGCAGCGGCGCGGGCCCCGCAGGAGTCGCACTCGCCGCAGCGATCGCGCGCTACGCCGACCCCGCGCACCTGATTGCGGTCGATCTGTACGACTCGGCCCCCGCGGTCGGCACTGTCGGTGGCAACGCACGCGATGGGTTCTCAAGTAAACGAGATGGGGCCCACGGACGCCCCCGCCACGGCCAAGCCGCCGTCGGAAGGTGCGCTGCCACGGTGCCCCTTCCGGTGCTGCCTGCGCACGTATGCTGACGATCGCGCCAAGTTGCTGGCCAGGAGCTTTGTTCCACCTAGGGGAGGATCCCATGGCGGGTACGCAGATACACGCATACGCTTCCAGGCACGTGCGCGTTCCTACACTGATGGGAGCCGCCGAGTGACCGCAACCCCGCACAGATGGTGGTCCGCTCGCGATGCACCGCAATACGCTCCTCGACGCGCTCAAGAGCGAGAACGAGAAGAGCCTGCACTACCTTCCACCCGTCCGCCAAACTCGTATCGTACACCGCGCCGTCGGACCCTGGCGCGCCGCTCGTCCTTGCATTTGCGGACGCCTCGACTGCACAAGCAGATGTGCTCATTGGCGCGGACGGCATACGCTCCCCCGTACGCGCGGGCATGTACGCCGAGACCAGTCGCCCTGTGCGCGAGAGGAGCGTTGCGCGCTCTGCAGCTACACCCAAGCAGTGGACTGGTACCGTTGCGTGCCGGAGCTTTGTGAGCATGGCCAAGCTAGCTGTGGCCGCGCTGCAAAAGGACCACACGGCGTGCACAAATAACTTCAAGGTATGTAGGCACACTATGTCCCCTCACTCCTGCTCGATCGCTGATGCGATGTGTTTGTGCCATCATAATACTGTGGGAACGGCAAGGTGCGCTCCCAGATCGTGATCGTCACCCCAGCAAGGGTCACTTTGTTCACACGTATTGAATCCACCTACACAGCAAGTCGTAGCGTATCCCATCAGCCCAACACTGATCAACTTTATCGCATTTTACTCTGTTCCTGGCGCTGAGGGCATTACTTTCGAAGGCAAATGGGTCGAGGATGTCTCCGTGGACGAGGTGCGCGCGCGTTTCGCAAGGTGGGTGTCCGACATTCAGGCCTTGTTCGATGTACGTTTCCATGCTCTTGTGCCCGTACTTGAACTGATTTGTTCTGTCCGCGATAGTGCCTGGAGACGGCATCTGCGTGGGCTATTCATATTATTGAAGACCTGCCACATGCTGCAGATGGCCCCGTTGCAATTATCGGAGATGCGGTCAGCTTGTTCAGCTTGTACCCTAGGTCACCCGTCAAACCATGTGTTGCAGGCGCATGCCAGAGACGCACTTATCCTCTGGCGCTGGCTCAAGCGCCCACGCTCAGCGCTCATCAAGTACTCATCGGGGTCACCGGAGGCACTATAGAGTCACCTGTCTCGTTGCCTTCACGCGCGCATCCAAAACAACCACTAAGCACCTTGAAATATAGTCAATGACATATACTTTGGATATGGAACAATGGCGCAGTCAGCTCGGGTGTCGATAGCTTGGTGAGGTTGTCGGAAGTGTGCAAATAAGCACGGACAGTTGTCGTTGACTATGGTTGTCACTTACGCCAGCACCGTGCTCCAACTGACATGGAATGGAAGGTATCTCATACACTTGACGCGTCGCATCAGCTCAAGATGACATAACTCTTTAATCATTACAGCTTGCGGGAAAAGCAAAAAAAAAGGAGACAACATGCAGATTGATAAAAGAAACAGAGACATACAAGCATCCAGCATGTGCCGATCAAAGAACGACGGTCTTCACCCATCATCAAGGGGGACTCATGCCCACTGAGCCTTGTCCCACGCAGGGTCTTGCAGGAATGCACACAAGACTTTACTACCCGTCTAGTGCCGTGAATAGCATCAGTACAGTGGTCTCATGGAGAGCGAGGGATTTAGAGACGCACTTGGAGGAGAGGGTGCCCAGCGACGATGCTAAGGAAACGTTCAAGACCTTCCCTGCGAGTCTCGATAACTTCATCAGAGAATCGATTTGTAAACACTTTTCCGGGGAGTGGAGGGATGTTCACGCGGGTAGATTCGTGTTCGAGGATGTCGCGGAAGGCCTCGAAGTCCGAGTAGCGCCGACGCACGAGCGAGTGCCGTAGTTTGAAAGCGGGGATGTTCGTCTGCAGATTGAAGTGCGGAAGGTAGCAAGGGGTGAGAAGGAGGCTCGGACAATGACTACCATAACCGGAGACTCGCCTTACACACGATCTCGTAGTCGGTGTACATCTTGCGGCCGAATCCTGACCGTGACCCACTCAGCAGGAGAGGATGCACTTGCGGGATGTCACATACCATGAGTCTGGGGATTCCGCACCTCTATCTCCAGGAAACTCTCGGGGACGCTGTACATCTCTTCGATCTGACGTGGTGTCAGCTTTTGTGGACCAGATGTTTGAGCATGTGGCGCACCGTTTGTTCACGACTCTGGAGTCGCGGCTCATCGAAGGCACTGCTGCGAGCGAATGGGGAGACGGTGGTCATGGTGGCAGACAGAGACAGAAGGCACAGCACTCAGAGTTTGGCAACTGGCGGGCGGCGCTCGACCAATGGCTGTGCTGGCAATTCCCGGACCCCGCTGCGTCCGCCGTCGGCTCACAATGCCAGAAGCTCTGCTCGCAGTGGCGGCTCTGACCGAGTCACGACTCCCACTGTACAACCTACCACGACACTAGGCGCCGTTGCCGTATGCTGCAGGATTTATTGGTCCTTTCCACCCGTTGTGTCCCGTCTTTCTCCAGACTTTCCTCACCGCATCTCCAAGGCAGCACGTACTGTATCTACATCCGCACCATCATTCAAGCTGGACATTTTCCACAATGTGCGACCCACAGGTGCCCTCATTGGGTTCGCGAAAGGCCTGTGAGGAAGCTTGCCCTTACGCTCCAGCTATCAGGGTCGGTGGAGGCTGTTTCCTCCGACTTCTCTCGCAAATGATACTTGTCACTACGGGCATGATCTTACACGGTACTGGCCACAGCGTTAATGATCAACATACTGGCGTGGTGGGAGGGGGATATTCCGGTGTAACCCGACTATCCGAGTCTCATTGTTTCCACAATCAATGGAAATGTTCGTGTATGCGCTCATCGGTCATGGTTCACGCTTTCAATGGGCGCTCACAAGCTTAGAGCCTAGGTCCGTACTGACAGGTACGCTTTCTCAGATTTAACTCGCGTATCGACCTCCCTCTTTTTTGAGACGCGGGTCGATTCGCACAGAATCCAATGCATTCTGATCGCGAATGGCTGGGTTGGCCCACTGTGACGATTCACGAAGCAACAGAGGTCGAACGCACCTTCTATTTTCTAGGACATTCAAGTTAATGGGTTGAGTCTAAACGCTGTGTCTGTATGTGATTCGTGCGGAGAATGTATCCATAATCAGGTGGGTTCTTTCTCCGGATCCATGCGTGCTTCTTCCGACACATAACTCAGTTTGATTCCCGCGAAACATGCTAGAGTCAGCCTGCCTACTCTCCAGAACCTTCCTTATGCCTCTCAGCTTACAATCACTCGTCCACCCACCTCCCCCGATATCGTATCAAAGGCAGGGTGCTCGGATAACTTTGACGGGGTGGACAAGCGCGCCAGGTGATGGGATGTAGAGTCGTGACACATCACTATAGATTGACAGACCTTTCACAGTGAACACCTGATCCCCCTTTGAGTTATTAGCTTGCTTTGAATAGCATGCTTTAATTATCTTCTCTCACGCTGTCAAACGTATGGATGCCTGCATCGCGCACGAGAGGACTGGGAAGCTTGTGGCTTCCTCTGTTGCCGGCTTTCCGACCATGAGTGCCTGGTATGGAAGTGTCCATAGCTGACAGGCGTAGGCGTACGGCTAACTTACAAAGGCCATGTGAGTGTTCATCGCCTTCTCCCCCTAATAATCTCACGAGGGTATCTCTCTTTCTCCCTCTCATGTCGCGGCCTTTAAATCCTGCAGGGGTCACATCGCGCGAGCTCAGCGGCCACGCTAGCTCTGTTAGAGACCGCGCAATTTCTGCGGACGATAGTGTTGCGACCATTGACCGTCCAGAACATTCACGACAACGTTATCTCACCGAACCATGGAAGGCAGCGTACGCAGTTGAACCTGCCAGCTTGCGCCTGCCAGCATCTAGGGCTACCACGCCATCGGACGATGAAGAGTCTTTGCTTGAGACCAGCGAGGACGAGAGACACGCAGCAGTTCAACTGTATGCCGCCACTGGTGTTTTCGAGACTCAAGTCGTCGAGGAGCCCCTTCAGGACAATATCGCTGCTTCGGGTGCCGACCTGCATACCTTTACTGGAAATTTCCCAACATCCAAAGATAGCCGAGAACACTTTGATCAGTACTCCGAGGTCGATAATTCAGGTAGTACACTACGTTGCAATTATGGGGATAATGTACTTAATTGTTTTCAAGCAGATTCTGACACCGGGGATGTTGACACCTCGCTCGCACCTCAGAGTGCACCTGGTTCTCATATTCCTGGGCATGATGGTGCTGCAAAAACCGTACAAGATCTCGTCGATCACTTCCTTGAGGGTAGATCAGCCCCTATAGACGCGTCTCAGGACAACGCTGCGAAGACACGTCCGCAGCCAAAGCAACACAAGAGTTGGCGCGAGCGTCTTCGGAGACATGGTCGATCGGAGGACTCTGGCTCTCTGGGACACGAGTTGACCCCTGCTCCCTGGCAGGGTGCTGCCCCCGACTCCAGGTCCGTGGCTGACGATGGTCTTAGGGGCAAGATTGTGTTGCTCCAGTCCGGTAGTGCGCTCTGTTTTCCACCACACGTCATTTCTTATCATTGACGCCTGTTCCCAGGCAGTAATGCAGTTTCTAGCTCGGATCATTCGAACCCTTCGCCCAGCGATCCAGTCACTCGCTCCGAGGATCCCAATTCGACAGACGGATTGGGCGAATCGCAGTCACAACGACCAGCAGAACCTGCTAGGGTCGCGGATCTCATCGATCCAGTCAACACGTACTTACCACCATCTCGACCAGCGTCACCATCCCAAGAGCATGAAGATGCCATCAGCGAAGCTAGCCGCTCCAATATGCCCGTGGCTATTGCCGTGCCGTCTGTCCTTAGCGCTTCCAGTTCCACTCCAGTTCCGGCGCCTCCTGGGAAGCTGCCATCTCTGGATCATGTCCCGGATCCACTAGCTGAGGCTTGGGATATGGTAAAAGATGGTCCAAAGAAAGACGATAAGGACAAAAAGCTCCGCTCCGTTGGTAAGACGCCGAAGTCTTGATTTCGATAGGGTACTAATTTTCTACTCTAGAGGACAAAATTACCGAAGTGAAGAACAATATTGACCCCCTCGTCCCTCAAGTCACAGCAGAAATCAATGCACTCAAACAAAGCAAGGTTACGAAAGACATAGAGCGGGAGATCAGCTACTTTCGCGAAGGTGTGCCCTTGCTGATGAACGCCCTGGACGAGGTCCAAAAGTTGCACCCCTTCATTCATGGTGCGTCCTTGATCGCTGCTTGTATATATGAATTAAAGGGAATCTTTTAGGCACCGTCATGATATTCAAGACTGTATACACTCTCGAGGCAAACCGTCGCGACAACGAAAAAAAGATCATCGCGTTGTTTGTAAAAATGAAAGATATGATGGCTGTCCTGATACGGTGAGCGACGGCTCTCGCATAGTAAGGTAGCGCTGTACTGATGCCGTCCAGACTGAAGGACGTGCGCGACGAGAATCGGAAGGCGCCCGACGGCAGGTTCATCGAGGATCGCCTAAAATATCTCGTGGACATCACTGGGAAGCAAATCATGGAGTGCTCAAAGACCTGCGACGCGTATGCGAAGAAACGGCTTCTCGCGAAAGTGATACAAGGTCCACTGTGGAACCAAAAATTTGCCGATTACATACGACTCTTCTCGGAGAGGCACGGCCAATTCCAGGCCGCACTCACCATTCACTTGACCCAGAGTATCGACAGAATGGATGTGAAGCTTGATGACGTCGGGGCAAATACTAGGATCATTGAAGCGAATACTAGGGCTACCAATGAGAAGTTAGTATCGTCCCACCTGACTGGGCGGTTCTCGGCTGACTTCACGTCATAGGATGACGGAGCTCTTGTCCTTCCTTGAGGGCCTGGTCAGTCCCGAGCAGAGTAGACTCTCCAGGCTTGTGGATGCCAAGGGAGGTGTCGAAGCCGTGAAGGGAAACGATAAGATGTTACTCTATCTGGAGCAGAAGGTGACCCGAACGGCACTCGCACTCAATGCCGAAGGACGCTACGGCGTCCAGATCAAACCAACTTCGCGAACTGCCCCAAGCGTGGACGAACTGAGACAAGACGTCCTTGAAAAGCCCGAGGACGCCGTGAAGAACAACGACCAGTCATTCTCCCGCAAGTTCAAGTTGCAGAAGCGCCAGATTGTTGACGAGTTGGGCAGTATCGTCCAGCGAGAAACCGATCGTGTCATCAAGGGCTTGAAGGATGGCCCGCATGCTCGGGTTCACGATCCCGTGAGTGCCGCCGTCACTCGCATGTTTTTGCGCTCAGTCGGGTTGATCCGATCAGATGATTGCTGAGATTTGGAAAGACATGGTCCGTCGCACGGCTACTCGGAGACTGCTTCATGCTTACTTGGCTATCCCCCAGAATTGGCGCGGAAACGTCAAAGCGCGCCATTTTGTCCTTGCGCTTCGAGACCACTACCTTGAAAAGCTTGCCTTGGAAGACGGAACCTACGGAGCCGGTGCTGCTGCTCACAAAGCTTCGGATGAAGATGCTTGGGCAATCACATTTATGGACATCACGTGGTTGCAACCTATCCTCGAGGCCTTCGACGATGATGCGTCCGGCTTCATCACCATATCCGAAATGAACCGATTCACGGATTCCAGTCCGCAGGACTGGAGGTAAGCACACACTCTGTCTGCCTTCCGGGTACTTGGATAACATTTTGCGTGTCTAAGCCTTGCTCGTTGGATAGCTTACTGGGCTATCGGTAAGCAAATTGATATTCGTGTTGTGGCCAAGCGACTTAAACAACTGACAGGCTTCAAGTCTTCTATCATCGACTATGCCACTAAGATAGAAGACCTATTCTCCAAGATGGAGGGGCTCCGCGCCGAGGTGCTCCTCCCTAATCGGCAGGCTTTCGACGAATATTTCCATTGGGTTTGGATGAACGTGCATACCCTGACAGCCGCTGTGACACCATTGCAAGCTAGTGTAGCTGACCGCGACAAATTCGCGCAATATATCAGCGCAGAGGAAGACCGCATAAAGAGAAACCTGGAGGGTATCAGTTACGTCATCGATGGCGTTGAAACTGTTGCTCTCATAGCAGAGACGCCAGGGCGAATCGAGAAGGTCCGTCAGAAGAGTTTTCAACCAAGTGGCTCTCGACTTATCGTATCTATCCAGACTGTATTTCCGCTTCTCTACCTGCTTGTGAAGCGCCACTATGAAATCATGCGAGCGATGCGCACTAAAGTGTTGGATCCTCGCGAACTAGAGGATGCACAGGAAACCATCTTTTGCGTCACAGACGTTATTGAGAGCCGAACACAGCACCTGAACGGTGCGCAGTATGCATCCTTTATCGCCCGAGGTCACCCTGATTGTCCCCAAAGATATCTTCTTGCAGCAGAAACTTGATGTCGAGAAGCAGTTCAGAACGTTCGCTTTCGGGATGGTGAGCTTGTCCTGCATAATTCGGTGGCGTGGATCTCACCATGCTTGTAGTTCAAGTATGTTCGCGACAAAAAGGAGTTGTGGTCCCCCGCCTACTTCCGCAGTCTCGAATCTCCTGTTACGAAGTACGACCACGCCACCGAGGAGCCTCGCGATTCCGAATCGGAGATCGTACTGAAATACGGCGCTACGGAGGTGTCATCTTCGGACGATAGGCTATTCGACGCATCTGCATGGGCTATAGGGTGAGTGTGCAAAGCATAGCAATGACGCATGAATCACCACTAATGTGAAGAGTACTTAGCAAGATACAGTGCTACGCATGCGGATGCGACGTCGACGACACGCCCTTGTTTTGTCTCGATTGCGTCACCACGAACACTGAGACATTCAACTCCCTGCCGCTCTGCAGTTCTCCGAAGTGCATCGAAGCACGAGTAGTCGGCCACGAAGATGCTGAAGGCGTAGTTCACGAGCCAAGCCATCACATGATCAAAATCCGTGCGCCTATTCTTGCGCGCCAATACGGGCGTATATACACGTCTGCACGAGCAGCCATCAAACGCGCTGAAGAAGAGTGCTCGAGACACGGATCATCCAAGGTATTCAAAGACAAATCCAATACTGAAGCAAATGGTTCGCTAGTGTGTGGCAGATGCGAGCTTCCAATCGCCTTCCCATGCTGGTATTGTACTGCTTGCAAAGGTCGGTCCCGGAAGCGTGACCAATTTGCATATTTGCCTAGCTGACCCGTGTTGTAGACAGCTTGTTTATCTGTAGCATGTGTGACGCTGATGCCAGTGTTGCTGACCTGTCTCGCCACCCTCCAGGACACACAGAGGAGCATCCTTTGATCCTATGTCGATCACAATTGGAAAAGCCTGATGACGCGATACTTTCCACGGAACAACGACTCGCGGCGGTGGAGAATCACCTTGACCGCCTCGCTGGCCGCATGGGGAGTATAGAGCAGCTTCTGGATAAACTAGCTGGGGCTCGCGAAAACCCTTCAGATGACATCGCACACAGAGTCGGGAACGTCGAGCGGCTCCTTGAGAGGCTCACTAGTGTATTCAGGCTTGAGCGTGTACCGTGAACTCTCCGCTAGTGTATAATAGATAGCCATTTTCTAAACTTTGACACGTGTCGTGGTGAATCCCATATAGTAGTGAATACGAGATTGTATTCGTTTGGTCACGCCATCGAGCCATGAACTACCAAAGTTAAATGCAAATCATTGACTCGGGTGCATATTAAACATCCATATTGTGCCTACAAGTCTTCTACAGATGCATTGTACATATATGCCGAGACGGGTTAATGCACACCTCGCGAATCAAGAGCTGGGGCGGTTGATATCCTGTTGAGCCTCTCCCTTGTCATGACGAATGTTGCCTAGATTGCACTGATTAGCATAGCTTCGCGCGTGGATCAAAAAAAGGCACGAACCGGAAACTTCCTGTTGACGATCGCCAGTAACGGCGCCAACAACGGCATCCTTCTTGCCGCCGAGGCGATCAATGGTGCCGTCTGCATAGCCCTTGGCTTGAGCAGCGTCGTACTCAGCCTCGCCCTGGGCATGCTCCTGCTTGCCAGAATCGGTCCATGTCTTCGCTCCAGTCAAGTCACCAATCGTCTCGACGACAGTGCCCTTGAGAGAGTGGTACTGGCCGGTAGTCTTGCTATACCATACGTCAGTTCTCTGTATATCACGAGAACAGAAGAGAAGGCGTACGAAGGTTCGTTGCTGTTGGGTTGGCAGACATGACGGTTGTGGGTTGTGGTATTAAGTGGTGATGAGAGAAGAGTGGTTATGTGAGCAAGTGATGTTTGTGATGACGAGGTTGAGCGGATGCAACCTCTTTATATAAAGTCGGTATACTCGAAGGACGCCAGCCCCATGACGCGCGATGACGCACTCAGTGACGAACCGAGGGAGCAAATGTCTGTACCTACTCGGGCGGTTGTTGGAGTTCGCAAGTCTGTTCCCCGTGCACAGGTCGCGGAGCGGTCACTGGTCATATATGACGTCATACGCTTGCAGATCTATTAACCTCCAACCTGTCTCGTACACGCGATTTTACATCTTCTTTCAGCTGCAACTACCCGGATCACATGCATTGCAGCGCAGCCACAGCTAGCGAGAAACATGTGAGATTGGCTCCGTTCAGGAAGAACAATTCGATGCGCACCCCTCAACCGCACCACTGGCGTGCGTTCTGGAACAGTCGGAACCATGGCCCCACTCCACCCCAGGTCTCTCTCATCTTTGGGGGGTACCAGCTGTTGCTCTCCAATGTGACCACGCGCTCCGGATGGGGCATCAATGCAAGCACCCGTCCGTTCGCCGTTTGTACCCCGGTGAGACCACCCGGGCTCCCGTTCGGGTTGAGAGGGTACACCTCTGTCGGCTTGCCTGCACCATCCACGTAGCGTACTGCCCCAAGGCCTTGCGCGTTGAACGCATCTAACACACCCTCGGGAAACTCTGCGCGACCCTCCCCATGAGCGACCGCCACCGGCAGGCGCGAGCCATTCATACCGCGTAGGAAAACGGATTCTTGTGTCACCGGATTGTCGACAATCTCGACCAGCGACACGCGTGCCTCGAACCTTCCACTGCGATTCGCCTTGAATAGAGGCCAGTTTCCCGCGCCTGGGATCACTTCTCGCATGTGGCTGAGGAATTGACACCCATTGCACACGCCCAGGGCGAACGTGTCCTCACGCGCGAAGAACGTCTCGAAGGCATCCCGTGCGCCTTCATGCAGCAGCGCCGCGTGTGCCCAGCCGGCTCCGGCGCCAAGCACGTCGCCGTACGAGAATCCACCGCACGCCGCGAGTCCGCGGAACCCCGTGAGGTCGATGGTACCTGAGACGAGGTCGGACATATGGACGTCCACGGCGTCGAAGCCAGAGGCCGTGAATGCCCAAGCCATTTCTACGTGCCCGTTCACGCCCTGTTCGCGCAGTACCGCAACCTTGGGCCGGCGGAACAGCGAACGGCTTGGCGTGGGGGTGAAGGTGAGGTCGTACGTAAGTCCCACGTGTGTCTCGTCCCCAATTAGCGCGAATTCCTCGGCAGCGCAGTCGGGGTCGTCCCGCAAAGCTTGCATCTCGAACGATGTTTCGGCCCACAGCTGATTGAGCACAGCGCGAGTGCTGGAAAATATGATCTTGCCTTCGTGCACTACTGTGATGGACTGGTCCTTCGGATCGGAGAGCACCTTGCCTATAGCGTGGATAGATGTGGATGGGAAGCCACGTGAAACGAAGGCGTCCAGGAGACGCGGCAGCTGAGACTCTTGGACCTGTAAGACCGCGCCAAGTTCCTCGTTGAACAGTGCCTCGACGGGGCCTCCAGGGCCATGAAGAACATCCAGGTTGATCTCCACGCCGACGCGGCCTGCGATCGCCATTTCTGCCACTGTCACGAAGAGACCGCCATCGGAACGGTCGTGATAGGCTAGTACGAGTCCTGATTCGCTCTGCCGCACTGCTTGGCATGCATTGAAGAATGCCTTGAGTGAATGTGGGTCTTCAACGTCTGGCACCTCCGAGCCGATTTGCCTGAACACTTGGGCGAGCGCCGAGCCGCCAAGCCGCTGCTTGCCGTGAGCGAGGTCGAAGAACACCAGCGCAGTTGGGCCGTCCGCATCCGTGCGCAGCTGTGGCGTCCATGTCGCTCCGACGTCCTCAACTGGTGCGAAAGCCGTGACAATGAGGGAAAGTGGTGCGGTAACAGAGCGTTCTTCGCCGCTATCGTGATCGCGCCATCGCATCGCCATCGACATCGAGTCCTTTCCGACCGGGATGCCGATGCCAAGCGCCGGGCACAACTCCATTCCGATCGCCTGCACTGCGGCGTACAGAGCAGCACCTTCTCCTGGTGTGCTGGCAGCGCTCATCCAGTTCGCGCTGAGCTTGACACGCTCGAGCGCGCTCACGCGGGCCGCTGCGAGATTCGTCAGAGCTTCGGCGACCGCCATGCGAGCGGCAGCAGGTCCAGAGATAAGCGCCAGGGGGGTGCGCTCGCCGATAACCATCGCTTCGCCCGTGTGCATGCCAAAGCCATACGACGTGCGAGTTACCGCGACATCTGCGACGGGAATTTGCCACGGCCCAACCATCTGGTCGCGGGTGACAAGACCCGTCACGCTGCGGTCGCCGATGGTGATCAGGAATGACTTGGACCCAACGCTTGGCAGGCGTAGCACGCGTGCAGCGGCTTCAACGAGTCGGACCGGAAGCATGTTTTCGGAGGGGAGGTACGTAGCGAGGGTCGCGTCGAAGGGAATCCGGTGGGGTTCGCGCGTCGTATCGCTGCGGGACATGCGAGGTGGTTTGCCGAACAGCGTAGACATCTTGAGCCGGATGACGTCGACACCGAGAAGACGGTCGGTCACGATGAGTTCGTCCGCCTCAGTCGCGACGCCGACGATACCGAAGGGACAACGCTCTCGCTCTGCGATTGCGCGGAACGCGTCTTCGTGCGCATGGTCCACCGCAAGCACGTAGCGCTCTTGCGATTCATTGCACCAGATTTCCATGGGCGAAAGTGACGTATCCGCGAGTGGCACATCACGGATTTCGAACGTTGCGCCGAGTCCGGAGTCGTGTACAAGCTCGGGAAATGCATTGGACAGCCCGCCAGCGCCGACGTCGTGGATGCTTTGAATAGGATTCTCTGCTCCCCGGTCAACGCATGCATCGATGACTTGCTGGCAGCGGCGTTGCATTTCTGCATTGTCACGTTGCACTGATGCGAAGTCGAGGGCTGCGTCACCTGTGCCTAACGCCTGGCTCGATGCCGCGCCGCCGCCCAGCCCGATGAGCATGCCCGGCCCACCGAGAACGACCAACTTCGCCCCCGGCGTAATTTTGGACTTCTGCGCAAACTGGGGGCGTACATTGCCCAAACCTCCTGCGAGCATGATCGGCTTGTGGTATCCCCTCACCGGGCCATCATCTCCAGCCTCGCGCTCCGCAAACGTGCGAAAATAGCCAGTCAATGTAGGACGGCCGAACTCGTTGTTGAATGCCGCCGCACCAAGAGGCCCTTCGATCATAATGTCCAGAGCGCTGGCAATATGCGCCGGTCGGCCAAAATCCTCCTCCCACGGTTGCACATAACGAGGGATAAGAAGGTTAGATACCGAGAAACCCGTGAGACCAGCTTTGGGTTTAGATCCACGCCCAACAGCGCCCTCGTCACGGATTTCGCCCCCTGATCCTGTGGCCGCTCCGGGATAAGGGGAGACAGCCGTCGGATGGTTATGGGTTTCGACCTTGATCAGAACATGCATCACTTCTTCTGATTCATGATAAGTGCGCTCGACAGCTTGGCTCGAGGAAGGGGAAGACGGATAAGTGATGCCAAAACGGGGGGAGGTGGTGCCTTCGAAAACAGCCGCATTGTCTGAGTAGGCGGAGATAGTGCCGGTGGGGTGGAGCTTCTCGGTGTTGCGGATCATCTGGAACAATGAAGTCGACTGAGGGGCGCCATCGATCGACCAAGAGGCGTTGAAAATCTTGTGTCGACAGTGCTCCGAGTTCACTTGCGCGAACATGAAGAGCTCCGCATCGGTGGGATTGCGTGCAATGGGATCGCTTCCGGAGATGAAGGCGTCAACGAGGTAGTCGATCTCGTCCGATGCGAGCGCAAGGCCGAGCTCCCTATTTGCGCGCTCTAGCTTCTCTCTGGGCGAAAGGTCCGATGGGGAGAGGTCGACTGTACGGAGTGGCGCCGCCTGCGCTTCCGCGAGAGTGACGCCTTGAGAAGGGCGTGAGAATGAGACTGTCTGGGTCATGCGGTCGTGTAGGTGAAGAGAGAACTGATTGAGATCATCTTGAGACAGTGCGCCGCCTTCGGTCTGGACGATGAAGGCAAGCCCGCGCTCGAGGCGGCTGACATGATTCCCTAGTTTGCAGAGTGTGGAAATATCCGTTGCTTTACTGGACCACGGAGAGACGGAGCCAGGCCTGGGTAAAACGTAGATGACGCCGGCATCGTTATGAAAAGTGCTTCGGGTTTCGGGAAGCGAGATGTCGTCTCCATAGGACAGGAGTCGATCGAGCGTCCGACGAGCAGAAGAGCTCGAGTCCTGAAGTTCAGATTCCGCAGTGTCCGAAGAGCCGTGCACGATGTGAATGTAAATCGCATCTACGGAGACGACGGCCGGCGTGCTCTGGCGGATCTGTGCCAGGAGTATGTCTCGTCTGGCTGGAGACAACGCAGAAGAGCCCGGGAGAACAAGCATATCTGAATTCGTGTCAAAACTAGACCCTCCTTGAAAGAGAGGATATCTACCCGGTGGGGGTCAATCGCAATGTTTTGTGGGGACTGTCTCCTGTGATCGCCCTCCTCAAGAAATTTGGCCCACAGCCGTGGTAGTGGGCCGGGATTCGGGAACCACGCGCTTACCCTAACCTTGTCGTGAGGTTAGGGCTTCCGCTTGGCTGAGCGCCGGGTGCTCGAAGTTCGAGCTTTTTCAAACGGCCACATTTAGGTCGAGGAAGGGCGCCGTCGGACTCTCTGGCGGACTTCAATGGTATGTATCAGTAACTTAATCTAAGCATCGTATTCTGGCGACGTCGGTCCATTGCTCCTTGCATTGATGTCCGTGGCAGGGTTGCTCAAACTTCCTCTGGAGCTCATCTGGATGATAACATCCTATCTTCCTCTTCAGACTATTTTGGAATTGCAAGTGACGTGCAAGCACTTAGCCTCGATTTTAGATGACCACCATCTGCGGCAATACTCTCTCAGCCTCAAGGAGGCAGGACTCAATGACTGTCCCCCGCCTGAGGGTCTATCTACGGAGTTGCGTCTGAAGGCCCTGCAGCGATGGCTCACTGCGTGGGGTACTTTCAATATTTCGGGGGCTACGCCGGAAAAGTTGTCGTCCAAGAGGAAGGGAGGGAGGGAGGAAGACTCTATCGTTCTCTCATTGTAGAGGGTTTCTTTGTGGAGGTACGCATCACCAACTTGCGACAACAGAAGTCCGGGTACAGGTACATAGACCTATACTCTCGCCTAGGCCAAGATGACTACCGTGAGGTGGCTCTGCAGCTGCCGCGAGACAGCTACATGACCTCGTATGCCTTCGCAATCGAGCAACACGACTTGTTCGCCATCCTCGTCCCGTGCGTGCCCCGTTTGCACATGTTTTACTCCTCGCTGCAGCTTGCTGTTCTAGGGCACTGTCGATCAATCATTGCACGTCTGAGCTGCGGTTGCTCAGCTTTCGCCGAGGAGAACCCCATCAATACGCGCGCAAAACAACCATCTACCTCCCACATGACTATGGCGACGCTCCCACTGGCTGCTCGGCACAGATGCAGATCATCGGGGATCATGTCCTCATCATCATGAATTTCGATCAGCAGTGCGGATTCACGGATCGCATCTATCTGGTCGGTTGGAAGGATGGGAGCGTAGTAAAAGTAAGTGACTGTCTCAGTCTTTATCGTCGTTACGCTGCAGCACACTTCAGCTTCGCGAGTGTTCTTCCGACGAAGGTTCCTTCTATATGCCGTGTCTTGCGGCCGTCTCCCCCGTCATAATCGCCTTCATTCGCAGGGAGGATAACGCCCTCGAGTTATGCCGGCTCGACATTGTCACGCCGGACTTGCATACTCTTCACGTACTCGAGCTCCCGCGGACCCAGGGAGAAGGCTTTATGTGTGATGCTTTCTTCAGCCACACGGACCCCAGCGACCCAGCCTTTGCGCGCCCTATCTCACACCGGGTGTTCCTTTCCGACACGATCCCGACCAAGCCGTTACCTGTGTCACCCTCGAGTATCAATGTGACTGGTGGAGCGATCCTGGAGAGGCGGCAGAAGATGGTGAGGACGAAGGGCCGGACAACGGGGGTGGAAGTCCCCAAGAAGCAGAAGCAGAAGACGAAGAGGCGAATGGAAGCCAGGACGGGTACGAGGTCTCGCCGGAGATGGGGCGCATCTACCGTTCCATACGGCTGGTAGTCCACCGTGCTGCGCTGCTCAACCTTGTCAATAGGAATCTACCACCCCGCGTGACGTGGCGCAAGTGGGGCCCTGCAATCACCCGCGCGTTCAACGTATTGACATCAATGAGAAGATCTGCACGATTGGGGAGACGGTGCTTCTCTGCTCGGACTATCCGTTCGTCCAGTTAGACTTCAATTCCCACCGTATCCGTAATGCATACGAAGG
The DNA here is from genome assembly GCA_022496205.1 of Gloeopeniophorella convolvens. NCBI lineage: Eukaryota > Fungi > Basidiomycota > Agaricomycetes > Russulales > Gloeopeniophorella > Gloeopeniophorella convolvens. The sequence continues at coordinate 50,820 of WTXD01000012.1, read as the reverse complement.
GCAACAGGTGACCAGTACACCGAACATTATACGGCACTTGAGTTGTTTCAAGAGGGATTTCTCGTCGAAACTGCCCTACCGCGGGATCAAGTCCAAGGCACCACTCGACACAGAGCCCGAAGCTGAAAGTTCAGAGACTTACTTCAGTGCTGATCGAGCTGTAGAGGTCTTGGTGCGTGCTTCGATGTGCATATATACTTGTAGATCTGATCCTATGGGTGTCTGGTCAGCACTCCGATGGATATGCAGAATGGAGAATACGCCTTCTGAACGGGTGAAGCTGTGTCCTACTTGTGCGAACGCCGGATCCGGAATATGTTAGCCATAGCCCATGGCTCGAGTATCATTTACAATAGCACTGTATGAGGGTCGTATATGACGTTTCGAAATCATTGGCGGACCCAAATTGCGTAGCATGTCCACATAACCCGCCATTCGCTGGCTGTACTCTACTTATTCCGGACTTCCATAGTTTGAAATCCGACCCAGATTTTCGAGCTACCGCAGTACCATCATCGTGTTAGGGAAGTGTTCTCCTTCACCGAGTTAGAAGAGAACTCGCTCAGAATGCTGAACACCCGTCATCCCGAGGTGGACCAACCAAGTGAAAGTAACGGAGGCAGCACGTCAAGAATTGCTACAAAATCATGGTATTGTTAGGATTGTGACGGAAATACAAGGAGCATATCAATTGCAACGATGAAAATAAAGTGCGAAAAAAGAATACGACAGAGACGCTGCACGGTCAAGCTTTAGGGTTCAGTCACCCCAGCTTCGCGAAAGGGATCCTACATTCTGAATTTTGAATGCGCCGTCGGATGACCGCCCTTCCACACCCTAAGAGCAGCACCTTAGAACAGGGACGCGCTTGTTTATCAGAAGACGTACCTCTGGTTGCGCGTCAGCTGCCTCTGTATCGTCCCCATCCCGGTCTGATCCAACGTCGCGAACTATCGGACGTCCACGGGCGAGCGTGCTTCCACCCCGAACAATCCGCACGTTGAGTGTTGGCCACCGCGTCTCCTCATCGAAATCATGCGATGCCGACACCGATGCAGAACTCATGGATCGCTCGGTATCGACGGATGGCTGCGGCGAGCGGGTGCGGAAACGGCCCAACCCCTTGCTACTGTTATTCAAATTGAACGGGAGGGCTGCGTTGACATTGACCATTTTGCTTTCCTGGACGTGAGAAGATAGGAACAGGAGAGAGTGTAGTGGAATTACCCTTCTTTAGCTCGGACGATCACGCCAAGACGCTCTTTCATGCGCTGCTGGTCCACAACAACATGCCGAGCTGCAGGTCTTTGGGCAGAAGAATAGGTCCTCAGATCAGGAATGAGCCTCAGTCGCAGAGAACGTACGAGACATCCTCGGTGGTAGGGATAAGGCGAGAATTTTCGTCCGGCTCGCCCTGTTGCTGAATGAACAGAGAAACATCCCGGAAGAAGGTCAGCACGTACAGAAACACTCTCCGAGCGAGGTCTTGCACAACAGAAGAATAACGAGAATAAGGACATGGTAGGTGGTTGGACCAGGCGTGCCAAGTCAACGCGGCTACAACGGGTGGTTCAATCGCAATCGGCGGCGCAGGGCAGCCTCAGGAATTGGCTGAGCCGCGAGCAGCGGGCCATGCGGGCACTGCCGGTTTGGGCGGGTCTTGGCGGGCCGGCGGTAAATTTTAGCGTTGGACATCCGGTGAGGTCGTTCCGACGCTTTCGTCACTTGCACGCATCCACCACGCAGGAAACACGCTGCACAGGCGTGCAGGCTGGGGCCCAGCTGTGGGTGTTTCGAATCCACGACTCTGTTCTCTCCCAGTTGTCCCGCGATCGCTTGCCGCACGGATTGCAGACTTCTCGGCCCACTTCGCCGGGAATATATTGATCACTCGCGTCGCGCGCCGACGCGACGTTCCCGACTGGCAAGCGCCCTTCATCCACCTTCAACAATCATGCGACCAACATGCAGGAGCAACATACTCATACCCACATCTCGACCGCTCACTAACCATGTTATCTCTGTTATATGGCTTGCGCACCCGGTCTCTGCCTCTCCCTTTCCCATGCTGCCTCGCCTTTGCCTTCGGTGTACCTCATAAGAAGCGCGTGGCGTGCCTACATGACTCAGCGTGCCGAAATCACGGCTGACGTGAGATGGAAAGGTATGTACTAAGCAATTCCGCGTCACTCCGCGCGAGAACAAGTTGACCAGGCGTTGTGGGATGATCTCCCCAAGGAAAGCTGTCTACATACGTACCCAACAAACTCCGCGGCGGAGCGACCGTTAGCGTCTACTTCTGGCTCTAGCTCTGGGCCTTCCTATCCGGTTCAACACTTCCCATCGCGGGCCACCTCGTCGTGATCTTCTGCTCTCAAGCGCATCTTCGCGCCTTCGTTACATTGATCGAGGCTCATGGCGTTCTTATTGTGCGACGTAACGCCTGCTGAAAAACATGCCCTCCTTGGAAAGCCATCGGCAACCGCCGGGGCACTGCGGGGTTGTCTCATTGTGTTGCACAATTGAAATTGCGTACCCCACGTCCTTTGATGGCGAATTCGGGCACACGTGTCAGAACGCTCGAGGCGACCGGACGACTCACACTCCGGGGAGCACGCTGTCGGGAGTCGGGACTGGGGTAAGCAGTGCTGCCGTTGAATGGGGTCGGCTAGGCCTACTCATGTATCGAGTTTCTTATGGGAGGTTTCTAGGCTGTTTTTGTCAAAGCAGACGATACGCTGGTTGTCGTGGCACTCGGCTTCGATCTCAGACAACGATGCACAGATCGCACTCAAATTTTGAGCCGGCGCAGTATTGCACTCCACGTGCCATTGAGAACGCGCCCAAGGTCTGGGGTACATCAAGCGCCACGATCTTACAACCAATGTACTCTACATGCTTGTACATGTTCCCAACGATTATGCGAGGCGGACCAGTAATGGAACGTACGTTTCCGCTCGTTCACATCATCACCGAGGGTAGTGGCTGGCGCAGCCTTACTGTAGAGTCGCTGGGCGATCAGTCTCCATTGGTACTGCTTCCTTTGCGCTTCGCCCTCGTGGTCTTCCCGTTGTGCGGGTGTGGGACTCAGCGCAACATCGTGTGCTTCGACAGCTGGGTAGCCTTCAACGCCGTCATGCACGAACAGTGCGCTTCTCGCGTCAAGCATCCTCCATGCTCACATATTTGCTACCACAGTTTCAATGCAAGTTCCTCGCACACCCTCCCACCCTCATCCTCACGTTGAGGCTATCCCCACGAGCGTGTCAGTGCGCGTGTTCGCTTCGACTGGTTCCTACTATGAATAGTCTCCAGTTGACAGCGTCCGTGAAGGGATATGGTCGCGCACAGTCATGCTGTCACTAGCGTCGAATACATTGCTTGGAGTGCGTTTAACTCGTAAATGTCAGTAGCTGCATACCTCGCCGCCCTTGAGTACCTTCGACGAGCTTGGCAGGTCATTCCTGCCCAATGACGCTGACTAAGTCCGGTACGGAAGCTGCGCGGGAAATTCTGCTCAACTATGGCAGCGCACCAGCCAGGAGCAAGTGGGAAGATTTTTCCGCACCGGCGCAGGTTCGCGGGTAGACACGGTCCGATTTGTCCGCAGCGGCCTGAGCGAGCTCGCGGAGATTACGAACGCCACCATCAGGCTCCTGCGGTCGGAGAAGGTCGCCTCCGTAGCTGCCCTTCTCCCGAAGGCAGTCGTTCTCTTTCCGGATATGGTAGTAAGAAAGCCCTCAGTCCAGCTCGGGCTGGGGAAGGCGTGTTCTTCGACGACCATATAGAGAAGATGTGCGCTCGTGCCCCACCAAATATCCTCGGTTTCTCCGCGTTTTCCCTGCGAGGTGGAGGAAAGGGGAGTGAGTGGGAGACGGTGGGGCGGCCGGGCCCGATATTGAATGCAAAGGATCACAATTGTCGGGTGCATATGTCAGAAGACGCACAGGTTCGCTAGTGGGGCGCCGCCAGGCGGTCGGGAGAACGACGCGCCCTGGAAACGTGGCTCGGATAAATCTCGGTCACGTGTGGAAAGGGATGGCTCGAGATGGTCGGAGGCGCTACGCGCGGCTCAGCGCACATCCAACAGACTCTCTTCCTCCTTCTGTCTCCCCGCGGACGTTGTCGTACCCTACCCTCGGGTTTAGCTTTAACAGTGGACACCGTTCAAAACTCGCACTACTGAGCTTCTGAGCCGTCTGTGCCCAGTAACCGCGTTCTCGCCGCGACCGCCGACGGCCACAGGAGGTGAATGAGCGAAGAACGATTCTTTTCTTTATATATATAAACTATAATCTTCGTCGATGACGACCAGACCGTGGGCATGAGAGAATCCTCGCCCATACCTAAAACGCGTGCCCTTTTCCAGCCCTGGTCCTGCCCCCCGCCTCCTTCTCCGCTCTTGCCGCCTGTGCTTACCTTCCGTGTCCCCTCGCCAGTCTCTCATTAAGGCCCTTGCCTCCTGTACCGACATGGTGGCCAGTTCAAACTATGAACAGTACACGCCATTTCCGAGAGGTGTCGCGCTAGAGTCCGAAGGTTTCCAGTCGAGTGAAGAAGAATCAGAGCTTCATTCGCCTGACCTCGAGCAGCCGCTCACTGCTTTTATACCAATAGAACGTGCGTCCATCAGTTGATCTCCTTCCATGTGCTTAGCCCCGCTTAACTGAGACCTCCATAAAGCCCGATATCAGTCTATAGGCTCCGATTCCCTAATGCCTCACTCCAGCCTTATCGCTCCCCCTTATGCCACCTCCCAATACTACCTACAATCTCAGGATCTTGGCGCACACGAGCATGTCTACCCCAAAGAACCCCCGAACACAGCATTAAGCTATAATCCCTCCGCTACACTGCACACACAGTCCTTTACATCTTCCGCCTACGAGCTTGCCATGCCGCACCGCTTTCCTTCTCTCATGGATCCTGCATTCGATAGGGTCGCCAGCTTTACTGACGCCTCCGCACCACTCCCTCAGATCAGCTCCTCTTCACACCTCGGCAGATCCCCCACATCTGCAATTACTAGCACCCCTCCTCCTCAAGCCCACTCGGCCGCAGTGGCGGACCGAACCTTAGATGCGTCGGCATCCGGAAGCACTGACACACCCGTGGCTTCATCTTCACGGGCTGGCGCTATTCGCAATGTTTCTTCAGGTGTCATCGCATGCCGCCAGTGGTACGTGATTACTCGGCCTCAATAAAGCCGCCGCTCCAGACTTACTTGAGCTGGCGGTATCTATAGTCGGTCGCGCAAGATCCGCTGTGACTCTACGCGCCCAAAGTGCCAAAATTGTCTCAAGCGTAGTAACGAATGCATCTATGATAAAGTTCCCAAACGGCGAGGGCCCGATAAACGGCCTGGCACACGGAAACGCTCGTGCAAGAAGCGTCAATCTGATGGATCTGACCCCAGCCGAAGAAAAAGCGGCGAGCTGACCCAACTGAAGGCGACACTACGGCGGCCACGAGCTTTAAGGAGAGTGAGGTCTCGCCTGTATCCTTACCAATGCTTGTCCCAGTGCATCAGAAGCCTAACAAGCCCGACCCTGAGCTTCTTGCAGCATCCTCCTCTTCGCTCGTGGATGTTTCTTCGCCCTATCACGAGGAGCTTTATGGAAAGGTGAGCCCCTCCGTTGTGTACTTATCGCACTGCATGGACTCACGTCTATTTACCGAAGAGACCGCCATCGATGACATCTACGCAACGAGCCTCGCATACTTTGAACAGCGACATCCCGCCAGAATTACCGTTCGTTCGCCCTTTCGAGCATGATCTACGCTCCCCGGGTACATCCTCCTACGACGATCCTTCTCCTCCATTGGCCCCCGCTCCAGCTGTGGAATACCCACGCAAAGTATGGTGGGAGAGCCTCCTTGATACATATGGCCTGACGCGTGAACAAGCGTAAGTCGTTTATGCCCCTCATGACGTTCGATTACTTGACTTGACTACGGTTATTACTCCCATAGTTTGAAAGATATTACCGCCGACTTGAACGTTCTGTGAGTCTTGTGGTCACGTATCAACTCCCGTGGATGACATGATCGCTGACTCTTATGTCCTTAGTTTCACCTCAAGCAATCATTGGCTGACCTTCTTCAACGCCCAGTGGTTTCTCCGCGATTTATTTGACCCGCACGCACGCACGCACATACAACCCGCGCTTGTCTATTCTTGTCTGGCTATGGCAATGCTCATGAAGTCGAGCGAGATCGAGCTCGGCGCTAACGGGCGCGCTCAGGCACTCAGGCTGCGTGACGCAGCTCAGGCCCAACTTCAGGAATCTTGGAACGCACAGTGGCTTGACCTAGGCCTTGCGGAAGCAGCAATGGTCCTCGCTCTCTTCGAGACTTCTGCGCACCCTCAGCACAACAGTGATAACGCCGACGCTGCGCTCATCTTCCTCGACAAGATCATTGAAGCATTACAGCTGACCGCCCTGGATGCACGCGACCCAGACACCCTCGATCATTCATCTGGTGTGGCCACAGTTGCACACCCCCGTCCACCACCGAAGCGTTGCGAATGCACGACGCTGCCAGCCGATGGCTCAGCCACCTGGTCGTTCCAGCCTGCATGGGACCCTATGTGGACACCAGCAGAGGCGAAAGCGGAAGAGACCCGCCGACTCTGCTGGAGCGCCCTCATGCTCGTCGCAAACCACACCGTCGCACGTGCCGCGGAGCAGCGTGAGCCATTGAACCTGTCTTTGATTGATTCGTCGACTGTACGTCGCTCTTGATTCACTCATGTGGCCTGCTTATCGAAGATCCGCCCCCAAATGCAGTTCCACCTTCTGTTCCCCGGAGAATATCATCAGCGGAGGGGGTTCATCGCCCCACACTCGGGCAAGGACACTGTATGGGCCCTCTATTGTCGCAGCATGCTCCTGTGGAATTGTACTGTCCGCTTCTGGGACGAGCGCCTCTCGACTGAGGAACGGACGCGCATAGCATGCACCGCGTACGTGGAAACACGTGTGGTCGAAGAGGCCTTGGACGCACACATCTGCAATATTGACACCGCGCTCATCTATATGTGCCGGGAGTTCATCGCTAAGTGGGTGCCTTACTTTCTCGGACCGTACTACAATAGGCTGACACCGCTTTGCAGTACGCGGCTCGAGGTGACGTATCTCACGAGGAGGTAAGCTCATTTGTTTGCGCCCCTGAGATCATACTTTTACACCATCATAGCATTCTCCTTGACCTCGACGTGAGAACGAAACCCGTCTGGAACCGCCGCCTGGCCGAAGAATGGTGTAAGGGGTCTTCTTACATCCATATCGCTCCTTCCATTTATTAACGTACACCGGTAGTATTCTACCAGGAACAAGTGGCAAAGCGTGTCAAGAACTCATTAGCACGTGTGACAGAGCCTACTGTACACATCTTTCTCCGCCGCCCGTTCCAAATCGGCTGGTTCGCGAACCAAGTAGCCACGTGCGCGTTTTTATGTCTTATGAGAATGGCCAGCTACTCACGGATAACATTCAGGTGCCTGACCCTGTGGGACGGCGATCGAGACCTCTTACGGGCACTGGAACTTGCGAAATCATTCCTTGCGCCGATCGAAGTACTTAATTCCCTTTGGCCTTGCCAGGGTACGTTCCTCTCTCATTTCCTTTTGGAACGTCGCCGACTCGGAATTCTCCCCGCAGCCTTTCACCTCCAAGGCAAGGCGCTACGTACACAATTGTCCCAGGCATGCGCCAGTGCCGGCATACCCCCACCGCCTCCACCTCCTGAGCTTCCTCTACCTTCATCTACCCGGATGATAACTCTCCGCGCATGATTCTGCTTTCTGTAAGTCTTATTGCATCGCCTTGCTCTTCACTCCACCTGTTGTGCCCCATGTTGCTTCTCTTATTGTATCTCCAAGACCGCCCGTTGAGCTGTGTAACGTCTGTTGGCACTGCGTATATATAGGTAAATATCCCTACAATCTGTCTCGTTCGTGAATTTCTCCTGCTACATATTAAGAACGGCCATAATTACTTTGCTTTGTCCACCCAGATGCCACAATATACTGTACGTTATGGAAGCTGTCAACACTACTATACTCCTTGTCACGACTCGTTCTATCCCGCCTATATACGTCGTCAAGATTCAATCTGATATCCTTCTATCACGTTAGCAATGCATCGGAGGCTATTCACAATAAATTCCGGCACCTGCCTGTCGCCTTAAGCTGGCAGGGACACGCTGACGGCCGTCACCGTAACGCCCTCTTGCAGCACACCATTATGTGGCATCAATGCACTGACAAGCGTTACGCCCCATAACGATGGATTCAAGACGCTGTCGCCGGCGGCGCCAGGCTTTGTACTCTCAACCCGCGGTGTGGACTCGGGCGCAAAGCCACAACTCCTTCTTGCGCTAGAAGGACATATCAGTCAGCTCCCCGCAGCGCCCAGGCACAAGCAGAAGACGGGCGACCGGGAGACCGGACGAAGCACAGGGGGTTTACTGAGCAGCACTGGGGTCCATGCGGTGATTGCAGAATCACACGCGAGACTCACCTCGAGAGGCATGTGATACTCTCATACGCGTAGGCTCACATCCCAAGTACAGTATATCGTCGTTCACTTGTGGGCGAATGAGTTGGACGCGATCACGTGTTGGAATCACCAGCGACAGCGATTAGCGGTGTCCAGACGGGATCCGTGAGGGAGCTAACCGCGTGCTCCGGACAAGGGTTCTGGCTCTCCGCGATGAATGATCTGTATTACGACTTCCTTCACTCAAGAGCGGGACGTCAATCGGCCGACTGCCCGTATCTTGCTTGGGACTGGATAAGGCCCACGGTCTGGTTCGGGTCCGGTCCTATCATAACAATCATAATTCGGCGCGTACCCTGTGAATATGAAGGACTCGGTGAAGGGTAGGGCAAAAAACATCGTATTTCGGGAGCCTAGTGTCGAAATCACGGACGAGTCAAGGAATATAGTCCCGAGTCCCACTGATCTAATTTGTCAATTCAACACGTACCAGATTGAGTGAAACGAACCTTGTTTATTTCTGTGTAGCCTTGAGTGCGACCGAGAATACGCCCTACAAGTGATCACTTCAAAATTATTAATATTGCAAGGTATGCGAACTCACCGACAGGGTAGGAACGTTGCTTATCCTTGTTATAGACCTCGTTGCTTTCGTAGGGAACAGCATACCGCATCCGAATATACTTAAGGGGTGAGAAATATCTTTTGAGCCAGCTGGAAGACGTGAGTATACCGCGGAGTAAAACACACTTGATATGACATACGCGTTGGAGAGAACCTAACATCGGTGCTAGATTACTCTGAATAACAAGGGCTGCCGCACCGAATGACTTTGAGACGCTATCGCCCAGTGTTACTGGCTGCGCGCCATTTCCCGTACATCCTCCTTCCACTCCTTTAGCTCATTGCCGCATCCTCCGATACGGCGCATCTTCCCTCCAACGTGAATTCCGTCCGTGAGTAGGCGTGGACCATAAATGCGGCGGCTTGCAGAGTGTTGGGTGATACACCACCATATGATGCTGTCCCGCGAGAAGAATGTCCTCCCGAAGCGTTCAGGGCAGTCAGCAGCACACTGTTCCTGAACTCGCAGGAGACGCCAAAGGGTGCGCAAGCATAGACGAGGGAAGTAGAGGAATAACGGTGGGTCAAGCCCTGAAATGAGATAGATGAGCTAATTCGCAAGGAATATTGTACCCCCCCGAACGCACAAATCACGTCCGTTTGTTCACTCTCCAATATATCGTCGACGCGTTTAGTATAGTTGCCGTCAACGACCCACCCTCTCGGGTTCGCGTCAAGCAAAGCTCGAAGTTTGGTCTGGAACTCTGGCGTTGAACTTTTCTCCCACCCCGGTTTCCAAAATAGCGCATCGAGGGCTATGTGTGGCACACCGAGAATTCCACCAAGCTCCGCGGACAGGGTTGACTGAAAAGAACAAGGCTTGAGACAAGTCCATCACATGCCGAGTCGGGGATGCCTCCCGACAGCCGGTAGACTCGCCTTGCCGACACCTGCACCAAAGGAGAGAGGGCTGGTAAGAATGGAATAGAAAGGACGAGGAGTACTGCAAGGCTGGTTTGATGCGCACCGCTGTTGCCCACGACATGGACCCTATACTTCCCACAACCATCCCCACGTAAAGGTAAACCTGCGATCGGCGCGGTAGGAGGAGCCATTCAGCACCTTAGGTCAACACTGGGTGGGATAATGCTGAGCTGAGCGAGGGGGTATGCTTGAGACCTGCAAGTTCAACATTTTAAGGCCGCATTGATGAGTCATGAGCGCAGCCGGCCCGATTCCGCACGGCCATCATGCGTCGGTCCCGGTCCGCTGTGGCTCCGGTCGGGTGCCCAATGCTTCCTCTCACTTCGGACGACCATGATTGACTCACTCGACTCAGATCCACCGAAGGGGCCCCGCAGGCGTAACCCTGCAAAACCAGTTACGCGAGACGTAGATGCGCCACCTATACAGTACCGCTGGTCGTCAGATGGCAGATTCAGAGCTCCAATTAGGAGATGCGCTAGGGCCATGTGCACTTGGGTGTTCCCAAGCGTCTTTGCGGGTGTTCCGCGCCTTTGGAAGAGGTTTGAAGGCGAGGCCGCTTTCGTAAGGCGGAGGGGTAAATGTAAGCGTTGCTTCGCCGACGATACAGGCAACGTGCGGAGCACTAGGGTTATCGGAACTTACAACCGCCATGGTTGACTCAACTTATCAACTCTCGGAAGAACCGTTTCGAAAGCGATGGCATGTGCCTTTATCATATAAATACAGTAAGATATACCCGGCGCGGGCAATGCGTGCAACCAATGACGGCTACGAAAGCTAGAGAGGTATGTCGGGACGATCTCAGCCCATGTTGAGTGTTGTTCAAGCTGCTGTGCATGACTTCCATGATTACCGTGCAAAGGGAGACGCCTCAAAGTTTCACATGTTGTGCGTCGCAATGTGTCGCATGATGAGAAATGTCACGAGGAACTCTGTGCCATCTCAGTAGCGGTTCTCAACCTAGGGTAGGGGTCTCGCTTACCCACTGCCAGGTGAGGGTACGGCTCCTCAACACCGAACATACACCCAGAGGAGTTCGCATAGTTCTCGCCCGGGATTTTCAATGCGTACCATGCAACTGCAACCCCGCTCACGTTGACGCACTGAACCAACGGATATCAGTGTGTGCTCAGATGCTTATGTATTTTCTACCCACCGACCATTCCAAGTTCTCGGCTGTGTTCGTTCGCCAGCTCCAGCGATACTCCTGCCCGTCAGAAGCAACAAATTTCCGATGTCGGGGGTTATTACTGAGCCAGACCGCAAGAAGGTCAATGTGCGTTGGCGGGTATATGTGTACAGGACAACGCACTCGTCAACTGCCATGAGATAGTCACCCATGGCAAGTGTAGTGGGTGTACGGCCAGCGCGCATGAATGTAACGGCACCAGGGGTACCGCCTACGCCATATTCCAGCGACACTGCAGGATCACTCCATTCGCTTGGGAGATAGTTGAATACTGCGTATTGAGACGCGCCGTTGGATTCGCGACGCGTACATCGCACACCCAGGTACATGCGGTCATAAAGGTCCTTGTAATCCGAGTTGGACAGCGAGCCTGTCTTATCTTCGAGCATGAAGGGGAGACCCAGTTTCACCATGGCGGGAAATGGGGTAAATGTGAGTGGGAACGAGAACTGTGGGTGGATACGACGTGAGAGAGGAAGTGGAGGCAAGGGTTGGGTGTCTCTGCATGCGTCTTTTTGTAGTCAGTCTGTGAGAAGGGCGGTCCGTACTGTTGGTCGCGCCAGCGTGTTACGTGCAGCACCGGAAGGCCCGCAAGCACCAACGAGATCAGATATGCCCAGTAGTGGCACTTTCATCCATGAGGCATAGATACGAACTCCGCAAGTGCGTACTTCGGTGCTGCACCAGGAAGAGTGTGTAGTCAGCGCTTGAATGTGCCAGAGTGGCCGGGCGCTATCGATGGCGATTGTGAGACGGGGAGCTGGCGAGCAAAGTCGCCAGGCGGACCGCTCAATGTGATCGGCGCTGTCCAAACGCGGATTGCGGCAAGCTGGTTTTAGATGGTGAGATGAAGGATGTCGCCGATAGGGAAGCAGGTGGGCCACCCTGGAAGATGCTGTCGCAGGGGAAACCTCATGAGCGTTATGACCGGGTGTCGGCGGTCACGGGCACGCACATCAGGTGAGGCTAATGCGATATTTCAACTGGATCAAATCTTCAAATAGCCCTCAATACGGAAATCAGACGGAGGAGGATCCGTTGAGTGTTTGACTGCCGCGGTTTGGTCGGACAAGGTCTAGCATTCGGAAGCAGCCCTCGACTGTTGCCCTATTACTTGTTCTCGGGATCTGTGCGTTCGAAGGAGCCATGTCAAACGTCACAACCGGCAGCCGGGGTCGTCAATTTGGACGGTTGCAAGTGCTTACTCGCACACAGGCGACGTGTTGATTGAGGCCATGCTGCAGAGCTACGCCACCACGTCCACCGGTCGATCCGGGAAGTTTAGGTTGATCTTCCACAACGGCAGTCATTGCAGTGGTGCTTGGCTCTATTAGCGTTGTCGGCAAGAAACACAGCGCATGTACGTTTGACAGCCATGTGAGGTCGCGCCCGTCACCCCTCTACCTTCTCTTCTGTTAGAAGCAGACGGTGCCAGGCAGAAAGTCAATAGGAAACTCCTATGGGAATGTGCATGGGAAAATGACCAGCGTGCTCTGTGTTAGTTCCGTGGAGCACGCAGCCGAATGCGGCGCCGCGTCTGGGGCGCAGCCCAGGGGCAGCGTCACAAATGTCTAGGTGGGTCCCATGACCATGGGGTGCGACGTGCGCCGTAGAGGCTACTATATCAGACTGCTGCTACGAGGGCAAAGGAGAAAGAAGACCCGGAGAAAGCCGATCTCTCTGGTACTCCTGCCAGCTTCGAATGAACACGAAGCCCATGGGCAGGTCATAAAAAGCCGCCGGAACGCCGCGAAGGGGGTAGAAATACTCACGTTGCGGCGGCGACAGTCATTCTCCGCGGTGAATGAACGAAGGACGTTGGAGGGAGGTTTGCCTCATGGCAGCTACCTATTGAGCATGGGCAGGAGCTGTCCTTGAAATTCCAACTCAGGAATGAATATTGCAATATGTACTTGCCTCGTGGACACACAGCTCTGAACGGTGCGGGAGGTTCGCGAAAAGCATTTGATGCCACGCAACTTCATCCATGAATCAGGATCGTACGTCCACCTCAGAAGACCGGTGTCCACTGCGCCGATTAGCTAACTCGTATCTATGGGATTGTGGTTCTCCTCATGTTCAGTGTGCCGCGTCGGAGTCGTTGAATGTCTAGTGTAAGGAAGCGTACCACCTTCTCCATTAAACAGCAGCTGGAAAGCACCGTGACATTGCAAGTACGAAGGTCAGTATATTCGGTTAGGCCATTCCATGCCGAAACTCACGCGACAGTGGGGCCGAACGTTATGTCGAGACCCGGGACAAGCGACCATTCCTTCCGAGACTGAGCTCAGCCGCATCGACGATCCGGAACCCAGCGCTGGCGCAGCAGGGATAGAACATTCATCAGCCACGGCACAGATAGCAACCACGTGGTTACCTTCCGATAAGCCCCGCGACTAGCAGAGACAGCGATGTAGGAGTTGTTTTTTACTCTCTCAGCTATCATAGGCGCCCGAAGAGCACATGAGAGGAATCCCGACCATCACCGCAAGCTCGATGTGATACCACGTGACCGAGAATGATGTTCTGGCGGGCGGGCAAGCAGGCAGGCGTCTGAGGTGCAAAAATGCAAACCGGCGGGAAGTGATCGATGGACATATGAGTGGCTGTCCATGCGCGTTGTTTCGGATTCCTGCCGCGTTTGCGTGAATATCATATGCCGGAAAAACCATCTGCTCCGAGGCCATAAGCTGCAACGCGACGAAGAGTCTGCATCAGGCATCGTACGCTGTAACGATATCGGAAAGAAAGTACATACTGTCTTGAACTTGTATTGTTCCTGTGGCTTACCTACAGAGACCAGGGCGATAACAACAGGCTGAAGCTAGAGAAGTCTCTCAATTGGGCATCCAAAAGGAAATTGTGGATCCCGCCATCTGACGTCGGATGGGAGATCACAAAGGACGAAGTCAAGTCTGGGCGGAAGTAACCCTGAATTTCAGATGTCCCAGATCCCCAACCCGTGTTTGGAAGGCCGAACGTCGTGGGAGCCGTGAGACGCGCGCAAGGCGCCGACGAAGGATCCAAATTTGTCTCTAAAGATGGCCGGAGCTCCCCCGTCCGATATACTGTACTACATGTATGCGCGTTACTATCGGGCCACAACCACACCCTGCAATTAAGTATGTGCAGAATACACGAAGTCCGTCGCATATTGCCCGACACCCGACCCTCACGAAGGACACGCTGAGAGGAAAATGAGGTCTGACGCAGAAAACAGCTTGGGTAGCAGACGCACCTCCTTGACCACCCCCAGCTTAACTCGGCCCCCGCTGACCACTCCCTAGAACCTCGCGGCCTACGTTGCCGTCCCATCGCCGCCGGTCTCTGACGCGCTCGCGCTCGCGCGTGGTGTCGTCGTAATCGTCGTCACGGGAAGCCCGATGTAACGGTGAGGCATGGCGCTGCTCGTGATCGCGTTGCCAGGGGGAGCGTGAGCGTGAGCGACCGCGATACCGACTGTCAGCGTGGTATCGCCGTTCGTCTCCTTCCCACATTCGACCGCTGCTGAGGCGACCATGGTCACGCGAATCGTGGTGCCTGCGATTGTGGGGACCGTCATACTCCGGATTGTTGAGCTCGTCCTGTCGCCTGGGTGAGATCGAGCGGCTGTCGCGTTTCCAGCGCACAGGGCTTCGTGAACGTGAGCGAGGATGCGAGGGAGAGCGAGAAGCATCGTAGTGTCGGTCCTTGCGCACGCGGCGTTGTTCCTTGCGGGCTGCTCTCTCCGCCTTGCGTACCGCCTTTTCCTCTTTACGCTCTGCCTTGCGCTGCTTCCGCTCAGCTTCATCGGTTGCAGCGCTTGGGTCCCCGTCAGGGTCGGCCGCTGCTGGTGGGACCGGGACGGCATTTGCACCTGTACCTGGGACACTTGAAGTACCTTCTTTCTTGGACGGCCCAAACCCCCTGCGTGAGTGAGCATTGGAGACAGAATAGTCGCATGCGAGGCGCGTACAGTGCTATGGAGAGGGCCTCGGCCTCGGCCTCCTTGATCTTGCGGAGCTCCTCCGCGCGCTGTTCTGCACTGCCCTTGACATCGCGGTTGTACCAGTGCACATCCTTGTTTTTCTGCCACCGACCAGTGGGCGCGTTTACGCTATGTCCGAGGTAGTTCTGTGCGATTATCGCCTCGTGAGCGAACAGCAAGTACACAGATTCGACCATACCTCGCGATCCTTATCTGCAGATACGTCCGACCATTTGAACTCCCCCTGGCCACCGCGTGTGCCGCCACGAATAGGTTCGAACATTCTGCTTTCGGCTTAGTTGAACGTTCTCCAGTGGTAACCGTTAACCTGTGGTAACAGTCAACTTCCCAATTGAACGGAAGCTTCAAGCGAGAGAAATTGTAACTCCGCCCACGTGCTCGTTCGCTCGACGGTCAATCTGGTGCGAGTTTGGACTATACCTGCTTGTGCCTTTACACTATCCGCGAACGAATCTATGAAAATTGCGACTTGGACATGCAGATAACGGGAGAGCAACACCGACATGTATCCGCCTTTATCTCTTTGCAATTCCATTGCTATCTGTTTGCTGGAAAGGCTGGCACGTCCTGCTGTCTCGACGCAAAGGCTCTGCAGTCGCTGCACACCTCCGAGCAGCTCCGTTGTCAGCCAAAGCTGTGACCCTGAATCCATTAAGTATATGCCGGCTCACTCCCGATAGAATGCCTCGCTCATGGCGTCAAGTCCTATTCGAATTCTATGTACCTCTAAGGAAATGAGCCCGAAGAAGTGTTGGCCACAGTGGAGAGGTGGTCCGACCGGAGGCTCTGCGACCGAACAAATATTTTCATCATCGCACGCTGTTTGTTTTGGACAAGTTGTTCTGCGCTAACTGAGCTCTCTTTCTGGCGACAGGACGTTCATCTTGTTGCTGATGACGTTAGATCGATCCATGAGACATCCGACGTCTTTCTCAGGGCCTCTCGAGATCGTTGCGTCTCTCATCACCTCTTTACTCCTTCTCCGCGCAATTGTATCTCTGTGGCTAAGCGATCCTTTCTGTTCAGCGACCCTGCGAAACTCTGCGCTCAGGTTTGCCTACCTGATTCGAAGTGTCAGGAACTTATAGTGCAAACAAGTTGCGCAACCTGGAAGGCTCATGGTCATCACAGGCTCCTGATGCGATTTTACTTGGATTTGGCCTGTGCGTGGTACGCACAGATTCCCTCGATCGGGGCAACAGCTGCTTGTTTGGATGACACTGATTCTGTTTGGCAGCGATGTAGCCGTCTGTGAGTAGTTGTGCAACACAAGATGTTCCACCACAGGGAACAGGATGTGTTCGGGTGTGACTGCCACGTAAGTATGTAGCACTGGCCATCTCGTCCTTCCAGATGCGAGCGGTCTAGGCAGCTCAGCGTTTGGAGATTTGGAGATAGAGGAGCCGGTCATGTTCCCACGAGCGCACGGGCCAGCCGTGTGTCCGGCAGAATCCGGATGATCGCGCGGGAGATGCCGATGCGAGGCGGTTTGCCTTGACGGTTGTTTGCGACGGCCTTGCCTTTCCTCCGTACGCACCGAGTTGCGTCCACTCCTCATCCCGTCCTCCAACGCGCCTCTTTCCACCCACAACGCGTCCAAAACACCATGGTCAAGGGATCAAAGTCCGAAAAGGAGGCCACTTATGACTTTCGCGACATTGTCCTCGCGAAAGTACGCGGATATCCCCCATGGCCCGGCATGGTGTGTCCTAATTCCTTTCTGCACAGTTCCTAACATTCACATAATATCTGTCATTCTAGGTTGTTGATCCCCAGAACGTCTCGAAAGAGGTTCTTAGGGAGCGGCCCCAGAATAAAAAGTCATCCTTTTACTGTGTTCGATTCTTTCCCAAGGGTGATCAGTGCGTCCCATCTATCCCCCTGCTACTCAATCTTCTAATCTCGCGCCAGTTCGTGGCTTGTCGCTAAGGATATTTCTCGGCTGAAGCAACACGAGATCGAGGCATTCATCAACGAGCCAAGTAAACGCAGCGGCGAGCTCCTTGATGGTTATAAGGTCGCCCTGGATCCCGCTAAGTGGGAGGAAGAGCAAGAACTCAAGCGGGCCAATGCTGAGGAAGAAGAAGCGAATGCCGAGGTCGATCAGCTCGACGCTGAGACAGACGGTTTGGATGCGGACGGTGACGCTGATGCTGACGAGGCACCGTCTAAGTCTAAGAAGCGCAAGCGCGACCCGGAAGCCAAACCCAAGGTGCGCACCAAGGCTTCTGCGAAGAAAGACAAGGATGCAGATCCTGCCAAGCGCAAGGCGGCTGGTAAGCGCAACGGCGCCAAGAGCAAGGCTCTGGTCGAGTCTGAGGATGACGGAGCCGCAGAGGCTGATGGGGATGATGATGACGACGCAGGCCCAAGCAAACGCGCGGCTTCGCCGCCGGCTGCCAAAAAGGCGCGGAAGGACGACGATCGTGGGTATCCCTGCGCCACTACCTTCGTTGCTGTACTTACTGGGATGGATCAACAGCTTTGGCAAATGATCCTGAGGCAGTCAAGGTCAGGGATTGGCGGCATAAGTTACAGAAGACATTCCTGAACGATAAGGGCACCGGACCAAAGCCAGAGGTCGGTCTTTTTTTCGGTTTCCTTTGATATTGCTAACGGTCGCCTCAGGAAATGCCAGCGTGCAATGACTTGTTCACGGCAATCGAACAGTACGACAAGATGAACATCCAGTACCTCGGCGTTCGTGTCGTTCTCGCGCATGTAGTAATTTGTGCTGACAGTGAGACAGTATTCGAAGATTGGCAAAGTGATGCGCCATATACACATGCAACCATCAGACAAGATACCGCGTGATGACGAGTTCCACTTCCGCACACGTGCCAAGGCGCTCGTCGACAAGTGGCATATCATCCTTAGTGCAAACAAGGAGACTGGTGCAGCCACGAATGGTACGCCCGGAGAGTCAAGCCCAACCGCTGCCCCGAAGGCAGATAAGTCCGAAGAGGATGCGTCAAACGGCGCTGGTCCCACCGTCTCGGAGTCTGCTCCAGCGGCAGATGGAACGACGTCGGTGGATGTGACAATGGCTGAGGCGTAGGGCCTGACTGGCATTGGGTGTCTACGCCTCATCGATATGAAAACGTCCCAACCTCACGTGTTGAAGTCGATTTAAACACCTGCATGCTCTACCGTGGTCTGCCATGTTTTTTCTTGCTGTATATGATATAGTCTTCTGTTCTGATCGTACATCTTCCTTCGGCTCCTCCAGCCAAGTACCGTATGCCGCAATAAACATTGTCGATAACCCAGTTTGCGTGCCCCTCCCGAAACGTATGTTGTTGCTACTTACCTACTGCTTCCAATTGTGAAGCTGTTCTGTCTACTGTCGTATGTTGTCGTCTCGTTCGTTAACTTTTGAATACACAAAAAACGATCACTACTGGATTACGAGAGATTCGGTGGGCGACTCTTTTCCGGAATGAGTGCGGCAGTACTGTTGGGGCGGTTTCTACCACCTACCAGCGGACACGGAATACACAGCCCTACTTACACGGTCGCGGTGCGTACTGACGTACAACGTTCTTCCTGATTATCCGGCCCCGGCATATACAGCGCACTCATCATAGACCACCAATTGTGGTGCAACGGTAACGGTGTTTGTTTACAAGGGGAGCTTTTTTTTGCTATGCATATGTGATATCCGCACTTGTCCATGATCGCTGCAATGACTTGATCTATGGACTGAAGTGATCGCGAGGTATAACAACCAAAAGGCATGACACTCTACACAAACACTTCAACTTTAGCATACGCACACCGCGCATAGAATAGACGAGACATATCCGAATAGTTCAGCACTGAGATCCCTCTTCCTCTTCCTCATCCGAGATGCCCCGCTCGTCTCTTCGATCCTTCATGCGCATCTGTGATGCTATGACTCATTAAAAGTTATCACTGTGGCCATCAAGGAAATGCTACCGTGTACAACCGGAGTCTTCCCGTTAAGCATGATACTGCTTGGTGCAGTTGCTTCTGTACTGCATGTTTCGGTATCTCCGATCTCTTTCGGAAGGCTATGGTAATGAGGGGAGTATGTGCTTACTTGACGGACTCAGGCGTGCTCTATGATCTCACAGGACTGCCTGTCCCGTTCCGCGCTCGAAATAAACGGCATGATAGTCCCCGAGGCGATACTGCAGTGCCCTGCTACGCGCGATCACGCGCTTCGGCGCGCAAGAAAGCGTGACGCCTGCATGAATTGCAATCTGCAGATCTTGAGAAGCATGGACCAAGAAAACGGACCGGACCAGCGTACCTCGCCACTGATGGCGCCACTCCTCCCACTTAGGAGCGGCAGTACCTCAATGTGGTACGCAGCGAGCTGCAACAGCGTCCTCACCACGCTGTCGAGATCGTTGGGTGTAGCCACGTGGTGCCGCACTGCTAAGTCGACGTTGTCCTGGAAGATTATCGCTTGGACTTCAAACCGCGACTCAAACAGTGGCCCACCTTGGCGCAGAGTGCCACAGCCGCACGAGCGAAACGCGAGATGTCCAGCGCAGAATGACCAATCCACTCCAGCGTAGCAAGGTCATCGATGATCAGGAGGGTACGTGAAGACCCTTTTGCTTGTGCCATGGACCTTCGAATGAGGTCCAGTATGGGAAGCAGGGTGACGTTGTCGGACGGAGAAAGCGTCGGGAGTTGGGTTGGAATGTCAATGAAGGTGATCGTGCCTTGTTCTATCTTCGGGTTCAAGTTGAAGCCCTGGATATAATCGTGAACATACGGATATGCAGTTCAAAATACCGAAGTACAGAGCGTGACGATATTGCTTTCCATTTTGCAAGGTCCTGGGTTGCAGAGACGATGATGCACCTCCCGTCGGGTGCACTTCTGACGTAGTCTGACAGGAGCTGGTGCAGGATGAAGTCCCCAGGTGCAGCTCTCTGGTCAGTGATGAGCGTGAGACTCCCAGGCGTCAGTAACTCGTTGACGGAGAAAGATGACATGGTGGTTCTGAGTAGAGGCAGTGTGTACAGGCAGATAAGATTAGATCCGAGATTAGCGCGACGATGCAGGGCGAGGCGCGTGTCGCAACAGTGGGACCGTGGCAGTGGCCAATATGGCTTCCGTTCGTTCGAACACACCCGTACTTCATGCACGCTCCCCACACCCCAAAGCAACTATTACCATGGAAGAGTGGGAGGCCAAGGCCCCACTGAGCGACATTGAGAACAAAAGTGTAGCAGCAGTCAAGGCTGCCAGTGAGCAAAGACCCTCCTTGTCTCTCAGAGTGAGTTTAGTTCGCGTCTCTCCATGCTATTCTATACAACTCACCACCTATTAGTTTGCATTGGAGGAAGCAGGCCCTTCTTCACGTCCGTCTACCCCACAACTGCGCAACAAGCTCGCACCAGGTTCCCGTCCTTCCACACCGCTTGCACGCCCCCAAGCTCTGCATACCCATGCCCTACATCCGAAACAGCCTGTTCAAACACCACAACAGTTCTATGATTGGTTCTCACTTATCGACCGCTCTGTAGCACATAGCCAAGAGGCGCACTTCCGACAACATCTTTCCCGCGTTTCGGAACATCTCGACATGTGCGACAAGCTCGTCAACCGGGTCGACCAAATCGATGCGGATCTTACAGGGATGTTGGATGGGTGGAGAAGTGTCGAAGAGGGTGGGAAAAGCCTGCAGGACGCAAGTCAAAAGCTGCTCAACGAGCGGGTGCGTAGTCGTCAATATCGCTGACTGACCATCAGTTGATGCGCTGTCAGGACCGACTAGTTGAGCTACACGAGACAATTGGAACCACCTTGGAGTATTTTCAGGAGCTGGAGCACGCAACCCGGCTACTCAACCACCCAGGCGAATCGCTTGTCTTACAGACCGACTTCCTCTACATGGTCGAGAGGGTCGATGTATGCATCGACTTCCTCAAATCGCATGTACGATGATATCTCCGAATTCTGGGGGACGCGTACCTGACACGGGTTTATCAGCGGAATTACAAGGAAGCTGAAGTCTACTTGCTGCGTTTTCAACAATGCATGACACGCGCGATGACACTTATCAAGATGTACTTCGTTGGATCTCTTCGAGCGCTCACACAAGACGTATCACAGCGTCTTTTCGAAAAAGTCCGGGTCTGACTGTTCCTTCTCGTATAGCACCCTTGCTGACACAGATACAGGACGTCTCAGACACCGCGCAAATGCATCTTCTGTATACGCGTTTCATCACCGTGGCCGGACAGCTCGCACCTCTCCTCGGTGAGCTGGAACGACGAGCACGCACTCACCCCGACGAATTAGGCGCCCTGCTTTCTGAGTGCCACGCTTCATACTTCAGCGCCCGCAGATCACTGCTTGTTTCAAGGCTCACCGAGCAGATCCGTGGACTAGATCCGACGAGGACAGAGCTCGTCGAACTCGTGGGTGTTCATGCTATCCTTGCGGACCAATTGGTTAACCCGTGTGTATGTGCTACAGACGCGTGCTGGATGCAGCTACCTAAAGCAAATATGCACAGACGAGTTTGATCTGTACCGTGCCTTCTTCAGCTCTGGCAAGGAGCAGCTCTAGTACGTCGTTCTCTGTCTCTCATAGCACGTGTCTCATCAATCTGTGTACAGCCAATACCTCGAAACATTGTGTGACTACCTATATGACGACCTTCGCCCCCGCATATTACACGAGCCCCGGCTTACCGTCCTTTGCGAGGTCTGTACAGTACTCCAAGCACTGATGGTACTCGACCAGCAGCTCGACGACGACGCAGAAGAGGATGGTGTGGAGAAGGCCGATGAGCTTGGTCGACTGCATATACACCAGCTCCTGCAAATGGTGTTGCAAGACGCACAAACACGATTATTCTTCAAGGCACAAGCAGTGATTCAATCAGAAATAAGGTACTACGCGCCTACAGCCGAAGATCTTGCGTATCCTGAAAAACTTGTTGGTGAATAAGGCTCTACTTCTGTACCGAAAGGATGCTCAATTGAATACATACAGCTGCGCAAAAGATAACAACAGGATATGAGATCCGCGAGAAAGAGAGCATCAGCCGTCTTTTCGAAGGGGCAGGGCTCGACCAGCGCGAGACATGGTATCCAACCCTGGCCAAGACCGTATGGGTGCTTTCGCAGCTGCATGATTTCGTCCAAGTGTGTCTATACACATGTATTCATACCATAAACTCAACGCATATTGTGCAGCCAGCAATTTTCGATGACCTTGCGCAAGAGGCTGTCAGCCTATGTCGTGGCTCATTACTGAGCGCAGCAGATGCTCTGGGAGCCAAAAGCGCGTTTGATGGACAGTTGTTCCTTGTTCGCCATCTACTCATTCTGAAAGATGTCACACGCAACCTCGATCTGACCCAAAGAGACGAATCAAGAGGCAGTGTTGACCCATATGGCGTTACAGGTAAGTAAAACCTTCATCATGTGCGCCGTCTAACATCTCTGGGGCTAGACACTTTGTCTTCAATGTTTGCCCGCGGGACGACAATCCTCCCTGGATCACTTTTCTCGTCGCTGTCAGTTCCACGAGCGGAGGAACTTGCTGATGCAAAACGGGTGAGTCATTTTGATAGCTTGTCTTGCCAGGCCCTGAAACCCGTCTCAGGGCATCGACCAAGAACTCAGGCGCTCTTGCGAGGTTGTCATCTCAACCACATCGGAACCGCTTTGCTCACCACTGCGCACATTCGTTGGCCGGCCGGCATCACCCGCGGAGGCTGCTGTATTGGACGAGGCATTCCGCAGTGCCTGCGCCCGCGACCTAAGAGCGAGTATTGCACGTGTCCGCTTATACGTCCCCGATTCGCGCACCGCCGGCGTACTTGTGCAGCATGCACGAAATCGGGTTGAGGACGCCTATGTCGCTTTTCGCATCGCGGCGAGGCAATTGGGGGCGCGAGTTGGCAGCGATCAAGGGTTAATGGACGATGAGCAGCTGAAGGTGCTGCTGAGGGAGGTGTCTGAGGTCACGTCGGATAACACGTCGGATAGTTAAAAGAGCGTTAACTCCGAACGATACCGGCGTTCAGCAGTGGCGGATTGATCCTCGACTGACTGGTCACCAGTCACTGGTCACTACCCACTTTCTAGCACCTTCGCAAGGCCAGCGGGCAGTGGCTTTTACACTTCCAACGTCTATATTCTGCATACCTACAAGGTTACGTCGTACTGCGGATATACCGGGGTTATCACTAGTATTCTAATCTTCTTCCGATAAGATATCGGACTGGCAATACCACCCGAGGGTTTCCTCTTCGAACCTGAGAACTGTCCTGAGCACATTCACAGCCCTCGACGGTACTTTCCACTTTTCATCGAACTCGTTCCAGCTGAGCACGAAGACAACACCCGTCGGGCATGCGCATGGGACTGCCTTTAGCCGACCAAATTCTGGATCTAGCTCCCCGTTTATGTATGCAATCACCTCGTCGTCCATACGCTTCGTGTCGAGTTGGCTCTCGATCTCTTCGCGTGCTTCCGGAGAGAGGAACTGCCGCTGGGCATCGCGGACTGCCTTGTATTTCTTTATGCCCATTTGTTCTGCTGCGCGCAACACTTCTTCTTCTACGGCTGGGATTCCGAAGGCTAATTTTGGGACTTCCCCCCCGAATTTTGAATGAAGCCATGCCGGGAGCCTTTCGAGTGGCTTTTCTCTCGACAGCGCTTCTAACACCTGCTCAGGCGCTCAGTGTCACTGAACGCTCACCATTGGCATCTTTACTCCAAGCTTACCTCCATGGCCCGTAGCTGATCGATATCTCTGGGGTCCTGTCCTTCATGGTTCTGTTGGAAGACGAGCCGGTACATCTCCCGCAAATAGCTAATCACGGGGGGATTTGAAACGCGAAGTGGTTCTGGCACGACATCGAGTACTTCTGGCTGTGGATGTGCACCCATGCTAGTTCGCTCGTCCGGCATCTGAGCGACTGGTGTGGTGCCACACATAGAGGAGGCCCTGACGCACGACCGACCTGAATCCGATCGATTATCTTGCAGATCAGGGTTCCGAATGTGTACGGGCATCGGGCCCCGGGTATGGCATATGCGGCATGCAATGGCATTGTGAGTGAGTCCGCAATCTCACCTTCTAGGTTCGCGGGTTGAACATTGAAACTTATCTCACTGCAAAACTGGAAAGTTGAACGTGATGAACTAGCTGCGCAGACAGAGAGTGGGCTGAGTTCGTGATGGTGCGTAGTCTGATTATACTGCTTGGCCACCATGTACCAGCGCTCGGGATCATGATAGCCCTAGTTCAGAGCAGCATGAACGCACGCTATCCATCTCTGCGAGTGGCGCTAGGCCATCGTCAATCCACGCGGGGAGCCAGTGTAACACCCGTTGGTGGCCGGTGGCTGCAAATAGTCAAGCTTCAAGACGTAATGGACGTCATCGGGCCACCGCCGCAGTCGTTTAATTGACGATGTCCGAGACATCGAGGCAGTTTCGGCTCGACAACCATCACACTGTGAACGTTACTTACCGCACGCACGAACCCATGATGTGGGAACATTTCGCATCGTAAACGTAATGAAAATGGTCACAGACATGCGATGCCGTCGAACACGGAGAGGGTTTCATGATGTTGGATGTCCGAAACCGACCGGATGCCTCGGAAAATGGTGTCCATGCGCGCTGAAAATCTCGGAGTTGCGACGATGTTGCACGCCCAGGTAGCGAGGGAAGAGAATCACTAGATCGTGAGATCCATCGCGGAACGACTGTCTTCCGCGATCGGCACAAGGTCGGCAACGGAGACTAGATCATGAGAGCAACATGAGAGCTACTCAAGCTTCGCTCGAACGCGGAAGCTGCCGGGTCCGGGCATGGCCACGACCTGAGAGACCATCATGGTCGTACCTATACGCGCCGAGCGTGCTGTGGCATAAGCATTATTGCCGTAAACAGAGCGCAAGGCACCTATGCGGTCCGCGTGTCCTTATTCCATCGGCACTCGCAGCCGGTGCCCCGCGTCCGGGGATGCCAGCTTGACAATGTACGAGTACATAGGAAGTTGATAAATATGCCGCGGGACCTAGTCTCCGTTGCTGACCTCATCCGATCCCGGAAGACAGTCGTTCCGTGATGCAGCAGGACCCCCGAGCGCCGCAGTACGAGAACGGGGCAAGTGCGAGCCCACTAGCTGTCCTCGCTCCTGATTCGTTGTGATAAGGCACCGTAACCTTGTTGTTTAACAGCGTCTACTGAGTGCGGGTGCTACTAGCTAGGGTGGCTGGGATCTTCGCGGAGAGCAGGAGCGGTGGCCCGGTGCCTCGTGCCATCTTGGGTGCGGGAGCACGGCTGAGGTATGGAGAAGCGGAAGCGGACTGCACGAGCGGACTGCGTGCAGAAGCGAACCACGGTCTGAGATCATGAAGTGTGCTGGGTTGTCGGGATCCCATTAGACTCGCTGCAGCCGTCGGGCATTCCCCGGAGTGCGCAAGGCACCAGAAGGCGAGAAGGGCGTGCACAGCGGATCCTTGCGAGTGTTGATTAAGGACGTGTATGATCGGATTTATGCATAACAGGATATAACTTCAGCTCCGTTCCCCGTTACGAAAAAAGGAGAGCTCCGGACGCCACTTATAATATCACACAGCAGCTGAACAGCCGTAAAAACGGCGTCAGATCCCGATGCGCCGAAAGTGTATCTCTGTACGTGCCTTCTGTGACCAAATGGGGTGTGTGGTCGCGCCTAGAGATGCTGAAGACGACGCATCTCTCCAGGGTTGTTTGTGTACGCACGGGATGACTGTACCAGGAGCCCCTTGTATTGAATCGACACAGAAGTGGCTAAGGTGGGCACGGGTGGATTTTTATCAGTGTCAACGGAGGTCGTGAAATTATAATGGCAGTACGCAATACCGCCGCGACTGGCGGTCCCAGCCGCAATGAAAATTTCTTGAGAACTAGGAAGCCACGGCTTCGCAGTCCGAAGCTCAGTTCCAGAACTTCAGTAAGGCTTGGATGCTACCGTTTCGAGCGTGCAAGTGCGGCACTGGGCGGACGAACCGTCGCGCTGAGCAAAGGTCATTGCGCCCTTGAACGCATTGTTAGACACCTAGAAAAGACCTATCGTTGGAGACTCACAGAAAGATACATCCGAGCGTTCAAAGCCTGCAAAATACCTTCCATGAACCCTTCGCGGCAAGCCACGTATATACCTTATCTCTGGTTGCGATGTCACAGCCTAACGTCCCCGCAGTTCTCAGGAGCCGATAAGGCCGATGGGAGCTTCCAGTGCCCCAAGATATCAGAGCTATCAAAGCCACAGGCGCAACGCAGTCTATTCCCGCGGGAGTCCCCCCGGGACGCGCGAGTCGCGCACCCAGAATAGATGCGTGACACGCGTCGTCCCGAACGCGATCCCATAAGGACCAAGGCTTGCGCCCAAGAGCGCGCTCCACAAACGCACTAAGTACGCGTCGCAGGTGCCGATGAGAGTTCAAGGTTAAGCTACGCCTGGGAAAGCGGGGCCCCATGATTCGGCAAAGCCGCAACTTGCCGCAATACACATCAGGTTGCGAACTTGCAAGGGACGCCGTGTATTGGAAGGCTTGAAGCATGCGTCCCATCGCCGTTCCGCGCCGTTGGCATCAACCAGCTGCGCCCTATTACGAGGCTGCCGAGCTTCAGAGGGAATGCCACCGGACCCGGGATCATGATCCCTTGAGCTTGGAGCGCGGGGATATCGAAGGCCCAGGAAGCGCAGTTTGCAGGAGCCGCCATCGAGCTGAGAGGTCGCGGACGCCGTTGGGTGATAAGCAAATCGGCGCGCAAGCGCATCCGATCGCGAGAGGAGAATGCGTAGGCTTCGGTGACGGCAAAGGTGACATAGAACTCACGAGAGACCCCAGGCAACGCCGGCAAGTTCAGGTTCGCAAGTTTAATGTTGGCGGGCACGGCTCGAGGAGAGATAATGGAGATGAAGATCGTCCAGTAGAAAATGAAAACAGAGCGTTCCGGCACGTGAACTTGCGAAACACGGTCCAAAAAAGCAGGTGGAGCCCGTCGTGCGTCGAAAGAGGTCGAAAGAGGTACTGATGGCCCGGTGATGTACAATCAATGGCTGATGGCCAGGAAGCGCGCGGCCGTGCGCCGACTCTGTAGAAGTCCCGTCTCGTTCATTTTCGTTTGAGTTTGAGAAACAGACAATCGCCTGCGTGGCAAACCCAGGTGCCAAGGACACAATAGTGAAAAGAAGGGAAATTGAAGGATGAGATGTGCAGAGGGAAGTGCGTAAGCACCAGCACCGCTGATGGTGCCGCCACATGATGAAATACGAGCGTTGTAGAGAGCTTTTGACCCGGATAGTTCAACCTTGAACGTTCGATTCCATGTTCGTCTCAAGGTGCGTGTTGTCGGTGTCGAGTTGAAGACAAGTCTGCCGTCGGTAAGTCCCGCGTCCCGGCCCTTGCCGACGTTAGCGCCCGGGCCTCGCGGACGTGCTCCGCTGGCCGCGGCGGCCCCGACCCGGCGGCGCCTCCGAGGTGCCCTTTTCTCGCTACTCCCTGAGGCCGCTCCTGGCAATTGATCAAGCCGGTGAGCAAGCTGGGCGTCTCTAAAGCACCCGAAGCTCTCGGGGCTCTCACGCACGACACGCACTCCAGCCGACGTGGCAAGTCGTAGCGCCGCGTCGCCGAACGAAGACAAGAAGCGCAGGACCTTGCGCGGCGGGCTCCCGACAACCGTGACAAGCGAACGTGCCGCATGCAATCATTGGGCTTGATCGGGCTCCTCGAGCGAGCGGTCGCGCGCGAAGTGCATGCACTTGCGTCGCGTCTTGCGCGTGGATCAGCGCTGTGCACTACGCACCACACAGCGGTGCACCCGTCTCCGGATGGGTCTTGCTGCGCCTGAAGGCGTTGTTCGGCCTTGCGGCGCGACTGTGCATGCACGCGCATGCCTTCCCGCGCCCCAGGGTACCATTATCACGCACATGGGCGGCGGGCGCATCGCTTCTCGGTCTTCCGCGCCCTCTTCTTGCCTTCTGGTGTTCATTTAGACCACATGCATGCACCAACGCCTGCGCTTCGTCCGCCGGTGCCATCCGTGAGCCTGTTGACGAGGAACTGCATGGCGACGATAGCAGATAATCGCCGGACAACCATCCGCATGTGTGCACATACATATACGACTACAAGGCTGATACTTCACGATAATCATATAGCGCGGATGTATCGATAGGGCCTTATGTCTCGCTACGGGCGTGTCTCGCTCGCTGTTCCCAAACCCTATCTCATATCTAGTGCATCGATCCCGCAGGCCAGGCATGCAGCTCGCTGCGTGCCCAACGCCCCTGCCTCGGCGTTGAGCAATTATTTAGTCCCGCAATCTTGGAGACCCCCTAAGACGCCTCGCGGACTTTCACCGATAAAATTGCGCGCGGATGGAAGGCGCCACAGTGCGTACTCAGCAAGACTGGTGCAGTATGCATTGCGCGTGAAGAGGAACAAGCCTCGGAGAGCGGATCGGGGTGCGGTACTTGATACAGCGCCACCGCAAACGAAGTCGTGCTTGAACATGCGATTCCCCACCTGAGTTAGATGAGGAGCCAAAAGCCAATACAAGACGTCGTGGAAACTGATGCCATTGCATGCATTAAAACGTAACATGAACATGGTGGGGGACCGTGAATAATCGTTAGATGTACCATTACTGTAAGTCTTTGTCTGGCTGTCGAACTGACTTCGAGAGCATGCGTGCGTGAGCCATGATGTATATATGCGAGCGAGAATGAGAAACCCAGATAGCGTACAGTCCTGCAGTCAGAAACATAGGAAGAGAAGGTCATGGCGCGCCGAGGCTACCACTGCGTGAGCGCCCGCGCCACGGCCACCAAGAGCCACGACGCCTGTCGTCTCCCATCGCATCGTCGTCGGCGCCGGGTGGAGGACCAAGTCCCTCGACGTTCGCAAACGAGACGTAACCATCCATTGCACGTAGCTTAGCCGCTGCACCACGTGCATCAAACGTTGGTGGTGTCGGCGGTGGAGTGACCTGTTGCGTCTGTGTGTGTGACTGGGAGCGTGAATGTGACGGCCGGGGGTGAGCAGACAACGACACTGCGCCGGTTGGATCCGTGTGATTCCGAGTTCGGCCGCGGGTGCTTACTGCGCGCGAGAGCGCCTCCGGGAGGGTGGCGTACGACGGCGGTGATGGCGAGGGTGTCAACGGATGAAGGTGTGATGATGTCGGTGATGAAAGCGACGACGACTGGAAGAGATGCGTTTAGTTAGCACCATGCGCATGCACGCTTTTGGGAGTTGACAAAGATAGACAGGCACAGTGCGGCGAAACGAGGGGGGAAGAAGACATGCGAGGTGTGGGGGCAAGAAGCCGAAGCGTGTGGAACGGGACAGGCACAACTACTAGATGGATAGAGAACAAACGCTCACCTCAGGCGAACTCCATGCCCAGTCACGATCTGCTTGTTGCTCGCGCGCTTGTGCGATGGCACCCCGGAGATAATTTTCCAGCTGGCTCTGTGGGACTACCGAGCGTTGCGTAGATTTGGGGCTCGGGACAGGCGGTATAGGCTCCTTCTCCCTGACATCGAAAGGAGAACGCGCGAGGGCCTGCACGTCTGCGGAGCTCCTTGACGCGCGTTGGAGCGGTGGCGCGTGCTTTTGCTGCTGTTGAGGCGTGTTGACGAAGAGTAGCGATACGTGCGGTGTATCGTCGTCGTCATCGTCGTCATCGTTGTCGTCGTCGTGGTCGTCGCCATCCGTACAAGCACAGTGAAACATCTCCCCAGATGTACTGGTGATGCGGCCAGAGTGGGATTCTGCGCGGCGCACACGCGAGCGAGGTGATAGAGAGAGAGCACGGTCGCGCCGGAGAGTTTCGCGGAGAAGACGTTCTGACCGTGAGGATGGCCGAGGCTGGTCGTGCGGAGAGACGTTGCGAGAGGACGAGGAAGTAGAGGCGTGGGCTTGGTATGCCATAGCAAGGGCTGGGGCAGCAGAAGAGGAAGGTGTGAGGAGAGGAGAAGAGACTATGCGGGAGGAACGGCGAGGGGTGGAGGGAAATGAGGAGGTAATATAGTGGGAGGTAGGCAAAGGGGTGTTTGCCTCGTTGCGGCGCGGAGTTGATATAAGAGCCGGGACTATGTGGTTAGATATGGATGGAGATGTAGATGGCGAGGACACAGAGGACGGGCGCGTAGCAGAGAGCGGCGAGCTGTGGGCCTTATGAGGGTAATAAACACAGCTAGACGCGCGAGGGCTGGCGAGGTCAGACCGCGAACTGGAACGCGAACGAAGAGAAGGATCCATCGGGACAAGTTGGTTGCACGGCCTGCGGACTGGACTGAGGCGTGGCTGGGCGCGTGTGATAGGCCGTTTTGGTTCAGGCCCTGTCTACACGAGGCAGGTGATGGTGCGTCTTCACTGAGCTTCTCTGCGCCGGCTCAGCCTCGCGCTCGGCGCGCACTTTCCGGAAACGCGGGGGAGGTGCGGGAGAGGCGATGGGGGCGGCGGCGACGGTGACGACGCGGAGTGCGTTGAGGAGGGGAGACGAGGGGGTCTTGGGGCGAGCGGGAGGAGCAAGAGAGGGGTGAGTGCGTGAGAGCTCTTATTGGCGGTTATTTGCTGCTCGATTGCTTGGAATAAATGCGCGGATGTAAAATACAAATCTGGTAAATGAACCCCAGATTTCGAATCCGGATCGGAAGATCTGCCTTGACCCGTTCTAGGCCCTCGCCCTCGTTCCCATACCCACTCCACCGCTGCGCTTTGCAGCCCTCGTTGACACAGTGGCCAGCCCTCCGACGAACCCTGTCTTGTCTCCTCCGCATAATGCTCCCCCTTGTCCTTCGCCACAAAAGCCCTTGTTACCCTCATATTCTCCATTATCCCTGACTCCCACCCCATTTCTCCACATTTCCGACCCATGCACCCCAAATGGAAAAACTCGCCTCGCGTCTCTCGGGGTCGCCGGTCGCCTCCGTAGCACCGCCCCGGCGGGCCCCCGTGCACCATTCTCCGGTCCGCGGCCACGTAACGCGCAGGCGCGTGCACGAGCCTGCACCTCCGTCACGGTAACGCCTCTCCGTCACTGGGGCCCTGGGGTCGCGCAGAAAATTGTTTGCTTGTCGTCTTGCAAGCCACGTAGGCCCATGTGGCGTGGCGCACAGCGAACACCCCTCCCGTTTCTACCTCAGAGCACTCCGTTCGACGCTACGGCGATTCTTGTTCTCGGTCAAGTCCGCGATGTCTTGAACACGGAGCCTGCCGGTGCCAGCGGCAGCCCATTCCTCGGCCCAAACTTGCCGCGATTCGATACTCACCATCGACCGGTCCTCCGAGACACCCTCTGAAGGAGCACCCCCGAAGCCCGGAGTGCAATATTGCATTGCTCCGTGCACCGGGAGAGGCTGGCCGGATATATCATTGCCAGGAGTAACAGGAAAGACTGGCTGGTGTCATTTCGATATATCCGTGGCTGTCCCTACGTGCCGAAGTTACCGATGGCTGCTATGATGCAGAGAATCGGTAGGCATCATGGCAGCCATCTAGGACAGGTAATAGCTTATACGCATGAAACTATATACAATACACTTATACATATCTATATCTCCGTTTTGGTCATTCACATGGGCAACCATTGCGAAAGCTTTCCCTCCGGAGGAGCTCTAGCGTGACAGAGGAGATTCAAGCTCCGCGCCGGAGCGCGGAACGACGCGTGCGCGAATGGCATCAGTGGTTCCGGTCCACGATGAGATCGGATCTATGATCCAGCAGGCGTGACATCCGTGACAAGCGCGCACTCCTGCGGCACTTTTCTCTCGACTTCGGCTTTGCTCTGGCACGCTCAGATTTCAACAAATAAATCTAGAACTAATAGGTACATATAAAACACATCAAGGAATACACATGCAAATTCCAAGAGATTGAGAAAAACCAGATTACCAGGAATGAATATTTGTGTCACTTCCGATTGTCATAGTATTCCGGACACGAATATGAGGCATGCACGCGACACTCGAACAGCGCCGTATGTCAGCTGATCGTGGATTGTAGCACCCGAACGATGCTGCGTGCTGCGTGCTGCGTGTCCGATTCGCCCAGCGCGACGTACGCTCCACTCCCGAAGCGAGCAGACGTAGTGCATGACCTCATCGACATCACCGTACCACGTCCTCCCACTTGCGCCTTTGCGTCGCCCCACTGCGCGCATTGTGCCATGGCGACTAGAGTTGGACTCACCATATGTTCTGGAGCCCGCCTTGATCACTCCGTATGCTTTAGGCTTTCCACCCAGGGGTGCATCCGCGGACTGTGGAGGGCCACACACGTCGCAGTGCCCTGACACATGATGCATGAAGTCCCCAGTCCCAGGTCCGCACCCGTAGCCATATCAGCGCCATATCCCCTACCTACGTGGGGACGCCGCGATACTCCAACAAGCAGACTCCGAACCAGGAAATGCATTGCGTTCGTAGCGCAGCTGCAGCCTGTAGCTTATCCCCACTAGGGCATTGAGCCTCCTTTACCGGGTTCGAAGAGGTTCGAAGACAATATGCTCTTCCCCCTCTGTGGCACCCGCGCGGACTTCGCTTCTTTCCGGTGAGCAGCTGTGTGTTTGACCCGCTACGAGACCCGCGGATTCACTAAACATGCATATATAGTGGGTCACTTCCGACATCGCTTCCTGACTGAGTCCAACCGCGCCTAGATTTTGGAAGCCCTGATCACAGAGAAGTTGCACCCCGCCTGGCATCTTTCCTGCTGTGGGTCTTGGGTAAGTACCTACCTCCCAATCCATTGCTCTGAAACTTTTACCCTGAACTTTCTTGCCACGTTGGGCGACTGTTGGGCACAGGAGCGCCACCCCGAGCGACTATTGGCCATCGTTCGTCACGTCGCCTGCTCCGCGCCTGTTGACATCATGTCCTGTAGTCTTGTCTACGTCCGACAGGCCTGCCTACACCTGTGTCATTTATGTAGTATAACCCAATTGCGTAACCCCCGATGCATCGTCGATGTTTGCATGGTGCTGTCTACGCCCTACACTGTAACCTTTTCCCGACTGGATACACCGCTCATACCCACGCCGGAGTTGCGCGCGGGGCATGTAGCTGATCATTCACGATAGGTCTCGTGGACGAGCCAGGTGAGTTCGGTCCGGTAGCATGCGCGCGGCGTGCCCAGTAACATAAAAGTTGGCTAGGAAGTGTTGCGGGCAAGTTTCCATTTCGTAAATTCTCCCCCTGGAACAGCAGATGCGGGCCATCGCCGGGCACTTTCCCCCTTCTCCCTCGGATCTCGCGATGGTAGGCCTGAAATTGTGGGCATTAATGCGAATGGAGGAGGATGAGGTGTGTACCCCGTTGTCGTAAGGCGTTCCTGGCTGAGTGAAGCCCATGCAGTTTGTGGCACGCCGCAGCGTCACCGGACCCCCATCCACGGGCCGTAGATTTCAGAAACTCGCCAAGCCCCTTCTCATCAATTGCTTTGACCCGGATCGTCGCGCAACCGCCCGTCGTACTGTCGAGATCACTGTCAAGATCTCATGTGGCTAGTCCGCGTCTGTGCGGCAACCCCAGCCTTAGAGGGTTCGGAATATTGACGCTGGACGATACGCCGAGAGTGTACTTAACAAACGCATTGCGTAGATGTGCTCGCGCGCGAAGGATAGAAAGATGCCGCAAAACCTTCCCCATTAAGAAGGGTTCTTCCAAGGTTCAACGTTCATCATTCAACTGCGTCACCGGACCTGCAGGGGTGTCTGCTAAGCTTACACCTCGCGCCAGTCAACAACCCCATTTCTCAGACACGAACAGACATGCGGATGACATCCCCAGCCCCCAGTGCCTTGACGAGGACGCGCGACATAATGTCACCTTACCATTACTGCACGCCTACTCTGGCCTACGGGCTACCCGTCCCGTCAACCTCACATGACCCTCTGTTCCGCTTGTGACGTCTCGCTTCCCCGATCCCCGTCCCATCTCGGTGGAGGCGCGCGTTTCGGTTCTGGTTCGTTCCCTCGCGCTCGCACAAGAATGGAAACTACGCGCCGACAGCGCGCGTCGCGATGACGCGCTCACCGGGTCGGAACGATGACACATACGGACCGCTTTGCTGGGTGTATGTTGCCCCAGTCGGTGACGGGAGAGACTCACGCTGGCGGCGATGCGGTACTTCTGCGACAGGATCTGTCTTTATTCCAAGAGACTACCACCCCTTAGCACATGTAACTCAGGTCAAGAAGCGGCGAAGATGGCTCAGGCGGTGGAATGCAGATGGAGCACCAAGTTCGGGACTGCGATAAGGGATGTAGACTCATTGTGCATAACTGCCCTTTTGTAGAATCCGCTGCGTGTATTTTGCCTCCAAGCAAGGTATATGCGCTAATTTTGCCGCTTGCGACCAACGGGCGGCACAGGACCCCGTCGTCTGATCCGTGAGTTCTCTCCTGATTCTGTGGCTTCCTGTAGTCTGATTAACCTGATCAAGTGCAGGTTTGCAGCTTGGTTCTGTTCGTTCAGGTAGTACAGACGGGGAGCGTCTCTAGCTGGGCGGTTCAGTCTCTCTTTGGAGCCGAAGTATGGCATGCGCAGTTTATGCTGTTCGTGACCGCTGCGATTACACTCACCCCTCTCTATATCTCCTCTTCGTTTCTGGCTGATCAGGTTCCTCTCTATCTGAATACATATCGCTTGTTCGTGCTGCGTTTCTCGAATTCCGGCCGCCCTTTCCTCGCCCGCAAAGCGATTGCATTCGATCGTAGAAGTCTACCCCGCACTGATGAACACTAGGCGCCGAAAATGGTGGTGGTGGGCTCAATCAACCTTCCTTTTCCAGGCGGGACAGCCCACACCTCGGGCCATGTAGATGCCTCCCACCCTTTCTTCAGCGTGGATCAAAGCGCTGTGATACATGTGTCAGATCTAGTATGCGCCGTCGATCGTCCACTTGACTGTCGATGTCTGCCACTTTGTTCTTCGAAGAATTCTCCACCTGCAGTGCATCCTCCTGAGCTCAAACCCTGGGGCGCCATAAGGATGGAGCTGAACCTCAGGATCCATATGGGCGCTTCGCGCCGCCGGGCGGTGTGTGACTTGCAGTCACGCGCGCCCTGATAATAATCCATCCTTCGGCCCGAATGTGATGCACAAACGTCCGAGTCACCGGTTCCTCTCCACCGTGTCGTTCTGGATTCCAGCCCACAAAGCACCTCGTCCTGTCCCCTGGTATGACGGGGCCCAGGCGCCTCGAATATCGATGTACTGTATACCCTGACGCACTGCAAGACGTTGACACTCGAGCTCCATTGTTTCGAAGACCCCTGTTTTGTCGCAATGTTCTGGACTCAGTGATCAATTGTCCAAGCACTCGTGAACTCGAAGCAAACCGAGTCCATTGACGCTAGGTGCCGCGCACGTTGCGCGACCTGATTACGATTCTCCGATCAGAGAGCCCGTGGTTTCCTTTCACTGCGCGCCGCGGACTTGCGGCAGCTTGTGGCCGCGCCCCTTCCGTAGCCGATTACGAATGAGATTCTTTCCCCACATTCTCGTACATGCTGTCCGCCCTGGACGTCATCGCGAGCTTCAGCTCAGCTTGGATGTCCCACGGCCGTATTTCTCGGCACACGATGCTCGACGTCAAATGACGCTTCTTTCAGTATGTCGAATTTGCCGCTTCGTCTTCTATAATCGTCTCCGAGTCTTCGCTATATGGGCAAGGCTGGAATGCAACTATGAGTCTACGTCAGCGCACGGGAGTCCACTCAGTGGCGTCCGTATTAGGGATACCGGAGCCATGCTTGAGCATCCCTACACATCAAACTTCTCCACCAGCAGGACCCGGGGGCAACCCCATCACGAATCACGATGACCAACTGGAACCGGATGGAACCGGAGTATTGTCAGCTGATGCGACGTGGTCCGGGCGCAGCAAATAGGCTTTGAGCCGTCCTCGTTTGCTTTCGTATGCCCTCTAACCGCCTTGATGTCGCAGGTTCAAGGCACCGCACTCATGTTTTGCAGCCGTAAAGCACGCACAGCAGCGCATGACGCCCTCATGTCTCGAATTCCGACTCCAGGGCCGACCGACACTGCCATTGGTCGGCTGACCCGGTCACGATGGCGTTAGTGGGCGTCTTCGTGAAGTTTCTTCTCTTGCGCATGCCGCACCTTAGCCACACCGGTCTCTAAGATGTCTTGTGGTACAAGCGCAGAGCGTGACCAGGCCTATTGTCGATAGCTTCTCGACCAGTATGAAGGTCGAGGGGTTCTAATTCCTCCGCGCAGTGGTGCAACGAACGAGAAACACACGTAAAAGCTGAGTTTCGAATTGTCTCTTGAATCGGCCTTCTTATCCTTTCCGGAGCGTCACTGTTCCGCTCATTCTGCAAGAACTGTATCATCTCTTGTATGACCCATGTAGGCCCCCAGATTCTGAGATGAGCATCATAGGCCCGCTGTCCAGATGCATATTGTAAAGTTAGCTTACCCCTGCTGCATCTTATCGAGGCTGGGTGAGTGGGTCGGGTTTCATGCTGCACCTCTTTTTTTGTGCATATCAACGAGGAATGGGTGTCTTGCGTGAATTTTGGATGGACGATGCTTGTGGCTGCTGGCACTCATGGTACCTCCTTTCCCCTCCCGGTTCATAGCTTGCAGCCGGGCCAATTGAACCTCCGAGAGAGATAGACTGCAACTCCGTTGCGCCCCTTGAATGTTGAACGTTGAACGTTGAACCCGCATGTGACAAGACGCTTCACATGCACTAGGCTTGCATCATTCTTGGCCACGCTGGCGGCTGCAGAACAGACATAGCGCCAACACGGTGCATCACCTGTTCGCCGTCCTTCGGACAGACGCCTCGGCCCTAGCTGGACGGTTCGTTTCAGCTCATCTTAATCTGATATGTAATAGTCCGACACTGCGTACTGGCATGTACCCAAAGTGTCACGAGCGGAATCGTGTAGGGACTCCTGAGGGTTCCCTTGCTATTATGTCAGTTCCGTACTCCGTTCTCATGGTTCCGTGAGCGTGGCATAGCCCGTGGCCTGCGAGAGCTGCCAACAGGGATCACATGTCACATGCGCGTAATATCATAGTGGTACCCAACATGCATACCTAATCACCGCGAGCAGATCCGTTAGATGACCACCTTCGTCAGCGTCCTTGCTTTAGCCGGTACGTTTGAAAGCAAGAATATTTTGTATATTCTGTAGAATCTAGATCCGAAGCTCGTAGATGGCACTGGCACGACTGTAGAACGAACTCAAAGAAACCGTAGATATGCAATTACATACGAACAAAGATCTGTCCAATCGTCTCGCTCATCGCGTCGAGCCATCTCGTATGTACCCAGGACCAGCAGAGACCCTGTCGCGCTCATATCCACCATACGTTCCACCATACGTCGGCTCCAGCGGTGGGCGGTCGTATCGCGGTGGCGATGCGGCGCGGGGCATAGGCAGGGATGGTTGAGGAGCCTTGCTAGACGGGACGCCGGGCGGGAGGTAGTAGTCTGCTGCCGCCGTGGCACTTGTCATGTATGCATCGTCACGTGGGCGCTTGGTTGGTGGTCGCAGTTCTCCGTGCTCCCGTGACAAGCTCGGGCTGCGTGGTCGACCGCGCGGTGAGAACGTGTCGACCAGCCTTCTTGGAGGATCCTCGTACGATGGATACCACCTTTCGCGGTCCCGATCACGGTCCTCAAACCGCCTGTCACTGCCAGTATACGAAGGGTCAGGATACCGATCGCGGTCACGATCCCAATTAGTAGGCGGAGGCGGGCGGTCACGATCACGATCCTTGCCGTCCCAGTGGACGCGATCACGGTCGTAGTACTCGCGATAGCCACGCCTCTCATTGTGCGACTGAGGAGACCAGCGTCCCCTGTCATCGTAGCGCCGAAAGTTCTCGTTTTGGGGTAGCGAATGTGCGTCCAAGCGACGTTCATCTTCCGAGGGGCGGCTAAACTCAGAGCGGAAGTATGGTCGGAAGTTGGGCGAGGTGCGTTCACGAGAAGGGTCACGGCTGCGGAGGGGTGGATGCGTAGTAGTCACTGTTGAGGGGGTAGAGGTAAGAGGTGGTGGCGGCTGTAGGGGCTGCGGTAGGAGGCCCCTTGGTTCGACGGATGGTGGCCGAGTGTAGTTAGCAGGTGCAGTCCGCGTTCTATCGTCGAGAGGGAGCGAAAAGCGGTTCCGGTCTCCGTTCAACGCCAGACGAGAGTCCGCAGGGCGAGAAGAATCCGAGGGGCGGGGGTAGGGTGGATTCTCAGTCGACCTACTAGCATTCATTGCAGAAGCTGAGGTAATGCCAATGTTTTCTACGGGCTTCGATAGGCGCTCTTGCAGAGATGGCCCTGGGCGTGCCGGCTCCAAGCGGGGTACAAGTGGAGGAGCACCAGAGATGCGCTCGTGTAAGGAAGGCGCCGAACTGATGCGTTCTTCCAGAGGGATTGCAGAACGTGAAGGAGGCAGTTGGTCACTGCCGGTCATCAGCACGGGGCGAGAGATGCCTGCAGGAGTAGAGCAACGACCATCAATCGTAACTCGGTCGGCGAGAGGATCCGGACGAGTAGAGGACGCAGCAGAAGCACCAAGAGCAATAGGCAAAGGCGTAGGCACGGGAGTCTTCAGATCTGGAGGTAAACCAACTCGCTTCGCGTTTTCTAGGTGAGGCTCCCTGGGTCGGTCTTGAGCTGACGCAGTATCAGATCGATCCTCTCGCGAGGATGCTCGACGGCCATAGTCAGAGGGGCGACGCTCTTCACCAGGTAGAGGCCTGCGCTCATCCAACGGAGGTGGACGACGATCGTCAGTTGAACGCCGGTCACCAAAAGTAGGTGGGTATTTGTCATCAAACGAGGGCGGTCTCCGACCATAGTCGTTAGAGCGTCGGTCGTAAGCGACAGGTCGCCTATCTTCGGTCGGGGGCCGTCGGTCATTGTCAGGCGGTCTTCGATCATAGTTGGAACGCCGTTGCTCGCTCAGACTCCAACGCCGGTCTCGTCCGCGTCCGCGGTCTCGCTCCCAATCGCGATCGCGGTCGAAAGGTCGTGCCTCATGGGGTGGTGGCTGGTTCCGGTCCATAGAAAGCACATGTGGATAAGGAGTACGATCATGTCCAGTAGTAGGATGACGTGTCTCCGGGGACTGTAGCTGCGGCTGAGCTGGTTGATCATCGTCCGCACCTTCGGGATGGGCAAAATCCCGTGATACGAATGGAGAGTCCACAGCTGGCTGCAAAGAGGAGCCTGCGTCAGGTTTCGGAGTGACATTTCCTGCACCACGGTGGATGTCCGGAGGGTCTTCAGCAGGAGAGCTAGCAGGCTGAGATTGGATACGGTGATTGGGGCGGAAAGGCTCAGCGGTATGGGACAGCTTTGTAGGGTAGCCATTGGGCGAAGAACCGTTCTGGTCACGGGAGGGCACAGATAGTATCTTCATGGGATGATGATCAATGTTTAGGGAAAGCACACGCAGATGGGACTCGTACCAAGTTACTAGGACCGCCACGGGGTGGTAGAACGTTAGAGCCGCGACCTAAATCGCCAGCCGATGCACCACTTAGATCAGCAGAAGCCTCGGCGCGTTGAATGTCACTAGCAGAACCAGATGTCGATATCGTGCCCAAGCTTGAACCAGAGTATGTAGGAGTGAGGTTCTCGGAAGGAGGGTTCGGCACTTGTTCGGGATGTGGAGGAACCGAAGATACGGGCGTCGATGGAGACAAGGAGTAGAAGGAACCTTGATACAGGCTGGCAAGGGCGGCAGGCCGCGGCGTTGCGCGGAAAATCTCATGTTGGTTGTTCTTTATTGTCTCCTTGAGGCGTTCGAGGGTCTCCAGATCGCTCTGGCCGGGAGGCAACGAGGGCTTGGAATGCCGGGGTTGCTGCGTCGACGAGAAGGTCCCGTAACCGAAGGTCGTGTAGGAAGAGGACATAGGAAGGGGTGCAGACGGGGTGGTGGGCCCAGGGTTGCAGACACTATTTGACGGCGATACGGCGGAGAATGCTGAGGGTGAGACAACCGCTTGCGGTAGGTTGCTGTCCACAATCACAAAGGGTGATTGTTGCAATTTCTGGCTAGTGAGCTTGTCTTGAGTGTCAATGAGTGTGGTGACAGTGCGTTCGCGGTTGAGTTTTCCTTTGCGCTTTTTGTTTTGCCGCGTCGACATCAACGGCAGTGCGGCTGTGTACCGATACGTATGTAAGCAATCTCCACGTTGCCACGGCGTGTTCACGTACCCGTCGGTCAGATCTAAGTGTCTGCGTATCCTGAGACCAGAATCGAGGAAAGAGGAGACAGTGTCCAACAGGACTGCAAGCAGTGGGTTCTCGCCTGGCTAGTAGCCAGCTAAGCTCTAGGTTCCAAAATCGACTGACGCATCTACTCCACAATATGTCACATGCATGTCACGTATGTTCGCACAGTTCGCTTCTTCGTTCAACGCGCGGTTGCTGCAACGGACACGCTGATAAGCAGTAAATAATACAGAGACATCTGACATTCGGAATATATGATCATGGGGTTTACTGTAGTAGTGGACAGCGATTTCTCCTGTAACGAACGGGTGTAAGTGCGAGGATGATCATCCCCGTCGGAATCGACGAAACGTAACGGAATGGCATGCAAGAGACAGTCAGGGAAATATCGACGGATAGCCGCGGAACTTAGGCGCGGACCTCTGCCTCGCCAGAGGTCAGGAGCTTCTTCTCGTCCACAAACTCGTAAGAAGGGGAATCTTCTGCGTAGACGAAGATCGTCTCCGGCTCGGGGTTGCTGCGGAAGGCACGAACAGAAAGTACTGCTAGCACCCACAACATACGAAGGAGTACGCCGATACCGCATCCTGCACAAGGATGTAGATGTCAGCAGGTGATGAATCACGCCCCCGGGTGTATGAGAACGCACCAAGAACGAAGGCAACGACGCGACCCTCCCATGGCCCGAGAGACATCAGTGCGCGATGGACGCGGTTCAAGAGGGACCCGTGCAATTTGTGTTCTTCGTGGCCCTTGTGCATACCGTGACGCATCACACCTCCCTCGATGCGGGGGTCCGGAAACTTCCTCCACCCGCTGTGTAAGGCTCGACGACCGTAGGGACAAGCCTGTGATGGGTTATTTGAACGCGGGTGACACCGCCCTCGGTAACGGGGGCAGTGACAGAGACCGAAGGTCCACTGAGACCGATGGCCGCGAAGAGCCTTGAAGCGGTGTCTTGGATGCCCTTCTGCATATTCTTGCAAATGTGACGCATCCTGGTTGGGCTGGCATCCGAGCTGACTTCAGGCAAAGGACTCGCCGCTGCATGGCCCAAGCGGATTGCGGAAACTTCAGTGGTTGAGATCATTACGCTGAGAGGGTTCGCAGCGGCTGACGAGCGGAGTCAGAGTAGCATTGTGGTAGTGAGTGATATTACACACCGAGACCAGCGCCGAGAATAAGGAGGTGTATGGAGTCGACCCTCATGGTGTATTTATGATATGAATATCGCGAGGAAGTGATGCGAGAAGAGGAGAGGTTGTATAGGAGAGGTTGTGTCCTGTATTAGTTGGTGGTGGTGGTAAAGGGTGAGTGCGGCAGTGGCTTTGCAATCATCATCGGTGCTCGCAATGCTTATGTAATTTGCGGCGCCACACTGCTCCGAGGCAGTCCGAGGTGCCCCCGAGACATGAGACAGACTAAGTTACTTGTAATGGCACCGCCGCATTCACCCAGACGGGTTCCCCACCTTCACGTATCGCGCTGTGCACCTTGTCCCTGACTCTAGTTGACTGTATGCACTGTCCTTGTTGTTCCTGGGTCTTGAAACTTGAAGCTTGAAGCCAGAGGTTTACTGTCAAGTGTTGCTACACCCGCTATTATCTTGTCAACATCAATTGAAACCTCGGACCTGCATGCGAATACGCTGCTTCAGTACATCCTCTCTGAGGAAACCTTCTGCATCCGAATCCTAACTCTTGCACTCGCCATTGTAAGTCATTTGTACGTGGCAGACCCGTCAAACGATTCGAACGTCGCCTCTGACCATCGCGAGACCCTATTGTCCCTCGATGCCCTGTACATCCGAAATGTATCAACGCCTCAGGGTGAGACGTCTGTGCCTAGAGGAATTGGTACTCATCACCTTGACGTCGTTTCCCGCGTCATCACCGACTTGCGGAGATATCCTACTTCACTGCCAGTGCGCCCGGATTGGTGATCGCCTGGCAGGCTGACAGGAGAACTTCATTCCAGAGTCCCTCCGGTCATCGTGCTAATCTCGATTTTAAGTTCTTATCTTACATACAGCCCCATTGAATCCCTTTAGGTAGTCAACTGTCTATAGTATCGTTGGTTTGTCGCCCTGATCTACTGGGGACGGTTCCGGGATGATTCCGCCTGACTCTGCTGCGCAGGGGTATCGTTTCACCTCGCGACGATTGCGGCAGGTTCACTAGAAATTTTTCGTTCGTTCAATTACCTGGCACCTAGCATCCCCCACCTACTGTAGACGTCACTCTCTCGGGGCGCGTCCGAGTCAGTGCTCGGACGATAGGACTTTCGTCGTGAGGGCGAGGCATATAGGCCCATGCGATATCTCCCCTCGTTTCCCACTTCTCGGGCTGAAGCGAATGAATTTACATTGATGCTTGGATCCTTTTTTTTAGAGTCGAAGCGCGTTCATTGGCCCTATATATTGGGTGGGACGAATAAATCACGCGGACACATCAATATAGGGCAGCCCGAGGGTGGTAGTTTACAAGGACAAGCCATGTCATGTAAAGCGAATAACGAAGAACATCACCACAAAAGCAATTGCAACCGCAACGATGCTTGACAAAGTCAGGCACGTTGTCCCAATACTCTTTCCACGATGATCGCGTAGTCGCACACGCTCTCGCTTCATTACATCGTAGTTTGAACCGATCTTCTCCTCAGCATGACGCAAAACTGCCTGGTCTGCAGCGAGTGCCGTTGAGAAATGCTCCGCGTTTCGCCGGAGCTGACCG
The DNA here is from genome assembly GCA_022496205.1 of Gloeopeniophorella convolvens. Taxonomy (NCBI): domain Eukaryota; kingdom Fungi; phylum Basidiomycota; class Agaricomycetes; order Russulales; genus Gloeopeniophorella; species Gloeopeniophorella convolvens. The sequence continues at coordinate 7,628 of WTXD01000012.1, read as the reverse complement.
GCCATCTGTGCAAGTTGTGCGGAAAGTTCTTGTTGAAGTGCAGTGCTATGTTGCAAATATGCCGGCTCGGAGTCTTTGGTGGTTGAGGCAGTGGATATGGATGAATGGGCCTGAGAGGGAAGAAGCGCTGCCGTGGTGCTGGCAATCGGTATGTGGTCGGGGAGAAGTGGCGTGCCATCCGCAGAGCCCGGGAGGAGGTCATATTCGGCTGGATTTGCTTCTGAAAGTTGTATAGATGCCATATTCAAAGGTGGCGCTAAACGCTGGACAATCGGTGGGTCAGATTTCCTGGCGGATGGCGGCGGCAGCGGTACAGTCGGAAGGATGGGTTCAGGGCGTGGGACTGCCGGCTCCAATCGCTAGGATCGCGGTGAGATTGGAGACGGAGGAGAGTACGTAGTATATAGCTCACCTCGCGAACCGATAACATATAAGCATCCAATCTGTCCAGCAGGCTTCGGATGCTTGACAGACGGGACCCAAGTTTCCTGAGAACGTTCAGTCGGCACACTGTATAGGGTTAACAAAGGACGTACTCTGAGTGCCGAGTCCCATTGTAGAGCTCCACATTTCCCAGCAGCTTCCTTGCATACTTCAGTTGCTGCGCCGGGGTCAACCATGGGTAAGTCGAGAATGGTGGGGCACCCACCCGTGAGAGGCCCTCGGACTCGAGCCATTTGGAGATGCTTCGCTCATTGCCCCAGTCTGATTGGTTGACCGTTTTGTCTAGACGTCTTGCCAGACGGACCAAGTTGACGCGGTCGTGGACGACGGACTCTGACGTTCTCATAGCGAGTGTCTCCTAGGGTTTGGCCTGCAGATTTCCAGGGAGATACAGTAAATGCAAAGATAGGAGAGGTAATAAGACAGGAGAGCCAGGGTTTATAGAGGCGGCCTTCGCCCAGTGAATACAATAAGTACGTGCCACTGCCGCCAGCCGTATTGCAGTGGGAACTGAGTCGAGGAGTCTGATGTGCGTGGAAAGAGGTGGAAAGCAGCCGTCAAACACAGCCACGGCCCGCGCCCGCCCGCCCGCCCGCAGCCACGATCGGTGGCGCGCAGCCTCGTTCGGGTCTTTTGCAGAGAATCGCTCTGACACCATCTGCCCCACCTTAGAGGTCTCTTGTATCGACATCACACAATCCCTCCCCGTCACAGACTCGTTGTAAAGGAGGCCCTTTGCGAATCGGCACTCGCTCCTCTAGGCGCACAACAATGCCAGGCCACAATCACACAGGTCGAGATGTTCGCGGGCGCGGCGGTCGAGGCCATGATCGTGGTGGTAGAGGAGGGAGAGGAGGGAGAGGGCGAGGAGGGAGAGGGAGAGGTCCGAGCAGAGCCAGAGGCCGTGGATTGGGCTATGTGGGGTACGAAGGAGACGATCTCTTCGTCGATTCCGTGCCCACTCGTACGTTTGATTTGATCCATGGATTCTCAACCTAATGGATTGCCGGCACAGACATCCGCAACGGACGCGGTGGCCCCAAACCACCGGGCCCTCTATCGCATTCCAATTTGAACCAAGACTCAGGGCGGTCTACGCCTGTGAGGGGGACAAGCTCTCCCCGGAGAAATGATCCCAGACGGGGGCGCGGTCGTGGAGGCGGCTTCTATAGTCCAGATCTTATGGGACCCAAAGACCGGGCAAGGCAACGCCATTTAGCGTCTAAGCTCCGCCACAGTGCCGCATCGCTTTCGCAACTACTCTATGAGGATCGGCCACTTCTGAAGCCAATTGTCTTTGTGCGCTCGAAGCACACACCTTCCCTTTTCATGGAAGAAGAGGAGATATTTCAAGCCGTCGTCGAGGAAGCAGGTCCGCGCATTTGTTTGTTTGCTTCATGAGCACACATACTGAATTGTTACCAGGCGAGCGAGATGGTAGTCACATTCCAACCGCCGAACGTGTCTATCGCGTTTTCCATAGTGACGACGACGGGCTCAACAAGTATGCATCACCTTCAGATACGGGGGAGCTCCTGGAGGTCGACTTTGCGGATCTGGGCAAGGTTATCCACGAAGTCGAGGCACTCGCTGCGAAGAATGCCTCCGGGTCGAAAGCCCTTGACTCGACAACCCAACCGATGATGGCGTCCGTAGAAGAAAGGTTCTCCGGGTTCTATGTTGATACGAAACCGGCACTGGTCGACGATGCACTACTTGCCCAACATGTTCCTGGTCACGCCGGGAATCACGCACTGGGCGAAGACTTGGACGATGATGAGGACGTCATTGTATACGTTGCACCGCATCCCCGTAACGGCAAGCTCAACGCTACTCCCGTCAAGCCTTCTCCTTCGGAGATCGTGGCAACTACCACCGATTCGAGACTTCATGTTCCTTCCGCACCAGCTTCCCCGCAGGAAGCATCCGTCATCTCGGATACCGTAGTCTCTCCAGTGCACACATCTCAAGGCGACTCGGGGCCCTCGTCCAACATTGTCGCTCCAGGCCTTAAGGACGTCTCTTCCATTATCGCCGGTTCTCCTCGGTCCTCACCTCGTATACCGCGCCCGCGCCGTATAGCTCAACGGCAACGGGAGCGTCATGCCATGTTTGGTTCCTTCGGCGCAATTAGAGAAGAGTCGGAGTTGCACAAGTTGGACCCCCGGAAGGATGAACAACGTCGCGGGGATTCCGACGTTGACTGGGGTGATTCTACATCTGACGAGGACCCAGAGGATGGCGGTATGATTGTGGACCGGGACATCGATGTTGGTGCTATGCAAGCGTTTGCAAGCAGCATGAGTGTTGTTGGGCAAGCGCATGTCAGCGCAGGCGACTTGGAGGATGAGGCGAGAGTACGCGCCGAAGATGAAGAAGAGGGCTGGGAGAGCGATGAAGGGAAAGGAAGCGGAAGCGATTCGAGCGTGGATGAGCAAGACGCGGAGGTAGAGATGGTGATTGACGCGCAGGAAGGCATCCTCATGGCCGAGGGTAGCAATACCTCCCAGGGTAGCTCGTCCGACGAGGGCGGCGACGCCTCCTCCTCCGAAGCTGAGACGCCGAAGAGATACTTCCAGGCTCGCCTCAGAGAACTCCGCGAGCGGGCGGGCGGACGGCCTATAGAAGCCGTTCTACAGGACGAGTTGGAAAGGCAATCCACGGCCTTTGACTCGGCCTCAGACATCGGCGATGAGGACGAAGTCATCGCCCGGATGCAGGTGCGTCCATCGTACGCTAACAGTTGTACGAGTCGCTCATCTTTCGCCAGGGCTTTTTGGATGCGAACGACGGCATACTGCGCGCTCATGACCGCAAAGGGAAAAACCGCGGTTTTCAAGCGGTACAAAATGGCCAGTTCGAGGTTGACTTCCCCTCGAGACCAGCAAGTACGTTGCATTCAGCTACTGGTGCTACCTTTTTTGATCTTCTCGTAGAACGTGGAAAGGACAAAGACATTCCACAAGAACTCCAGGAAGTTTGGAATCGCGATCGCATGAAGAAGGCTGAGCGCAAACGTCTACGTAGGCTCGAACAATTTGCAGCAGCGGCAGATCCCTTTTCGCCTAAGAAGCATGGGAAGAAGGCGCGCAAAGCTAGGCTTGCGGCTGCTTCTGTGTCTCCCATTAGTCTCGAGGACGTGGTTGACCGCATCAAGCAGTTTGTTGCAGACATCGGCGGTGGCAATACATTGGCCTTACCACCGATGGATCGGCACGTACGCAAAGAAGTGCACGAGATCGCCCATGCATTCAATCTCAAGAGCAAGAGCAAGGGCGGTGGTGCAGCCCGTTATACAACACTGATCAAAACGACGCGTAGCGGCGTGAAGATTGATCAAAGAAAGGTTGCTAGGCTTTTAAGACAGTCGGGGTCAGCTCTTACCGTGCAAGGGAGGGCTGGGGCGACGTTTGGCACCAGGAAGCCGCGTGATGGAGAAGTTGTAGGAAAGGTATGGTGACCCGACCCTCGTTACCAGTCACTCACGCCGCTCTTCCATTTAGACCGCCCCCAAGATAGATGGTTCGAATATCGGCTTTCGAATGCTATCCGCGATGGGTTGGGAGGAAGGCGACAGGATTGGTGTTGCCGGCGGCCTGGATGCCCCACTGACTGCAATTATCAAGACAACGAAACTAGGTCTTGGTGCAAATAGACTCTGAGACACGTGTATGGTGATGGGTTCGAGTCCGGCAGTTGTATGTGTCTGTAAAATCTTGGGGGCGCGGGCAGAACATTGGAAAACGACGTTCGTATTCGTTTTGACTTTCGTTTCGTGGCGCGCGTGCATCAGCAAATCCGGTCGCAAATGGCCATCGAATGGTCATCCCCAGTCAGAAACCCGGGGAATGAGATTGAATCAGTGTTGGGACTGGACATTCGTATTTCGTTCTTGCTATTCGTTTCGTGGCGCGCGCAGTCTGCTTTCGTTACAGCGCTTCTCAAAATTATAGGCCCTTTTTCGCCTCTCTATGCACACAAGCGGAGGTTGAATGTCGAATGTCCGACTCGGCCGGTCGCTCACAAGACCGGATCCTTTGCCCGACACTGCGCTAGTCTCGGTTCCAGCCGTTGCAGAGCCGATCGCTCACCTGTACCTCTACTTCTTAATATCAACTTGGCCCATTGTTGATGGCCCGTACACCCCGCTAAGTGGTCTGTTTGTCCCCCGATTTGCAGCCCGCAGGGGTAGCCCTATTCGGAGTTCCAAATTGGGACCTGTCAGATCTGTCAACTTGTGTGGTTCCATCAGCACATGCATCATGTTATCACCTGCAGCCCGCACAAGATGTTGAGATGGACAGGACTCAGGACAGGAAGGACATCTCTGATTAGATTAGATAAGGGACTCGGTGATCTGCGAGCTATCTGATCTACAATATATATGACATCATTATGTTCTAGCCCCTAAGGCTGTACCTACTTTTGTTCCTGTTCTAGATTCTTCCAGGCTCTTCCATGACCCACATGCAGTTCCAGGTTGACCCACCTGCAGTTCCGGTCAACCCACTTTAGCTCTGCTTTCACATGGGTCTCTGGTTATCACATGTTGCTGTTGTTTATCACATGCAAACCACACTCCTTTTGTGTATATAAAGGACGCTGTTTTCGCCCTTGTAGCCTCAGTTTGTTGACTTCACTGACTGAGGCAAGTACTTTACTTCCGAAACTTCCAGACTTGCACTTACCTAGTTACTTTAGCTTTGCTCTTGCTTGCCTAGGTATTGCGCCAATAACATTCAGTCTGTTGACTTCACTGACTGAGCTTTGCTCTTGCTTGCCTAGTTGGCACCCTGTTTCTGCTGCGCTTCAACAGGTTATGGGCCCTGGCCTTTAACTTTTTAGCAAGTCTTACTTCCGCACTCGCAACTCCCATTGTGAGTATCCTCCTTAGCAGCAAGGTGTTAACCCTGTCAGCACCTATGCAAGGCATAGGGGCTGTTGAAGTGCAGCAAGGGTGGAGTAACAACTGAAGGACATAGAGTGACGCTCAGTCAGAGAAGGTCAAAAGACTGATACATTAGTGCAATACCTGAAGGACACAGAGTGACGCTACAAGGTAAAGTAAGCATAAGGTAGAAGTGAAAAGAGCGGTAGTGTACTTGCCTCAGTCAGAGAAGGTCAAAAGACTGAGGCTACAGAGGCAAAGAAAGAGGTCCTTATATACAGTAAGGAGTGACAGATAGCATGTGATAAACATGTTGAAGCGCAGCAAAGGGTGGAGTGACAACTGAAGGACACAAAGTGACGCTCAGTCAGAGAAGGTCAAAAGACTTATACATTAGTGCAATACCTGAAGGACACAAAGTGACGCTATAAGGTAAAGTAAGCATAAGGTAGAAGTGAAAGGAGTGGTAGTGTATTTTTTTTTTTTTTTTTTTGGTTCAGCATTTATATTCCGCAACAGTCGGACTACGACAAGACGCGGTCGGTACCTGACGCTAGCTACTGGACTGGCCGGCCACCATTTGTATGAATCGGTTGTAAGTAACGAATGTAAGCTGAGGGGGGTCGTGGAATGCGAAGTCATTCAAAGAGATGAGGGGTGGCTGCGGGCAGTAAGGCCCGGGGCCGGTCTGAAGGGCGGCAGAGGCGGGACAAGGGGCGGGCCGAGGCCGGCCGAAACCGAACGCATGCCAAAATAAAGTAAAAGAAAATGAGTGATGGGCCGATCAAAGGGTCCGAGGTGAGTCCGTGGACTCAGCAAACCGCGAGATGCGGCCCCAAAGCCTCATGGGGCCAGCAGGGGCCGCGCCAAGCAACTTACCACTTCCAAATAAATACCTGTGCTTCACAACTCCCCTCCCCTAGCAGCCTACTCTTGCTGACAAGACCGCGCCCACTGATCAGCAACCAAGGGTGGACGCAATCTTCAAATCGGGGTTGGGCCCCACTCCAGCGTTACACTGGCATTGAAGGGGGCTCGAGGAGTCCGAGGCCGCAGAGCTCACGACTGCGGCGGCGGGAAAGGGGGATTCTTGCGGAGGGGATTTGACCGTGAGATGGCCCCCAGCGCAATCCGGGCCTCGGGTTGCCGGTCCGATGAGGCCGCGTGAGAGAAAGAAGGGGGCCGCATGCCACAAACCAGTAGCATGGTGCCTTGAGGCAGGACACGAGGGGGGAGGAACCTCGACATGCGGCCAGCGCGCCTCTTGTGGGCGCGAAAGAAGACTTGCCCATGGGAATTTGACGTGTCCAGGTGTGACGACCGGGGAGGAAAGGGAGGGAGAGCGGAGGAAAGGAGGGGTGGGTGGCGAAGCGAAGCGATGAAAAAAGAGGGCGGTGGGGAAGAAAGTCAAGACAGTGGTGAAAGGAGAGGGAGGGAAGGGGGAAGGCGTTGGATTGTTTGGCGGGGGAGCGGCCCCCGGAATTCAGGTTAGCTCTTAAGCAGTTAGCCCTCTATCCTTGCACAGTATCGGGGTGTAGCGGGTAGCGAGTGGACTTTGCTTCAGGTTTCTGGCCTACATCACGTCTACCACACTGCTACCAGCCCTGTCCGAATGCCGTCCGTGCAAGGGAAGAAACGAGATCCCCCTATCCAGTGAGTCCCAGAAGAGGGAGAAGGTCACCAAGACCGCCGCACAACACCGCGACCAGAGTGGAAAAAGAAGGCGAGATCGCTGAGGGGACGGACAGCGAGGAAGGGGGTGGATGGGCAGCCATGTCGCCGGATGACAGCCCACCCCCCAACGGTGGAAACCCACAAGCGCCGAAGGGATGGTGGTGGTAAGAGGTCAAGGAGGGTTGGGAGTGGTAGTGTACTTGCCTCAGTCAGAGAAGGTCAAAAGACTGAGGCTACAAAGGCGAAAGAGGAGGTCCTTTTATACAAGTAAGGAACGACAATAGCATGTGATAAACAATGCTTAGAAAGCCTAGGAGACCCACATGAAACGGAGTAAGAGTGGGTGCCGGAGTACAGGGTGGGTCATGGAATGCCCTAGAATAGTCCAGAACATGGAAACGAATGTGGGGCTGAGCACAGCCTTAAGTCTAGAACATTATGTACACAAGATAAGATAGTCCTTGATCATTAGGTCCATATCTAATCTAATCAGAGCCGCCAGGACACTGTCCGTCTCAACATCCCCCCGTGATCAAGACATCCATTATCCTACTAAACCCATTTGCCCAGAGAGCAGGGAGTGGCGCGATTTGGCGAGTGACTTTGTTAAGCCATCTGCTAC